>CM076579.1:1314160939-1314764963 GCA_034641835.2 Pinus albicaulis | reverse complement strand
GTGCATCTACTATATCTAGATACTCTGTAATACCGATTGAGAAAGTGTCAGTATTTCGCCAAGCAACAACCATCCAAGTGTGCGCGAATTCAATCATGCTTCATACTTTTTAATAAACCACTCGAAATCCTTAATTTTATAATTATTTGGTTTTAAATTAAACCAAGGTATTTTAACCTGCTATCAATATTAGAAACATTGACAAAAAAAAGTTTGCAATCTCACAAATATGGGCTTAATCCTCAGAAGTATGAATGAGCGAGAATTTTTTTTTTCATGAACAACCTCGATGCTTCCCCAAACTTAAAAATGATAGAAAAAATATTTTCCCATTGAGTCGAGGAAACCTATCCAAAAAGAAGAACGTCATCTACAAAAAGGAGATGGGAAACAAAGGTATTTATCATGACCAATATGCCTAAAAAAAACCTTATGTCTGGCTTTCGATATATTCCTACTCAAGCCATATATGTAAGTTGTACATATACGGAAGATATGTGCTTATACTGGCGTTCCGCAGAACTCCAACCTCTATATATGCGCACGTCTTCCATATTTGCATAACTTCCGTATATGTGCATGTCTTCCGTCTAAGTGCTTCTTTTGTATATGCAATTATTTATTATAGGAACAGAAGATATGCAGGTTGTCTTATATGCATATATAGAAGATATGTGTATCTATGGAAATTGCACATGCACAGAAGATATGTGCATATATAGAGGATATGCACATGTAAGAAAGATATGTACAACTTATCTATATATATATATATATATGCAACTTCCATATATGTGCATATACAGAAGTTGTGCGTAACATCCGTAATATCCATACACAAATATCTATATATGCGTAACTTCTGTATATGCACAACTTATGTATATGTGTATCTTCTATATATGCACAACTTCTGATAGCCAACGAACATAGAAAAGAAGGCCCCAAAGAGTCATGATCTCCACCTTGGAATTGGTCACAACACCATTGTTCCAACTAAAAAGATAATATTGATCCAGCAACAAAACAATATATGTGCCACAATCACATACCCTTTGTTATGCAACCCCATTGAAAAAACCAACATGATATTTTCCCCAACAATCAATAGGTTAAAATAATTTGTTAATCCCCTTTTTAGCCACATACATATTCCTTGAAGTACGAGCATATTTTGTTGCAATCCCTATCAATATCAAAGGGAATATTATAAAAACTTAGATAATTTTTGCATCTCCAAATACCCTGAAATATAAAGAAAGGGAGTGTTTTGACATCCATGTATTTAGTATTCCAATCCATAAAGCACCCATTAATAGGTGCATAAATCCAGCCAACTTCAATGTTTAATCATTGTAAGACCCCAATTCAAATGGCCACACCGAATGGGCATTTGAGTAATAAATGTATAACATTCTCAAAATAACCCCGACACATATGACATATGCCCGAACCTAGGAAACCTCTCCTTCGCAGGGTCTCCAAAGTAAGAATCTTGTTATGCCACACCAACCATCTAAATCATTTTAGTTTCAGAGGCATATGCCAAGATCATACTTTTCAATACCACCTATTCACCGAGGAAAGCATATGAGAATTTGATAAGTGACAATAAATATCCTCCACATAAGTAATATACTAAAGGGTCTTCCCATCCCATATGAGAGTGCCAGCCCCATCCCGAAATAGGTCGATTGTCATATATACACTAGTAAATTTGGCGGAAATTCCGACGGCCAATTCGTCGCTATTCCGACACATACTCGTCGCAAGAGCGACAGTTCGAGCGCGGGCAAAACATGGTTTGTCATACCTTCGCAGTTCCGACACAATTAAAAAGTGTCGCACTATCGACACCTTTTCTGTCGCTTCCAAACAAGCGTCACTCTTCCGACGTTTCCCAATCCGTCGCACTTCCGACCTTTGTAAACTGTCCCACTTCCGACGAAATGCGGTCCGACGTTTTGAACGTCGCTCTTCCGACGTATGTAAACTGTCCCAAGTCCGACGCAATGTGGTCCGACGTTTTGGACGTCGCTCTTTCGACGGTTGTAAACTGTCACAATTCCTACGAAATGTGGTCCGACATTTTGAACGTCGCATGTCCGACGTCTGTTATCTGTCGCAATTCCGACGAAACGTGGTCCGACGTTTTGAATGTCGCTCGTCTGACGTTTTTGTACTGTCGCTCTTCCGACGTTTTAATCTGTCACAATTCCGACGCTTACAAGGCGTCGGTATAGCGACGGAAGGTTTAATTTAAAAAAAAAAAAAAACTTTAAAAGAGGAAAAACATTGTTTTGAATATATTATATGAAGTAAAACAGTCCATGAAGTCATTACATTTTCACATCTGAAGATGGGAACCCAAATATCCATCCAGAAAAGTGGAAGTCCCACCCCAGACAATGATAGAAAAATACCCCATGTCACATACAGGGACATGATATAAAACCCAGTAACGGTCCACATGGAGATTATCGACAATCTGAGAAAGCATCCAAATATGCCGAGGCATCTATAAGAAAGTGAAATAGCAGTATGTAGAATAGTAAAGCAATAGATAGAGTACCAACATCCATTGTTCCAAATACAAATTAAAGTACCCAAAATCCTTGAACAGAGAAAAACGCTAATCATGTGAGGAGTGTGATATGTCCAAAATATAAAAAGACCATCAGACCATATCAATAAACCAGCAACATAGACCGGCATCGCTAGTTTTGAAGGCAGAGTGATAAACATTAATCATTTTTTTTTTCACAAGAGAAAAAACGTTGTTTTGAATATATTATATGAAGTAAAACAGTCCATGAAGTCATTACATTTTCACATCGGAAGATTGGAACCCAAATATCCATCCAGAAAAGTGGAAGTCCCACCCCAGACAATGATAGAAAAATACCCCATGTCACATACAGGGACATGATATAAAACCCATTAACGGTCCACATGGAGATTATCGACAATCTGAGAAAGCATCCAAATATGCCCAAGGCATCTATAAGAAAGTGAAATAGCAGTATGTAGAATAGTAAAGCAACAGATAGAGTACGTACCGACGTCCATTGTTCCAAATACAAATTATAGTACCCAAAATCCTTGAACAGAGAAAAACGCTAATCATGTGAGGAGTGTGATATGTCCAAAATATAAAAAGACCATGAGACCATATCAATAAACCAACAACATAGACCAGCATCGCTAGTTTTGAAGGTAGAATGATAAAAATTAATCATTTTTTTTTCACAAGAGAAAAAACGATGTTTTGAATATATTATATGAATTAAAACAGTCCATGAAGTCATTACATTTTCACATATGAAGATTGGAACCCAAATATCCATCCAAAAAAGTGGAAGTCCCACCCCAGAAAATGATAGAAAAATACCCCATGTCACATACAGGGACATGATATTATCTATGTTGATTATTTCGTTTCACTGATACTCTTTAACTGCTCTGATACTCTTTGACCTTTGTTCATCCTTTTATCCTTTTTATCATGATATACTGTGGTAAATAGGCAAAAATTTATGTAAGGATAATTTTTTACAGAAGTTCCATCATTTCTTCCCACCATTGAACTTCTGGCACTCTGGTCCTTCGCAACTTTCTTAGTGTTTCATCAGCCTCAATATATCTGAAGAAATTAGGCTGATTGGGGAACAAATGATTTACTTCATGCTCAAGATAAAATAAATTCTCCAATCTGTCATGAAGGTTTTTCTCTGTAGGCAATGCTGCTGTTGATGAACTGGTTGAAGAACTAGCTTGATTATGAGCATATTTGTCCAATTTTTCAACATAACTATCAAGGTCCATTAGCTTGTCTTCTGCAACTATAGGACTGGGCAATCCTCTATTTAACAAAATATTCAATCTTTCTCTAAAGGCAATGATTTCTTCTTGCATATCTGAGCACCTTCGTTCTAAATTCTGTACCAGAGTTCTTTTAGTAAAAACTCTCTTTATTTCCAGGATTGTTCCGGTCCTGTCCTGAATACCAATTTCTGCAAGTTGATTCTTAGTCTGAGTATTCAAAAAATGTATAAGTGTATTGGCCTCTTCTGGCATATTTCCTAACTCTTCTCTTGATCTCTCAATCTCATCCAGAGCCAATTTAACTAAGTTACTCTGTTCATCCATTATTTGAATTGAGGACCAAACATCCTTTATTGATTGAATGATATTATCCCAAAGAATTTCATTTATTTCTTTTAAAGGTTTCTCCAATTTGAGATCCTTTTCCAATGCTTTGACTGTTTTTTCTAATTTGTTCACTTCTCTTGTTTTATCAGCAACACTCATTTTTGAAAGATCATATTTATGTTCTAGAGTGGCCAATTGTTCCTTTGTTTTGTGAAGCTCTATGGCCTGAAGTGTCATATCTTCCATTGACTTTGTTAATTCATCAGTGTTCAAATTTGTAGTGTTTCTATGTGACAATTCTTCTGGCTGACCTGTTGTTGCGGTACCTGTCACTACTCCTGCTGTAGATACTGGAATATTTTCCTGCTTATCTTTTAATGCATTCTCAAGCTCTTTTTCAGTTGCAGTAAGTTGCTCATTCAATTTTAAGAGCAAATCCATTAGTTCTTCCTTAGAATTTTGTTTGATGATTTCTGCAGTCTATGGATGTCTTGAGGCTGGTAACTTTAATTGTTTTCTCAGAGCTGCAATATCATCATCTTTTCTCTTGATCAAAGCTTGAATACCTTTCACATCTTTAGGATTATGACCCATACCAATGATTATTTCCTCTAAAGTTTTGATTCTATTATCCTTAGCCTGGGAGGAGGAATTTTCAAGCTGCAACTGTGTATTAGTATTATCCAAAGAATCCTGCAACTTATGGGTTATCATTGATTTATCTGTCCGAGTAGAATAAATCATCTCACCTGTTTGCTTGTGTAGCTCAATTTGATCTAAAGGATGGATATCCTTTGCTAAGACTTCAAAATTAGTCCTAATGTAATCTGCAGCTGTCTGAGGCTACTGCACCTTGGGCTTGAAATGGCTCATTAACATCTTACCCTGTTGGATGTCATAAGTTGACATCACTCTTTCTTGATTTTTCGGAGCCATCTTCAAATATTGGTTGTACACTTGAAGTCTAAGTGGATCGTTCCTGGCCTTTATATTGATGAATGTTCTTTTGATGTCCCAGGCAGTTTTTACTGGAGGTTTGAAAGAAGATATTTTTGCACTTTGTTGCCTCTGTATTTCCTGTTTTTGAAAATTAGTGGATGTCCCACTACCTGTACCTATTTGCTGACTGTCTTCTCTTCCCTGGCTGTCAGGGATTTCCTGAAATGATTCATCTTCTGGAAGGGGAGTTAATTTCTTCCTTTTAACATCTTGTTGTTTAGAAGAGCCACCAATAGGAATAGTTGTTTCAGCCTCTCTCTTTTTGCCCTTTTCTATATTCATAGGAGTTTGTAAAATAGAAATTTCTGGCTCACTGATCTGAGTAGGAGGAATTTTTCCTTGACCTTGTTCTTTAGAAGTCTCTGGTTGCTCTGTCATTATGAATTTTTCAATTATTTGTATATCAGGCTCCTTTTCTTTACCAATAGATTCTACTTCTACTGTACTAATCTCCTGCAAATTTTGTTGTAAAGTCCTGGCTGAAGAAGATCCCTGCACCTGTTCAAAAGATTCTAGGTCAAGTATCTTTTCAAGATCTTTCATTACATTTTCAAAATTGACCTGCTCACTATATTTTTCAACCAATGTCCCTTCTGTCCATTCATCCATATTAGCATATTGTTCTATTTCTGGGATTCTTTGATGGATGTATGGTGATAGTTTATTTTTCACTCTTCTATCACAGATAAAGTTGTTTGGATCATAAGGCACCCAGTAGAAACTCTTGTGTAGTTTGAGATAGTCTTCTAAAATCCTTTCGGCTTCCATTCCAGCTTCCCTAGAGTTACAAATGAAGGGACCTAATTGGCTCTTGATCCTAAGTTGAGCCTTTTTCTTTGCATTGCAAAAATGAATTATATCTAAATTATTCATCTGCCTGAAATATTCTAATGCAAAGAGTCTCATTGGGACATACTTGGGCAGTTTTAATGGGCATAATTCACATCCATATATCCTAATCTCTGTGTAGTTTTGATATAGGTACCAGTCACCTATCTTGTACTAGTTTGAGAGCTGAAGGATTTTCTTGATTTCATTGTTAATTCTAGGAGGAGAGACTCCTGTCAACAAGGTAGTTGCAGGATGAACAAAAAGGTCGAAAAACTCATTATAGGAATAAGGGGAATCAGAGGAATGGTGAGTAATGGCAGACCAAAAGATGACTGACCTAGGATTCCCTTTGGCATCAAGTTTCTTAACATAAAAAAGGAAATTTTCTGACTGAAAGTAAATCATGAGATGATATATGACAGAAGAATACTTAAATACTCTCTCATTCTCAAATCTCATGAACTGATCATGGATTTTGTCAGCAATATAAGATGCAAAATCGTACTTGACAACAGGAGGCTGTCCAGGGGTAAAAATGGATAACAATACTAGGGTTAAGTGATCAACATACTCACTAGTATTGAAGCCCATTATGGAAGATATCATGTCTAAAATAACTCTACCCTCATCAGTAAAGAAAGTATAACCATAGGGGGGAGGGTTTTTAGTCTGATGCTCTGGTAACATGAAGGTTTGGCATAGACGGTTTAACTCTTCATGGGATAACTTAGTATATTTCTCAAGTAATTCAACCATGGACAGGGGAGTGAGAGCTTGACCAGGTTGGAATTGTAGCATTTCATTTATGGACTGAGCAGTTATTGGGAAAAGGACATTTTGACTTGGGGATAAAACTGCTCGTTGCTTGGGATCATAATTTGCGGAGCAATAATGGATTAACTCAGGAAAAATATGGACTGAGGGGAGAAAGTACATAGGAATATTTGATTCCCAAAGTCCAAAGATGTCAGAACCATTCAAATAATTGTCTCTGCAGCGGCAAAATATTCGAAGAGGATTCTCACTGGGAAGCAAGTCCTTAATTTGAAAATCCATATCGGCTAAAGGAAAATAATCCAAGTCCTTGTGAGGGGAATTGATGGGCAATACATTCAGAGCTACAGGAACTTCCATTTCTGGTTCTTGTGGATTCAGAAATGGAATTTCGGGGTTTTTTTGGAAAAGGGGCACAATTACCAGTTTTGGGAATATAATTGCAGTTCTGGGAACGAAAAAGACCAAACTGAACTTCTTTTCAGACCTTAGTGTAGAATTAAAACTAAAACCAGGATTTTTTACAGAGTTTAGCGGGGAATTGGAATAAATACCTATTTACGGGAAATGAAACGTGTTTAAACAGGCACTGGTTATGACAGAAGAACCCTGAAATACTCGACTTCAATTCTCTTCAGCAAGGTAATGGTTAGCAAGCGTTAACAGTTGGTTTTTGAATTTTGTTGCATGGAAGACTGGCTAGCGCACGGAACAATGAAAATGACGCATACGCAATTTGTTTTATTTACAAAGTCAAAAGGATGGAGGGTTCGGACCCGAAAAATATTAGGGTGAATTTGATAAGAAATTCGTGTCACAACTCTCCCTCCGTACGCCAGCCCAACTTCGAACCCGAAAAAGATTAGGGCGGAATTCATTTGGTTTTCGCGTCAAAAAATTGGCCGACGTCAGCAGGCTATTTTGGAACGCAAATTTCGTTTGAATTACGGTTTATCGCTGTTTGAAGTCCGGCGGGCTCGACTTAAGAAAAATTTTGTTTGATCCCATCTTATAAAATTTGTGTTGGTTTTCTTTGATAATACACATATTTATAATAAATCATGGGAATACCACACTAGTAAACATGTGGAAAAGTTATATAAATTATTGAGAACAATCATTTTTATGTAAAAATATGTAAATGTGATTTTGGGAAATAAGAATTCGAGTATTTGGTTCATATTGTTTTAAAGGAAGGAGTGAAGTTGGAGCCTCAAAAGATGCAAGCTATTAAAAAATGACCTATTCCTAAGAAAATCAAGGTTCTTAGAAGATTTTTTAGACTTGCATGATATTATTGATCATTTGTTAAGAATTATGCATGCATTTCAAGTCCACTCACATATCTCTTGAAGAAAATATCATTTATATGGAATGATGAGGCTACTTTGGCATTCTCTCTTTCAATGGATGCCATGTCTTCTACACCAACATCGGTGGCACCTACTTTTGGTAAAACATTCATAGTAGAGTGTGAGGCACTAGGACAAGGAATTTACGTAACATTAACACAATAAGGGATTTCATTGGCTTTTAAAAGCAAGGAATTCAAAGAAAATATTTGGTGAAATCTATGTATGAAAAATAAATGGAAGCAATATTACATGCAATAAAAAATGGGGATAGTATATCAATGGGAGGTACTTTAAAGTCAAGATATACCATGATAGCATAAAGTATTTTTTGAAGCTATGGATTTCATTGGAAGATTAACAAAAATGAGGAGAAAAATGCAAAGTTTTAATTTTGAGATAATCTGCAAAAAGGGTAAGGAAAATTTGGTACATGATGCTCTTTCTAAAATAGAAGAGGCCTCAAATTTATATCCAATTACATTTTCTATTCCTAGGTGGCTAGAAGAAGCTTGCCATAATGGAAAAATGACAATAGTACTAAACAAAAACTAAAATTTATAAAGGATGGGATGAGCTCTATGGAGCATTGGGAGTGAAAGAGAGATATACTTTGGTGCAAATGTAGAATATTTTTATGCACGCAAGCATATTTGAATAAACAAATATTAAGGGAGTCCCATGTCTCTCTGATGGTAGGACGCGGGGTTCCTTAAAACATCTCAAAGGATCAAAAAATATATTTTTGGAAGGAATGAAGAAAGATATTCAAAATTTTGTAAGAGAAGGTCAGGTTTGCATAATAAATAAAAGAGAGGTAGTAAAATCTCTAGGGTTACTTCAACCATTCCACATACATATTCAAAGACTAGAAGATATATCAATAGACTTTATTACAGGGTTACTAAAATATAAAGGTAAGTATGACATTTTTGTGGTCATTTATATAGACAAATTTTGTAGATTTTTTTTGTAGAGCTCAAAGTACATAAACAACAAGCCAAGTGGCAGAAGTGGCAGAAGTGGCAGAAAGAGTAGAGAGGGGATTTCTGCAATAAGCCTCTGTGTGTGAACAATTGTTTGCAGTTAAATGATTTCCAAGCTTAGTTGCCATTGAATTATCTCGAACTGCTAATTGTGAAGAATTGTTTAACTGTGAGGTGATTGGGTACTGATAATTCCATTCTTCTGTCTTTGAATTCCCGTAAATTGTTGGATATCCCTGTGAACTCACCCCACCCGAAGGCGAGGTCTGTGTAGAGAACCGAGGTCGTGAACACTGTTCAAATATAAAAATCCCGCTTAATAAAGAGACAAAATTTCCCGAGGATTGGACATGAGTTAACAAACAAAAGGATAGCGGAACTAGACTTGCACCCATGGTCAAGCCCTGTACCAAAACCACGAGCGGAATCACAAAAGCAGGTTGCCCATATCGCACCGGTTTTGCGGAGTAGGCGGTATTTCCTATTCGCAAGAGATTCCATAGGGAATGCGACACGTGGCGAAGTGACCCCCGGAAAACCACCGTTTAACCCGCGCCATAGCACGTTAAAGCCCGACGTTGGAAGTCGAGCGAAATTGCCAAGAGTCGTTGATTTGGAGAAGGGCCATCGGATGGTGACCGTACGTTGAACTTGCCTGGAGGTTAACTAAGGTGTGCGGAGGATAGCCAGGTACAATACGAGTGTTTGATTGGTTATTGATATATATAGGTGGGGCCGGAGTATAATGAAATTGTTTAATTAAACGATTGGCGGATAATTAGCATAAGTCTGGAGCGTGATTGTTGTAAGGCTGGGTGGTGAAATATAGAGCCGAAAGTTCATTACAAGTTATTTATTTAAAAATAAACGTGGAGTATAAATACGAAGTGTTGAAAGTTAAACATTGGTTATAAGGATTGGAGATAATATAAATTCGAGAATATAAATTAAAGTCCAACCATTGTGGATAGTATTTATTTATCAAATTCTACGAATTTGATAAATAAACCCGAAGAAAGAAGAAGTCAATTAAGACTCGGGCTGGAGGAAAAGAACGGGGTAAACCAAGGGAAAATGCTGACAGAGCGATTGTAGACACACCAACTCTCCTTAGGGGTCCAATTTCAGTTTTGTTGCGTCACACGATGATCTCTCTTCTTTGGCATTTACTTGTATTGAAGATCACTATTCCAGGAATAAGGAGTTATTTTCTCCAAAAATAACCCTAGCCAAACATTAACAATGCATCAAGGATATCTTTCTATGCTTCACCAACCAGAAATTAAACAAACAGAAATTTACCCGACAGTTTTGTAAATTCAAAAGGAGGACACGTGGAGCATTAATATTGGATAGCATGAAATTGAAGGGAATCTGAAAACCTGAAAACCGGACCCGAATTTTTTATAGGGCACATTGGATTGAGAATTCACGTTACAAATTATGTAGACGTCAGCATCCCATTTTGGAACGCGAATTTGGTTTGAAATTCAATCTATTCAGACTTTTGAAGTCCGATGGAAAGGGTTCTTTAATGTTTTGATAGTTTAATATATACATATGTTATATATATATAACATATATACATATATTTTATGTTATATATATATGACATATATACATATGTTTTATGTTATATATATAACATATATACATATGTTTTAAACATATGTTATATATATATCATATGCGAAATGAAAGGTGGGCCATAGAATTTAGTTTTAATTTTATTTTTTTAAAAAGAGGGTTTATTATAATATGTTTTATATGTTACGGCATATAAAAATAAAAAGGACAAAAAAGCTTGGTAGTTTTTTTTATAGACAGTATGCAAATTTTTTATTACACAACAGTGTCTAAAAAGTGAAAGACTGAGTGTAACTTTTTAAGTGTGTATGCACAACAGTGCGAAAGTGAAAAACACAGCAGAGTGTTTTAGAGACAAAGTATGTTTTTTTTGAACAGACAGTGAGTTGGTTTTATGCATTGCGTTTTGTAGCAGTCATAATTTTGTAATCCCTCTTAGTGAGGAAGAAGTGTAATAGTTTTTTTTTGAGTTATTGAAGGGAATAGAAGTTTGTTTTCAAAGTATTGAAACTCTGTCTCCTGTCAAAGAAATTTTTATTTTTTGTGTGTTAGAGGAAGGGAGATTTATTCTCCATTCATTGCTCTGGAATTTTTCAATATTCCAACATGTGCAAGAACAACAGATGTTGTGGTTCCATCCCCAGCTAAATCATTTGTCTTTGCCGCAGCTTGCCTTACCAACTTGGTCCCAATATTTTCAACTGGGTCGTCTAATTCAACCAATAAAAAGGCCAAAACCATAGCATTGAGATACATTTCATTACAATGTCAATAACAATAAAATTTGACTCAGCCATAACCCTTTCCTTTTATTGTTGTGAAAAGATTTATGCATTACTCTAATGTGGCTAGTCCATAGGCCAAGTAGACCACTGGGTAACAAATATGTTTCCTTTCACCTTTGAGTTTTCAAATTATGCCTACCAAATCTAAGACATTTAAGAGAGGGAACTAATACAACGTTAAAAAGAAAACCAGAGCACACATCTACAAATTACCTCCTTAGCTACTGTCACACCATCATTAACTATTTTCGGAGAACCATGCTTCCTCTCCAAGACAACATTTTGCCCTTCGCCCCAAGGGTGACTCCAACAAGATCAGCAAGTTTGTTCACACCACCTGCAAGACAAATTGACAATGCTTTCAGTAAGTGTGCAATTGAATGCCAGAACATATGCCAAAACAACCCTCCATGAAAAATTAAAATAACACATTAAAATCGAATATAAGTGGACAAGGAAAGATCCACCGCAGTGAAGTTTCATGTGCAGGTGACCTTCCTTTAAACATAATTTTTTCTCTGATCTGCAATTTTTTTGTCACTGAGCCATCCTTGTTGAAGTACAACTCATTTTCCATAGCTCTTGTATTAACTACCTTCTCTCTGTCACGTAATCTCAGAGTCCCTCTTCTGTTTGAGCGATTAAAGGAAAAGGGTGAAAAAACTGAAAGAGAAGACAATTGTCTGCCATAATTATCAAACATTGCACCCAACTTCTTCCCCTTTCCATTGTTACCCAATGAGGTAGATGTGGCAATTGTTGTCATACTGCCCAAAGCAGAGGCCATCTTCTCTTATGTTTAATATAGAATTACAAGATCTTCATATTAGTATGAACCTTAAAAAACATGACTCCCATTGCTAAAAACCACTTTTAAGTTATATCCCCAAAAACAAATTCCCTACTACAAGAGCACCAGTATTGATGGATCACCCACACCATCCCACCCACTAGAAACGGTGAAAAAGGAAACCCGAGAAAACTTCTGAAATATCTCAAGATGACTATATGGGTGGTTCTTATGAATCAACCAACCATTGAGAACATGCTCATCAATCCAAACCATGAGTATTATGTGACGATATTCAAGCAGGCACTGAATCGGATTTTTGAAGCTATGTTAGAGAAACCCTAAACTCTCACTGAAAATAGGTGAAATGTGGCACCACTCAGAGATTGACATGTGCCAATTGGTACAAGTGGTAGACAATTGGCATGCTCAAACAACGAGGTGATGCAGGAATGACATGAGGGAGAAAATATCGGAAAAGCCCCAAATCTGGAGAACTAAAGCTCATCACCAACCTGAGATTGACAACTTTACATGATGTAACCTATGAAATCGTAAATGGAGAAATCATAGTAACGATAAAGTAACCTATGTAACAATAAAGTCGGATTCATCCTGGGAGTGGTAATGGGAGAAATCATAGTGAACAACAGGAAACATGCAGAGTTGCTTACAATCGAATAGATGAAAAAACACATACAAAAAACCTAGATAATAATCATGAACAAGCTTAATATTGAATTATGAACTGTAAAGGAACTTACAAAATGTGACATTACAAACCTGGTCAAGCGCACAAGCAAAAATATCCTGGATATGACCCTGGTTGACAAGTTGTATTGCTCATGATGCAAGAGGATTTGTACTTGCACTGCCAAGTCAATCAAAATCCATCATTATCTATACAATAAATATAAGTAATTGATGTAGTATTTTTTACTCTAAGATGCATTCTTATGATAATGTTAGAACATATGTTGAAAATGTCAAAACATACCTAAATAAGCTCCTCTTCGTTTCAAGAACAATTTATTGGAGTCGCATGAACTTGGAACAAGCCTCCCACGATCTGAAAGAGTAGCAACTAAGTCAACGGTGACTTTTTTGTTGCTACGCTGGATCGAGGGAGGTTTGCTCCAAGATTAAATTGCTCCAATAAATTATTCTCTACTAAACAGGGCCAACCACGTGAAGGTGGAAGCTCTTATGGCCCCTCCCCCCCCCCCATCACATCACTCTCAATTCCCCAATACCCAATCTATATTTCATTTTTTACTTTCATGAGCATAAAAAAAAATATTCAATAACTAATAAAAAAACAATTCAACAAAAAGTACGCAAGGAAACATTGCAATTAATGCTTGATATAAAAATAGTATGATAAATGAGTTTTTTATATAACGCAAAAAACGTTCCAAGTATAGTAACGTTTGTCTTATAATAATACAATATTTTACATTATCAAATTTTCTTTTTCTTCTTCCTATTTCTATAGCTCCTAATTACATCATCAATATCATTGTTCTCTGCTCCTGTTTCGTGCCTTTTGACCCACACTGCTGACCTAGTTGCGTAGTCACGATGTCTGGGCTCATCCAGTGACGGGGCATCGCCTACAAAAACAGATAATATTAAATTTTAATTGTCAGTTTTTAAATATCATTGAACTAGTTCGGTAATATTAATAAAAAAAAATTACAATGAGATTATTTACCTGGTGCACCAGTTGTCGCCGCTGACCTAGTTGCGTAGTCACGATGTCTGGTCTCATCCAGTGACGGGGCATCGCCTACAAAAACAGATAATATTAAATTTTAATTGTCAGTTTTTAAATATCATTGAACTAGTTCGGTAATATTAATAAAAAAAATTGCAATGAGATTATTTACCTGGTGCACCAGTTGTCGTCGCTGACCTAGTTGCGTTGTCACGATGTCTGGTCTCATCCAATGACGGGGCATCGCCTACAAAAACAGATAATATTAAATTTTAATTGTCAGTTTTTAAATATCATTGAACTAGTTCGGTAATATTAATAAAAAAAATTGCAATGAGATTATTTACCTGGTGCACCAGTTGTCGCCGCTGACCTAGTTGCGTGGTCACGATGTCTGGTCTCATCCAGTGACGGGGCATCGCCTACAAAAACAGATAATATTAAATTTTAATTGTCAGTTTTTAAATATCATTGAACTAGTTCGGTAATATTAATAAAAAAAACTTCAATGAGATTATTTACCTGGTGCACCAGTTGTCGCCATTGGGACTGTTGTCTTGTCTTCCTCTCTAGTGGTAAGATCCTCAAGGGAAACATTCTCTGTCATTTAAACAAAAAAACGTTATAAGGACAACCATCAAGGTATAATTAGAAAAAATTATAAGTGGAAATTAATTACCGTCACGGCCCTCACTGATAGTAGCATTGTCGGCCTGGTCCCCACTACAATGATCAGGTTGCACGTGAGGATCATCTACATCTGGCTCTAAAACTAGGTTATTTGCCTCGTCGGTAGTGCTTCTCCCCTGATTTAAACAAAGTTGTTAGACATTAAATTTATGGACGAAAACAAACATATTGAAAGGTTAATGTTTTACCTTATCGGGCATTCTGGATCTTGGGACCTGCCCCAAGCTTCTGCGACGTTCAACTACGGCTTGATAGCCGAAATGGAAAGCGATATTTTTATCTTCCTCTGTAGTTTCTGTTCCGAAGTCATCACCCTACATTACATATGATTGTGTATTTTTAATCATATTTGATAGGATTACAAAAACGTTGGAAGGCGATACATTTAATTATACGATGTTTAGCTACTTAATTACAATTCTTGCAGTTAATTTCAAGTAGCCGCCCTGGCCTAGCTTGTGATGGCCCTTTTTTTCAATCCTAGCTTTGGTTGCCTTTGAGGTGTTAGGCAACCTAGCATCAAAAGATTAAAGTCAGATATGACGTAGCACACTTTTATTTTAGACATAGAGAAAATTAAAGCTATTGAATTAAAGTTGTAATTTACCTTGCGGGTCCAGTTGGTATTTTTCCTTCTTTCTTTGCCCTTTTCTCTTTTTCGTCATGGATGAGTGCTCTCCACTCACTCTCTGGAACTGTGAGAGGACGCTCATATCTAGGGTTAAATTGCAATTGCATCCTATAGGTGTCCCTGGTATATTTCAAATATTTTCCGGCTACCCGAGCCACCGCTGTTCTGTCAAATGTGCCGACCCCAAAAAGGGCTTCTAGATAATCTAGAAGTTCTTTTTTCAGGTTGGAATTCTGGGAATTCCACCCTGTGCATATGGTTGGGCCAAAAATTACCAATGCATGGCTCTCCAGAAACCTGTAGAACTCATTGTTTCCTACATAGATAAAAAAAATAAAATTAAAAAAAAAAAGATATTATCATTAATTTAAAAATAAAAATCATGATAAATATGTTTTAGATAAAGTACATGAAATAGTTAAAATATTAAAATTTACCTGGGAGTTTTACATGCTTTATAGGGACACCTTCATCGTTCACCAACAACGTTCCATTAATGGTCCCTGTGGAGCTGACACGTGTAGCTCCAGGAAACACAATAATGTAGTTGGCCATATCAGCCTCATCATTGCCAACACATTCAGCGGTTGGCTGGGTGTCTGCTTGGGTTGGGTGTGTTTCTTGGCTGGCACCTAAAGGAGTAGAAGGTGTACGAGAGGGTTGTTGGGAAATATCTTGCCCTTGTGTCCCACTACCACCAACACCGGGTTCAGCAAATGCCAGAAAACGCTACATACAAAAGAACTTTTTGTTACTTTAGTCAATGTAAAAATTAAAAATCAAACTATCACAATTCATCTCATGCAGAACAAAAAAGAATATCCTTTTGAATTTTTATTATTACCTGATATCTCTCTAGTTGGATCATAATTTCTTTTATCCTCCCTTCTGTTTCAGGTGTTTGAGGCGTGTCTATCAAAGTATTAAATTCCGACCTTGCATCTCGCGCATTTTTTCGCAACAAGAACACTGGAGATAGGGATGAAGAAAGCTCTTCCTCAAAGAGGGAATCATCAGGCATACCATGGCTAGGTGTCTGCATATTTGAACAAAATTAATATTATTTCAATTATGTAAATAACTAAAATACCTGAAGATAGAGCAATGTTGGCACTTTACATGTTCTTCCGCTGGCCTTTTTCCGCGATCATCCCGTCTCGAGGTTGTTCCTGCACTGCTCTGATCAGTCTGCCACATTGCAATAAAATTATAAATGTAAAAACTTGAAAACAATATCTAACTTGAAAAAACAAAATGAAAACTGAAATAATTTCTAATAAGACACTGGAAGACAGAGTTAGAGTTTCAAATATGCCTTGCATTGAATTCAGTCCTGAAAACATGTCATTGCACATTAAGGCACCCAAACAAGAGACGAGTTGACAATGAAGACCTTATTGAATATATTGTTGGAGCAACTTCTAGTAAACTTGTTGTAAAGACCTTGAGGACATTTTTGGAGCAACATTGTTGAAGCTGATGGTATAGCATTGTTGGAGACGATCTTGAAGGGCCTTGAAGTGAAGCTTTTCGAGCAACTATTGAAAAATCCTTAGAGCATTTAACTAAGGCACTTTCTATCTTCCATCCCTTTTTCCTTTCAGTATCCTTTAAATGATTTTGTTGATATTTAATGTTTGAAATCACGTTATAATTCCTTGATTATATGTGTTTGGGGAATTTCCCTTTGAAATTACCCAAAAATACCCTGGCAATTTTATCTCCAGGATGCATGTATGACCCTATTGTTCAATATTTTGATTGATAGTAGTAAACATAGAGAGTTAGGGGGCTCTTGACTTGGTTTGGTTGGGCCATTAGATCCCTAACATCTACTAGGGAGAACCCCCCTTGAGTTGGAAGAGAGCTAGCCCGAAGTGAAAAGAGGTTGGTAAGGTGACAATGGGGCTATTGAATTACACATGGTATCACTCTTTAGCTTTAGGACTTTATCTTGAGAAGTGCGAGATTTTGCTATATAAATTCTCAAATTGTTTACAACACTATTGTTAAGAACTAATAAGAAGTGATGTTGAGGGGTTTTTGGGTATAAGAAACAATACTCCATGGCCAGAGGAAAAGGCACTAATCTACTTCTTCAAATATCTATAGTTCTTATTCACCTCATACGGAGATGGTCCCTGATTTTGAGCCAAATGTTGCAGCAAAAAGTCCCCCCCCTCCATAATTTGATATTCAATGGAAATTTCTTAAATTGATGATGGGGCATGATTATGGAACATTGGCACATACATATGTAATGGAATTCCAAGATCATGATATATGTTTTCATATGTTTATGGAGGTGGTGGAGAAAAAAAGAGCTCAAATAGAGCTGAAATTTTTCACATAAAAAGCACTGTGGGCTTGACTAATGGTTCCATTATCTCTGCCGCGATTGGTGGCATTGTATTTGCCTGTCTTGGGCGGCCGTTTATTCAAAGGTAAAGTCAAACCCAAATTAAACGCAGATTACCAACCTGAGCAGGAAAATAGGAACCAATTTCCTATTTCAAGACCTCCGAAATCAAAAAGATCTGCGCTCCATGTTTATTAGTCATCAGAGGATTTTTAGACGGACATTGTATTATTTTAAAATAGAAGGTTGTTCTCTTTTCTAATTTTTGTAATTTCAGTTCAAACAGCGCCCTGATTGTTGGGCCGATTTGTTGTTTTGTTTTAGAATAGTTTATAAAAATAATCATTTGTAAAAAGGAAAAGAAGAGAGTTCTGAGAGCTAGTGTAGGAGAAAAACAGAGTTTTATTGTACAGTTTGACAGAGAATTTAATGGAGAAATACAGCTCTGTTTTCTGAGATTCCTGTGGCATGAAATTTGAAAAATGTTTCTTCTCTGTTTCATATGTATCTTGTAATGTTTTTCCTTTCATTCCCAAATCATTTCTGTTGAATACTTTTAAGTGAGAAAGGTAGAATTCAATTTATTTGCTCTGTCTTGAGGAAGTATTCATAGTTAATGTTTTCTTCTGTTCGACAAGGATCCATCTTCTATGCCCTTGTCGACTTCTCAGCAGTCTTGTCATTCCGTTTATCTCAATTTAATTGCTAAACTTCATGCTTACCTTGCCTCAGGAGATAATCTGCGTTCTTTATTTAATCTCTGTTCTTGCTGTCTTTGCCTCACACAGCCCAGAAACCCATCATTTATCAAAAAACCCTTTCATATCAGTTTACTAGCCTAAAATCAATATCAGTGTTTCATTTAGGTCATCTCAGATCCCATTGCACAACTTTCACTGAGTTTGACCCGGAGAGAGCCCTCTCCTGTCCTCGTAGGGCTAGCTACGAGGCTGAGCTTGGTTTGATGTTGCCTCGAGTTTTGCCTCTTTCAGCCTGTGGCAGATTCGAGCGCTAACATAGTGGCGACCATACTGGGGAGAAACTCAAAACGTTTGCTTGTTATAGACGGAGTCTGAAGACACGCCAGGTAGCCTTCGAAACGATGTTGCTATGCATCAGCGAAGTAGATAAACGCTGCTTCAGTCGATCTCCGGTATAACTTGTAATCGTAGTATTTAACTTGTAAATTGCCCCAGTACATGTATCAAGTTCAGATCTGATCGTTGATGGTGAACAACGGTCAGACATCGCAATGCTGAAATCATTCACCTGGTGACTTCATTCACTGAACAAATCCAGAAATCGATGCTTCATGGTGACTTCACTGCAGGGAGATCAGTAGCTGTGAGATTTTCAAGATGGACCGAATCACAAGAAGATACGCTCCCATGAGCCGAGATCACATTCCAGGTTTTCCGAATAAGATGCCCAAGGTAGATTGGTCCAGGAATCTGCCTATGTTTAACGATGATGGTAAGAAAGATGCTGCTTTACATCTGATTAGATTTCACATGCATATTCGCAAGTTGAAGGTGGCTTTTCCTGAAGATTGTTTGATGAAGATATTCCTAGTCACTCTAGAAGGTGAAGCCCAATCTTGGTATGAAAATTTGCCGCTGGCCTGTATTTATTGTTTAAAGGATTTTCATGCCCTGTTCATTGAAAGATATCAAGTATCTTATCCATCGTTAAATTTAGTTCATGATTGTTGCAAATATGCTTCTACTTTTATTGAAAGTCTTCAGAAATATTATGAAGATGATAATTTCATGGATGATGAGATCATGGAAGCATTGTATGAAAATCCATTTCAGCAGCATAAAGAAGATCATGAAAATTTGCAGCAGGATCAGGATCTTAGTGTGGTGGAAAATGAAGCCATTTTTCATGTTGACAGTGAACAGGAATTATATGAAATGGATCAGCAGTATGAGGAAAATTTGTATACTCCTTCACTTGAAATCAATGAAGACAATCACTGTTTGAGCAAAAGAAAACAAAAGGTATTGTCTCCTCTGTCTGAAGATGAGATAGATCAGCTATTGAAAGGTCATGTTCCAGCGCAAGTTAACATAGATCTGCAGTGTGCACATGGTAAAGAAAGTGATGGTGGAACTTCTTCCTTTTCTGAAATGGATGACAGTCCTGTAAGCAGCCTTATAGATCAGCAGGTTGAAGATGTCTATATGGCAGAAAATGATGAAAGAGAAGAGCTTGTTTCAGATCTGTCCATGGAAGAAGACAGCGTGCAGGAAAGTCAAGTTTCAAATGCAGATTGTGATAATGTCCACTCAGTCATATCAGATCCAGATTCAGATTGTAATGACCAAGAATACCTTGTGCTGAATCTTGAAAAGGAGAACTTTGTTGTTGAGTTCATCTGCAATGAAGAAGACAAAGGGATGGACTCAAATGTTTTCCGTTCATTAGAACACAGCCTGCATGAAGAGGTAATTCAGTTAGTTCATGAACAACGAGATGAGATCTTCATTCAAGTAAGTGAAACAACTCCTTTGGATGAATTTATGGTAGATGATAGAGATGTCACGTTTGGGTATCAAGAATCAGCTCAAGTTTCTTTCCTTATGATTCATGACTATAATGAAAATCCGGCTGTCCTATCATATGAAGATGACCTATCATACTTTCAGAGTACAAAAGATCAAAACATTCCGGATTGCCTTTCATTTTCTTCATATGTCTCATGTGTTGAAATGTTTTCTCAAGAAGAGATCTGCTTATCTACCTGTTCAGAGTTTCTTGAAGCCCAGGATCATACTTTTACTGAAGTACATGATAAAGACAGATCAGAAGCAGGAGAAAAAGACACCTTGTTTCTTCAGCAGGAGGTAAATCTTCATGTTTTTCATGATCCATTGGAAAAATTGTTACAGTCAGCAGCAAAGGTGAGTATTGCAGTATTCAGTGATGAAGGAGATCATGGTCAATTATGTTTTTGGATGCCCAGTTACCAGTATCTATTGTTGACCAAGAGATTTGATCAGAAGAATCAGTCAAGAAGCCATCTGCTTGACTGGTTACATTGGAAAGCCAATTATACATGATTGTACATATTTCATTAATATGCAGGTGGTTGTCATCATGATTCCAAATCTTGATGGACTGCTGCCTTTTTTTTCAAAAGCTTGGCAAAGTTTTGTTTTAAGTCAGTCATGAGTCATTTGTGTTTGGTCTGTTGAGTCAGTTTTTTTTTTTTTTTTTTAAGTTATTTCAGTTTGCCATCGAGTCGGTTTGAGTCAAGTTTTCAGTCAAGTTTTCATTCAATAAATGTGTCAAAGGTTTTGTGTTATCCGTTCAAAATAATGATTCCATCGCCCAATGGATGAATGCACTGGTCTGCTCTCCCAAAGATCTGCCGTTCTTGGCACCTCCACGGAGCTGGAGCCACCATTCCCATTGGAGCCAATGTTAGAGTCAGCCTTTGCATCCTTCCTTCAGTGATCAAACATGCTCTTACAAAGTGATTTTAAGGTGTCAAGGTCAAATTTTGTCATTTCAATGAGTCTTCAAGCAAAATTTGGTCACTAGGCATTAGGTCTAGGGTTTGCTTTCACTTCTTCCAAAGTTGTCCAAATGTCAGTACATGTCACCATTCAGCTGAGTGTACCATCATTCATAGGGTTTTCATCATCATGTCAAGTTCCATTGAGTCATTTCACAGCTTTTTCATGCTTCAGTTGTGCCTTGGTAAGGTCCATTTCCCTCTCTTAGGGTTTTGGAGGTAATTTCTCTTGGATGGTCAAATCATCGAAAAAATTGTATCCTGATGTTCATACACCTTCCCCTATCATTAATTCACCTAATTAAACACTTCCCATCACTGAGATCCCCCAAATTCCTCATTTTTGCACAAACCCTAGTTTCTTGCCAAAACTTGGCAATTTCCTAGGCTAGGCCTGTGTTTTGCCCTTTTGGACCCCTTCCCCTCACTCAATCTCTATGATTATACTTCCCCCTGATTCCTAACATCCCTCCCTACTTCCCAAAATTTCCCCAAGAATTTAGAAGCCCCCTATCCCCTTCATTTCGCTTCATTTCGACAAAATTCCTTGTTTCACACATCGGGATAAGTTTCACTCAAAAGAGGTTTCAGAGCAATAAAAGATGAATTTTGGAAAAATGAGAGAGGTTTTTGTTCACAACATGCCAAGGAAGAAAAAAATCCTTCAATTTTTACACAGGTAGCATGGTTTTGGAGAAATGTCAAAAATACCGTTGCCTCAGGAGAATTGAATGCACCTCTGAAGTGACCTTGGGAAAATCAAGATTTATCCTAGCATGGTTGGCCAAATGACCTGCATGATGAGTAAAATGATAACTAGACAGAAATACCTTTCCAATGAGCTATCATGATCTCAATTTGGAGTTGAGGAAGACCTTCAAAAGTTAACTACAACAGCGCTCTGCCTTGAGGCAGCCTCATTCTGCTCATTTTGACTAGTGTTGGGAGATTTGGTTTTTGACAGGGTAAATGGAATCCAAATTGCATAATTCCATTTTTTTTGGAAATTAGACTCCAATAGATTTCCAACGAGCTATCACACGCCCGATTTGGACACCGGGAAGGCCTACAAAAGCTTCCTGAAAAATGCACTATGGGGCAAGAGCGACCCACTTGAGGGGAGCGACCCACTTGGGCATTTTTCACAGTGTAAAAATGAATGGGAGCGACCCACCTGGGCAGAGCGACCCACTTGCCAGCAGAGTTCAGAAAATTGTGTTTTTGCACCCAGTTTCGATTCGAATCAACTCCAGCTGCTTGCAAACAAGTTTTTATCATTGCTCAGTAGTTTTTAATGTGTTGGTGGTATCTTGAAGTCTTCAAACATTTGAATGGAAGAGCAAAACCCTACATACATGGCTGATTTGTTCTTCAGGGTTTTAAAATATGTATGGATGGTTTTATGAGCATTTTTACCACCTTATATCATTGATATATATCCACCTTGGCATGTATGTTCAAAGCCCACTGTTTTCACATCCATTATACCAATGTGGTCTTCATTATCATTTTACCACTGTCATGACCTTTGTTCCATGATGTTCATTGACATATTATATCCCATTGCCCATTGATAACACGTTTTCATAACTTTTTTTTCACTGCCCATTGACATTTTTAACTCTGTTTTCATTGCCCATTGACAAACACAGTCATATGATGCATTGCTCTCTTTGACAAAATTTACCCAATATTCTAAGGGCTGCTTGCTACCATTTGTAAAGTTTCACTTGCACTTAAAATAGAGACTGTGTTTCTATTTCAATCCACCTAAAACAGAGCTGGTATCATTGTTTGTTTCCTTAATGGTGCTTTGACAGTGGGGGATATTTGTTGGGTGTTGAAACACACATCATAACTTTGTTTGCACTGCTTTCATACCAGTATACATAGTGCCAATAGCTTGGTCAGGGCCATGTCAGAGACAGAGTCAGTGTATGAGCAGGAGTCGGACAGTGACTCAATCGTTGAGTTTGATGCACTGATATGGAGCATACCAGTGCACCAGTAGTGGTAACATATCAGCGAGGTCGCAGGGCCTTATTTGCAGCGACACGGCGAGTATTATCTCCACGTGAGGTGGAAGGGGTCTTGCCGACTTCATCGACACGGCGAGTATTATCTCCACATGATGTGGAAGGGGTCTCGCCTTCTATTTCAGTACAGGTACAGGTACAAGACAGGGGCAAGAGGCCCATGCATGATGAGGGCCCATCAGCAGGCCGGGACACGGATTTGACAGTCATTGATGTTGATACGAGCTCCCCTAGCTCGAAGCTGAGGGAAGTCATCCAGGAGCAAAGGGCCAAGAATGACCAGCTGAAAGACCAATTGCAGAAGGCTCAGTGGGTGATTAACTATTTGGAGCAGCGCAACAAACAGCTTGAGGATGAGCTCACATTTTATGAGGTGCGCCAAATCCGTGAGGACAGACAGTGGAATCGAAAGAGACCCGGTGACATGACACCGACTGACAGAGATACTATACTCACACGTGTGAATATCCATCTGGAGAATTTTTTGGCGAAGGCCAATCGAGACAAAGACATGCTTCGCCACATGAAAGGCCATTACTGGGCTCGCATGCATGTGTGCAAAGCGAGAATGAAGATCATGAAGAGGAGGTTGCGCAAGGCACTTAGACGGCGGAAAAGGCCTAATCCACTTCGGATTTTGGCCGAGGCTTCATTGACTGGGCAGGAAACATGATGGAGGACCTCCGCTCCGAATTTGGGCAAATTCGGAGAAAATTTTGTCATTTTCAAATTTTTGGGTAAAAAAACAGGTTTTGCAGTTACGTGGGTCGCGCGCTCATGCGCTCACTTTTGTTTGGGACACTTGCTGGAGGAAATTTTTACATTTTTGGATTTTTCATGGTTAATTATGCATCCTCTGAAGTCAATTTAGCATTTCATCAAAATCTGGATGGTCAAAAAGCTCAAAAACACCATGAAAACCACCTTGCTGCCACCTTTTGCACCAGCAGGGAGTACCTCTGGGAGAATGACGTTTTGGAGGGTACAATGAGCTCCAAATTCAAAAATTCCACTTGGGTTGGAAATTATACATCTAGGGCTGTCCAACGAGCTATCATGAGCTCAATTTGGATGCCGGGAAGTACCTCAAATTCAGCCTGGAACATGAGCGACCCACACGGCTCAGGAGCGACCCACTTGAAATTTTTCCTGAATTTTCAGCTGCCAGCTCAGTTTTTCGCCTAGTATGGACCAGTTTTGCTTGTGGATAGAATTTTTGGGTTTTTATGATGTAAATTCATATTTGACATGTAACTTTGGCTTATTTTTATCTCTTCTAGAAGATTCACTCACAAAAAGGGTAAAAATCATGTAATGGATCAGTTTCCACTCTTTTAGAGGCAAGTTGTTAGCTGCCTAGATTGTAGTTCCATGATTAGAATTGGTTGAAACTGATCCCTGAAGAGGGAATTTGACCCCTAGAGGTGGGGAAAGGTGTTAGAGTGATCTATATATTGTAATTTCTGAGGCATTCTACAGGTTGGACTCTTGGGATACTTTTGATATCATTGTACATACTTTTCATATTTTGGCTAAGGAAAGATCAGGGTTTTGCGGCACTTGTTGGGATCCTTGTGGTGTTCTGTTCTTGATGGTGTTTCTTCTTTGTTTACTGTAAGTTTCTTCATGTTTAATGGATGCCATCTTTTCATATGCTTCTGAACTAAATTGAATGAGTGATTAAGGTTGAATCCATTGTTTACAGTGCTTGGCCTTTGAATTCAGTTAGTTCTATATGTTTTCAGCTGTTTGGAGAGGATCCAAGTTCTTCTTTGCCCTCTTCAGCTCCTCGTCGGTCTAATCTATCCATATATCTAATTTAAAGCATCAAGATCATCACCTATCTCGCCCCAGCTTGAACTCTGCAAAGGTCTGACCTTATCCCCGGACCCAAAATTTGTTTTCCCATTACTCCAACGAAAACCCAAAAAACCAAAAAAAAAACATTCTTATCTCTTTACTAGCCTAAAATCAGTTCTTATTGTAAGTCATATCGCATCCTATTGCTTATTTTCTCGAGATTGATGGAGAGAGCCCTCTCCTGTCCTCGTAGGGCTAGCTATGAGGCTGAGCGTGGTTTGATGTAGCCTTGAGTTTTACTTCATTTCAGCCTGAGGTAGATTTGAGTGCTAACATACTGCACACATTCTTGGATAATGTGAAAGTGGAAAAGGAATACCCTACACAAGTGATGCACACATGTACATTTGAACACTAATAGATTTTTGTTGTTGAAATGCAATGCTTGTTTTCATTTAAATGTAGGCTTTTTAAAGTAGGGAGAAATAATGGCTGCCAAATTAATAAGTGTTTCTTTGGGAAAAATTTAAATCTTGTATTGGGTGATGAAGATAATAGAGGGTATTGAATCTTGATTCTTGACATCTAGAGAGAACCCTACAGCCTAACACAATCCAATGGAATTGACCAAAAAAACCCAAATAGAGTCAACCCTACTATAGGAGAAAGGGCCTGCAGTAAGAACTTACCATTTTGCAAGAGCTGAGGGCGAATGCTGTTCTGCAAGAGATGAGGGCGAATGCTGAGGGAAAATGCTATTCTGCAAGAGCTGAGGGTGAATGCTGTTCTGCAAGAGCGGAGGGCGAATGCGCGCGTGATATCAGACGTTAATGTAGCTATTGCGACGGATGCGAAACAATAAAATAATTTTTATGTAGTGCGCATATAAGTTTCGTATTTTTATGTAGCGCGCATATAAGTTTCGTATTTTTATGTAGCGCACATATAAGTTTCGTATTTTTATGTAGCGTGCATATAAGTGTCGTTATACCGACGGCGGACAAAGTGTCGCTACTGTGACGGATACCTCCTAACGTCGCAATTGCGACACATAGCCGTTGTGTCGTACATGTGACGTTTGGAGGCAGCCGTTGTAATAGCAACACTTTGGGCCATAGTGTCACAATTGCGACACCTAGACGTCGTGTCGTACATGCGACGTTTGGAGGCAGCCATCGTAATAGCAACGCTTTGGGCCATAGTGTCACAATTGCGACACATAGCCATTGTGTCGTACATGCGGCGTTTGGAGGCAGCAGTCGTAATAACAATGCTTTGGGCCATAGTGTCGGAATTGCGACACCTATACGTTGTGTCGTACATCCGACGTTTGGAGGCATCCCTAGTAATAGCAACGCTTTGGGCCATAGTGTCGCAATTGCGATACTTAGATGTTGTGTCGTACATGCGATGTTTGGAGGCAGCCGTCGTAATAGCAACGCTTTGGGCCATAATGTCGAAATTGCGACACTTATACGTTGTGTCGTACATGCGACGTTTGGAGGCAGCCGTCATAATAGCAACGCTTTGGGCCATGGTGTCGCAATTACGACGTTTAGTGTCGCAATTGCGACGTATTCCTCCAAACGTCGCAGTTGCAACACTTTGTCTAAGTGTCGGTAGTGCGACACTTTTCTATAAACGTCGGTATAGTGACGGTTTCGGGCGGGATTGAAAAAATTTGGGGAAATTTCCGACACTTGGTCAAAAGCGTCGGAACCAAGTGTCGGAATTTCCGCCAAATGTAGTAGTGATTGAAGCACCTCAGTCCTCCTGTTTGTTATAGCATTTATGTTTTCTTCTGTTTGGGTGATAACTAAGGAATTCTTCACTACTCCTTAGGCTCCCCTAAATTTGTTTCTGTTTCATGCATGGTTATTATGTTAGCTTATAGGTAATATTTATGGCATGTTCTTCTTATTTAAAGTTCTCAAAACCCTAGCTTGAGGCCTTTCTGTGAAATATTGATTGATTAGGTTAAGTCAAAGAGCTCTCGTTCGATCTTACCCTTTTCCCATGCTTGTCAACTTGCTTTAGAGTTCCCAATAGCTTGAAATATGATGTTTAGGAGTTCCCTCTTCATAAATTAAGTTATTTTTTTAAATCTTGTATGTTTTCCCAAAGTCTGAAGGTGAATTTCCAAAGTTAGGAGTTCTAATGCTTCGATGTTTCACTGGAATGTTCATTTTATATGTTTATCATTTTGAATATTGTTCAATGAGATCAATGGTTTTCCCTACCTCATGAGTTATGCTTCAGATTATATATGTATAAGATCTCTTAGTCTTTTCCCCAACTTAATGTTCATTACACCACCATACATCACCTTAAGGATCCATTGACCTTGCTAAATCGGCCCTGCAACACACTCTGCATCATCATTTAGACATTCTTGACTTTCACTTGATGGAATAGCCCAAGGGCTTTGAAATCCTTTTACTTCTCTTATTACATTTGATCATCTTTCCCATCCAAAAAAATCAACAAACCCTACACCTAATAACTAGCCTAAAATAAAAACCCTAGAGAAACAAGATTACATCATTTGCACCCAATAGAGAGAGCCCTCTCTGAGTCCAGGAAGGCTAGGTCCTAGGACTCCAAAGTTTGGTTTGATGTTACCCCTGTCCATTTGAATCTCAATCAATCTAGAAAATTATAGGGAGCTAATACTGACCATAGTGCTTGCATGGGTGAAGATCAAAACAGTGATCTTTCATATGGCCAACTCGATCACAATGTTGGCATTTTTCAATCTATTGTTGTTGATGTGGAAGAGGAGAAGTATCTGGAACAACTAAAGGTGAACTATCATAAAGAAATCTGGCACTCTGAAATTTGATGGGCTTGAAGTAGTCCAGAATATGAAAGGACAACTCCTTGTCATATCTAAGACTAGTTCTGTGCTTTTTGTGGACAAGCTCTTCCCAAGGTCTGATGATGGGCTTGGGAAGTGCAGACTGAATTGCTGCATCTGCATGTAAATCTGCTCTCGTACAAGGAACTAAATGTGAATCGAATACAACTTTTTACTCTTGCTGCTAATGGGAGTCCCTCTCAATTTTCTGAACAAAAACAGGTTCAGAATGATGACTCTTTTGCTGAAGTTCATCTTGCTGGAGCTGAGACTCGAAATGCAAAAACTCAATCTTGTCTTGTGCATTTTGCAAGCAAGTTTGAATATTAAAAAGATCTTTCTTACTCATTTTTACCATATCATGAACAATGTAATGAATGACGTTATGCAACAACTCTAATGCATCATTGATTTTAGAGATTTTTCTCAACAACTCAAAGTTACACTTCAAACACTGACTGCAACTATGAATTAAGAAGCAATACCCACTCACAATGTCAATACAATACAATGTCACTGCAAAATATTTTGTAAATGTGTTGCAAAAACATTGTGCAATAACCCTTTAAGACAAATGATTTCTCTCCTTTTCAATGAAAAAAAACTCTAATTTGCAGAGAATGAACCTCCAATGAGAAATACTCACCGCTTCATACAACTAAACTATTTGTATCCCTTTTTTAATGAACGTGAATAATTGGAAACATGGACCAATGGTGTCCAAAGTTTGCTGAATTCACTTCACACGTTGATTTGCAATATATTTCACATAGATCTGAAGATTTCTATTATGGCTATAGGAAATCAAGGTGGCTTCCAAATTTCAACTTTCCATAGAGATGTTGAAGGCATTCTCAATAGTTTAGCATTTGATATCAAACTTCGATGAAGACCAAAATTGCACAACACACAAATATCTTATTGACAATAATGCTCAATTTCATAGGAAAAATATCGATGAATTAACACATCACGGAATTTTTAAGGAAGATGGAAAGACATTCCAATGCATAAGTGCAATTAATAAATGCATATCATATATATATATATATATATATATATATATATACCACCGCTCCACCACACATATATAAACCAAGACTTATGGATATAATCATTCCACGGTATATTTAAAGAGGAGTAGCTACTCACTTACTTCTCAAAGCATGCATGAATTCTCACTAAATAGAATGGCTGCATATTATGAATCACCACTGGAATAGGAAAATAAATAACCAACTACCAATTATAAGATCCCAATGTGGTGAAACTCATATTCTTCACTCGCACGGTCCACGACACTTCCGCATGATGCTTCATTTTCCACGCATTTTTTTTTCATAAATTTAATCTTCACCGACCTCCTAGAGATTGCTAGAAGCCGAATTGTTGTTGGGCAGCTTTTGTCACAATTTTTGTTGGGAAATTTCTGTCACTGCAGTGGCATGAATGTATTTCTACAAATGTACGTATGTTGGAGGAGGAACCAGGGGAGGTAGGGAGGGAGTCGAGCAAGGTGGATGAGATGGGATTCAACGTGGGATGGAGGCAGGATGGACAGACGGGAGCAAGAGGAAGGGAGGGAGAAGAGGGAGTGTGGGCCGAGGGAGGAGGGAGAGGAGGTGGGATTGTGTAGAGGCTGTGGGGAGTGGAAGTAATAGGAGGGCGGAGTGGGGATGGGAAGTGGAGGGGATGGGAGGTGGAGGGGTGCGGGAGTGAGGTGAGGAGTGAGGGGGAGGGGTAGTGTAGGTAGTTGTGCAAGGGAGGTGATCCGAAGGGATGGGGGGTGCTCAAGGGAGCCACGAGGAGCATGAGGGGAGGTGTGGGAAGAGAAGCGTCAGGGAGCGGGAATGGAGGGAGCAGGTAGAGGGGAGGCGAGCAAAGGGAAGAGGGAGTGGAAGGTGAGTGGGGGTAGGGAAGTGAGGAAGGTGGTGCGGGTGTGGGATCACAGAGGTAATGAGACTGTGTATATATTGGATTTCGAAGATTGTATGTATATTGTGTGGGGGAGGTTGAAGGGCCCCAAAATCTAGTGCACCTAGTGGATAAATCCGCTGGGAACAATGTAAAAGGCTTGAGTGTATGCAAAGATTAATGTAATGGAGGCATCGAGTGGGGAAGAGTAGGACCCGAGGAGCATTAAAAAATTTGTGGCAACATGAAACTCATGGTGGTAGAGAACCCAAAGAATGTCTGTTGCTAAAGAAAAATTACATTTTATTGAAACGTGTCATGGCAGAAAGGCCAATGGTGGGAGGGCAGAGAAGTTCCAAGAGGATATGAGAATGTTGTGTGTAGGAGGTTTATTAGGTAACGCCAAGTATTTGAAATTCCAACATAGCGAGCAGGGGCTGCGGGAAGGAGGGTTGTCCAGAGTGCAGGAGGAGGGCCTGTGACGGTGAGGAGGGCTAGCCTGAGCACAGGAGGAGGGCTTGCGACAGTGAGGAGGGCCGATGTATGGCTCGCTTGAGTAGCGCGCAATGGGAAGAGATATCGCAGTGTGCTGCCAAATGCAAGAGGAGGGTTTAATGACTAATGACTATTAAAGCATTAACCGAGTTGAAATTTCCATTAGGTAGCTTGAAAAGAGAAAACGCTTAGGCCAGAGTGTGAATATTTAGATAAAAGAATTGATGCTAAAAGGATCGGGGACATTTGCAGAGTTTCACTTTCAGATGCATCTATATTTAGCTCTGAAAAATTTAGAATGGGAGGTGCAAAAATGACGTGCATGAAATTGGCCACAAAATTAGTGTTGGGAGAAGGCCAGACATCGTGGCTCTGATACCTGTTAAACACATGCATGGTAGATGAGAAACTAAACACACAAGAGATAGGATAAGCATTAGTATTTCTATTACTCATAGATGTACATTTATATTAGATTAGGTGTGACCCCTGGATTCCACATTCAAAGGTCACCTGGACTCCTTTGTGACTGTTCGTCTTCCACACCTACCCATAGAGGATTAGGTGTCCAACAATTTTTAGTGATGTATTTGTAAAATTACTCAAATTTATAATGATATTATGTATACTCTCTATATAATGTTGGTGAATTTTAATGTAAAATAAATTTATTCTAAAATTTAGGTGAATCATTTTTATAAAAAAAAAAATGGAAATTGGCGAATCTTTTTTCGGAAAAATCATGGAAAATTAGCCCACCTGCGAATATTAGCCACTAAAATTTTCCATGATTGAATATCAAAGAGAATGAATAGTTTTTCATGGTTGGTGGGTTAATTATTTTGAGAGAAGTGAGATGTTCTATAGCCTAGGTAGGGTTGATGTGCAAGGTTTTGTACTTAAGCCTAAAATTTTAATTGTTTGAGGGTTAATTATAGGGTTTAGATGGATTTATGTTATGTTACACTATATATGGTACATCCAAGTAATATTATATATACATTGGCCAAACTATCAAAGTGACATTTTCGACAATGTCTCTTGTATTTCCTTCTTTTTTCTGTCTTTCCGACCAAGTCTGTCTTTATAGAAAAATTAGTGGCCTCTATAGTCTGCCATCAAGGAATGCTAAGTTATATAGGGTCTATCCAAGGAATAGTAAATATTTATTGGAAAAAAGATCGAAGTGACATAAAATGAGTTATAATGAAGCTAAGAAAATAAATTCTCATCAAAACATATATACTATACATTTCCAACTTGAGATATTTTAACTAGGTCCAAATAGGTGATAATATTTAAAAGCATAACTAGAAGGAGATGTACATGCATGTGTAAATAATAGCCATACACACTCGACACTTCTATAACTATGATATTGTCTTGATGAAGATAATGGAACTTTTTTATTGCTTTGAAGTTTGACATCATTGGACTACTATGAAATTCCATCTAGCTTAACTGTCGGTTTTTTTAATCTTAGCAATTTGGATAATAATTGTGTGCATGAAAAAAGATCGAATAGGCTAGGATAAGTTGAAACTATTGCTATAGGGTAAAATTCTTGGGTTGTTGGTTACCGTATATCCCTCTCAGGGCTTTCCGGTGCCCGAGGCAGACAGTAAGATTAGCTGTACAGTTCACAAAGATGGCATATACATGTTCATATTAACTTAAAACCACTTGATGGAAAAATATAGAAGATTACCTCTTTAATGATCTTGGAGTCCTTTGGAGAGCACTAGGTAGCAAAGTGGCAGTTCTCTTTCACCAACTCCAAATCTAGGTCCTGCAATCAATTAAAGCACCCGTGTAATTTCTAACATAACATATATTTCCTATCAATTAATTCAATACATAATAAACATTTAAAATGTGCACATCTAAGCCATTCATCTCATGCTATATAAGTGATTAAATATTAATGACAATATCAATGAATAGAATGGAAAAAACATATACAGTTCTATTGATTTATAAAAAAGGAGGATTACAACCGTCGGTTGCACCAAGCCCTCCTCAGCCTTCCAATCTCTCTATCTCTCAAAGTGGTGATGTCTTGATCAACAAGTCCTCAATGAACCTCTTTGACCTTTGACCTTCACACTACAACAATGATCTCTACTTCACAAGTATTCGAAAACTTGACAATCCTTCGACCCTGAACCAAAAGCCTTCAACTCCATTTTATAGGAGATGGATAGAGAAATCATTGCCCTTCTCTTTCCACCAGTTCTGAATAGAAAAAACCAAGATGTTTCCCCAACCTCCATGTTTTTGCCTTCTTTGAGAGTTGAGTTGTTTATGGAAATTCCCAATAAGAGATTAGTGCTTTGCATTTTCCTTTTTGTACTGACTCTCTTGTGAGAAAATGCTGGAGATTCAAATCATTCTCTGTGGGTTTTTCCCATTTCAAACTTAAAACACGGGTAATCCCGCCCTCTAGTGTAAACAGAGCATTTCCCTAGCCACTAACGTGGCCTATTCACTGATCAGCTGCATTATAACGCTCTTTTGTTGTTATAGAGAGGTGTTACCTTGGCAGAAATAGGTTTAATTTAGGTCTTTGTATTCCTTCCATATTTGTCTTCTCCTCTGAGATGATGAGGAGGTATTTTGACCTGTAATAGATGCCCCCTAAAGTGTGAGGTTAGAGATGAAGACGATGGCTGAAATACTTTACAATGTGTGTAGTAGAGATAAAGAGATTGAAAGACTAAGGAAAACTTGAAACAACAACATATGTCAGAAAATATAGTATTTTCCTTGAGTCGGGCATTCCCATGCTCAGTAGCTTAAACAACATGATTTCTCTAGAATATAGATATGAAGAATCTATCCACCGATAAGTACAATGTGGAAGTGTCTATCACAAGAGGATCAGGCTGAAGAAGCTGTCTCCATAAACAATATTGCAACTTGGGGGAGGGAACACAACTTTAATGATGTAACCTTTGCCCTAAGGTCTTGACCGCTGATTCACTTAAATTGCATATTTCTCAACATGTGAATGAAGGAGAGTTTATCGTAGAACCGAGGATAATTTTAAGGATGGAAAATTATCTTAAAGTTTAAAACGTTGGCGAATTTCACTAATCGCTAATATGTGAAATATAAAATTTTATCGATATGTTTGTAAAATTATACAAATTTATAATTATTTTATATATAGTCTCTATATAATGTTGGCTATTTTTAATGTAAAATAATTTTATATTGTAAAATTTGGGCGAATCATTTTTACAAAAAAATGGAAATTGGCGAATATTTTTTTTGGAAAAATCATGGAAAATTAGCCCACCTGCGAATATTAGCCCCTAAAATTTTCCATGCGTAGAACATGTGATAAATCGTCTGATTACCAATCGATAATGAAAACTATTCTTTCAAGACAAGGTGGCCATAGGCAATGATGATTGTCCCTTTGGTCCCTAAGATGCACGATACAATCTAGCGAGTTAGTGTGAATAAAATGAGTTGAAGTTGAACACTCATAGAATCATTCGACCAGGAGCCAAAGATGAAGACTCCTAATCAAACACAAGACTACCTGCCACTGATGTCTGCAAGTATCTGGGTACTTATGGGTTTCTGGATCAACTTACTAGATAATATGTTGAAGTCAATAGGAAGAGATGTATTGAAAATTAGGCACTGAGGCGTCCTACATCAGTCAACACGAAATGGAAACCAACTGATTTTTTTTATGATTGAGATAATGAAGAGTGAATGGGGATGTCAGAAGACAAATAATTTCTGGCATAATGAGTTGTTTGGTTGATAACAGGACCAGTAGATAGCGAGATCTGCTTGAACAATAGAAGGCACTGTAATAGGGTACTAGGCGGTACTTGTTAATGAACACCAAAGTGTGTTAGGATTTTACCGGTGTAGGGACAACGCTGGAGAATGAAGGCTAATACTCATAGATGGTAGGGTTCGGCTAACTGCGAAAGATTTTTCTGGGAAGTGCCATGTTCAAGAATTTTTCTTCCAAATCGACCTTTCTGAAATGTAACAGAGGTAATATCCATTTTGTCAAAATTTTTCCTTGTCTGATTAATTTTAACGAGTCCAGACAAGTAAACTCGGTGAATTTTTCATGTTTAGAGAGTCTGAAAATATCATAAAAGACAACTCCGTGCCCCGTCTGATTAGATTTAACGAGTCCAAATGGGTAAACTCGATGAATTTTTCATGTTTCGAGACTCTGAAAAATATCGTAAAAGACGACTCCATTGGGGTACCTTTGTCATGATTTGATAACCGGGCACGACAAAGGGAGAATAGTAAGCCCGAAACAGTTCATTTTCCATGAGTTAGTCCATCGAAGCCGGAAAAGTGAGAAATCTATGTTCGATGGACGTCTACCTCATTTTGTTATGAGTACGAGGATATGAAGTAAACTCAATACTCTTTGTGAAATTTTAACGAGTCCAACAAAGAAAAACTCGGTGCCCTCCGTGAAATTTTAACGAGTCACATGGAGAAAACTCGGTTACTTTTTTGGTTTAAAGAGCTTTGAAAAAGAGGAAAAGAATGGCCCCTTACTCTCTGTCATGGTATTTTAACGAGCACGACAAAGTCAACTCGGGCTTTTTCAGTTTTATGAGCGAGAAAAAGGTTCCAAATAAGAAAGCTCAATGCTTCTTCATAGTTTTAACGAGCCTGAAGAAGAGAACTCTAGGTTTTTCGGATTAATGAGCAAGAAAAAGACCATAAAAAGAACACTCGATATCAACTTTGTATAAGTTTAACGAGTCCGAAGAAGGGAACTCAAGGTTTTTTGGATTAACGAGCAAGAAAAATACCGTGAAAAGAACGCTCGATTAAAAATGAGTATGTCTGCATATAAATCTTGATCACTCATCAGAACATCAGTACCAAATCTCAATAGTTGCGACACATGCGCAACAAGAATTCACGACTTTTTCCGACTAGCGTAAGAGAGTCATGCCCTAGAATTTGCTATAAGAAGGTCGGAAGACTTTCATTTTCACTTTTTTGAGTGCTGTGAAGGAGCTCTGGGATGAAAAGGGGTGAAATCTTCAGCTGAAGATTACGGTCAATCCGGGCAACGGTTTTCCTTCCTGCGAGATCTAGGTAAGAGCTCAAACCTCCTGCTATCATTTAATTGTCTTTTTGTTACTTTTTGTTGGTTCAAAATGAGAAAATTGTGAGGCCCTAAAAAAATCTTGCGCCTAACGCAGGCCAGTAGTGTTACAGCCATGTTAAACGCATAACCCGTGAATGGATGCTACGTTAGCGCGCTCTTTTTTATACTATGGCCAGCGTTAGGCGCACCGTGTTTTTTAGCAACTTTTTTTCATGGTTTTGAAGTGGTCCAAGCAAGTTTTGATTGGTTGAAAATGTTGCATTTGCAGGTATTCATCTCTTAATCATGAGTATCTAGTGAGAGAGAGAACATGAACAGGAAGAACGAGAGATGGTGACAGATGCTGCAAGCTTAATGGCTCTCTGCAGATGTGGATTGCTAAAATATGCCCGCTTAGAACTAATGAGGGGTCAAGAGGACCTCCTGAGGTGGCTAATCTAGCAATGGGACGAACGGCATCACGTCTTTCGGATTGGGGGCAATGAGCTCTCAATCGAAAAGCATGATGTGTAATTTTTGACCGGCCTATCATGTCGTAGGGCGAGGCCCAACTTGACGGGGTCCAGAGCTAACCCACGTTCCACTACTGATCTGATTCATGCGCATTGCATATGTGACACTCAGGTTGTGAGCAACCGGATACCGATCGCATGGGTGACTTTGAGACCACTGCGATCTATATTATGGTTGATTGTTCACTTGGCAGGTTCCAAGAGTCAGCATGTGGCCACCAAGGCCCAGGTGCTCCTAGCCTTGGACTGTATGCAGCCTCAGGTTTTTGACTGGTGTGACGAAGTTGTCCGTCGGGTCTGAGCAGAGCTTACCGCATGTAAGACCAGTACCCAGAGAGAGTTTGGGTACGGTACACTGATTGTCTCTTTCATACTGGAGTGGATACCACTGATGAGGCCCAGGATCGTTACATCGCCATTGGGCCCATGCGAGCCGAGGCAAGCTCGGTGGGCCGCTTTGCTTCCGCGGACTGGAGAGGGTCCCATCCGCCACTATTTTGATGATGGATTTTTTGATTGGCTCAACTCACAGATTATTATGATTGAGGATTATCCCTATGCAGGGATGAACTTCATAGGTGATCCGGAGTTAGTGTTGTCCCCTGGCACCCAGTGGGGGCTCGATGGTAAGAAGGAAATGATCAATGCATTTCAAAGAAGGACTTTATTTTTTGTCTTTTGAATGTTTATGCAATTTTTTTTTTTTTTTTTTTTTTTCTGAAAATAGGGTGAAAATTATGTTTTGACATGAAGCGTTTGTTTGCTTGACATAGATGTGGCACCTGTTCGGCCAGTTGGGGGCCCTCGCTATGCACGGCGAGGACTGCAGCTACCCGGGGCTGGCGCACCCGCAGAGGATGCGGAAGCCGCCGCGGATGATGATGCCCAAGTTTTACATGAACTCTCCCGGAACTTGGAGGGTTTGAGTATGGGCATACCACCCCTTCCTATGCGGGAGGTTCCAGTTCGTTTGCAGCGGCATACCGTAGGTGTGCCGGAGAGATACCTGGTGCCTCTGAGGAGGATAGCTAGAGCAGTTGTATGCTACCATGATCATCAGGCCTAGCTGGAGGAGCAGATGTATTAGTGTCATAGCGTGGCTTAGTATAGAAAAATTGTTGTAAAACACCCAAGTTTTGGAAGATTTTTTGATGTAACTATTGTTCTGGACATGACATATATATATATATATGTATACATATATATATATATATATATATATATATATATATATATATATATATATATATATACATAATTTTTTGGTGATTTTGTGTTTTTTAGTTTTTTATGTATTTTCAATGGGATAAAAATATATATACTCATGAGTAAGTCTTTTATAGTAAATGTGACAAATGCCAATCTAACACATAGTTTGCCAAAGAATCGGCTAATGCATTAAATTCTCTAGGAACGTGCTCAAATGTAATTGTTTGACATTGACGTTCTAAAAGTCACACTCTTAAAAAATAATGCAACAAGACTGGATGACGGACATGGTAATTATTGTTTAACTGCATAATGATGAGTTGGGAATCTAACCTGACCACTAAATTGGAGATGTCACGAGATGCCGCTTCCATGAGGAGTTGGATCACTGACATGTACTCGAAAACATTATTGGTGGCGTTACCCAGGAAGATTCCCCCATAACCAAGGAGGTTCGACTTAGGAGCGTAGAGAACCCAAGCAACTGAAGCAATGCGTCTAGTGTGATGACTAGAACCGTCCGCATATCCGACGTAGGATAAAGAGGGTGACGACATCTGTGTGAAAGAAAAATATTACATGAGAAAAAACACCTCGAAAACCAAAAATATCCAGAGACATCAAAATAATAAGAAAAAATTATATACATAAAATTACAAAGCATATGCCTAGTGCAAAACTAGGCAAAATACTTCTTTAGATAGAGCCCGTTGTGGGGCTCCGCGAGTGGAATTCCATTACAGTCCTAAAGTTCGTAAGCCCCCTTTGAGAGGAAAAAAGTAACGATGTAAGGATCGAGCCATAATGGTTGGAGTGTTCCTACCCCCAAGAGGTCATGTTTCTGATCATAAAGTAGAACAAGATCGCCCTCTTGGAAAGAACGAGGCTTGACAGATTTGTCGTATTGAGCTTTGACTCGACGCTGGTGAGCTTCGAGTGCTAGTGTAGCATCTCGACGAGTTTCATCCAAACAATCGAGTGAGAGCAAGCGCTCTTCTGTGGCGGTGGTGCTAGGCAGGAGTTCAACGACAAGTTTGAGTGATGGAATTTTGCAATTGATTGGAAGTACTACCTCCAGGCCAAAAGTAAGTTGGAATGGTGTGAAGCCTCTGGAAGTTTTGACTGACGTTCGGTATGCCCATAGCGCGTAATACAACTTCCGATGCCATGTGGTTTTATGGTTTCCAACCAATCGACGAATCATGGTTTTTAGGACGCCATTTACGGCTTCGACTTGACCATTAGCTTGAGGATAGTAAGAAGAAGAATGATCTTGATGGAAACCTAGTGTTGGGTCTCAGTCTAGTCTCCTAAACTGAGCTCATTTAATTGTCAACCAAGATTTGTAAACTTCTGAAGTGAAGTGTACCATATGTACCTAGGTGCTTGTTTCCTAATGCGTTGTATGTAGTGTTTTGTGATGTTTTTGGTCTTTTATGTTGATTTATGATGTTTTTGGTCTTTTGGTGTTTAATGAAAAATGCCTAGAAAACTAATGGAAAGAAGTTGATGGTCAAAAACAGAGTTAAGCCTAATGTATGGAATGGTAAATGAAATTGGAAACAATGAAGCATAATCTAAACTATGACTAAATAAAAGCAAAAGCTTGATAATGACTTTTTAAACAAATGACACAAACTAATCTTGAGAAATGATCACTAAATATGCAAATCCTCTAACTAAACAGTTAAACACTAATGATGCAATACTCTGTCCTAAGCTCTTCTATTCTATGATTAATTCCTAGTTCTATTCTGCAATTTAATTGAATGTCACAGAACCTATACTCAAAGAGTTATTGGTTTCTTGTTCAAAGTAGTTCTTTTGAGGAAGAGCTCTGTTTTATGAAATGATGAGGAAATTACAGAGAGATTTCAGACCTTATAGTGATGTTGTCTTCTGTTCCTATGGCTATAGATCGGTTGTAGTTTTTAGAACAGGAAGATGTTTTGTGAATAATGAAGGCTGTCTTGTTAATCCTAACAACTAGAGTAATCTATTGTGCAATGGATGACAATTTGAATATGAGATGCAAGTGTAATGAGTTAATCTAAGAATGAACCTAAGATGCTACTAAACTAGAACAATACTTGAACTATAAGTCATCATCAAACTTGAAACAAAGTGACTGAACATGATTTAAATGCAATGAAACTCCGGAGTTGTTCTAACTATACTAACATGCATTAATCTATGAAGTTACACAATCTGTTTGTTCATCATTAGTGATATTTTGGAAGAGTTCCTTCTTGTGGAAGCGGTATAACAATTCTGACTGTGGACTTGTATGCAATTGAAAGCAAATGGACTGAAAGAAAATGAAAAACTAAGTTATCACACCCATACCCTACTCGTCATTATGATGTCTTGGGCAAGCGTTTAAGAGCAAGATCAGAGATGATACTTAGTAAAAACACACAATTAAATCATTCATTATCATGGTCATGTCTTGAACTTCTTAAGGATGTCTTGGAAGAGTTTCTTCTTGTGGAAGAGTGATGAGAACAAGTGTAACTGTGATAGTGAATGGCAAAAAAACTATAATTAAATCCTAGAGTACCATAGCTATTCTTCATTCATCATTATAATCTGTTGGAAGAGTGCCTTCTTGTGGAAGAACTGGAATGAATATAACTACAGTAGCTAGTTAAAACAACTATAAATTCAACTCCTAATTCTACAATACCATAGTCATTCAACATTCATCATTTTAATCTGTTGGAAGAGTGTCTTCTTGTGGAAGAGCTAGAATCAATACGACTACAGTAGTTAAAACAAAACAACTATCAATTCAAATGTAAAACGTAAAAGCAGCTAGGGAAAACTTATCTAATTTACGCAAAAGAAATCCGTACAAGAGGCAGGGGCCCTCTACCACTTGACGGCATTCGACTTCAAATTAAATCACGCCTTCAAAATAACTTTGTCTGCTCCATTAACGATGCAATAGTTTGAACATAACACTCTGTGTCTTCAAGGACATAACACAGAGTTTTTAAACAAAATCTAGCAGCAAATCTAACATAAAATCTCTAATTCTGCTCTCGGTCTACTCAAGAGTTTATAAAGCAAATGCAAGTAACAATAATTACAACAATTTAGGAATAATGTCTTTCCTTTTCCGAATCATATTAGGAGTCTTTGAGGTGGCTACGTGAAGGAGAAAAGACACCTGGACTGAGACAGTCCTAGTAGGAGTCTTCCTTCATAAATGTGTTCCCACGTGCATAACCGTACCCAGAATCCATTTCTTCCTCCATGATGAGCAACAAACCATGTAGACAAGACGTGGATCATGCCCATATGCGGATTTCCTCAAGGGGCCACCTGGAACATACTCAAACATGAAGGTAGCTGCAGAATCGCCGGTTAGCTACGGAATGTCTGCATTCTGCAGCTAGTTCCGGTCAAAATGCTTAACAATGGCAAAAATCACAAAATTCAACAAGTCAGTCATGTAAACCATTCTAGAAGTAATTTTAACTATATTTATTGATCAATTGGGCTTAATATAGAAATGGAAAAGGGAAAATGAGGTAAAATGAGGTTAAGGAAAGCACAATTTTGAGGCTCAACATACCCCCACTGCTGTCTCTTTGCATGTCCTCATGCAAATTATCTTATGAATTCATAGGCTTCTGCAAGGACATCTAATCCCCTTCTTCTCCTTTGTCTGAAAGCTAGAGGCCTTCTAGGTTTCCTGATCACAAGTTTGAACCTGAGGTTGGTGAGTGCCCTGATCAGCTTTTTGTTCCTTTTCTTCAACTTCTCATTGGTCCTCTCCACTTTGTCTATATGCAGGGATAAGGTTGAGTTCATATCAGTCTTGAGCTTGATTTGATCTTTGAGAATTTCATTCTCATTTTTGATGTGTCTATTCAGCAATTCCAACTCATATCTATCCATTCTTAATATATCAATTTCAGACAGTGGAGGACTGGGGGTTCTCTCTCTGCTTTCTGAAGCTGTCCTCTCTAACGTTTCCACATAATCATAAATTTCCTGTTGAGCAGGATCAATTTCAGGGGTTCCTTCATAAAAATCTTCTTCATCATCCTCTTCAATGGGTGTTTCTTCATCTTCTATATTGATTACCCCTGTTTGTTTGATTGGTGTTTTCTTCAGTTTTCCCTTTAATCTGTGGCTTCTCCTAGGCTGAGAGGATCCCTCTCCTTTCTCTGTGACAGATTCCTCGATTATCTTTTCTTCCTTAAGTTGCCTCTTGATTTGAGTCAACTTCTCCAAAATGATTTCCTCACTGCTCTCTTGGGCTGGTTTGTCAATTTCAACTTTTGAAGTCCTCCATTTCCTACTTCTCTTTGTAGGCTGTGGTTCAAGTGATGGTTCTTTTGCTTCTTCAAAATGATTTCTTATTAAGAAATAATCCCATGTATCATTTGTTTTAGCTAGATGATGCTCAATCAAAATTTTGACCAAACCATGATGATACAGGGTTGTCTCTAAAAATTGAATTCTTCTCTGAACACAGGAAGCCATCTTCTTCAGACTTTGATACAAGAAATATGGTAGATTTAAATATTCTCCCAGAAAATGCATCATTAGTCTAATGTGGTAGACATAAAATGTCCCATATCTACCCTCACATGTAACAAATTTTTGTAAAAGAAGTAGTATGTTTCTCCATTTGCTTTTCAATGCAGTACTGGGAATTCCTTTCTTGAATACACTAACATCCATATTTGGTGATTTTAAAATTTGTTTCCAGGAGTCATTGTGGAATTCCCTATTTTTAAACCATCTCTCCTCAGTTCTGGACAATCCTGTAGCCTCTGCAATAAAAACTTCAGTAACAGTAAACTTGACATCCCCTATTTCAACTTCGGTTCCTTGGAATGATCTGGCAAATGTTTTGGTGACTTCCTTATGGAAGCCATTAAATTTTTCCAAAAATTGAAGCCATCCTATTTTTTGTAACATTTCCTTGCATTGTGGGTAACCTTCTAAATATTTTGAACCCACAGGTTCAGTCCTTACAATTAAACCCATGATTTTTCAATATCAAATTAACACTCTTCTACCCACAAAACAATGACTTTCACTTTCGAACTGAAATAGCTTCAAGATCTAAATGAAAATGGCTTCAATTTTGGAATGACATACCTCTGATTGATAATAAAAAATGCCTTTAAAACCTCGAACTGATATGCTTCTGTTGACAATTGAATGTCGGAGTGCTATGCCTTTGTTTGAAAATGAGAGCAGTTTCAAATTTCGAGCTGAAATGTCTTTGATTGAAAATGGCAGATGGCTTCAAATTTCTTTTCGTGCAATACCTCTGGCTCTTAGTAGCAAAAGACTTCAAATTCAACGCTGCAACATCTCTGTCTCTAGTAACATAGACTTCAACTCAACACTACAACGTCTCTGTCTCTGTAACACAGACTTCAACTCAACATTACAACGTCTCTGTCTCTGGTAGCAAAAATCTTCAAACTCAATCACTATAACACCTCTGTCTCTGGTAGAAAAAGACTTCAATTTTAACACCTCTGTCTTTTGATAACAACAGACTTCAAACTCACACTGCTACAATTCTGAGTTTATAGTGAAAATGCTTCAAATTCCGTCCACAGTGATATGCTATCTGCCCATGGTATTAAGTGGCTTTGAGTCCTCACACTGTTATACTTCCAAATTTACCTCTTCTGCTCTGCTCTGCGTTTACAATGCTCAATGTTGTTCAAACTGATATCCTTTAGCTCTGCTCCTGGTGATAATAATATCTCTGTCTTCGGAATGGAATACCGGCTACGGAATGAAGTTATGGCAAATGGTCACGGAATAGAGTAGTGGAGTGAGGTGGAGGGCTTGTATTAATGATTGAGGAGACGGCGGAGGATTTTACGATGGCATAGGGAATCATCATCATTAAATGCTTTGGTTAAGAGACGTGGAAAATTCAAATGCTTTGGCCATTTCACCGCTTAAATGCTATCGGATATGAATTTTGAAATGGAAGATTTTAATACAAAGTCTGTAGAGGGTTTGTTGGTGTTTGATCAATAAAACAATTAAAACAACCTTTCGAATAATCCACAACTAAACTATGCTAAACTTTTATGAAATTCCATCGTAATTTAAATTTGTTACCTCTGCCCTTTATTTGATGTTTTTGTAGCCTTTGTCTTCTCTGCTCATCTTTGGAGGAATCTTTCACAATTTTTCTTGATGTTTTTGATTCATGAATTCACTGGATCACTTTGTTGTAATTCTGATGTCTACTGGTTGATGCCTTCAGGGTTTATAGCTGTGAAAAGACTGTCGGGCTGCAGAAAGGCTGATCAGCTGCAGAATGTCCACTAAGCTGCAGAATGTTCCTGTAGAACACTTTAATCATGAAAATGGAATGTTTTTGGAGTATGGATGAAATGTTATGTGGTATGAATGAAAATGGATGATGAATTATGATATTTATGAAGTGGTTAATGGAATGGGATGGATTCAGTTCATGAAATGGAATGAAGGAACATAAGGGTTGTACTGCAGTTCATGACATATTTTATTCACTTACAGCAAGATATCAAATTCTGTGTTTTGACATGAAAATGAGATGAATGGAAGATGGAGTGAGATGAATGAGATGTGGAATGGAATGAAATATGAATGATGGATGAGATGGAGTATGGATGAATAAGTGAATGGAGTGAGATGAAATGAATCATAAGCACTATGGAACTGTACTTATGATTTTTATAACAGCTGGTTATAAAAACAAAAATGGGAAAAGTTAGAGTGTCAGAGAGACTCTGATTTTCACCCTATCTTTTCTGTATAAACATGCCAATCAATGATTGGTTTTCATGTTTATACCTTAATTTATTTTTTTTATTTTTCATTTTTTTTTAGAATAGAAATGCTTCAGAAAATTTAATCAAGTTGATGAAGAAGAGAGACTCTTCTTCATTAACTTCACATCATTGTCTTCTTGGAACTTCTTGACAAACTCTTCTCTTGAGAGTGGCTTGTGGTATAGCTTCAGTATATGACCATTCACAAGAAAAGTGACCTCATCTTCATCTATAGTTCTGATTTTTACCGCCCCATTATCAAAAATTCGAACAATTTCATATGGCCCAAGCCAATGTGTCTGAAATTTCCCTTGAAAATCCTTGAATTTTGAATCAAACAAGAGAGCCCAGTCACCCTCTTTAAATTTCTTCTCCTTGATGTACTTGTCATGCCATCTAGCTCTTTGCTGTTGGACTAGACTTGTTTTCTGAACTGCATCTTGTCTGATCTCATCCAATTCATTAATTTGCTCCAGTCTATGCTTTTGTGCCTCCGTTAGATCAAGCCCTAGCTGAACTGCCATCTTGAATGTTTGAATTTGGAACTCTATAGGAAACAAAACTTGCTTTCCATAAACAAGCTCATAAGGAGTATGGCCTGTTGTGTTTCTCCATGTAGTTCTATAGGCCCACAAGGCTTCAGGAAGCCTATCTACCCAATCTCTTCTATGTAAATGAATAGTTTTTGTTAGGATTCCTTCAATGACCTTATTAGTAGATTCCACTTGACCATTTCCTTGTGGATGATAAGGAGTAGATTTTCTACGTCTGATTTTGTACTTCTCCATCATTTGCTCCACTAGCCTTGATGTAAATTGAGCTCCTTGATCCGTAACAATTTCCCTTGGGACACCAAAACGAGTGAAAATATCCTCAAAAAGAAAAGTAACTACAGATGATTCATTAGCAACAAGTAATGGTTTAGCTTCTACCCACTTAGTAACATAATCAGTGCAAACTAATATATATTTCTTTTGTCTTTATGGAGGACTAATAGGTCCTACAAAATCCAAAGCCCATTTTTCAAAAGGTTCAATGTGTACCTGAGGTTGTAATGGCATCTCACCTGAAGGAGAAGGTTTCCCTACCCTTTGGCAACTGTCACACCTTTTTACATACTCCCTTGCATCTTTAAACAAAGATGGCCAATAATATCCTAAATTAAGGATCTTATAAGCTGTTCTCTTATCTGCAAAGTGTCCGCCACAAGGTTCATCATGACATGCCTTGAGAATTTCAGGCATCTCATCTTCACGAACACACCTTCTAATGATCAAATCTGGACCTGTCTTGTACAACTCATTAGCGACCCATGAATATCTTGCACTATCATTAATGATTTTTCTTTTATCCCTTGCATTCATAATTGAAGAAAATTTTCCTGAAACTAAATAATTGGCAATATCAGCAAACCATGGAGTTTGAGTAGAGATCGCAAAAAGATATTCATCAGGAAATTGATCTTCAACCAGAGTGTCATCTTTGATATTTTGAATTCTAGACAGGAAATCAGCCACAGTGTTTTGTTTTCCAGGCCTATCTAGAATAGTAATGTTGAATTCTTGCAATAATAACAACCATCTTATAAATCTGCCATTAGTGATTGATTTATTCATTAAGTATCTAATTGCAGAATGATCAGTGTGAACAAAAGTTTCATAGCCTGTTATATAGTGTCTAAACTTGTTAATAGCATGAACAACAGCTAAAAACTCTTTTTCAGTTACAGTATAGTTTAACTCTGCAGGAGTCAAATTTTTACTGATATAATAGATGGCATAGGGAATTAAATCTTTTTGTCCCAATATTGCTCCTAGAGCTGTATCGGAAGCATCTGTCGAGATATGAAAAGGTAACTTCCAGTTAGGTCCCCTTAATATAGGTGCTTCAGAAATTTTGGTTTTCAGGGTTTCAAAAGCTAACTGGCAATCAGAAGTCCACTTAAATTCAAAATCTTTGGTGAGTAATTTGAAGAGAGGAGATGCTATTTTGGTGAAGTTTTCTATAAATCTCCGATAATACCCTGTAAATCCTAGAAAACTTCTAATATCTCTTTGACAACTTGGAATGGATAGGTTAGAAATAACTTCAACTCTCGCCTCATCAACTCTAATCCCATCCCCTGAAATGTGGTGCCCTAAAACAATACCTTCAGTGAACATCATAAAACATTTTTCATGACTAAGTGAAAGGTTTGCTTCTTGACATCTTTTTAAGACTTTTTCCAAGTTTTCTAAAGCCTCTTCAAATGTGTCCCCATAAACTGTAAAATCATCCATATAAACCTCTACACAGTCATGTATCAGATCAGAAAAAATTCCTAATACTGCCCTTTGGAATGTTGCAGGTGCATTGCATAACCCAAATGGCAATACTCGGTAGGCATAGGTACCCCAAGGACAAGTAAATGTGGTTTTATCTTGGTATTCAAGTGCTACTTGGATTTGATTGTAACCACTAAACCCATCTAGGAATGAACAGTACTTTTTACCTGCTAATGTATCTAATACTTGATCTATGAAAGGTAAGGGAAAATGGTCTTTAAGAGTAGCTTTATTCAGTTCTCGGTAGTCAACACACACCCTCCATTTTCCATTTTTCTTGGGCACAATCACTAAAGGAGAAACCCACTGACTATCTGAAATAGGATAGATAAAATTAACATTTAGCAATTTTTGTAATTCTTCCTTGACAATTTCCCTAAGATTTGGATTCATCCGTCTTTGAGGCTGTCTGATTGGTTTGCAATTTGCCTCTATATAGATGTGATGATTACAAGTCTTGGGACTTATCCCTTTCATGTCAGTGTATTCCCATGCATATGCAGAAGAATGTCTCTGTAATACTTTGATTAACTCTTCTTGTTGAGATTTTTCTAGGTTCTTGTTTATATTCAAAGTTTTGCCTGGAAAAATTTCACTTGTAGAGCCGCCAAATTTGTCCATAGAATGAAGAGACATCTGCCTAGATGACAAAAATTCAATATTGGATCCCTCCTGAAATGATTCATGTTTATGTTCTGGAGAAGGTTCAAAGTTTTCTAGAGTATTCAGAATTTGATTATCTTCACTAATTTCTGAGATTGTGAAGAGTGGTTGTAAATATTCTTCATCCTCTATCCATTGAGTGTCATCTAGATCTGTAATTGTCCTAGCTGGAGGATATAAATTGAATTTCTTTGTTGAACTACCATCATAAATATACATATCACCGAACCTGCAGCTAATAAAGGCATCAGTTGTAGCCAACCAAGGTCTTCCTAGTATAACAGGATGGCCTCCTAGATTATTTTTGGGTGTTAGGATCATGAAATCCACAGGGTACTCCCAAGAGTCTAGGGACACTGGAATGTCTTCTATTACCCCATCTGGTCTGATCACAGATCTATCTGCTAATTGTAATAGTGTGGGTGTAAAGAGAAGATTAGGAAGTTTCAGTTTGTCCATGATTTGTCTACTCATGATATTTATTGCTGCTCCTAAGTCAATGAGTGTGTTTTGAATTTCAATTCCATCGATGTGAATTTTGACAACTGGATTTCCTGGGTCAAGGTACTTTGGAATAGTAATCTTACCCATCATAATATCTGCTATTTGTCCTACCAGTTGAATTTTCTTGGTTTCTCTTATTCTTTTTTTTGTTGTCTTCATACTCAACTCCTTTATTGTTTTGGCTAAAATTGGGATTTCCTTGATGGCTTGCAATAATGGAATTTTAATGAAAACATTTCTCAATTCATCTAAGAAATCATAATTAGGCACCATTATTTGTTTTTCTACACCTTTATCAATTTGTAGTCTTTCCGGAAAGGGAGGTATAGAAGTAGATGTGGATGGTTGCTCTAATACTGGAGTTGGATTTATTGGATCTTTTTGTTTCAGTTTTTCAATGTTTTGGTCTTGAAAGGATGTATCTTCTTCAAGACTTTTATTAACCCGTAGGGAGTCTTCCTCATAATTATCTTGTTCTTGTATAATCACAGAAGGTTTCCTCTTCTCAAGTATCCTTCCGGACCGAAGTTGAACATCACTAAGGTCTAGAGGAGTAATTAAATAAGTTGGAAATTGTTGTCCTTCTATCATGTATGTATTCTGAGGGTTCTTATTATTGGGGTTTGGTATGGGTGGAGCTGGCAATTGATTGGATTTTTGAGGGAATGGTAGTGGAAGTGGTTGATTTTGATGAGATTGGTTCGGATGATGTTGTTGAGGATTTTGTTGAAAATTTTGTTGAAGATTTTGAGGAAAATTTTGTTGAGGATTTTGAGGATAAAAATGTGGATATGGTGGATAGGATGGTGGATACTGATAATATGGAGAGTATCTTCCATAGGAACCTTGTGATCCTTGTGCCCAAGCTTGAGATTGATTTTGAAATTGGGGCCAAGGTTGCTGCCAAGAATTCCAAGGTGGAGGTTGATTATACATTTGATCATGGAATCCGTGTGTCTGAGATCCCTGCCAAGGTCTTCTAGATACAAAGTTAAGAGAATCTGTGGGATCTGTAGGAGTTTCTTCTTGAAAAACAGCCTTGAGACCAGGAAGAGAAGGACAATTCTTGGTCTCATGTTTCTCAGAACAAATAGCACATGTTTCTACAACTTTTACATCTAGAGGACACTCCCTCAAGGCATGTTTCTTCCTACATTTGGGACAAAAGATTGCCAATGCATCAGATTCAGCCTTTTTCTTGTTTTGTATCTTGAGGGTGTCTATTTTTTCACTAAGACTCCCTAAGATGTCAGATTTAAAATCATCAAGCATATGTCCTATTTCTGATCTACTTACTGTCCCAGAAGCAGATTTACTTGCCCTTGCAAGAGCAGGATCTCTTGGACCTTTGGTAGTTTTAGATTTCCCTCTGGAAAGGTTGATACATAACTTAGATATTTCAGGTAATGTGAGTTGTGATATATCCCCTTTTCCCATCATGTTAAGGATATCCAACCATTCATCCCTAATGGTTTTCAACAAAAGAGCTTTTAAAGTGTCTTGATCTAGGTTTTCCATTTGTGCCCTCTTTATGTTGTATTTAAATCTTTCCAACAAATCTTCTAAGTTTTCATCTTCTTTTTGTAACATCTTGAACACTTCTTCCTTATGATTAACCGGCATACAATAATCCAAGTATCTCTCTAGAAATGCTTGTCTCATGTCTTCCCATGTTCTAATAGAACTACTGTTTAAACTCATAAACCTCTTCAATGCTGCTCCTTTTAGAGTCGAAGGAAAAAATTTCAATTTTTGAGCATCTTGAAGATAGTCATAAGTCCTACACAGCACTTCAAATTCGAATAAGAAAGTTTCAGGATCCTCAGTTTTAAGTCCATAGAAGTTCGGAAGGACAGAAGGTGAAATGTTTTTCATGGTTGTATTGGTTTCTTCGTCAAGTATAGGGAACCTAAAAGAGCTTCCTATTCTACCTCTTCCTCCATCTGCACCTCTACCTCCTCTTCCTCCTTCTCCTCTACCTCTACCTCTACCTCCTCCAAATAATGTGTGTTCTCCATTAACAACTCCTCCTCCTCCTTCTTCTGCCATGGTTGACTCTCCTGTAGAAGTAGAAAGATTTGTGTCCTTAACAGGAGTCTTTAGATCTTCTTCTATGGCAGGTTCTGTGGATGAAGTGGAAGGTTTCTCTAATGGAATAGGTGACCTTAGATCTTATAGAAGTCCAGGATCAGTAAAGGATGGAAGATGGGTTTGAGTTGAAGGTGTACTAGTTCTGGATCTAGATGAAACAAGTGGTGTTCTAGAGATCAAACTTCTGCCTCTGCTGCTTATAAATCTTCCCCTTGAATCTCTCTCCCTACGCATAAAACTGTTTTTGGATGCTAAGAAACAAAGGTTACCTAGTTTTCACTTCCCCGGCAACGACGCCAAAATTTTGGGTCTCAGTCTAGTCTCCTAAACTGAGCTCATTTAATTGTCAACCAGGATTTGTAAACTGCTGAAGTGAAGTGTACCATATGTACCTAGGTGCTTGTTTCCTAATGCGTTGTATGTAGTGTTTTGTGATGTTTTTGGTCTTTTATATTGATTTATGATGTTTTTGGTCTTTTGATGTTTAATGAAAAATGCCTAGAAAACTAATGGAAAGAAGTTGATGGTCAAAAACAGAGTTAAGCCTAATGTATGGAATGGTAAATGAAATTGGAAACAATGAAGCAGAATCTAAACTATGACTAAATAAAAGCAAAAGCTTGATAATGACTTTTTAAACAAATGACACAAACTAATATTGAGAAATGATCACTAAATATGCAAATCCTCTAACTAAACAGTTAAACACTAATGATGCAATACTCTGTCCTAAGCTCTTTTATTCTATGATTAATTCCTAGTTCTATTCTGCAATTTAATTGAATGTCACAGAACTTATACTAAAGAAAGCAGTTTAGTTTGTTCAAAGTAGTTTTGAGAAGAGCTCTTATGAAATGACAGAGGAAATTATAGATTTTGACTAAGTAGTGATGTTGTCGTCCGTTCTTACAAGCAGATCGCTAGAAGTGCTAATGAAGATGTTTGTGAATAATGAAGGTTGTCTTGTTAATCCTAACAACTAGCGTAATCTATTGTGTAATGGATGACAATTTGAATATGAGATGCAAGTGCAATGAGTTAATCTAAGAATGAACCTAAGATGCTACTAAACTAGAACAATGCTTGAACTATAAGTCATCATCAAACTTGAAATGAAGTAACTGATCATGATTTAAATGCAATGAAACTCCGGAGTCGTTCTAACTGTACTAACATGCATTAATCTACGAAGTTACACAATTTGTTTGTTCATCATTAGTGATATTTTGGAAGAGTTCCTTCTTTTGGAAGAGGTAGAACAATCCTGACTGTGTACTTGTATGCAATTGAAAGCAAATGAACTGAAAGCAAATGAAAAACTAAGTTATCACACCCATACCCTACTCGTCATTATGATATCTTGGGCAAGCGTTTAAGAGTGAGATCAGGGTTGATACTTAGTAAAAACACACAACTAAATCATCCATTATCACGGTCATGTCTTGAACTTCTTAAGGATGTCTTGGAAGAATTTCTTCTTGTGGAAGAGTGATTAGAACAAGTGTAACCGTGATAGTGAATAGCAAAAACTATAACTAAATCCTACAGTACCATAGCTATTCTTCATTCATCATTATAATCTGTTGGAAGAGTGCCTTCTTGTGGAAGAGCTGGAATGAATATAACTACAGTAGCTAGTTAAAACAACTATAAATTCAACTCCTAATTCTACAATACCATAGTCATTCAACATTCATCATTTTAATATGTTGGAAGAGTGTCTTCTTGTGGAAGAGCTAGAATGAATACGACTACAGTAGCTAAAACAAAACAACTACCAATTCAAATGCAAAACGTAAAGGCAGCTAGGAAAACTTATCTAATTTACGCAAAAGAAATCCGTACAAGAGGCAGGGGCCCTCTACCACTTGACGGCATTCAACTCCAAATTAAATCACGCCTTCAAAATAAATTTTTCTGCTCCATTAACGATGCAATAGTTTGAACATAACACTCTGTGTCTTCAAGGACGTAACACAGAGTTTTTAAACAAAATCTAGCAGCAAATCTAACATAAAATCTCTAACTAAGCTCTCAGTCTACTCAAGAGTTTATAAAGCAAATGCAAGTAACAATAATTACAAAAATTTAGGAATAATGTCTTTCCTTATCCGAATCATATTAGGAGTCTTCGAGGTGGCTACGTGAAGGAGGAAGGACATCTGGACTGAGACAGTCCTAGTAGGAGTCTTCCTTCATAAATGTGTTCCCACGTGCATAACCGTACCCAGAATCCATTTCTTCCTCCATGATGAGAAACGAACCATATAGACAGGACGTGGATCATGCCCATATGCGGTTTTCCTCAAGAGGCCACCTAGAACATACTCAAACATGAAGGTAGCTGCAGAATCGCCGGTTAGCTACGTAATGTCTGCATTCTGCAGCTAGTTCCGGTCAAAATGCTTAACAATGGCAAAAATCACAAAATTCAACAAGTCAATCATGTAAACCATTCTAGAAGTAATTTTAAATATATTTATTGATCAATTGGGCTTAAGATAGAAATGGACAAGGGAAAATGAGGTAAAATGAGGTGAAGGAAAGCACAATTTTGAGGCTCAACACCTACCATGGATGTTAATTCGGTCATCATATGATTCTGGAAGTGGGATCCATGATCTGTTACAATAGATAGCGATACACCGAACTGAAAGATTACCTGATTGAACAGGAAGAGAGCGGCGGTTTCACCATCGGCCTTGAAAGTGGGAAGGGCTTCTGCCCATTTTGTAAAATAGTCGATCGCAACCACGATGTAGTTGTGTCCATTTTCTGAAGTGGGATTGCAGGTGACGAATTCAATTCCCCATTTAGCGAAAGGACCAATGGAGATAACCAGATGAAGGGGGGCAGGATGAGTGCCCAATTTCTTTGTAAAAAATTGACATGGATGGAACTTCTGGACCACTACAATGCAGTCTTTAAACAAAGTGGGCCAATAGTAACCTGCGCACAAGATTTGTTGGGCAGTAGCTATGCCCGAAAGATGACCACTGCATGCCCCTGCGTGGCAGTCATTCAAAATGAATTCCGCCTCATCAAAAGTGAGACAATGTCGGAGAATAGTATCAACACCACGACGATATAGTGTATCGTTTAACACGAGGTAGTGCTTTGCTTGGTGGCAGATACGACGATAGTCGTCGGACGTGAGAGTTGGGTGGAGGCGTTGGGTTTGTAGGTAGACCAAAATGTCTCCATACCATGGGTCCGAAGAATCGACCAAGTATACAGATTCATTAGGTAATGGATCATGAGCTACTTCTCCTAGGTCGATTCAGGGAAGATCCGATAATAATTCGGCGAAGACGAGGGATTTCTTTGCTTTGGCAGCCGTGAAGACCAAATCAAATTGTTGGAGGATTACGATCCATTTGGAGTATTTTCCTCCAATAATTTTTCTAGACAAGATATGTCGCATGGGATTCTCCAAAGCAATAACTGTAGTCTATCACAACAATATATAGTGTCGGAGATGGGTGACAGCAAAAACTACCACCAAGGAAAGTTTCTCCACATGTGAATAACGTAATTCCAGTCCGATTAGACCTTTGTAAAAATAATATATCACATGTTCACTGTCGTCACTGTGAACTTGAACTAAAACCATTCCAAGTGAGGACAGTGAGGCTACCAGGTAGAGGAGAAAGTCACGTGAATAGTCGGGGGCACTAAGGAGTGGGGCTGAAACAAGTGCATGTTTTAAAGCGTCAAATGACAATTGAGCTTGGTCATCCCACAAGTATAGTGTTCCTTTCTTCAATAATCTCATAAATCCTTTCATCATCTCGGCATAGTTAACGATGAATCGACATAAAAATTTTGCCTTCCCTTCCAAACGTTGGATTTGAAGGATGGATTGTGGTGCCGGAAATTCAACAATCGCCTTAACCTTATCGAGATGAACCCTAATCTCATGCATGGAGACAATGAAACCTAACAGACATCTAGACTCGACCATAAATACACACTTATGAGGATTCAGACGTATATTGTAGAATCTACACCTAGCAAAAATTTCTTTTAGATGAGCAAGGTGATCATGTCGTTTCTTGGAATGGGCCGGAAGGTCATCCAAGTAAGCCTGTAAAATATGTCAAATGTCGTGAAAAGTGTAGTCCATAGCCCGTTGAAACATTGCTCTAGCATTCTTGAGTTCGAATGGGAGTTTTCTATATGCAAATGTGCCCCAAGGACAGATGAAGGCAGTTTTATGCTGGTCGTCTTTTTTAATTTCAATCTGGTTATAGCCTGAGAATCCATCCATGAAGGAAAAATATTTGCATCTGGCACAATCGTTGAGAATTTGATCTATGAATGGTGTAGGATAATTGTCTTTGGGACAAGTGGCGTTCAGATCATGATATTCGATTCAAACTTGAATGGTGCCTTGTTTTTTATCGATGGGAACCGGATTGGAAACCTATTCCGTTAAAGGAACAGGATAGACGAAACCAACGTTTAAAAGTTTTTCTACCTCAATCTTGATGGCGGCTGCTTTGCGTGGGTGGATAGGTCTGATTCGTTGCCGAATTGGTTTGGCATTGTCATATATCTTGATTTCGTGCTCAACGATAGATGGGTATATGCTGGGAATTTCGTCATAAGACCAAGCAAACACATCGTGGAATTCCTTGAAAAGGGATGTGAAGCGCGCAATTTCCTCAGGATTGTAGTCTGCTCCAATCTGAATATTTTTCACGATACCCGTTTTGACTGAGATATCAATGAGAATTTTCTTAGAAATATTAGCCATGTTCCCTTCCAAATCGAGAGTTTTAACAGTCGTGTAAGCGAAGGGAACCATCTCAGGTTGGTCAAAATATGGGATTTCAGTTTTTATCACCTCCGAGTTAATCATCGAAGCACGATGGTGAAACTCTCCCCAAGGTCTTTCTTCTAGAGACATGATCTCTCGAATGGCTTCACCTGTAGGCAAGACTTCATTGAGGAGACCTTAGAGAGAACTATGATGGGTGGGAGGTTTGTACCGTTGGTCGAAACCATAGTAGTGGAGGGTTCAAATGTGATTTGGATGGCTTGGTAAGCCAACTCGGCTGGTGAGAGTGGCATCTGATCTCTGTAGGAATCAATGTCTGAAGGTGCCAGGATGATCCATGGGTCAATAGAGCCATCCAACGTGGTGGATATCATTGCAACCGTGTTTGGGATCTGTGGCGGCGGGAGAGGAAAACAACCCAGTAGGGAAGATGTCTTCAGAAGACTGGTACCAATACTGACATAAGAGTTAGGAAAGCCTCCTATTAGGGGTATAGTGCTACTTGGTAACATGGCATAATCAGGGGTGCAGAAGGATAGCTGATCCACTGTGACTATTTTCCCATCCAATGGAAATAGGATGAGTTGGAAGACCGAAGACACAATGGCAGTCATGGCATAAGACCAACTACGACCAAGCAATAGATTATAGTATACATGGCGCTCTATGACTTCAACATCCACGTTTACTGTTTTCCCACTCAAAGTGATGGGAAAGCTAGCAAGGTATCCTTTTGGGAGGAACGTGTGGCCATCGAAATATTTGAGGGAATTCGATGGCAGGGTGAGGGTAGGAGAACCTAAATTGAGCCAACAAGCTTATGACATAATGCAGGTCAAAGCACCTTCGTCTATGACAGTGCAATGGATTGGTCTCCCTTTTGACACAACCTGCACCTGGAATGCGAGTTGGTGTGAGAGGCGAGGTTTATATTTTTCCATATCAAAGATAGCTAGCACGGAATCCTGGGGGTCTATTACACAAATGGAAGAAAGCAAGGATTTCCTTTGTGCTAGACAGGTTTGTAATACTTCGAGAGCAGAAATAGCTGACGGTGCCTGCGCCAAATCTTCTACAATGTTGTAGTTTTGGGCTGCACGTGCAGAGGTGTTATGAGTCATGCGTCGAAGTGTCCCTTTGGGGGGACGAATCACGAGTTCAACAGTAGGCCGTTCAATATACAAATTGTTGGGCGACGATGGATTTGAACCAGTACCAGGTTCTTGAGCATCTATGGTAGGATTTCCATAAAGCTTGGCTCGAGTTTGAAGTTAAACACTCTCAATGCCATAAATGGTGGATGGTCGTTTGCCAGAAGGATGTGAACCACCATTGCCCCGTTGATGGGGTTGTGGCGGATTGTCATCCATGTGTTGATGTTGTTGTTGCTGATTAGGGAAAGGATTATGAAGAATGGCAAGTGTTCACCTAGAATCCTTGTTGGCAATAAAATCGGTGCATTCCTGTAGCCGAGGACATTTGTATGTCAAGTGGTCCTCTGCACAGATCTTGCAAGGAAATTTCATGGGTTTATCCTTCCCTTTTTCATTTTTGGAAACTTTTTTCTTATTAGGTTTATTCTGATTATCCGACTTCTCTTTCGAAGAAGATGCCTTTTTCTTGTTCTTCTTCTTTTTCCCACTAGGTTTTTGTGAGGTTTGCACAGAATTTACCTCGGAGGTAGGAAGAGTATTCGTTTGGTGAGGGGTGGTGGCAGCTGAAGATGGCTGGGAAGCTTTCCCTTGAGACTGCTTTGTGGGCACACCGGAGATTGTGCCAATGAGACCGTCGGCATGTGCGCTGGTTTTCTGAGTGGCCAGAGGATTTGGGTTACCAGGGGCATGGGGGAGTAGATCGTATAGCATGCCAAATTGTGAATAGGTTAAATCCAAATGCTGGGCACGACGAATGCATTGATGTTCTATAACCACACCAAAAAGGCCGATGTCTTTAGAGATGTGGGGTAAAAGAGACTTGCAAAACCAATTGGATAAGAGATGATCCGGGATTGGCGCTTTGACTAGCCTCCTCCTAAATCTCCATTCATGAATATGATTGGAGATGTGGGTGGCAGTGTCTTGGTGCAGGGAGGTTAACAGTTCCATTCTTGTTTCAAATATAATTGGTAATTGGAAGTTCTTTAGAAAATTCGTTGCTAAAGCGCCAAAAGTATTGATGGCGGCGAGTGGTAATTCAATATACCACTTGGCGGCATTGCCTATAAGGGTGCGGGGAAACAGTCAAAGCTGGACACTATCATCCACCATGGAATTGGATATAGACCATAGATGAAAGGTAGTGATGTGTGTGGCTGGGTCGTCCCCTTGTTTCCCGTCGAACTTCGGGATGTCAGAAGGAATCTTATGTGGTACTGGAGGCCAGAGCGGGTTGTGATTGATGGGGTCGTTAGTCAGTTTATGGATATCGGGAATGTCCAAAGCTGCCAAAAATGGCAATTATGGATTTTCCCTCGAATCTAACCAAGGCAGTATGGGCTGAATACTTAGACCATAGGGTCCACCCATCAATGTGTTACCAGGAGGATAAGTAGGACTTTGATAAAAACTTCCTATAGGTGGGGGAGTAGGGACATACTGTTGTTGTCCATAGGGCATATTATATTGTGGGGCGACCGGTTGGTTGCCCCCAGTATAAAATTTCCCTCCCATTCCAGATGGAGGTTGGGGTTGGTTAGTCTAAATGGATGCAATAGATTTTCTTGGAGGCATGCTACTACTTGCATAGTTTGGCAATGGCATAGACCCTACACCTATATTTGAACCACTTAAGGGAAAAGTATTGAAAATAGGTTGTCCCATTTGTCCTAAGGATTGTAGGGGAAGTGAAATGTTACCTACTACCTGTGTGCTGGTGACACTGCTCCCTCGTATAATGGCCAAGGGGTTTGAACTCATCACAGGGTTCCAACCGAAAGGGTTGCTAAAAGGCACTGAAGTGGTCATACTCGTGGGAGGAGCTACTATGGGTCCCAACATGGTCACGGTAGGATTAGATGCTGAAGGATTTGGCGAGCTACTGAAAGTTGTGATGACCGTAGGGTTGGGATTAGGTATATGTTGACTACTGGGGTTACCAAGTGATGGCATAGAACTGACCACCGATGGGGAGGATGGTGGCAAACCTGGGATGGTTGCCATTGGCATCGACCCTATGGATGCTGGTGGTGAAATGGATGTTTGTGCGGCTGAAGAAATATATTGGCGTGGTTGAATTATCACAAGCCCGAACGGATCAGTGAGCGAAGGATTGTAATGAGGTACAACTCCTTCAGTGAAAGGGTTCTCCAGAAATTCAGGATGATATGAGGCTATGTGAAAATCAATATTAGTCAGTGGAGACTGCTCTTCTGTAGAATGCACGGGTTCACCAAGGTTCAGTTCTTCCTCAATAGTTAGAGGAGGTAGACCTTGCTGTCGTTGAGACAGACGGCGTGGGTCGGAGGACGCCATGGTGACCTGTTTATTTTTTAACAATTTTTAATGAATTGTGATGTATTATAAAGTCTCAATGATAGTAACCACACACCTAAAAAAGAAAAAAGGACTCTCTAAAATCAATCAGCAAGCAGCTAGAATAGGGTGCCTTGTCTGAGTACTACCGTTTTCTGGTGATGAAATCCAGTATCACAATAGTATACAGAGAGGGTTGGTCAAAATTACAGTTACGGTCACTCTAGAGCTTCGCCCGAACCTCATATGATAGGTGTAAGCACTCTCGTGAAGACAAGTACCCTCCTAAATATCAAAGACAGAGTGGGTCCATCTATTTCAGGTACTAGGACAGCCCGTTGTAGTCACCTTGTGTAAGTCCCTAGAAATTATGGCCACTAAAGATACCTCAAATCATAGACATCATCAGGGGGGTCCACGGTCAAGGACATCATGCTATATGGGCAGAATACCTAGATCCCAGATCTAGTTTTGACATCCCCGAAGGGAACCCCAATATATAACACACCCACCGGATACAGTCAAAGGCAGGCTATCTTCTTGTCCACCCAAGTGTTGTCTCGCGCTGAGCTCCAGTAAAGGAACAGTCCCGATAATATGAGTGTAGTAGGATTTCGCTCGTTAATGACTCTAGTTTCAAGTTTTGAGATCTTGGGTGATTTTCTCATTTTTCCTAACCCAATATCCTAGCCTAAACTACTATTTGTGTGAGCTCAAAAAAGAGTAATTTGATTGATTTTATTATTACTTGATTCTTAGTGTACTTGATTATTAGCCTTGCGGAGGGGAAGTGGACATATGAAATGTAATGAGACTCTGACTCAAGAAACCATGCAAAACATGCTCTAAATATTCAATTCGATGAATAGTATTTCTAAAAGGAGAGGTTTATTTTCAACATCCATGCACTAACATTCAAATAACATAGCTCAACTTTCAAGATTCAGACTTCTATCTACCTCTTCTTAGCAGTCTATGAACTGAAAATTTTAGAATTAACTCAACTAGATGCAAAAAAAACTTTAAAAAAAAAATTCTTCTCTAAAAAGTAAATGCTTTTGACACTAACTTTTCAAACAAGAGAAAACAAACAGAAATGCCAGCTTAGTAGACAAGCACAGGGATTTAGTCAAGGAGATATACTGATGGCCAAAAAACTCTGCAACTAAAACACGATCACAACAGTGAACATCAAGTTTTTGGCTGAGTAACGCACTGTCTCTGAGTAAAGACAGCATTAATCCAGAGACTAAAGCACTATATTTAAGCAGAGCTAGCGTTATAATGCACTAGAAAGCCTACTGCGTTATAGCGTCATGTGACAGAAACAGGATTGAACTCTACGAGCTTTTGAATGTCTACTGGGCATAAGTACTGGTCAGAAGGGTCTGTGAACAGAGGAAAGAAGAAAGGAGGAAAGAAATAGTCTAGAAACTATGGGGAAACTCCCCAGCAGAGTCGCCAATTCTGCTATAGGGTAAAATTCTTGGGTTGTTGGTTATCGTATATCCCTCTCAGGGCTTTCCGGTGCCTAAGGCAGACAGTAAGATTAGCTGTACAGTTCAAAAATATGGCATATACATGTTCATATTAACTTAAAACCACTTGATGGAAAAAACATAGAAAATTACCTCTTTAATGATCTTGGAGTCCTTTGGAGAGCACTAGGTAGTGAAGCACCGTTTCTCCTTTAACAGCTCCAAATCTAGGTCCTGCAATCAATTAAAGCACCAGTGTAATTTCTAACATACCATACATTTCCTATCACTTAAGCCAATATATAATAAACATTTAAATTGTGCACATCTAAGCCATTCATCTCATGCTATACAAGTGATTAAATAATAATGACAATATCAACGCATAGAATGGAAAAAACAGATACAATTCTATTGATTTATGAAAAAGGAGGATTACAACTATCAGTTGCACCAAGCCCTCCTTAGCCTTCCAATCTCTCTATCTCTCAAAGTGGTGATGTCTTGATCAACAAGTTCTCGATGAACCTCTTTGACTTTGACCTTCACCTTCAAATATATATAAACTTTGACCTTCGTAATGGTTATGGAACAAAAACATAGTTCAGTCTGAATCTAAGCCCAGTTCTATCCTCCACACCCCCTTTGAAGGATTTACCTTTTTGTTGGAATTTTTTTAGCTAACATCTTCGAAAAAAATTGAACAACTGAGTCACCTTTAGTCTTCACCTCGACTTTTGTGCAACACAAAATTATCTGTTTCAAATTCGATTCTGCGAGTGACCCTTAGTCTAGAATTGAAAGTTATTTTCCTTAAACAAATCTGGACTATAGTCTATTTTTTTGTGTTTTTGTTTTATGTATTGATGTGGGAATTCTATGCAAATAATAATAAGTCAAAATGAGTGCATGTTATTGTAAATTGTATTGGAATCTTCTGTTAATTTTCTGGTCACAAAAGTCGGGTGAAATCCCTAGTTTGAAGCCTAGACCCATTATCACTCTCAATTTTTTTGATCTAAGGAGCCATTCAAAATGATTGGATTGTATAGAAATTGCAGTATTCACACTGTCTTGTCTTTATTAAATAAAAGAGGTGGCTATAAGTCCTTGAAGCTCATTATCTCTACAAAATTTTGAAAGATGTAATTCTTGAAGATGTGAAGTTCTATTTCTTTTAGATAATTTCTTCCCTCTTGAAGTGATTTTTCATTCCTGAAGAACTTGATGCAATTGTTTCCAAAATAATTCACTGTGTCAAAGGTCATTGTTTCCCTATTTTTGTTATTTTGTGGATGTTTTCTCTTGTTTCTCGGCAAAGGAGGTAGGCATAACCACTGTTTAATCTACCTATTAAGAGTTTCTTGGTAAAATGTTCATGTAACTTTGCAAGTCAAGCGTATGCATTATTTTCAAATATATATAAAGACAGAAATAGGTTATTTACAATTTGGCTTATATCAATCTTTATTTTGCACTAAAATCATACGTCATCTAGCTTCAGGTTTTCTCTAATTATTTTGGCGTTGAGGCAATCATCACATCCCAAAATATGAAATGATTTTCTAAACATGAAACATGAAACACTTATCTTTTACATGTCTAGTCTATGATGTGGGTCATTGTAGATATAATTTCCCATTCTGGGATTCATGGATCTGTCTGAATCTTTAACTTCGGTACTTGCAAGGTTCTTGTTATTCATTAAGTGAATTTAAATGAAAAGTGTAATAGCAACACATGGGCTTGTGATGCAGGAGCATCATGGTTCCAAAATTTGTAAATTGAATAGAATCTAGGGGTTCTTGTGTTTTTCAAGGGAGTTGGTTTCCTAAGTATTTAATTAATGTAATTTTCAATGTTTTGAGTGATTTTAAGTGAGACATTTAGAATATGATTTAATTAAATATTGTGAGGAATATATGTAAATGTTCTTGAATGTAGGAGAACATGAGAGATTTAGGCTACTTGATATTTCAAAGGGATTGTGAATCCTAGACTTAGGAATTAGTTGATGATTTTGCGGATTTTGAGGATTCTTAGGATTTAGTTGAGAAGATTGAGGATCTGAACCAGAATTGGTTGCAGAACCTTTTGTATATATTTATAAAGCCTCAAAGGCATAAGAACCATATTATTAGATAGGAGATTTGATTGTAAGCCTATGGGTATAGAGAGAGAGAGAAAGAGGAGTAGCGTTGAGAGGCCACTGAAATAGAAAATCAGGCTGAGAGGAAATTTAGTATTGTGGAAATATTTACTTGTGAATAGAATACTCGATTCCGAGTTCATGAAGAGGGTGTTGTGTTGATGAATTATAGAAACTGTGGGATTGTTTATTTTTTGTGCTGAGTGATCCGTAAAAGGAAAAATCTGATTCTATGTGATATTTCATTGTTGAATGAATTTTGATGAATGCGTAACTATTTCTGAGTGATAGAATACTTAATGGCTGGGTAGAAGCTGTGTGATTCCAGTATTGAGCAATTGAAATTGTGTGTAGGTCGAACAAGAAGTAAATTGAATCTTAGATTTAGAGTTTTAATACAGAATGGTGTTCTATATTCTAGCTTCAGACATCATGCTAAGTTGTGCGATAGCATCATCATCAAATATCTAAGCGAATGAATAGAAGAAAGCTTAGGAAGGAGTGACGTGGAGGAAATGGAAATGTAGAGTGGTGGCAGTCGAAGAAACATGATAAAATATTAAGGCAACAAACCATTATAATATTTCCAAAGGAAGAGAATGGACGTCGAGGATTAAATCGTAAATATCAGTTTGAAGATTAAGCAACAGAGATCTCATCGCAAGATAAGTTGGGAAAGTTGCGAAGCGGACACATGTCAGGAGGAGGATCCAGGCGTAAATCACAATTGGTGATTCTTTTAGTTACATGTTAATACTTTTCACGGTAAGCTATTTGAGTTGCGATGTGAAGAAGATCAACAAAGGCACAATAGGACCGTTAGATCTGACATAGATCCATAGTGGAGATTGAATCGAAACCCAATGCAATTTCCCAAATCGGTGATCTTTGTACTTATTTTTAAGACTTCGTATGATAAGTCATTTAAGCTGTGATGTGATAAAGATCGCACATCGCATGCAATAAGAAATTTCGATGATCTGCCAAATGTTAAGTTTGCTAAAGTGTGAAATTTTAAGTTGGCCGAAGTGCGATAGGTGCGGAGTTAGAGTCTGTGATATGAAAAGTGCAATGGAGGTTTGCGATGCAGGATTGCACAATAAAGGGTCTTGGTAAGTGTGCAGAGTCACGTGAAAGAACGTAAGGGTAAGTTAAAAGGTATTATATTTGTTCCCGATGGTTGATAACATAATGGTTTTGATTGAAACCGGGGCACCATAAAGCTTGTGTTATTGATGAATTATTGTGGGTCAGTTAAATACTTCCAATTAATAAACTTTAATGAAGAAGAAAATATTGGGATCGGGCACACATAGTCTACATTCTGCGCATGTGGGTATTTGCAGCCTTATGGATGTTAGCCTGTTATGCAATCAAACAAGTCTGATGATGACCCCATATGCACATGTACATTACATGTATCTACGTAAATATTGCAACTCCTTATGGAGGAGCTCCACCTAATCTTGTTAGATACTATATAGTATGATGTAATCTTTATTTGTGGGTTCTACCCATACGTTTAGCAATTTTGACTTAGTATATTTTCTCTATAAGGTCAAATTCCCTAGAGTTGGCCACTAAGACACCCAAAAATTCTTACCTATCCCCTCTAGCTATATTTGGAGCTACACTAATCCTATTGAGTCCTCAATAAAGGCTCGTTAAGATATGCATTACCTTGGCCCCACCAATTACATGAAGTTTATCTTTGCTCATGATTGCTAAGTGTTGTACTTCCATGTGAATGCACAACTTTACAGTGATGTGTGGTACAAAATGTGGTTACTTGTAGGGTCATGTAATCCATGCAGGTTGAAACACTTCTATTTCTGACCTAAGAAAATAAAATCCCTTCTCACTTATCCACTTAAAACAGGATTATTACAAAGGTATCCTAAGACATAAAAACTGAATACTTGAAGGTTTATTAGGAAATAAGGTTTCTTTTAGGTTTGGTAATAGAGGAAGGGAATAAAAAAATCCATTTGTACAGGTTGTTAGTTGATAAAAAATCTCTTGCACATCAATTTTTGGATGTCTATTAAGATTTATCCTCCCTAATTTGATCAAATAAAAAGGCATTTATATTTGGCTAGAATTTGTAACAATGTTGTAAAAAAAAATTACCTTGTATCATATATTGGGTAGGTTGGAGCTTTGTTGGACATCAAAAGTTAGACTACAAAATATGTGTATTTATTTGTCCGGAAAACTGAAACATTTTTGTTTCAACTCGAGCAAGGTTATTACCAATTCTGAAATAAATAGGGGACCTATTCTGTGATTTATAGCCAAAATACCAGGATGTAGATTTTTCTATGATGCCCAGAACAGGGAATAGCTGTGTTACTTGCATGCCAAGCAGCACAACCATGCTTGTTGTTAAATGCACACATGGTGTATGAGGAAAGATAAACACACACATAGAAAGATAGGCATTCATTGCATCTTTATTACACATATATGTACATTTACAATATAATAATGTGACTCTTGGATTCATTTTCTAAGGTCACTTGGACTCCTTTGTGACTCTTCGCCTTATACACCTACCCATGGAGGATTAGGTGTTCAACATTCCCCCCTTAATCCGAAGGGGTATGTGTGAGCCCAAGAAGAGAGTTGTAATACAAATCTGCAAAGTATGCATGTCAGCACTTAGGATGAATCAGCTCTCTAAAATGTTGTCATAAAGAGGTGGTTTAAGGATAACCACCAACACTAGAACGCAACACTTATTATAGTTCCCAAAACTTTTCAAAAACTGGCAAGAAGCTAAGGGATTTTTCTAGAGGAATTGTCCCTCATATTTGAAAAGGAATACCTTCAACCTAAAAGAAGGGAAGTCTACAACCTGTGATGGTTTAAGGATGACCACCAACACTGGAATGCTTGATGCATTTCCTGGAACTCATCCAAAAGTGGCAAGAAGCTGAAGTATTCTGCTAGAGGAAGTGCTCCAAAAGAGGAAGAATATCAACCTCACAAGGATGGTTTAAGGCTGTCCATCAACCAAAGGCATTCTCATGGGCATCCGTGCCTCCGGCTACAAATATGAATCTAGAATGATGAATTTTGGCTCAGGCTCGCTTGAACTGATATGTCTCTGGCTACAACTCTAAATATGAAATGAGAGATTGTGGCTCAGGCTCGCTTAATGTGGCATCGAAGCTTATAGATGGCCACCATTTCCCCCCCTGTCAGGTACAAGGTGAGATGATGGAGAAAACTCAATTGCAAGGTTGTTAAATATTCTAGAATAAGTTCTGACATGTGACTTAAACATCTTCTTGGCTGCTGATTCCCATTGCTGAGAAGCGATCCATCCAAGATGAATCTTTGTTCTTACAGGAGGCTTGTTTCTGAAGCATCTGTGTGAGGAATGGGTGTGCCAACCACAGTGCTTGCATGGATGAAGATCAAAATAGTGATCTTTCATATGGCCAACTTGATCACAATGTTGGCATTTTACAATTTGTTATTGTTGTTGTGGAAATGGAGCAGGATCTGGAACAACTACAGGGGAACTGTCATAGAGAAATCTGTCACTCTGAAATTTAACGGGCTTGGAGTAGTCTAGAATATTAAAGGACACATCCTTGTCATATCGAAGACCAGTTTTGTGCTTGTTGTGGAAAATTTGTTCCCAAGGTCTGATGATGGGCTTGGGAAGTGCAGACTGAACTGCTGCATCTACATATAAATTTTCTCTTGTACAAGGAATTGAATGTGAATCGTTTCCAAATTTATATTCTTGCTTCTGATGGGAGTCCTTCTCAATGTTCTAAACAGAAATAGGTTCAGAATGATGACTCTTTTACTGAAGTTCATCTTGTTGAAGCTGAGACTCCAACTGCAAAAACTCAATCTTGTCTTGTGCATCTTGCAAGCGAGTTTGAATATTGAAAAGAGTGTTCTTGCTCATTTTTACCATATCATGAACACTAGAATGAATTAGGTTATTCAACAAATCTAATGCATCATTGATTTTGGCCATTGTCTCTAAAATAGAGACTCAACAATTCAGGCTCAAGAAATAAAGGGTGTCAGCTTCAACCGATAATGCACTCTTTTACAATGTGATTCAACTTATTTTCAAAATAATATAAGTGACATAAAAAACCATTTTCTTTCATGAACTTCCAATTATGGAATTCCCAAAGAATAAACTCGGCTACTCAAATTATGGAGGACCTCAAGGTATAGACTTGGTTGTCTAATCGACAAGCAACAATGACTCACATCAAAAATTTCTCAACAACTCAAAGTTACACTTCAAACACTAATTACAAATATGAATGAAGAATTAATATCCACTCACAATGTAAGTTCAATACAATGTCACTGCAAATATTTTTGTAAATGTGTAGCAAAAACTATTGTGCAATAACTCTTTAAGGCAGATGATTTCTCTCTTCTTCAAAGAGCTGTTTTACACCAATAACAACTCAACTCAACAAAAGAAGGAGATTCAAAAACTTGGATGTTTGAACTTGTTGTACTGCTTCACAATAAAGATTAAGAGAAAGTCCAAAAAACCAGAAACTCTGTGTAGCCAAACTATGATGCCACTGCTATTTTGAAAATGATGACCAATTTACAATATTTGTCTTCACATTATCAATCTCTTTGAGAGAGTCACCCTTTCATACTTGCCACAAATCTTGGTCATACAATAAAAATTTCACTTTTCTCTTCTATGTAGAAAATTTACCATTTATCCATTTACCATCTCCTCTCTCTCTTCTTCTGTCGTTTTTATTTTATTTTTTATTTTTTTTTGAAAAAAAAAAATTAGGGAAAAATAGAGGTATTAACTAGGGGAGGTATTTTATGGGGGAGGGTGAAACTATGGAAGGCATTTACTGGGGGAGGTGAAACTGGGGAAGGTATTACCTACGGGAGGTTTTAACTAGGGGAGGTGAAACTGTAATTTTTTTTTTTTAAAGGGCCGAATTTTAAAAATTAAAATTAAAACAGGGAAATGTAGGAGGGGGAGGGAAGGCCAAAGTTTTTTAGGTGTTGAGGGAAGGGGTGAGGCCAAGCGGCATGGGAGGGCGGGTGAAGGAGGGCCATGAGGCTGCAATGAGGGGTGTAAGGGGGTAGGGTTGCAGGGTGGACAAGGCCAAGTTATATGGGAAGGGGGAGGCCATGGGTATGAAGCAGTGTGCAAAGGGGGTAAGGTTGGGCGGGGAGGGAAAGGGTAGGGGGAGCGATAGGTAGGGAGATGGCCATGGGTAGAAGGGGCCGAGTGAGGCATGGTAAGAGGGATGGGGTTTGTGAGGGATTGCGAGTGGTAGAGGAGGGGACGACACGACGTTGCCATGGGGAGAGGGGGGGTCGTGAGTGGGTCTGCATGGGATTGTAAGAGGATGAGGGTGCAGGTTGAAGGCCAAGCTTAAGGTGGAGAGTGGGGGGCCGAAAGGCCGAGGTAAAAAAATTATTTATTTATTTATTTATTTATTTAATAGTAAAACAATAGAGAATGAGAGGGTGAAGGCAACAATAGAATTTTTTAGGAAATTTCAGCAGAAAAATACTGCTGAGAATTGGAGAATTTACAATAAAACTCAAAATTTTTAAAATTTTAAATATATAGCAGAATTTCTGAGGGAGTGGTGCAATTGCAGAAACAGGAGAATTTACAGTAGTAAAAACTTAGAATTTTCAGGAAATTTCACCAGAAATTTGCAGAAATGTTTGCAGAAATGTGTAGAATTTTTAGTAAAAACCCATAATTTTTCTGAGAGACTCAATTTAAACAGTAACAGAAAATATTTTTTCCAGCATCTCTCCTACTCAATCCTTTCCTAAAATTCAGAGATTGCACAATAAGAAATAAAAGTAGGCAGAAAGTGCAGAAAAGTTGTAGAATCGGAAGGAGCAGTGAGAAAACCTGCAGAGTGTAAGATGCACAATGCTGCTCTTCACAAAACTAATTTCTGAATGCTGCCAAAGATTGATTCCTGAATGCTACAGAAAATTTTTGAATGCTGCAAAAATGACTAGAATTTTTGCATATTTACACAGGCCACAAAAATAAATGGCTCACACAAGGTTGAGCTGGTTATGAACGTATCAACTCTGATACCATGTTAGACACACACATGGTGTATGAGGAAAGATAAACACACAAATAGAAAGATAGGCATTCGTTGCATCTTTATTACACATAGATGGACATTTATAATACAATAATGTGACTCTTGGATTCATCTTCCAAGTTCACTTGGACTCCTTTGTGACTCTTCGCCTTCTACACCTACCCATGGAGGATTAGGTGTTCAACACTTGCCGAAAAAAGAGACTAAAATAGGAAAATAAATTGGTTAAACCAACATTAACATAGTAACTACAAAACATAGTGTTGAACTTAGTTTCCATTTTTATTATCTTGCATGTGTTTTAGAGTAGACCCTGCACTTTTCAAAATAAACAATAATTCATTTTATGGCTTACCTAAATGTATTCACTTAGTATTATATGACTTGCCGCAAGCTCATTAACAAAGTAATTGACCCATAAATAACATTCTTCAAAAAAATGATTGGTGTGTGCTTGTTTGTAGTTGAATTCGAAGTGGAGGCATTGCTGCTCTTTTGATTCTGTATATTGTATTTCAGTTGGTGAAATGTAGGAGTATTTCCTTCTAAGTTTTCAAGACATGCCTGGCTGTGATATTTCTTTGATCATTTCATCATCCAAAAATAGGGGTATTATCTTGGAAATTCAAAAATGGCATGGAATCTGAGGTTGTCCATTCACCATGACCTTGTTGTCTATGAATAGTGTGCTTGATTAATTGAAATTGGGCTTCATTATACTGCAGAGATATAGTGAAGAAACATTTTTATATAATTTATTTTAGTTGTTGATATTTGGAAGTATTTCCCTCCTGCACAAAAAGGTGAGACTCCATGTTGTGCAATGTGCACAAAGAAATTGGATCAATTCCATGGTCCTCTTAATCTTCTCTTAGTTATTGTAAGTCCACAAGATCTAGTCTCGGTAAATGAGGTCATTGTATTTACCTTTAAAATTATATATATTACACTTTTCTTATTATTTGAATGTACAAAGTTCTTAATACCATTTGTGAGAGGTTCCTTTTTTCCATGTTCCTGGGTCTTTACACAACATTAGGATTGAATGGTGTAATCTTGTTTCTTAATGTGCAGACACATGTCAGAGCTTTGACAAGGGGTAGTGTAGAGGGTAAAATTTATTGTGACATAGAGAGAAAACTTGAGCTATCTTATAAAGCACATAATTTAGGGTTGTAACTATTCTTGGGCTATATTAATCACTATTGAATGACTAAAACAATACACATAAATTATCAATCTAGGGACGCCTTTTATTTCAATGACAGTTGCAGTGTCTATGCCGATACACCCAACCAGAAGCAATTACAAGTAAAAGTAATCGTTGCTGAAGTAAATGCTGGAAGTAAATCACTCGTGCAAAAATAAAATGATCTACAAGACTATAATCAAACTTCAATTAATCTGTTCTAGTGCACCACACAACAATTATCCAGCTGGTGTCTCTAATCTCATATGTGTAACAGTATATGAAATGTTGAAATTGAAGCGGATATATTCACAGCTGAAATAGCAACAACACCTCTACTGATACATAAAAAAAATACAAACACATATACACACCTACCTTAATCACTGCAATCCTTTCTAAAGAGGAGGGCCCTTCCTCCCTAGCTGGGCATAGGTAGAGAAAGAACTTAACGGAAACTAAATCGAATAACACATGTAACAACAATAACAAGATAATATGTATTAATATAAGCAAAATTACAGAGCCAAAATAATGATGTTCTCCGCTAACCTTTCGACCTCAAGGGCTGAGAACTATATAGTGGTTACATCTTAGAAAAACAAGGGATAGATCAGTCATGAGAATCTTATGATTCTCATGCTAATCGAAATAAAATACCTATGGTTATAACCACTTCTTAATAAAATTATGACTAGAAAATTATAGATTACAATCAAAACCGCCCAGAGGCTGTTATCCAAAAATACAATTCTTAATAACTTCTATAGCTATCACGATAAACCACAGTTGTAGCGTAATAGCTAGAGGATAGCTCAACAATAGGAGTTGACGAGATCTAGTTAGTAGTATAGTTGTAACAATAGTTCACCAGCGAGTCTATAACAATAAAGTGAAACAATATCATGATGTAAAAATCCCACTGTAACATCACACCCTTAACTACTCCTGTATGGCTCGTACTTAGGATATTTTGTGCTATAAATGACATCTGGAAAGACAACACAAAGACCATAGATCTTCTTCAAACATTCATCCTCAATTAATCATAAAAAAGGCACGATATATCATATTTTTGATGAAATGGTAGGGTAATGAAAATAAGGTGAAAAAACACAAGTTAAGATAGAAAGGTAGGAAAAAGAGGCAAATATAGTCCCATTGGTTATATTCATGAGGAAAAATAGGGAAAAGTGTACAAAAATGGCACCCAACATCTCCCCCCAACTGAAGCACTTACATGTCCTCATGCAAAATCTTATCTCTCATGGAAATATCTCCAGTGCAGGTTGGTGAGATCATAAGCGCCAGCTGTATCTTCATCTGTAGATCTGTACCTGTGATTGGCCATCAGCGGCCATACCCAAGACTCTGGTTCATACTTTCTCAATTCATAATTACTTTGATAATCCTAAATTGGGAGCCAGATCAAAGGAAACTTGAATCTCAATCCGAGCCACAAAGTACCAAGGGATTGTACTATCTGTGCATACGCTGGTACATGTGTAACAACCACCACAAAATTATAGAATGCAAATGGGTCCCCCTTCAGTAGCTCAACACTGCTGGCTTCCGTGCATTTCAAACACCTAGTCAGGGATCGACTCTTCATCATTGAAAATTGATTGAGGCAAAAGTTCACAATCCTTCTTCTGTAAGTGGTAGCCAGTTCCTTTATCCCAGGAGTACTCAACATTCTCCTGAATTCTCACCTTAACTTGGTGGCCCATCCTGGTTCTGCTCAGACCCATAATGCCATATTCTCCTCATTGGCATCCATAGATTTGATGGCCAAATGCCACTCAATTTGATTCTTCATGAAGGACACAAAAGCTCACAACTGCAGATCCCCCATATAGGATAATAATGTCACAACCATTTGCATACTCACATGCTCACAAATGATATTGTGTAATAATAACTCATACAATAGGCTTTGTTAATCAAAATCTGAGGCATGGAAAACATCTAAAAATTTTTGAGTGGAAAAGCATAAATAGGGTCTATTCTCCATAAAATCTTTCATCTGGAACAAGAAGTAATGTTCCCATAGAAAAATAGGATAGGATAGGGAAGGCGGACTACACCCAAACAAATTGAGGGCAAGATCATAAATTTTTTTCTTATTTATGGTAAGATCCCGAACCTGCTACTGTAACAACAACAGTTGTTCCTCCTACTTCTTCAGGGCTTCCTTCTTCTTATAATTCTACCATCCTTTATTGAACTCTTCTTCCATTCATCTTTCATGTAGGGCATTTATCTCGCTCCAATGTTATTTCAGTGAAATCATCCCCTTTCAAAGGGAGATTGCTTCTTGTTTTCACTTCTGTAATTCATAAATTAACAATATTTTCTTAGAACTCCATCCTGAGATGGGAGCTGGCATTCTTCTACATTCAATATCAACATCAATAATGGGTGTAACAACCTCTGTTGAATGGGGTTGTTCCACCTCTATTGTTGGTTCTTGTGTAACAACATCTTCCTCTGTGGGTTGTTGTGTATCAGCCCCTTCATTTCCACCTAGAGTAGCCTCTGTGTCCATTGTTGTTTCTTCTACAATAACTGTGGCCTCCACAGGTTCTTGTGTATTGGCCTCTAGGTCAATTATTACAAGGGGCTCTTCTTTAATTGTTGGTTCTTGTGTAACAGTAGTATCCTTACCAGGTTCTTATGTAACATCCTCCTACCATTATGTTTCTACTTCCATTAGGATGATGTTTTCCCCGCATACCTTATATCATGCCGTTGTTAGTTCTTGAAAATAATTCATGCATACAGACACCAAGATTTCCTTCCCCTCAGATAATATTTTCTTCAATTCTTCATTTTCCTTTTTCAGATTTTCAAGTTCTAAAAAAATTACACGAGTTTCATCCTTACTTGATGTGGAGGGTTTCCTTTCTTCTTATAATACTGCTGCTTCTGTCTCCTTTCTAGGTGTAAGCAAGGGGTCTGTGGGTATGCTAAATTTGACCCTCTGTTTTGGCCATCAATCCCCAATTGGTTCATTAGTGGGTTCTTTCCCAATTTTGACTTTGGCTGGACGAGTCCGAGTTTTCGCTTCTACTTGACTTCCTCCTAAAGTCGTGGTTTGTTTCCCTTAGCTTGTCCTCAGCCCTTTTATCTTGAATTCTTTCTAGGTCTTTCCTTGCTATCCTAGGGCATCCAGCATGTTCAATTTGATGATTCCATGATTGGTCACACATGCTTCCGGGTGTGTTGTTTTCTTTATTCCTTCTGCCATATGCTTGATGTTCCCTAATAAGTAGAATGGAAGACTAATCCTTTGTTGGTGCCACAGGTGATTAAGTAGAGGGAAGTGATATTTAAACAGTATCATAGATATTCCCTAACAAGTGATGTATTTTATTAAACCCAAGATGACATGTGTCCATGGCTGAGGGAGTGACAACCTGTCAATTCCTCTCCCTTTCTTCTATAGTTTGTCTTCTCCTTTTAGGAAGTCTTATTTCATGGAGGGGTCATTGATTTTTCTGTTAAACCACCTCCATCCCTCTACTAGAAATTTATTTACTCGAGCAATTACCTCTTCAGTCACCTCAATTTGCAGGCCCCTAACTCGGGTCCGATTGTTGTTCAAATTATGAGTGAATTCGATTGCCACCACCTCGTCCAATACTTCTAGCTTCTAGAAATACTCAATCCATTTCACGTCTCTAAATATATGGTAGGATTTAGGATAGTTGTACAAGGCATCCATAGAATCTGGCTCGTGTCTGACCGCTGCTCCACCCATCTTTTTCTTTTTTTTTGAATTTGCTTCTTACTGCTGAACCCACTATAATGTCACTGCACTGCTCACTTCTTCTTGTCATCTTTGCTTATCCCAATCGATGAGTTTGCAATGAGAATACAAGGTTTTAGTCAGGGAGGTTTATGGGAGGTGAAAATTTTTACGGATTATCGAATCATACCTCACACCGCTCTTCATAAATGTCTCGTTATGGAAATTAATGGGTTCTAGTACACATGCTCTTCCCATCCGGATTTAGTCATCATTTGTGCTATTAGTTGGGTGCATGCAAATTTTATAGAGGTTTATGAATACGGATTTTTTCAATGATTTCAAGATATATCCCCTCTCCCACCTTAATGGTCATGGGTGCCTAGGGCTGCCATGGGAATATCATTAATTTTGCCAATAATCACCAAATCATAAATGATGGCATTAACTTTTAAATGACATACCTGAGGTGATATGGATGTGTTGGAAATATGATGCAGAGTGTTGTCCTTGATGGCAACCCACTGAATGAAGATAAAGACATGCGACTGTTGACATGTGTTGTCCTTGATGGCAATCCACCTGATGAAGTTATGCTTGACTTGATGGACTTAGTAAATGATGTAAATCTGATGTGATATGATGTTTGTTGACAATATGATGCTAAGTGTTGTCCTTGAAAGGCAACCCACTTGATGAAGATGATGACAACTTACTTGATGAAGTTGTGCTTGAGAGAATATGTTCCCGATGAAGGAAATCGATGTATCTACAAGTGTGTACTGAAGGCAATGAAGAAAGGAATTCAGACATGTGCTAATTTCAGTGATGAAAAAGAGTATGTTTCTTGGTATACGCGGATTGTCCTAGGGAAAGTCGCGTATGCACGCGGAAAGGAACGTTCCAAGTCGCGTATGGGCTAAAGCGCTCAAAAAGTGAAAAACCAAGGGTAACCACCATGATATTGACCCATTGTATTGGGTAATGATCCGCCTAATTGACCCCGTCCAGGTTGTTTTGGGCTCATGGTATTGCTTTGGCCCATGGTATTGAAAAAGGGGCTCATGGTATTGAAAAAGGATAAACCTATATAAGGAGAAGAAATTCATTGTGCAAAAGATGAGGATGAGAGCAAGATGTCTGAGCTAGAAGGAATACTTCTCTGTGAAGTATATCTGTATGGAAAGGGTAAAGGTTTGATGATAGATCTGAATCTATGAAGCACTTATGAAGAAATGATGAAGCGGGATCTTTAGATCTGAAATGTACTTGTATTTGCTAGATCTATTTATGGAGTGATTAGATCTCGTGATGAGGCGAACATCTAGGCGAACATCCCGTCTCGAAGCAAAAGGGTAGATCCGAACCGAATATCCGATCCGATGAAGTATGCTGCTCCGTAAAGATTGAAGATCTATACGCTACTTGCTGCGGAGGAAGCGCGTATATACGCGACTTCGACTGAAGAGAAAGCGCGTATGCGCAATAAAATATACACCGAGGTATACGTCGGTTTGTATGGATTCGAAAGCGCGTATATACGCGACATCGATAAAGGGAAAAGCGCGTATGCAAACTAGGGTTTGTTGAAGCAAGGGGTATGAAATATCCGATCTGTTTCGCTGTGTTTTTTGCTATATGATCCGTGTTGATATGTATCTCGTTGGTGACGTATGTTTGTGCTTAAAAAGTATGGAAAGGGTCCAAAGTATGAAAATATGATGAAACGTGGCTCTCGCAAGTGTTGTTCTATTGAAGTTGTTGGATCCGAGTGTGAAAAATTGATGAAACGTGGTCCAAGGTGGTGTCGAAGGTTGTAGCCTTCGATCGGGGGGTTGTAGCTCCCTTCCGGGTGAGGCTGGTAAACGAGATCGGGGGGTCGTAGCTCCCTTCCAGGAGAGGCCGGTAAACGAGTCGGGGGTTGGAGCTCCCTTCCAGAGAGGTCGGGTAAACGAGCGCAGGTGGGTGCTCGCGTGTCTGGTCAAGTCTCGCGCCAGCACATATGTTGTAAGATGTTTTCTCTATAATAAAATATTGAAGGCCGAGCAAATCGCAGCGGTGGTTTTCTCCCGATTTGGGTTTCCACCTAAAAAATCCCGGTGTTCATGTGCGATGCTTTGTGTGATGGTTTATTCTGTTCTTACCGCACTGTTCATCGCTTATTGAATATCCGATGAATAAATGATGGAATGGTTTAAGTGAAGATTTAATGACATATCTAAATCTCGTGTATACGCTAGTTTCATAAAGGGGATCCGCGTATATACGCTAGTTCTATCGAAGTAAAGTAGCGTATGGGTTTTAAGGAATGAAAAAGTAAAAATATTTGATTATGCAATGAAATATCGATTCACCCCCCCTCTCAGGTATTTTTCCCAACAATTGGTATCGAGCGAGGTCCTTGTGGAGAAGCTTGATCGCTTAAAGGAGATCCGTCGCAATGGGAAGTCAAGAAGGAGTAATGTCTATAAAGCCACCTCTATTCAATGGAAGCAATCTGATATTCTGGAAGGTACGTACAAAAGCATATCCGCAAAGTCTTGGTGCGGATGTATGGGAAATCGTGGAAGAAGGTTATCAATACCCGGCAAGTATTCCCACCGATGCAGTGAAAGAAAGAAGTATGAAATCAATGCCAAAGCGGTGAATGTCTTATTGGGAAGCATGTCCGAATCGAATTTGCTAAAGTGATGCAGCTACATTTGGCAAAAAGACATATGGGACAAAATCATTCTAAGCTATGAAGGAGACACAAAGGTAAAAAAGTGCAAAACTCCAAACTCTTAGAATTGAATATGAAAATTTGAAGATGCATAGTGATGAGAGTGTTGCCAGCTTTCTTTCTTCGTCTAGATGATATTGTAAATCGGATGAGAAATTTGGGTGAAACCATGGCCGATACTACTCGGTGGAAAAGGTCTTGAGATCTTTGACTTCAAAAATTTGACTCTAAAGTTTCTGCTATTGAAGAAAGACAAGATTTGCAAACTCTTACTATTGTTCAATTACATGGTACTCGATTGCTTTTGAAATGAGACAAGGAGGCCCTTCTCAAGTAAGAGAAGTCTGCTTTTAAGGCATCTACAAAAGGAAAGGAAAAGGAAGTTGTCAAAGAATCCAAACTATATATCCGATGAAGAAGAAGCGAATTTCGTGAGAAAGCTCCAACTAGGTACCTGGAAGATTCAAAGGTAAGCTTCCCTTCAAATGTTTTGAGTGTGGAAAAGTTGGTCATTATGTCTGCTAAATGTCCTTATAGAGAAAAAGCATGGTAAAGGGAAACAATTTGAGAAGAGAAAGAGTTATTATGCAAAAGAAGATGATGATGAAGTGTCCAGTGAAGATGAAGAAGATTCGACCAAGATCCGAAAGTGCTCATGGCTAAGAAGCAAAAGAAGAAGGTTACTCGAGGAAAGGAGATACCTCGTAAATCATGTATAGCAAAAAATTGAAGAAGATGAAACAGATTCGACGAAGATCTACAAGCACTCATGGCAAAGAAGAAAAAGGAGAAGGCCACTTGTAATACTCTTCTTTATGCAAACAATAGTAAAGATAGTGAAAGCAAAGTTGTGGATCTAGAAGAAGCTCTCAAGATTAAAGAAGAAGAACTACAAAGTTCATACAATAAGCAAGAAACTATCTATAAAGAGATGATCTCACAAATGAAAGATCAAATAGAAATGTCGAATGAACAGGGTGGACAAGTATCAAAGGTTTCATACTTATGCATCCAATCGAATTAAAGATCTAGAAGCAGATCTTGAAAAAATCAAGCAAGAAGAATGAAGGACTTGAAGCTGCTATCATCTTTCTGCAAGCAGAGCTAGAAGCATCAAGTAAGGAGAATGAGGAACCTCTACAATCCTTTGAAAAGGAAGGCCTTGAAGCAGAAATTATCTCTCTCAAAGAAGATCTGGAAAAATCAAATAAGAAGAATGAAGAGCTGGAACAAACATGTGAAGAAAACGAAAATTGGCTGAAAGAAGAGATCTTAAATCCGAAGGATCAAGTTGAAGATGGAAGAAGAAAAGAAGAAAGCATGACAAAGCAATGTCAAGCCTTGGAGGTTGAGGTAAACATTCTCAAAGGTAAATTGGAAGAACAGGTAAAACTGTTGAGGTTTCATGATAGTACTAATATTCTGGACAATATTCTGAGTAATCAAAGGTCTCCTGCTATCAAACATGGTCTTGGTTTCCGTGAAACTGTTAAAGGAGAATCTAGCTCACAAGGAAGTGCCAAAAATTCAGAAGATCTCAATGCAAAACCTGATGTGTTGAAAGAAACAAAAGATCAACCAACAATCATGAATTATCAAAAGAATTCATTCAAGAACGTTGAATGTTTTAAATTTCATAATTATGGGCATGTTGCAGCAAATTGCAGGAGCAGATCATTTCGGCCACAAACAAACAAATTCTACTCAGAAAGGTACTCTAGCTTCTTCAGGGGATATTGTTTTTCATGTAACAAGTATGGACATAAAGCAGCTGATTGTAAAAGGAGGAAGAATAGAAATACTCATTATGATTCTTATGTTTATTTCTCTGGCCACATGAGATGTTATGCTTGTAATAAGTATGGACATGTAGAAAAAGAATGCAGGATGAACAGATCTAGGAAAGTGGACAATTTTCAGCACACTGTTGGAAAGCTCAAGAAAATTTGGAAAAAGAAGGAGGACCGATCAAAAACGTAGGGAATTCTGACCCTACTGCAGTCATCCGCCTCTAAAGCTGACCTTTCTTATTGACTGCAGGAATGATGTGAGATACATTATGAGATCTAGTAATGTATCGTCACAAGGGGAGCAATGCATGATGTCTCTCATGGTTGGTTTGATTATTTTGGTCATATGTATCTCTGACAGAGCATCTGGTGTGAAGAAAAGACAGGAACATAAGGTAAATTTGCAGGAGGAGATGAAGGTGTGAAATTTTCTATATTTCACTTTCCATACGCTGGTTCTATGAAACAAAGTCGCGTATACACGCGAGTTCTAGCTAACACAGCCGCGTATGCATTGATGATGAGAAAATTTATCTGATAGCTGAAGATCTGGAGCAGAGGTCCAGGGGGAGCATCAGTCTGACTGCTGATAATTGCACTGTTAGCATTATTCTGGTTATACTCATGATAATGAAATGATACATGGGTTCTTGTGTTGAAGATTATGGATGAAGCCTGGTTGCTTTATGATGAAGAGCATTCATTGGTGAGATGAAAGCCTTATATTTCAGATCATGCAGAGATTTTTGCTGATTACTGGCTGTTGAAGGTGTTTCAGATTGCATAAGTTAAGAAGGAGCACTGGTTTAGGGGGAGCAGCAGGTTGAATACTAATGATTGCATTGTTGGCAATATGACTGCTTATTCTTTGGGTTTTTGTGATACTCATGCTCAAATGTTGATGTCTTGGTACATGATTTATTATGATGAGTTTTTGAGCCCTGGTTGTCGATAAGTATCCTTTGTGTTCACACATGGATGAGTTGGATGTCGATTGATTCAGAAATAAGAAGAGATCATGCAGAGTTTGTTACTATGGTTGAGATCTTTTGCCTACTTATGTTACTTCATGTTTAATCTTGAAGATCATGGTGATTTTGGACCACATGGATGATTGACACACATCTGAAGATGATGTTCTGGTATGATAATTTCTCTTGGAAAGAATGTATTGATGCTGCACGGAATATGAAGACCTGGTTACTAATGCGCTTATGCTACCACCATTGAATGACGCTTGAAGACACAACTACTCTGTTCTATCTGTAGTCCAGGGAAGCAGACAAATATCTCAGAAAGAAGCTGAACACTGGCTTTTCCTCTCAGAGAATCAAATCTGGTTGAAATTTAGAAGATGACTTGGGATACGCGGGTTTCCTAAAACACAGTCGCGTATGTACGCGAGTTCATGCACAGAAAACCGCGTATGTTTGGTTGCTGGCAATTTTTGGTTGGTTCAGCTCTCTTCAGCACAACTGCAGTGCTGTTTGGTATCTCTGATACTGTTTGGTATCTCTGGTGGTGTTCCAGTTCTCATAATTCTGTTTCTAATGTTTTGATGAAGATGCCTTGATGATTTGTTGGTGAAAATGTTCAGGTTGCACAAACTAAGGGGGAGCCTTAGTCATATGAAAAGGATGCATGGATGCACAGATTCAGGGGGAGCATTAGCGTTGCTGAGTATAATGAATTGTTGGCATTATGATGGTTCTGTTATATGATCTCTCTTGAGGTCTTCTTGGTATTGGTCATGAAAAGTCATATTTGTATTTTTGATGAAAAGGTCATGTTGAGACCCTTGATGTAAATTCTGTAATATTCAGTCATGTATGAACTTGTCAAATTTGTAAACCCACTTGGTTGGGTAGCTGAGTCAATTTTTGTAAACCCACTTGGTTGGGTAGTTGAATTGAAATGTGTAAACCCACTTGGTTGGGTACTTGAGTCTTATATGTAAATCCACTTGGTTGGATATTTGATGTAAGTATGAGTCTTTTGGTGATAGGAAGTTCATAGAGTCATGTACTTCATTGAAAAATATTCAGCATGAACTCAGGGGGAGCTTGGTCACTTCAGTATACATCAGATCTGCAGAACGCTTCTTCTAACATGAGGAGAAAAGGGGGTGAGTGGTTTGGTTTTGATCCGTTCGTTGCCCTTGATGTCAAAGGGGGAGAGTGTGTTGGTTTTAATCTGCTGGTTTTGTCCTTTGCCCTTGATGTCAAAGGGGGATAGTGACATGGTGTTTGAATGAAGATAATGATGTGCCCTTTGCCCTTGATGTCAAAGGGGGAGAGTGACATAGTGTTTGAATGATGCCAAAAATGGAGAGAGTGACATGGCAAATAGGGAGAGTGACATGGTGTCATTGTATTTTTAATGTATCTATCTGTTGTGGTAACCAAACACCATCATGGTTGCCATCAAGTCCAAAGGGGGAGATTGTTGGAAATATGATGCAGAGTGTTGTCCTTGATGGCAACCCACTGAATGAAGATAAAGACATGCGACTGTTGACATATGTTGTCCTTGATGGCAATCCACCTGATGAAGTTATTCTTGACTTGATGGACTTGGTAAATGATGTAAATCTGATGTGATATGATGTTTGTTGACAATATGATGCTAAGTGTTGTCCTTGAAAGGCAACCCACTTGATGAAGATGATGACAACTTACTTGATAAAGTTGTGCTTGATAGAATATGTCCTTGATAAAGGAAATCTGATGTATCTAAACAGAAGGCAATGAAGAAAGGAATTCATCATGTGCTAATTCTATGATGAAAAAGAGTATGTTTCTTGGTATACGCGGATTGGCCTAGGGGAAGTCGCGTATGCACGCGGAAAAGAACGTGCCAAGTCGCGTATGGGCTAAAGCGCTCAAAAAGTGCAAAACCAAGGGTAACCACCATGATATTGACCCATTGTATTGGGTAATGATCCGCCTAATTGACCCCGTCCAGGTTGTTTTGGGCTCATGGTATTGCTTTGGCCCATGGTATTGAAAAAGGGGCTCATGGTATTGAAAAATGATAAACCTATATAAGGAGAAGAAATTCATTGTGAAAAAGATGAGGATGAGAGCAAGATGTCTGAGCTAGAAGGAATACTTCTCTGTGAAGTATATCTGTATGGAAAGGGTAAAGGTTTGATGATAGATCTGAATCTATGAAGCACTTATGAAGAAATGATGAAGCGGGATCTTTAGATCTGAAATGTACTTGTATTTGCTAGATCTGTTTATGGAGTGATTAGATCTGTGATGAGGCGAACATCTAGGCGAACATCTGTCTAAAGCAAAAGGGTAGATCTGAACTGAATATCTGATCTGATGAAGTATGCTGCTCTGTAAAGATTGAAGATCTATACGCTACTTCGCCGCGGAGGAAGCGCGTATATACGCGGCTTCAGCAAAGAGAAAGCGCGTATGCGTAATAAAATATACACTGAGGTATACGCTGGTTTGTATGGACTGAAGCGCGTATATACGCGACATCAGTAAAGGGAAAGCGCGTATGCAAACTAGGGTTTGCTGAAGCAAGGTGTATGAAATATCTGATCTGTTCTGCTGTGTTTTTTCTATCTGATCTGTGTTGATATGTATCTGTTGGTGACGTATGTTTGTGCTTAAAAGTATGGAAAGGGTCCAGTATGAAAATATGATGAAACGTGGCCTGCAAGTGTTTTTCTATTGAAGTTGTTGGATCCAGTGTGAAAATTGATGAAACGTGGTCCAAGGTGGTGCTGAGGGTTGTAGCCTTCAGTCAGGGGGTTGTAGCTCCCTTCCAGGTGAGGCTGGTAAACGAGATCGGGGGGTCGTAGCTCCCTTCCAGGAGAGGCTGGTAAACGAGTCAGGGGGTCGTAGCTCCCTTCCGGGAGAGGTTGGTAAACGAGCGCAGGTGGGTGCCTGCATGCTGGTCAAGTCTGCGCCAGCACATATGTTGTAAGATGTTTTCTCTATAATAAAATATTGAAGGCTGAGCAACTGCAGCGGTGGTTTTCTCCCGATTTGGGTTTCCACCTAAAAATCCTAGTGTTCATGTGCGATGCTTTGTGTGATGGTTTATTCTGTTCTTACTGCACCTGTTTACTGCTTATTGAATATCTGATGAATAAATGATGGAATGGTTTAAGTGAAGAATTAATGACACATCTAGATCTCTGTGTATACACAAGTTTCATAAAGGGGATCCGCGTATATACGCTAGTTTACTGAAGTAAAGTAGCGTATGGGTTTTAAGGAATGAAAAAGTAAAAAGATTTGATTATGCAGTAAATACTGATTCACCCCCCCCCCTCTCAGTATTTTTCCCAACAGGATGAAGATTTCAAATTGTAGGTTTTAACGCTGTACATAAATTATCTGCAAATGAATATTAAATATAGAAAATAAATAGTAGTGAGAGCATAAAACATAAAATAGATAAACACAAAGATTTTCCCCTGGATCCCAAATTGGGACAACCAACTTGATTTTTCATTATATTCCTTTTAGTGTTACAACACACATATATACATGCCAAAGCATACGTAAACCCCAATCCATTAAACCTGGATTAGAACATAACCGTAGTTCCCTTGATCAGATCTACAAAATACCAAGGGTTGAAAACCATCATGTCCCAAAACCATGTGCAAACCCATGCACAAAACCATGGGCAGATCCGCCCACCGGAAAATAAGGACCAAATTTTTTTTCTGGGGCACTAACCTAGACCCCGAAAGGGGGGGCTACCGCCCCCCCTGTTACCCCCCCGTGCGTGATTATTCATGGAAATAATATAACACAAACCCATCATTTTCCCACTTGTTGTTTTCTTTCCGCAGGGTGCCATAGGAGAGTTGAGTCATTAGCCCAGCTTTGCAACACACATTGTTTCTCTACACCAAGAGAAATTTTGAGTGCTCAGAGACTTTTTCAATGCATCTGCAACATTCTTCAAAGTGTCCACCTTTACCAACAACACCCTTTTAGCCTCAACCATATATCTCACAAAGTGATATTGAACATCAATGTGCTTTGTCTTTGAATGATAAGCAAGGTTCTTAGCCAAGAAAATTGCACTTTGGCTATCACAGTCTATTCTTATAGCTTGCTGCACCAACCCCATACTTGAACACAATCTCTGCAACCGAACTGCTCCCTTGATTTCATGAGTGGCTACCATGTATTCTGCCTCTGTAGTTGAAAGAGCCACTACATGCTGTCTTTTACTCATCCAACTGACTGCACCTCCAAATAGGCTAAACACATACCCACTTATAGATCTTCTTTGGTCTAGATCTCCAGCCCAGTTAGCATCAACAAAACCACAAATGTCCAACACTCTTTCCAATCTTGGTCTTCCCTGGTAGCACAAGCCATAATCACTAATGCCACACAAATATCTGAAAACCCGCTTCACTGCTGTCCAATGCTCCTTCCCTGGGTTTGACATAAACCTGCTCAATACTCCCACTACATGTGCAATGTCTGGTTTAGTACAGACCATTGCATACATCAGGCTACCCACTACACTTACATATGGAACATGGGACATATCCTCCTCTTCTTCTTGTGTCTTAGGACACTGTTCAGCAGACAGCTTTGTACCTACAGGAATCGGAACATTCAGCAGTTTACTATCCTACATATTGAACCTCTGCAATATAGTCTCGACATACTTCCTTTGGTTTAACCAGAGCTTCCTCTTTGCCCGATCTCTCTTAATTTCCATGCCCAAAATGTAGTTTGTAGCACCAAGATCCTTCATGTTGAATTTTGAGAACAGTTCGGTCTTCAAATCTTGGATAATTTCTTTCTCATTTCGAATCAACAACATATCATCCACATACAAGACCAAATAAATAACATGGTCACCAATTAATTTAAAATAAACACAGTGATCCTCCTTATTTCTAGTGAAGCCATGTCCCCGTATATAGGTATCAAATTTCAGATACCACACCCTTGGTGACTATTTTAGCCCATACAGAGACTTCTTTAACCTACATACCAACTCTTTCTTCCCCTTCACAATAAATCCTTCAGGTTGTTTCATGTAGATCTCCTCTTCTAGATCCCCGTGAATAAATGTTGTGTTCACATCCATCTGTTCTACCTCAAAATCAAATGCAGCAGCAACAGATAAAAGTAATCTAATAGAAGTAACTTTGGCAACAGGAGAAAAATATCACCAAAATCAATTCCCAGCATCTTTGAATAACCTTTTGCTACCAACCGGGCTTTGTATTTCTCCACCTTGCCTTATACATTCATCTTCTTCTTAAACACCCATTTTCTCCCAATGGGCTTCCTTCCATCCAGCAACTCCACCAGATCCCATGCCTCATTTTTATGCAAAGATGCCATTTCATCAACCATGGCTTCCTTCCATAGTTTTCCATCCTTTGAATCTACTACCTCCCTGATGGTTTTTGGATCATCATCAGTTATAGTTAAAGATAAATTTGAATAGAAGTAGATGGACTATAACTTTCTGGTTTTCTTCTTTCCCAAATTGATCTTCTCACAGTTGGAGTTTGTGGCTCTTCCTCTTCTGTTGTAGAGTCTGATTCATCCTCCTTTAGCTCAAACTCTATATTTTTAGGTTCCTTTGGTAGGAATTCATGTTTAACAACATCTTTCACCTCTCTAAACACCACATCTCTTCTATACACAACCTTCCTTGTTTTCGGGTTCCAAAGCTTGTAACCTTTTATACCATTCTTATACCCAATAAAGATGCACCTTTCAGATTTATTATCCAACTTGGTCCTTTTATCCTTTGGAACATGTACATATGAATCACATCCAAATACCCTCAGATGTGAGAGGGTTTCTTACCATTCCATACCTCATGTGGAGTCTTATCCTCCAACGCTGATGAAGGTGATCTATTAACCAAGTAACATGCAGTCTCCACTGCCTCTGCCCATAATTCTTGTCCTAACCTGGTACCACTGAGCATGCTTTTTGCATTTTCCATCAGCATTCTATTCATTCTTTCTACAACTCAGTTTTCCTGAGGTTTTTATGGAGTATTATTCTGCCGTGCTATACCACACTTCTTACAGAACTCTTCAAATTCCTTCTTGCAGAACTCCCCACCATTATCTGTCCTCAGCACTTTTATCTTCTTCTCTATCTGGTTTTCCACCAGAGCCTTAAATTCTTAAAATCTATCAAAGACTTCAGATTCTTTTTCAAGAAATATATCCTTGTATTCCTTGAGAATTCATCTATGAATGAAACATAGTACAAAGACTTACCCAGTGATGGAACCGAGACAGGTCCAAACACATCACTGTGCACAAGCTCTAATATCTTGTTTGCCCTCTTAGCACCAGAAAGAAAACTCACTCAATTCTTCTTCCCATACATAGAATGTTCATAGAAATCAAAATCCAGAGAGCTATTGGACATACCTTATATCATACCATTTCCATGCAGTATCCGAAGGCCCTTCTCTCCAATATGTCCAAGCCTTTGATGCCATAGCATGGTCTTTTCTCCAGAGACCGCTAGACTTTCCGCTCCACTTTCGGGAACCACATAATTGTTGCACCCATCAATAATAAAAGTTCTTCCCTAAATATTGTACAGAGTTCCAATCCAAACACCTCGCATTAATACCAGTGCCCCCCGAACCATCTTACAGGTATCTTTCTCAAACACTGTTTTTACACCTGCATCATCCATCTTTCTTACAGAAATCAGATTTCTGGCCAATGCAGGAATGTGCAAAACACCAGGAAGTGTTCTAATCCTTCCACCTTGCAGCTTCAGCTTGAATTTTCCACGTCCGATGATTTTGGCCTTCCTATCATCACCTAAGAAGACATCACCGCCATCATATTTCTCATACTCACAGAACCACTCCCTATGGGGAGTGAAGTGAAAGGATTCACCTGAGTCAATCAACCATGACTCATCATCTACATGCATATTTGAAGAAGAAGCCAAATACAAATCCCCACCTTCATCTGAGGTGCTTTTCGCCTTTACAGAAGAAGCATCATCAGATCCCTTTCCTTACTCAGGAGCTTTAGATCTGCAGTCCTTTTTGTAGTGCCCTTCCTTTTCACATTTCCAGCACACCTTTACAAACTTTCTAGGAGATTTAGATCTCCCTCTAGATTTAGATCTCCCACTCGAAACCTTATTCTTGTTTTTGTTCTGGGACCTTCCTCGCACAGATAAGGCACCTCCATTCTAACCCTCCATATTTCTTCGTCTCATTTCCTCTGACAGCAAGGCTGAGACAATGTCATCAAAATTCAAGGTAGTAGTATTGCTACCTATTGCTGTAACCAGAATATCCCACGAATTTGGTAGAGAACATAACAAACTGATGCACTTTTCTTCATATAAGATTTTAATATCAACAGATGATAGTTGGCTTACCATAGTATTGAAGGCGTTCAGATGCTCTATCACCGAGTCTCCATTCTTCATCCTCAGGTTATATAGCTTTTTTTTCGTACGAACAATTTATTCACCAGAGACTTAGATTAGTACAAAGTCCCTAGCTTGTCCCACAAGGTCTTTGTCGTAGCTTCCCCAAATACATTCAACAATACTGAATCTGAGACACACAACCGTATTTTGCTCTTTACCTTTTGATCCAGTTTCTTCCAGTCTTCATCTGACATTGTCGTTGGTTTAGTACCTGGATCTACCGCGATCCACTGGTCCTTATCCACCAGCAGATCCTCCATCTTGAGCTTCCACAACTCAAAACTTTGACCATTAAATTTCTCTATCTCTACCTTCCCGCCACTCGCCATATTCTTTCACTGCAAGAATCGATCTTGCAAATCTCCCACTAAACAGGGTCTACCTCAGGCCCAAGCAAAAAAACCCTCAGCAGCAAAAGCATCCCCTTGAAGTCGAAACTGCTGTTACACCATTTTTTGGTCATCTAACCTATTATCATTAGATGGACCCAAGTACACCATGTAAGACCAATTTTACCCTAAGTAAAATTTCTTTCGCTATGTAAAATAACTTAATAAAACACATTTATTAAGTTGTTTATGGTCCAAATAGGAAACCCCAAAAGGAAATATTAAACAAATCTTTATTTGTTTGATTTTCCTTATGGAATAATCAATTAAACAATAATTTAATTATTATTCCAAGTTATATTTAACCCAAAACAAGGAAATTAATTAGATAAATCCTTATTTATCTTATTATTTTCTGGGAATAATTATTTAAATATTATTTAAATAATATTCCTTGTTAAATATGACTAAATCATTTTTAAATAATTAAATAAATTATTATTTATTTAATTATCATTCAACCACTTCCTTAAAATAGTAAATAAATCATTTATTTATTTATTATTTACAAATAAAGGGATTTGACCCAAGTCAAATACCTTTTACCTCCAACAAATATAATAAAATATTCCATAAAAGGTGGATCTAGATTTGGTTAATATTATTTTAATGATACACCAAGATCTAGAATGACCCAATATTTTGTTATAAATAGAAGGGTTTTCTCATTCATTTGTCACCTTTTGTTGCTCATTAGATCACTCTAGATCTATGCTCTTGGTCTGACTTTGAGCCATTATCATTGTCACATTCTCTACTTTTTACTTTGTGAGCTCTCTTTGAGTTCTATGTTTGTCTGGGTTTTCTACACCAACAAAAGAGGGAAATGCTAGATCTGATGCGCTGAGGACTTTCAAGAACCCATCCCATTGAGGAGAATTGGAAACACCTTTCTTGTTTTCCTCTCAAGTGCCCTTAATATAAAATTTCTTTCAAAAATATTGTTCTTGTCTTGTCTATTGGATGCATGGAACAAAATCTTATTTTTATTGCCTAATATCTTTTTATGCATAGATCTGGATTTTTGCAGTATTTATCTTGATCAACTAACTGCAGATTTGAAGATATTGGTAGCCATATTTAATGTTAGGACTATTTTTTATGCGTAGCTAAAGTGGTCTTTTTCTGAAAAAAGATTCATCCTAGCAATTGGTGACTCCACTGGGTACATCTAATGATAATAGGTTAGATGACAAAAAAATGGTGTAACAACTGCTCTGATACCAAATGTAGGTTTTAAACCTGTACATAAATTATATGCAAATGAATCTTAAAGAGAAAAAATAAACAGTAGCGAGAGCATAGAACATAAAATAGATAAACACAGAGATTTTCCCCTAGATCTGAAATCGGGACAACCAACTTTATTTTTCATTATATTCATTTTAGTGTTACAACACACATATACATGCTGAAGCATACATAAACCCCAATCCATTAACCCTGGATTAGAACAAAATCTTAGTTCCCTTGACCGGATCTACAAAACACCAAGGGCTGAAAACCATCATGCCCCAAAACCATGTGCAAACCCATGCACAAAACCATGGGTGGGTCTGCCCACCAAAAAATAAGGACCAAATTTTTTTTCGTGATTAGTTGTGGAAAGAATATAACACAAACCCAACAAAAGTTGGTAGCGTACTGCTTGTAGAATTCATGTTGTCGCATTTGGATGGAACAATTATTCCTGTTATGGGATGAAACATGAGAAAGAGTGTTCATGGCTATCAGTTGTTATATGTGTATTAGCCAAGACAACCCTTAGATTATTCTTCAAAAAATCATAACAATTAGGATAAATTGGTACAGAAAGAAAATGAAATAAATACCACCATATTATAAAATGTATCGGGAAGGAAAGATGATATTTCAGGAAGAAAAATATGAGTGTAAGAGCCACCACAAAAGTGGTTTTCAACTGTTACAAACTATATGACTGTGCCCTAGAAAGAGGTTTTCATAGTTAGATTTATTATTTTTATTTTATTTTCTTTTTGTTTTGTTATTTATATATATATATATATTTTATTTAAAATTGTAACAACTTCCACAAGGGTGGTTTTCAGTTGCTGCACTTATTGGAATTTCAAATTTTATGTTGCATAGGAGAATGTTCCCCTGTTGTTGTAACATGAAGATAGGAGTCCGTGATAATGTTAACAAATGATTCTTTAAAAGCGGGTTGATGATATAACCTTAAACGGTGCCCATTAACCAGTAACAGTGTCTTAGCACTGTCGATGGTGACCAATTGTACAGTCCCATTGTCAAAGACCATGTCCACTTCGTAACGACCTAGCCATCTAGTGTAGCGCTTGCCTTTGAAATCCTTGAACCTTGAATCATACGAAAGAGCCCAATCTCCTTTCTGGAACTTTTTCTTCTTAATAAACCCATAATTCCATCTAGCTCTTTGCTACTGAATGATCTTTGTCTGTTGAATAGAGGCCAACCGTTTCTCTTCCAAATCATTGAGCTAGTTCAATGTTTGTGTTTGTGTCGTACTTAAGTCGGGATCGACCTGCAATGATGTTCTTAATGTATTTATTTAAAATTATATTGGGAATAGAGAATTCTTACCATACACGATTTCATATGGTGAGAAGCCTGTAGTATTCCTCCATGTTGTCCTATAAGCCCACAGTACCTCTAGATGTTTTTCACCCCAGTTTCTTCGGTGGCTGGCTACTGTCTTTTTTAAGATTCCCTCAATGAATTATTGGTACTTTCCACTTGACCATTTGCTTGTGGGTGATATGGTGAAGTGATTCTGTGATGAATTCCATATTTTTCAACCAGCTTCTTGATCTAAGGAGATGTGAACTAAGGCCCCCCATCTGTCACTCTCTCTCTGGGTATCTCGAAGCGAACAAAAATATCTTCAAATAGGAAGTCTGAAACAACATGCGTTGTTGCTCTAATTAATGCCTTTGCTTCAACCCACTTTGTGACATAATCGGTGCAGACCAATATGTATGATTTTTGCTGTGATGAAGGATTAATTGGCCCCACAAAGTCTAGGGCCCATTTCTCAAATGGATCTATCAATATCTGAGGTAATAATGACATCTCATCTGATTTCAGAGGCTGGCCCATCCTTTGGCAGCTATCACATCCTTTCACAAACTTCTTGGCATCTTGGAATATAGTTGGCCAGTAGTACCCTGTTGAGAGTACTTTATATCTTGTCCTTTTGTCAGCGAAGTGCCCTCCACATGGTTCCTCATGACAAGCCTTCAAGATATAAAATACCTCATCTTCTCTAACACATCACCTAATCCAAAAATCTGGCCCGGTGTGATAGAGATTTCCTTCTATCCAAGGGTAGGTAGCACTCTGTTGTATAATCTTCCTCCTTTCCTTGGAAGACAATTCGCGTGGGAATTTTCCTATAGCAAGTTAATTGGCTATATCTTCATACCATGATGAGTGAGTAGAGATGGCAGAAACATATTCATATGGAAAATAATCCTCAATGGTAGTGCAGTCATCACTTATAGTTAATCTAGAAAGAAAATTATCAACTACATTATGTTTTCTGAGTTTATCTAGAATAGTAATATCAAATTCTTGTAATAGCAATAAATATAGTGTAACTATACCATTAGTAACAGGTTTTTTCATCAAAAATCGAATTGCAGCATGGTTAGTGTGTACAAATACTTGATACCTGGTGATGTAGTGCCGAAATTTGTTGATTGCATGCACTACTGCTAGGAATTCCTTCTCAGTAACAGTGTAGGTGAGTTATACTGGACTTAAGTTCTTACTGATGTAGTAAATGGCATAAGGTTTCTTCTCTTCCAGCTGCCCTAGAACAACACTCGCAGCTATGTCAGATGCATCTGTAGGAATATGAAATGGCAATTCCTAGTTTGGTCCTCGTAAAACAGGTGCTACTGTTACATAGTTTTTTAACTTTAGGAAGGCCTGCTCACACTTCCCTATCCACAAAAGCTCCACATATTTCATGAGTAATGAAAAAAGAGGAGATGCAATATTTGAAAAGTTTTCCATATATCTCCTATAGTATCCTACATGTCCCAAAAAACTACGTACGTCTTTTGGAGTCTTAGGGGTCAGGATTTTTGCGATTACCTCAATTTTTGCATGATCTACCTTGATTTCATCTACCGAAATGAAATGTACCAGCACAATTCCCTCAGTCATCATCATGTTGAATTTCTCTGTGCTCAGAGCAACATTAGTTTGTTCACAAATTTCCAACACTTTTTCCAAGTTAGCTAATGTTGTCTCAAAGGCATCCCCGTAGGGTGTAAAATCATCCATGAATATTTCAAGGCAGTCATTCAGAAGATTGGAAAAAATACCCAATATTTCCCTCTGAAAGGTTGTTGGTGCATTACAAAGGCCAAAAGGATGGACTTTGTATGCAAAAGTACCCCATGGGAAAGTGAAGGTTGTCTAGTATTGGTATTCCAGGGCAATTTGTATTTTATTATATCCACTAAACCCATCTAGGAATGAACATAACTTTTTCCCAGAGAGAGTATCCAAGACCTGATCAATGAATGGTAAAGGAAGATGGTCCTTTTGAGTGGCCTTGTTAAGCTCTCTGTAGTCGACATAGACTTTCCATTTTTAGTTCTTTTTCGGAACTATGACAAGCGGAGACACCCACTGGATGTCAGAAATGGGGTAGATGAAATTAGCATTAAGGAGTTTCTGCAATTCTTATTTCACTATCTCCTTAAGTGTGGGGTTCATTCGACGCTATGGTTGTCTAATTGGTTTGCAGTCCTCTTTAAGATAAATGCGGTGAGTGCATAGGCGAGGATTGATTCCTTTCATATCCGTATAGTCCCATGAAAATTCCTTTTTGTATTTTTATAATAGCTATATCAACAATATGTTTTTTTCAGCAGTTAGGTTAGGATTGATGTTTAAACTTTTCCTAGGTTCGATTTCAACGAGACAATTGATAGTATGCGGAGTGGTTTTCAAATGTTCAATAATTAAATCATCTACCTCATCTTCTTCCCCCAAATCTCTAATGGAGGCAATAGAGAGTGAATTACTAATAAAACCATTAATGATATCATCCTCTCTTTTTTCCTTGAAGTATTGTGCTTTTTCAAGCATGAGAAGAGGAGGGAAAGATCAAATTCAGGTGCAAATTTGTCCCACCAGGAACTACTCAAATCCATATGAGGCTTTGCTGGGGAATAAAGATTCAGGTTCCTAGTGGCCTACCCATCTAATATTACCATAGATCCAGACCTAAATTTGATATATGCATCTAGAGTGGCCAACCACGGTCTTCCCAAGCTTAAAGGATAACCCCTTAGGTTGGATTTGGTTTGTAAAATGAGAAAATAAGCCAGATAATTCCAAGAAGCCACAGTGATAACCATAGCTTCTATCATTCCCTCGGGCTTGACACAAGACCTATCTGCTAATTCAAACAATGTGGGTGTAGGTCTAAGTCCATCAAATCCTAGGGAGATGAAGAGGTCCTTAGTCATGAAAATAATGGTTACCCCTATATCAATCAACGTATTGGTTATAGGTTGATTGTCAATATGGATAGTCACTGTAGGGTTCCCTGGGTCATTATATTTAGTCAACAAAGGCTGATCAATCATGAGATCAGACAATTTCCCCATGACATGGATATTAGCAGGATATTTAGGTTTTCTTCCAGGCTTTCTAATGCATAGATCCCTCATTGTTTTAGCATAGATATGTAATTCCTTAAGATCTTGTAACAATGGAATTCACACATAGAAATTTTGTAGTTCCTTGAGGCATTTGGATTCAAGTTGTGAGGCTAGCCCAATTTCAGTTAATCATTGAGGGTATAGAGGATTCTAAATGCTAACAGTTAAGTCAGCTATCACATATGCACCATCCTTGCTCAGATTGAATGTTGTAGGAATAGAAAATCATCTCGAGCTCGCTGCTACAGATGTAAAAGTAGTATTGTATCAGCTGTTACATGTGTAACAGCTGCCTTAAAATCACCCATGTCCTTTCTAGGTGACTCACATTCTTCGGTAATAATGGGAGTATGCTCGAGTCTGATTAATTTTCCTGATCGAATCTAAACCTCATTAAGCCCAATAGGAGTAATAAGATAATTCTGGAGGGTAACTGGAGCATCCATGCTCTGGGCTACCTTATTATTTGGATTGGGGTTAGGTTGCACAGGTAATTGGGGTCGGGCATAAGGTGTAGGATTTTGAATAGAAGGCAGTTGTAACTGTTGCTACTGTATTGGTAGTGGAGGAGGTACTGGAACTTGGCCATTACTTCTCTAGTTTTGACCCCAAGGATTGGGTTGTGATGGAGGATATGGCATTGGTGGAGGTGATGGCCACTAGTTCTATGGTGAAGGAAATTGTGTTGATGAAGGAGTAGGATACTGCCATGGATATTGCTGACTATTATAAACATTATTCCAAGGATAAAAAGAGGAAAAATCTGAAGGCATACCTGTAGGTCATGGCCTCCATGTGTAATATTCCCAATTATCCATGAATTAGTTAGAATATTTTTTTTTTTTTTGCTGCTTTGTTTTATGAATAAGAGGACAATGGAGGTCCATAAGTCTCCTTAATAATGAATAAATAAATGTCAATGTAAAAGGAAAACATCTTGGTAGCTTAATTGAGCACCCTTAGGTGTTAAAAGGGGCTCGAACATCTTGACTGGGTCAACTTTGACCAAATCAACAGCTCTGTCATGGAGGAGTGGCAATTAATGAGGGACAATGCAGTTTTAGATGGAGACACCTTGCATGGAAGTAGGGTCATAAATGAATGGGGCTTAGGGTTTTGAATTTCATATCTTGTAAAAGGAAGAGGATGGAAGCCATATTCATTATGTTTATGTATTTCATATTTTTGAATATATGGTTTGTTTAGACATGTAGCTTTCTCTAGTTCTTTAGCTGAGATTGTGTGTTTTTTAGCACTAGGTGTTCCTAATCGGGAATCCAACCTCTTCCATTGAGAAGCTCTTGGAGGTGTCTTGTACTTCACATCCACTATCAGGCATTTGGCCAAAGCTTCATATTACATCTACAATGCAGATCTTGTTGAGGGTTGAGTATTTTTACAGGTTGCAGTAGTGGAGACCATCTTTGGGTCATTTCTGATCAGGTGATCATGTCCTAATTGGAGAAAATGCTCAAAATTTTATTTTCTCAGAATTGGTTGAAACTAGAACGACAGGAAAGGCCTCGTAAAAATAATCTTGTAGCTGCAAACGGCACTCAAATCCGATACCGTATGTGAAAGATATTCAAGTTTGAAATTTCACAATTTTATGGAAAAGTCCAGTTTGACCATGTTTGACTTTGAATAAAAAATATTAAAAAAGGAATATTCCATAGAATATTTTGAGAATATTCCATAGAATATTCCACAAAATATTCCATAGAATATTCGGTTTCAACCAATCAGACGTCGACAATTGGAATTCGGTGGTGGGATGTGTGGTGTCTGTATAACACAGTGGACCAATCAATGGACGCCACGTGACTTGCCTAGAGGCCGCCACATGGCCCCAAGACTCCAAAATTTTCTATTGCAAAATTATTTGGCATCGGTAGGATTCTACCATGGGTCTAGCAGGTGGCAGTGCACAGGCCCGACCGGCCCGCCCGCTTGGTGGTTCTTACCTTAAGGCCACCACTTATATTTATGTTTTATTATAAAACTATGCGGCAGCAAAATGGGGCCATCCCCCTATCTAGACAACCGAGGGCTCGAAACCAGAGCTCTATTCCAGCGGTTAACATATCACGGTAACAGAAAATGTTTGATGTGGATGTTCACATAGCAAACGATGGGTATAACTGTGACAATAAAAGCCACGGTTTCATAAACATTGGCTCCAATGGCTAATCCAACGGGTGCGGTCCACATGTGACCATCCCCCATGACATTTAATGCCAAAAGAGAACCACGTAGATAAATTGGTAGAGCGTGCCATTCTTGGCGGAAGTGCCAAAAATAGTAAAGCTAACTGCAGTTCTTCCACTTTTGGTGGAGTTTCCTTAGGCCAACTTGGACAAAAATTTAGTTGGACATAAATTTCTCTAGGGAAAACCTTTTGGACCGAATTTTTTTTTTATTTTGGGTAATTTGAACATTCCAAAGCCAATGGAGTAGGTTTCAGAGTCAATAGAGTGGTTCTTTAGGTAATTTTTTAGCAGAGAATATTGGGGAGCCATCAAGGCCTAGGGACTGTTGGAGATGTATTGGGCTATGGTTAACCTTTGGAGGTGAAAAAAAGCCTATCTTTACTGTTTTCATTGTTCTAAACTAATTTCTACAGCTATTTGTTCCTGTTTAGGCTTTGTTCACACTGTGTAACTAACTTTGAGCATAATAAGAGCAAGGACATGCCCATTTGGGGGCCTTGGATCCGGTAGATGTAGCCCAGGAGGGGTGAAAAGTCTTATCATATGCTATGTTATATATGTGATTTATATTGGTGTTTTTTTCCAGAGTTAAAGATGTTAAACAGTAAAAATAAATAAGCCTCCTACACAAAAAAAACTCATAAATTCACCAAAAGCATTTTTTTCCAATTGCAAAACATATTAAATAGTTTGCAGACATAATTTTATGGATAATGAATACCTTGCACAACAAACAAGTAGTTTCATCTCCAGATCATTAGTGATTAATTCTATTATTTCTTTAGGTAGAGTCTATAGAGGGCCAGGTAGCTTCTGGATATCATCCTTTCTTTAAAGGTGACATATCCAGTAAATGCCCCTACAGTCAATCTCTGTATTAGAAATAAGAAGTTCTCACATTTCAAATCAGATTGGTATCGGAGCTCAGGTTTAGAGCCATAGAAGCTAGAGTTTTTACTCAACATTTGTTTTGTGCAAAGAAATATTTTACTGTTTTGCAAGTTTTGATGTTGACTAGGTTAAAACTCAAGAGAGGTGAAGGAAACTTGGTTAGTGAAAAAACTAATCCACAACCAAGAAGGGTTAGAGAACCACCTCTAAGAGCCCTAGAAGTAGCTACAAGCATGTCTTCAAGAGAAGGTGAAACTCCTGAAGAGATGGATCCCAAGGATGAATAAAGGGTATTTTAGAAAGCTTTCTTGGATATGACTGAAATGGTAAGGATCCTCTATCAAGAAAGAAATGATAGAATTGTTGGAGAAGGGTCTAAAAACCAAAAATAAGGAGAGGATTCCTTATGAGGAAAGAAGGGTAATGATCAGTCAAAGAAAGGGAATGGAGGAAATGGTGATCCATCATCTCCATCGTCATCTTCTTCCTCGTCATCATCTTCCTCGACTTCGGTAAATCAGTCACATAAGTTTAAAAACACTGGTAAAAATCCTTTTTTAAAGCTTGATGTCAAATTTGAATTGCCAATGTTTAACGGTGAAGTCAATGTAGAGAAACTAGACAATTGGGTCAGAAAATTGGAAGTTTATTTAGGGATTCAAAACCTTCATGATGACGAAAACAAGATTCAGCTAGCCTCATTAAGGATGGAAGGAGTAGCTTTGGTATGGTGGGAAGCCAAGACCAAAGAGGAAATTATAAAACATGGTAAGCTTACTTTATCATGGGTTGAATTTATTTCTGTAATTAAGAAGCAATTTTATCTGCTTGCTCATCTACAAAAGGCTACAATGAATTGGCAAAACGTTAGACATCTTAAAGGACAAAGTGTTCAAGAATACGCTCAAGAGTTTAGGAGAAGACCACTGTTGTTAGGAGTAGACTTACAAAGTCAAGATATTTTTCTGAAGTATATAGGTGGTTTGCATAATTACCTTATACATACTATCCTTATGTTTAATCCTACTAGTCTAGACGAAGTTTGTGTACAAGCTACGCATTTAGAGGCTAGAGGGAAAAACACTTTTGATGCACTGAATGAGGGTAGTGATTTTAAAAGAAAAGGAAGAAAAAGGGTTGCAAATTCTAGAAAGGAAAAAGGGGAATTATTTTGCAAGAACTGTTCAAAAACAAGCCACGATGAAGATCACTATTTGAAGCTTCATCCAGAGCTGACACCAGAGAAATATAAAAACAAAGACAAACCCAAAGAAAAGGGAAAACTGTAGCAACTGTTAAACAAGACTTAGGGTATTAATCAGGTGATGAGACAAAAAGTATCACCATGGTATTAAAGAACATCAAAGGGAAAGAGGTTTTACAAGACACAAATCCCAGTTCTCGCTCATTAAACTGTCACAAAGAAACTCAAAATGAAAAGAGGAGGATAGAGCTATTTCATGTGAGGATAATCTCAAACCACACAAAGATAGACACACTTTTTGATAGTGGGTCTCAAGCTAATCTTATCTTAGAAGACTTGGTCAAACAGCTGAAACTTGAGAAAATTCCACATCCAAAGCTTTATCCACTTGGGTAGATATGCAAGGATGCAAACTTACAAGTCTTAAAGAAGTGCATGTTGTGCTTCGCCATAATAGCTTATTATGTTGATTGGGTTGAACTGGATGTAGTACCACTTGACGTTACAGGTGTTATGTTGGGTAGTCCATATTTATATGACAGAAAGGTCATCTTCCATCACCATGAAAACAAGTATTAGTTGTTCAAGGATGGAAAAGAATACATTGTGAGAGCACATAAGAAGAAGCTATAATCTTCTTTAGTCCATGTAGGGAAATTGAAAAGGCTAGTTAATGCAAGTCAAAATCTGACTTTTTCAATGGTGAAACAACAACACTTTGTACATTTTCCTTTTCATGATATTGCTGATATAAGTGATGGTATGTTTCAATCTGATAACAATTCGTCTTTGAAAGAAGATGACATTATGTTGCACAAGGTACCTTTGGTGTCAATCGGTGCACATAACGAAGTGTCGGTGCAAAGCAGTGCAAGAATCGATGAGATGGAAATGCATGCAAGTAAAGAGGGCACACAGTTCAGCATGGCTCAATGTTGGTTTCAGAATGGCAGATTGGTATGGCGAGAAAACTTGGTCGGGATTCGGCACAAGTACATGGTTCATTCAGCAAAAATTCACCATGTGAACAGTTGGCAAGGTAAATCTTATTTTCAGTCTTCTTTGAAGTTTAACCATTGTAGAAAAAATGTGATTTCTACAAATTATAGTTGCTATTCTACAAATTTCAAGAATTTACGTCATGACTCAGTCAATTTTAGCAACGGTCGATCAGTGAATTCAAGAGACAATTTATCATTTTATGAAAAACTCAATTTGATGAAATCGGGAAGATTTTAGTTATTCAAGGGTGGAAGAGTGAAGAATAGGTCACCTCATATTCAGTTTCAATAATCACAGAGATTTTGGGGTCCAAAAGCTTCCCATTTCGGAGGTGTGATCAGGTGATCATGTCCTAATTGGAGGAAATGCTCAAAATTTTATTTTCTCAGAATTGGTTGAAACCAGAATGATAGGAAAGGCCTCATCAAAACGATCTTGTAACTGTGAATGGCACTCAAATCCGATACCGTATGTGAAAGATATTCAAGTTTGAAATTTCACAATTTTATGGAAAAGTCCAGTTTGACCATATTTGACTTTGAATAAAAAATATTTAAAAAGGAATATTCCACAGAATATTTCAAGAAAATTCCATAGAATATTCCACAAAATATTCCATAGAATATTCTGTATCAACCAATCAGAGGTCAAAAATTGGCATTTGGTGGTTGGATGTGTGGTGACCATATAACACACTGGACCAATCAATGGGCGCCACATGGCCTGCCCAGAGGCCGCCACGTGGCCCCAAGACTCCAAAAGTTTGTGTTGAAAAATTATTTGGCATCGGCAAGATTTGACCGCGGGTCGAGCGAGCGGCAATGCACAGGCTCGACTGGTCCACCTGCTTGGTGGTTCTTACCTTAAGGCCACCACATATATTTATGTTTTGTTATAAAATGATGCGGTGGAAAAATGGTGCCAGCCCCCTATCCATACAACCAAGGGCTCGGAACCAGAGCTCTATTCTTGCGGTTAACATATCACAGTAACGGATAACGGTTGATGCAGATGTTCACATAGCAAACAACGGGTATAACGGTGACAATAAAAGCCACGGTTTCATAACCATTGGCTCCAACGGCTAATTCGACAGGCGCAGTCCACATGTGACCAGCCCCCATGAAATTTAATGCCAGAAGAAAACCACACGAATAAATTGGCGAAGCATGCCATTCTGGGCGGAAGTGCCAAAAATAGTAAAGCTAATTACAGTTCCTCCACTTTTGGTGGAGTTTCCTTAGGCCAACTTGGAAAAAACTTCAGTTGGACATAACTTTCTCTAGGGAAAACCTTTTGGAGCAAATTTTTTTTCTTTTGGTAATTTGAGCATTCCAGAGCCAATGGAGTAGGTTTCAAAGTCAATAGAGTAGTTCTTCAAGTACTTTTTCAGAAGATAAGCTTGGGGAGCCATTAGGGCCTAGGGACTATTGGAGCTGTATTGGGCTATGGTTAACCTTTGGAGGTAAAAAAAAAGCCTATCTTTACTATTTTTAGTGTTCTGAACTCATTTCTACAGCTATTTTTTCCTGTTTAGAATTTCTTCACACTGTATGACTAATTTTTAGCATAATAAGAGAAAGGACATGCCCATTTTGGGGCCTTGGACTCGGCAGATGTAGCCCAGGAGGGGTGAACTGCCTTATCATATGCTGTGTTATATATATGATTTATATTGCTATGTTTTTCTAGAGTTAAAGATGCTAAAAAGTGAAAATAAATAAGCCTCCTACACACAAAAAGACTCATAAATTCACCAAAAGCATTTTGTTCCAATTGCAAAACATATTAAACAGTTTGCACACATAAGTTTATGGATAATGAATACCTTGAACAAAAAACTAGTTTCATTTCCAGATCATTAGTGATTACTACTATTATTTCTTTAGGTAGATTCTATAAAGGGCTAGGTAGCTTCTGGATCTCATCCTTTCTTTAAAGGTGACATATCCAGTAAATGCCCCTACAGTCAATCTCTATATTAGAAATAAGAAGTTCTGACATTTCAGATCAATTTCATTGCTTATTTTTAGTGGAGAAGGGTTCCTTTCCATTGGGAGGATAGTAAGGAAGACCCTTGTGCTTATTTTCATATTTTGGCTTCAGGCCATTGATTTATTTTCCCCTATAGTGCAATTTATTTCTAGATCTGTGTTATTTTGTGGGAGGAGTTGTAGGATGGTTTTGGCACACCATTTGGAGAGGAGGTTTTCTAGAGAAGGGATTAGCCCTTGATCTAGAGATTCTATTTGAGGAGGCTACATTATTTATCATATCATATCATCCACACTTTCCAGATCTATATTTTGTAGTGGATCTTTAGCCCTAGGGCTTAGATTCCCATCTTGTACATGGTGTTTTGCTGAAAACCTTTGAGGGGTTCTTCAAAGGAGGTTGTATAGTGCCTAGATATGTATCAAATCTATATTTTGTGGCCTCTATCAGCCCTAGATATGTTGTATAAACATTTTTGGTAGCAGTGCCTTTTAAACAGCGCTGTAGCAGTCTTCCAACTCTTTATATATAGTAGCAACACCTCTTTTGAGGGATTTTTTCCATTGGAGGCTTGTTCTATCTTATTGTACATATTATGGCCAATTTATTATGCACATTTTTCTACTATTTTAATGGTTATAGGATCTCCATATTGGCCTCTTGCTTTCATGTAATGTTTACACTGTTATTTCCATGGTTTTTCACTATATTCCTACTTTCCCCATCTAGGAATATTACAGTGGTATCAAAGCATAATCTTGGCACAAACTTTGCATATTGAAAATCCAATATGTCATCTAAAGAAGGAGATCCTCTTACTGATAGAGAGAAGAGGTATCAAATAAGAAGACACCAAAATTTTGATTATACAAATGACAAAGAAGACGAGGGTAAAACCCCTCTATCTGGAGGAGAAGATGAATAGAAAGAGTTTCCTAAGACTCTTCTCAAAGCTATGCAAGACATTGCTAGAGAGATAAAGGAGATGAGGATGGATAGATACAAGGAATCCCCTAAAGGTTTTCAACATGGTGAAGGCTCTTGCATTTCTGATCACTGGAATGATCAATCAGTGCAGCAAAAACAAGTTTCCCAACGCTCTACAATTCATACATTCTTAGCAGTGGGAAATAAAGGGTTTCAAGAACAAGAATCCCTTGAAGACTATTTCATGGAGTATGAGTCTCAAACTCAGATATTCAAGGATCAACTGAGTTTTCAAGAAAATTTTCAAATCAAGCACAATAGGAGACCCATGCATCACAATAGAGGTGGAGGATTCATTTAGAATCATGATCTACACTGCACTATGGGCATATTTTTCTTCCCCAAATTTGATGGCTCATCTAAATGCATTGCCAAATATTGGTTAGAGAAGCTTGAAATCTATTTCTAGTTGAACAAAGTTCCAGAAATAGAGGCCATTAAGAATGTAGTGCCACACCTTGAGGGTGAACCACATGATTGGTGGTTCCATGACTTGTCTACATTGGGTCATGCCAATGTGACTGCATTTTCAGAGTTCACAGGGAGGCTGGTAGAGAGGTTTGATAGAAGAGATCCTGAAGCACCATTCACAGGGCTTGCAAAGCTTTAAAAATCAGGTAATCCAACAACTTACATTTTTTAGTTTTTAAAACTTTCTGTTATGCTTCCTGATTTATCTGTAGCAAGAAGGGTTTATATGTTCATTGATGGGTTAGATGAAGCTCCTCATGGGTTGGTTAATTCTTCCAAGCCCACTACGCTTCATTATTCCATTGAAAGGGCTAGAGATCTTCAAGATGCCTTACCAAAAGCAAAGGCAACATTTCAGCATAAGTCATCTTTTCCATCAAAGGGAAAATATGAGAAGGCTCCTCTTCCAAAGGAGAGGCCATACAAAAAACCTCTTGATGATGATGTTCGAAGAGATTTGAGGAGGAGGAAGCTTTTTTTCACATGCCAAGAATCTTGGGCACCTAGACATAAATGTGCAACATGAAAGGCACACTACATAGAAGTCTCCTCAAATGATGAGGAGGAAGAATAAGATGAACCAAGAAGAGGACACAATGTTGACACAACAGGAGATGAACCAACACCATCAGGAGATGGGAATGGGGAAAATCCCCAATTGGAGGGGTTCTTACATAATTGAGAGGAGTGTTAGCTCCCCGTAACTTGCTAGATTTATTGAGATACAAATGGACAGGGGTAACATCAAACTAGACTTTGGAGTCCTAGGACTCAGCCTTCCTGGACTCAGAGAGGGCTCTCTCTATTGGATTAAAATAATGTAATCTTGTTGCTCTAGGGTTTTTTATTTTAGGCTAGTTATTAGGTGTAGGGTTTTCTAATTGTTTTGGATGGGAAAAGATGATCAAATGAAATAAGAGAAGTAAGAGTATGTCAAAGCCATTGGGCTATGGAGTCAAGTCAAAGTTAAGAATGTCTAAATCATGAAACAGAGTGTGTTGCGGGACCAATTTAGCAAGGTCAATGGATCCGTAAGGTGATGTATGGTGGTGTAATGAACATTAATTTGGGGAAAATACTAAGAGATCTTATACATATATAATCTGAAGCATAACTCATGAGGTAGGGAAAACCATTGATCTCATTGAATAATAATGAAAATGATAAACATATAAAATGGACATTCCAGTGAAACATAGAAGCATTAGAACTCCTAACTTTGGAAATTCACCTTCAGACTTTGGGAAAACATACAAGATTTTAAAAAAATAACTTAATTTATGAAGAGGGAACTCCTAAAAATCATATTTCAAGCAATTGGGAACTCTGAAACAAGTTTACAAGCATGGAAAAAGGGCAAGATCGAACGAGACCTCTTTGACTTAGCCTAATCAATCAATATTCCATAGAAAGGCTTCAAGATGGGGTTTTGAGGACTTCAAATAAGTAGGGAATACCATAAATATTACTTGTAAGCTAACATACTAACCATGCATGAAACAAACAAGTTTAGGGGAGCCTAAGGAGCAGTTAAGAATTCCTTAGTTATGACCCAAACAGAAGAAAACATCAAGGCAATAGAAGGCAGGAGGACTAAGGTGCTTCCAAGAGCATTTCTTAACCTATACTTCTTTGTTCTACTACAACTAAGAAGCATGAAACATAATGATAACAAATAAAACAATAGAAAAATTAGGAAAACATCACCATTCACCAAGCTATGGAATCCTGCAAACAAGCTTCTCCATGATCCAAGTAAACAAGCCATTCATCCACTTCACAAAACCAATTTCTTCTCCAAGCTCATGAAAACCATATATTACTCATGAAACTCATCAAATGCCAACATTTACAAACAAGTCCTCATGATCTATTTAACTTAGCAAATGAGGAGGTGGAAACCATAAGAGGCTTCTAGAAACCCTAAAAAACTCATAAATTTCATTTATGGCCAAGAGACCATGCAAGGCCCAAGGCACATAATATCTTATGAAATAAATTCTATAATAACTATTTGCACCTAATTCTAGATTGTCTAGCATCAAAAATATCATTTTTCCATAAATGAGTGTGTTTTATTGACTTTTGGTCCAAAACAAACTATTCATCACATTTGCGTAGTGCCACCTTCAGCAGAAAATAGGGTCTTTTGTGATCAAGTTTTGGACCCCTTCCCGATGTTGGATTTGGCTCTGTGATGGCTTGTTGGAAAGCCTAAAGAGTATAATTTCCAAAAATTCTTGTGGTTTCATAATACATCTCTTGTAACCTGGTAATAATTTTAAAATCCCTAGAATTGTCATTTGTGTAGCACTAGTCCCAAAACAAGGGCAGAAAGGTCAAAAAAGTGAGGTTTTGTGACCTTTTGATGGGTCAAACCTTCTCCAAAACTTCTAAAATTTGGTGAGCATGATGTGCAAGCTGAAAGAAATCCAAAAATGCAAAGTTTTTCTCTTGAGGATGCTCCATGTGTTTGCATAGCGCCAGTGGCGCTGCGCAAATGAGACCAACAAATTTCAAAAAAAACAAAATTTTCTCCAAATCTTCTCAAATTTGGTGGAGATCTTCTCTAAGGGGTTTTGATCAACTACTGAGAACACTCAGCCAAAAGTCCAATTATTTTATGCCTTTTTTACCTTTTTATATTTTTCACTTCAAGGAGGGCTTCCTTCAGTTTGGCACAAGGAAGCTTGTGTTTCATGGCATAATACTTTGTCATTTTTATTTGCAGCACTAAGCCTTCATTTGCCTTCATCAACTTGGCCTCTAGGTCTATACTTTCCCTCTCAAGCCTTGGAGTTGATGCAGTTGGTAGAGTCCCTTGCCTTTCAGAGGCAGCAAACACTTATCTTGGCCCTTTGTGGTATGTGTAAGTGAGAGGGGAGATGGTGTTTCTAGAAATGTTTTCATCATCGCTGTGACCCTTGGTGTTGTCACCAACTTCTTTATTTTTTCTGTGGTCACTATCAGCTACCTCATGTTCCATTTTATCACTACTTTTCTGTCCTTCAGAACCATCATCAACCTTATCTTCCTCACTACCTTCAATATTGTCACTTTGGTCTTTAAATTCATCATCAGCCTCTGCACTTGCCTCATTTTGACTTTGTTCCTCATTAGTGTCTTCTTCATCAAACTTTGTTTCTGCCTCACTGATTTATTCTTTTTGTTTTGCAACATTCTGTTCATCATTTTTGTCTATGTATTCTGCCCCATCATGACCCTCATCACTTTCACCTTGGTCATCACCTTGTTCATTATTCCCAACCATTTCTACATCTTGGGATGACTCACTTGTATTTTTACCATCATTACCTCCCTCTGATTTGTCACTTTACTTTTCTTCACTATTGCTATGCTCTTTTCCCTTATCCTTTGCTTCATTTCCTTCTTGCTCCTCTTCATGGATTTTTGTGTTAGCCCCATTTTTTTCTTCATTTCCCCTATTATTTTATTTCTCTGTACTACCATTGTCACCCTCTTTTTCATTATTATCACCGTCATCCTCTTCATTTGATGTATCAATAGAAGGGGAACATTGGGGTTTGATGGAGAAAAAGTGAAAAAGATGATGAGGTCAACTTTGGTGAATGAGGGGTATGGAGGTTAGGATTTTAGTGGCTTTGGAGCTCTTAAGGAGGCACTTCTCAACTGAGTTTGTAGGCACCTTAACTCACCCACACTTATATGATATCAAACTATTTGCAAGAGGTCATTTAAGCACATAGGCTTGTTTGAATATAGGGCCTAGGGTTTAAATACCGAGGGTTTTATCATTCAAAAATGACCCAAAAACAAAAATTAATTTGAAAAGACTGATTGGAGACATGGAGAGGGCACCACTTACTAGTTTTATCTTTTTTACAAACTCTGGAGGTAGCTTGAAGAGTGAAAATTTGGTTTAGGGCAAGGGTTTTTTTCCTTGGCACTTCCTAGGCGTTTGCAGAGTGCATCTACCTATGCTGTTGGGTGAGGCCATTTGCGTAGTGCCTGACAGGGTCTGCACAGGAGTTTGCGTAGCGCCGACAAAAAAAACAGCCTCTGCAAGTGAGTTTGCGCAGAGTGAGCAAAAGGGGGAGCCTCTGCAATCACCTGGGCGGGTCAGGTGGTTGGTTTGCACAGCGCCCCGGTGCTTCGTGCAGGAAAGCCGGGTGAAATGGTTGGTCTGTGCGTCCTGGGAAAGTTGGGTCTGAGTTTGCATAGCGCCAGGAGTTTTTTGCATAATGCCTTGCAAATTTGAATGGAGAATAGGCTCGTTTGTGTAGCGCGGCCTCCTGGTTGCGTAATGCTCCTGGTTTGCGTAGCGCCAACATAACTATGCCCAGAAACAATCTGAAACCTCTATTTTTTTCCTCCTTTGCAACTTCTTTCTTCTTTGAAAAATGCTAAATGAGCTAAAAATGAATTTGCCACATTTTTATAGCCTTTTGAGAGGGATAAATCGAAATTTTTTAAAAACCCACTTTCCTTATGTTTGAATCCTTTGTCACTTGACTGATATTTTTATGTTTTTCTGTAGGGGTTTTGAAGGATTTCTCAAGGTGTCTTGCATTCTTTTCCTATTTTGATGGCTGGCTGATGCTGATGTTCCTCTCACCCTTTTTCCCTTGAAAGTAGGGACATTGCCCAAACTATATTTGCCATGCATTTTGACAAACTGAAAATGTTTTCTTTGCCCTCCTTTGTTACAGAGTTTAAAACGAATCATACCATGTCATGATTTTTCTTAGCCACTTCTGAATTTATGCAGGTGCCTTTAGTACATTGGCCTTCGGTATTCTTAGTTTCCTTAGGAGTTTGACCTCTTTATTTTCTAAGCAGCCACCTCATGTTTCAAATTTATCTTTCACTTTTCCACTTAACCTTATGCTTGACTTTCCTTTTGATTATTTTTATAGGCCCTTTGACTACACTTGAAAACATTAGCCTCTTAAATTGATACTCTTTGCATGCCCTCTGCTTTTAAGAAGGAGGCCTTGTCATCTTCAATTGACTTGTCTTGACAACCTGTGCAAACTCTTAGGTTTTAGGGTTGTTAGAGAAAAATAAGGAGTGTTGCCTTCTAATTTCTCTATAGTCTCTCAAAACTTATTTATCATTTGTAAAAAATCTTCAATGTGCACTTGATTGATTTGAGGTGGCTTCCATCCTTGTAGTATTTGTAGTGGCTTGCTTTTTTGACAACATTGTTTTGCTAATTAGTCACAAGAATCCTGATTTTCTTTAAACACAAGCCTGTTGCCCCTCTCTTTGTTGTAGATGGTCTTCTTGTGATGATTCACCCTTATTATTTTACCTTTTCTTATGCTAATGGAAACCCTGATCATTTTTTATAGAAATTTGAACAAGGGCATATGTCCCTTGCAGAAATTGTGCTTTGGCCAAGAAGGCCTTTATTAAATGGCTATTGATCAGTCTTGGATCAAATTTATTGACCTTATTCCTCTTTGAATACAATCTCTTCATACAGGAAACATAGATTTTAGGGAACCAAATCCATCCTATGACTTTGTGAGCCTTAGGTGAGCTAATGGAGGTTTTCTTGGACTTGGCTTTTGGACTGAGACTTAGACTTAGGGATCACCAAGTGTAATATAGGATCCATGATAAACTTAATGTATTGAAGATCCAAAATCCAATATACTTGATTTATCCAAAGGGTATACAAAGACAATTTGAGACCATCAGTGTTTGGGAGTATCATGGGAGACACAACAAAGTTGTTTGATTGGTAGGCTTAGGTGGTAGTGGGGAATTTTTAGGCAATAAAAAAGAAGGGATTGGGGCCAAAGGTGAATACATATGCACAGAATGGGTGATACAAGCCTCCAATGGGTTTTCTGGGACTAGTAAACAAAGCTAGACATTATGGAGTGATGAGATAGTGAAAAATTATCTTGAGGATAATGAAGGCAGTGAGATTTCTAGAACTCACAATGTTTATGAACCTTGTCTCTAGAAATCTTGGTATATTCATTTAGTCATCATCAAGAAAAAAAATTACTGATGACTAACAGTGGCTCCACTTAGGGAGGGCAGCTCCTTTTTCAGGAGGTGTCCAGAACATTTAGATCTCTAGCTTTTGAAGACCAATGCCTTACTTGCAGTTTGCAAATTTTATTTCTTCATTTGCTGATGTCCTTTTGAAGCTATGATCTCATAATCTGAAAATACATGTTTTCTTCAAAATCATCTCTACCTACCCATCATACTTGCCTAACATTTTATCTTCTTTGGGTGCATTTCAATTAGCAAACCCTTGACATTTTGTTCTTCTAAAAGAAAAATAAGCTATCTACTTCTACCCTTATTACTTCCAAGAGTTCAGATTAGGATAATGAACCCTATTATTCTATACCTAGTCTAATAATTTATCAAGATTAAGATATTTGACAAATTTTATTTTCTATTCTACTGACATGAAATTCAAAATATGATCAGACCAAGATTAGGCAATATGATTTTCCATGGTTTTGTGGCATAAGAACAAGCTACACACAAATGTTATTTTTGTACAATGAAAAACTAGAAAACATGAGGGCTATGATTCAGAATTTCTTAGGCATCCATATCTTTTATATTTGGTTTAGAATTGAGTATGGAGAACCAGTATCTTTTCTTCCTAATCTATTCCTACTGACAAGTCAAGTTTAGATGCTTTGACAAGTTCTCTTTCACTAACCTATCGACAATAAATTGAAAACATGTTCAGCCATGATTAGGCTGGATGACTGAACAAGAACTTTTGGATCAAGTAGTGGAATTTAGGCTTGCACACTTTCAGTAGTACTGTTTTTTTTGGGTATGAGGCTATACCTCTTTTCAAATTTTCCCTCTTTTTCTACCTTTCTTTGTTTTTATGTTTTTTCATTCTTTCCAAACAATCTAGAACTAAAAATATGCTCACAAGGTTAAGCTTATTTTGCATTCCTATCTATCCTAATCTAACCTATACATGATATACATTCATTTGGTGAACTCCCTTTTCCAATATAACCAATCGAGTAGATGATTCCATGATTGATCTTCTTTCATCTCTTTGAGAGTGCTAAAGAAATCAAAAGGCTACTTCCACCTCACTTGTTTTCAAACAGTAGTGCCTAAAATTTTTCTCACACTTTGCAACAGACTGCTTTTGGAAGAACACACTCCTCCTTTAGATTTCTCAAGGAAAACAATAAATGGATCTTGGAATAATACCTGATCTAGAGGATTTGAGACATAAGCTTCATCCAAGACTACTCTCTCCTCCACTTGGTTGAGTTTGGGACTCTTGTGGGATAGAAAATCTACCTCTTCCTCCTGATCATTAGAACTAGCAACCTCATCATAAATGGAAATGTTGTCCTTTAGCAAACCTGATGTGCTCTGATTTAGCAGGCTGTATTTTGTGTGAAAATTATCATGCTGATGAGTAGGAACACTCTTTGGCAACAAATCTCCTTGAGAAAGAAGTGCAGCAAATATCCTGTGATCATCAATTTCCAAGCCTTCATTTGCTTCCAAACTTTCTAAACTTTCCTCATCATTGTCATAGCTGCTATGCATTGGCTAATCACTTTTATTAAGTTGATGAAACTGAGCTTCCTCCCACAAACCAAATGTTGATTGCTCTACAAAATTAGCTTCTATTTGGATATCATAATCATCAACATATTTATCAAACCATGGAGAATCATCAACATAATTAATGTCAGCAACTATACATCTTGGACTATCAGATTGTTTCTCTTCGAGTTGAAATATAAATCCATTTTCTGATATGTGATAGCTAGGATTATGAGGAAAATAAATAGAATTGTTCTATTCATATGTAGGTTTAGAGGCTGATTGCATTTTTATAAGCTAATTTATCTCCCCTTCAGTTAAAAAAGGAGGCATTTTTATCTTTCTTTGGATGGAAGTACAACAGTCTTCATTCTCTTGTGAAGGTTGATTCTAAGGCTGAATTCTTTCTTGAGACTTACATGGAAAAGATGATAAATCATCACTTGGGCTTTTAGAGAGGTCTTGTGGGTTCTCTTTCATTTCTTGATTGATTTTTTCCTCAACTAACTCTTCTTGATTTTCATGATAGTTAACTTGAGCATGAAATTTAAGAATTTCCTTTGATAGATTTTCAAGGTGCCAATATCATTTTATAATCTAAAATGAATCAAAGCATAAAGGTAGAGATCCTAAAGGTGTTGACTCATTCTATATTTCATATTGTGTGGTTTCAAGATGGCTTAAGGGAAAGACCTTTGGATCTGTAAAAGGGTTTGTATCATCCATCTTGTCCTTGATTGATTCTTTAGAGAAATTCTCTCTGTTTCTAATTGCAATTTGTTTGTAATTCTCTCTTAATAGTGAAGCACAAGATGTAGGAAGGTATCCAGTACTTACTTGACAACTTTTTGCATCTTCTCCCTTGCTATCTAGCTCAGCATGCATATTTTGATTGTTGTTCTTGCCTTGTAGTGACTGAGTTTGTTCTTCCCAAGTAAATATTCCCAACCATTTTGAATGACCATCTCCAACCTCATCCTTGTATTCTTTCTCTTTCCTGTCCATTATATGCATCATTTTGTTGGTTGTATCTATCAGCATTTCTAGCTTTATTTATGAAGAAATCAGTTTTTCTTGAGCTACTTTGTCTTTATTTATTTCGTTTAACTTTGCCTCTCTTTCCAGTATGTTTTATTCTATAGTAATTGCCATATTATGCATTTCTTCCAGGTTTGAAGGATCTCCTTCTCTTCTTTGGAATGCCATTTCTGGGTCAAAATCATTTGGGTATTGTAAGAGGGCCCACCCTTGGGGTGGGTTTATCTTAGTAGGTATTGCATCATATAATTTATTGGATCTGGCTTAAAAGTGTTGTATTGTCTCCCCTGGCTGTCCCTTCGAATGATTTTATTCCCTTATGATGAGAAAAATATTTCCCATGACTGCCCACTTATCAAGGAAAGCTTGAGTGAATTGATGAAAATTGATAATGCTTCCAGCTGGAAGGTCTTTAAACCAACTCTTAATTTTTCCATGTAATGATAAGCTAAAAATTCTAATACGCACATCATCTTCTCCTATTTCAAATAGCACAAGCAAATCCTCAAGATTTTGAATGTGTTGTTCAACAGTGATCTTTGTATTTTCTCCATCGAAATAAGGTGGCTTATGTGCAAGTTTTGCAGGGAGGGTATGGAGGACAAGAGGCAAAACTAGAGGCTTATATCTTTCTGGGACCTTTGTGGGTATAGATAGTGCAACAAGAGACTTGTGATTTTTTGAAGTTTCATCAGGAGCAAGAAAAATCGCATGAGGCTCATGTTTCACTAGGTATTTTACAGGTGAATCTGGGATTGGCACAAGTGTATAAGTCTTCTCATGGTATGCAATTTGAGGCTCAGCTTCCTTATGCTTGAGATATTTCCAATAATCAATGTGGATCTCATCAGTGTGTTCTTGATCATGCTTAAAGTAGGAAATTATTTTAAAAGCAATAATTTCTTCAATCCAACCTAGGTTTGAGTGTTCTTTCTTTCTAGGATGACTGGTCATGTTTTAAGCTCTTCCTCCAGTGGAGTCTTTAGGTCTTTCTATAGCTGTGGAGTCTCCAAGTGGATGATTTAATCTTTTTTGTCCACCATTAGCAATATTAGGATTGATTTACTCATTCTTAGGGGAGTTTGTGAAGACTAGTGGGGTCAACAGGGCTACTGAAGACCAGTGGAGTTACCAGGTGGAGGATGCTTATTTTTTTAATATGTACGTGTTTTCCACCATCAACAACTAGATACCAATCTAAGGTAGTTTACGAGTTTTCTGAGGTCCTAAGGAATACTTAGATCGCCATTATGTTAGCTCCTCGTAATTTTCTAGATTGATTGAGATACAAATGGACAGGGGTAACATAAAACTAAACTTTGGATTCCTAGGACCTAACATTCCTAGACTCAGAGGCAGCTCCCTCTATTTGGTGCAAATGATGTAATCTTGTTGCTCTAGGGTTTTGATTTTAGGCTAGTTATTAGGTGTAGGGTTTTTTGATTGTTTTGGATGGGAAAAGATGATCAAATGAAATAAGAGAAGTAATAGGATGTCAAAGCCATTGGGCTATGGAGTCAAGTGAAAGTCAAGAATGTCTAAATGATGAATCAGAGTGTGTTGCAGGGCCGATTTAGCAAGGTCAATGGATCCTTAAGGTGATGTATGGTGGTGTATTGAACATTAAGTTGGGGAAAATACTAAGAGATTCTATACATATATAATCTGAAGCATAACTCATGAGGTAGGGAAAACCATTGATCTCATTGAACAATACTCAAAATGATAAACATATAAAATGGACATTCCAGTGAAACATAGAAACATTATAACTCCTAACTTTGGAAATTCACCTTCAGACTTTAGGAAAACATACAAGATTTAAACAAATAACTTAATTTATCAAGAGGGAACTCCTAAACATCATATTTCAAGCTATTGGGAACTCTAAAACAATTTGACAAGCATGGACAAAGGGCAAGATCGAATGAGACCTCTTTGACTTAACCTAATCAATCAATATTCCACAAAAAGGCTTCAAGATGGGGTTTTGAGAACTTCAAATAAGTAGGGCATACCATAAATCTTACTTGTAAGCTAACATACTAACCATGCATGAAACAAAAATTTTTATGGGAGCCTAAGGAGTAGTTAATAATTCCTTAGTTATGACCCAAACAGAGGAAAACATCAAGGCAATAGAAGGCAGGAGGACTAAGGTGCTTCCAAGAGCATTTCTTAACATATACTTCTCTGTTCTACTACAAATAAGAAGCATGAAACATAATGATAATAAAGAAAATAATAGAAAAATTAGGAAAACATCACCATTCACCAAGCTATGGAATCCTGCAAACAAGCTTCTCCATGATCCAAGAAAACAAGCCATTCATCCACTTCACAAAACCAATTTCTTCTCCAAGCTCATGAAAACCATATATTACTCATGAAACTCATCAAATGCCAAAATTTACAAACAAGTCCTCATGCTCTATTTAAATTAGAAAATGAGGAGGTGGAAACCATAAGAGGCTTCTAGAAACCCTAAAAAACTCATAAATGTCATTTATGGCCAAGAGACCATGCAACGACCAAGGAACATAATATCTTATGAAATAAATGACATAATAACTATTTGCACCTAATTCTAGATTGTCTAGCCTCAAAAAACTCAAAAATATCATTTTTCCATAAATGAGTGTTTTTGGTTGATTTTTGGTCCAAAAGACACTATTCGTCACATTTGCGTAGCGCCACCTTCAGCAGAAAAAACGTCTTTTGTGACCGAATTTTGGACCCCTTATTGATGTCAGATTTGGCTCTGTGATGGCTCGTTGGAAAGCCTAAAGAGTCTAATTTCCAGAAAATGCTTGTGGTTTCCTCATCTAGCTCCTATAACCTAGAAAAATTTTAAAAATCCCCAGACTGGTCATTTGCGCAGCACTTGTCCCAAAACAGGGGCAGAAAGGTAAAAAAAAAGTTAGGTTTTTTGACCTTTTGAGGGCTCAAACCTGCTCCAAAACTTCTAAAATTTGGTGAGAATGATGTGCAGGCTAAGAGAAATCGAAAAATGCAAATTTTTTCTCTAGGGGATTCTCCATGTGTTTGTGTAGCGCCAGTGGCGTTGCACAAATGAGACAAAAAAATTTCGAAACGAACAAAATTTTCTCCAAATCTTCTCAAATTTGGTGGAGATCCTCTCTAAGAGGTTCTGATCAACTACTAAGAAGCATAAGAAAAAAATTCAATGTTGTTATTCCTTTTTTCCCTTTTTATATTTTGGATTTCAAGGAGGGCTTCCTTCAGTTTGGCACAAGGAAGCTTGTGTTTCTTGGCATAATACTTTTCCATTTTTTTTTTTGCAGTCCTAAGCCTTCATTTGCCTTCATCAGCTTGGCCTCTAGGTGTATACTTGCCCTCTCAAGCCTTGGAGTTGATGCAGTTGGCAGGGTCTCTTGCCTTTTGGAGGTAGCACACACTTGTCTTGGCCCTTTGTGGTATGTGTATGTGAGAGGAGAGATGGTGTTTCTAGAAATGTTTTCATCATGGCTGTGACCCTTGGTGTTGTCACCAACTTCTTTATTTTTTCCATGGTCACTATCAACTACCTCATGTTCCATTTGATCACTACTTTTCTGACCTTCAGAACCATCATCAACATTATCTTCCTCACTACCTTCAATATTGTCACTTTGGTCTTTAAATTCATCATCAGCCTCTATACTTACCTCATTTTGACTTTGTTCCTCATTAGTGTCTTCTTCATCAAAATTTGTTTCTGCCTCACTGATTTCTTCTTTTTGTTTTGCCAACATTTGGTTCATCATTTGTGTCTATGTATTCTGCCCCATCATGACCCTCATCACTTTCACCTTGGTCATCACCTTGTTCATTGTTACCAGTCATTTCTGCATCTTGGGATGACTCACTTTTACTCTTACCATCATTGCCTCCCTCTGATTTGTCACTTTCCTTGTCTTCACTATTGCTGTTCTCTTTTCCCTCATCCATTGCTTAATTTCCTTCTTGCTCCTCTTCATGGATTTCTATGTTAGCCCCATTGTCTTCTTCATTTCCCCTATTATTTTATTTCTCCATACTACCACTGTCACCATCTTGTTCATTATTATCACCATCATCCTCTTCATTTGATGTATCAATAGAAGGGGAAAATTGGGGTTTGATGGAGACAAAGTGAAAAATATGATGAGGTCAACTTTGGTGAATGAGGGGTATGAAGTTTAGGGTTTTAGTGGCTTTGGAGCTCTTAAGGAGGCCCTTCTCAACTGATTTTGTAGGCACCTTAACTCACCCACACTTATATGATATCGAACTGTTTGCAAGAGGTCATTTAAGCACATTGGTTTATTTGCATTAAGGGCCTAGGGTTTACATACCTAGGGTTTTATCATTCAAAAACCACCCAAAAACCAAAATTAATTTGAAAATATTGATTGGAGACATGGAGAGGGCACCACTTACTAGTTTTGGATTTTTTACAAACTCTAGAGGCAGCTTTAAGAGTGAAAATTTGGTTCAGGGAAAGGGTTTTTTGTCTTGGCACTTCCCAGGCGTTTGCGGAGTGCCTCTACCTGTGCTGTCAAGTGAGGCCATTTGCGTAGCACCTAGAAGGGTCTACATAGGAGTTTTCATAGCGTTGGAAGAAATGGCAGCCTCTACACATCAGTTTGCGCAGTGTCGACAAAAGGGGGAGCCTCTGCACGTCGCCTGGGCGGGTCGGGTGGTTGGTTTGCGCAGCGCCCAGGTGCTTCATGCAGGAAATCCGGGTGAAATGGTTGGTCTATGCATCCTGGGCAAGTTGGGCCTGAGTTTATGTAGCACCCATGGTTAGCGCAGCCCGAGATTTTTTGCGTAGCACCTTGAAAATTTAAATGGAGAACAAGCTCATTTGTGTAGCACGGCCTCCTGGTTGCGTAGTGCTCTTGATTTGCGTAGTGCCAATGAAAATCTGCCCAGAAACAGTTTGAAACCTCTGTTTTTTTTCTCCTTTGCAACTTCTTTCTTCTTTTCAAAATGCTAAATGAGCTAAAAATGAATTTGCCACATTTTTATAGCCTTTTGAGAGGCATAAATAATTTTTTTTTAAAAACCCACTTTCCTTATGTTTGAATCCTTTGTCACTTGACTGATATTTTTATGTTTTTCTGTAGGGGTTTTGAAGTCTTTATCAAGGTGTCTTGCATTATTTTCTTGCTTTGATGGTTGGCTGATGCTGCTATTCCTGTCACCCTTTTTCCCTTGAAAGTAGGGACATTGCCCAATCTATCTTTGGCATGCATTTTGACAAATTGAAAATGCTTCCTTTTCCCTCCTTTGTCACAGAGTTCAAAATGAATCATACCAAGTCATGATTTTTCTTAGCCACTTCTAATTTTCTGCAGGTGCCTTTAGTACATTAGCCTTTGGTATTCTTATTTTCCTTAGGAGTTTCACCTCTTTATTTTCTAAGAAGTCACCTCATGTTTCAAATTGATCTTTCACTTTTCCACTTAACCTTATGCTTGCCTTTCCCTTCGATTATTTTTATAGGCCCTTTGACTGCACTTGAAAACATTAGCCTCTTAAACTGATACTCTTTTCATGCCCTCTGCTTTTAAGAATCAGGCCTTGTCATCTTTAATTGACCTATCTTCCCAACCTGTCCAAACTCTTAGGTTTTAGGGCTGTTAGAGAAAAGTAAGGAGTGTTGCCTTCTAAGTTCTCTATAGCCTCTCAAAACTTATTTATCATTTTAAAAAAATCTTCAATGTGCACTTGATGGATTTGAGGTGGCTTCTGTCCTTCTAGTCTTTGTAGTGGCTTGCTATTTTGACAACATTGTTTTGCAAATGAGTCACAAGAATCCTGATTTTATTTAAACACAGGCCTGCTGCCCCTGTCTTTGCTGTAGAAGGTATTATTGTGATAATTCACCCTTTTTACTTCACCTTTTCTTATGCTAATGGCAACCTTGATCATTTTTTGTAGAAATGTGAACAAGGGCATTTGTCCCTTGCAAAAATTGTGCTTTGGCCAAGGAGGCCTTTCTTGAATGGTTGTTGATCAGTCTTGGATCAAATTTCTTGACCTTATTCCTCTTTGAATACAATCTTTTCATACAGGAAGACATATTTTGTAGGGCACCAAATTCATCCTATGACTTTGCGAAACCTTAGGTGACCTAATGGAGGTTTTCTTGGACTTAGCTTTTGGACTGAGACTTAGACTTAGGGATCACCAAGTGTACGATAAGATCCATGATAAACTTAATGTATTGAAGATCCAAAATCCAATATAATTGATTTATCCAAAGGGTATACAGAGACAATTTGAGACCATTAGTGTTTGGGAGTATCATGGGAGACACAACAAAGCTCTTTGATTGGTAGGCTTAGTTGGTAGTGGGGAATTTTTAGGTAAGACAAAACAGAGGATTTGGGCCAAAGGTGAATACATATGCCTAGAATGGGTGATAAAAGCCTCCAATGGGTTTTATGGGACTAGTAAGAAAAGCTAGATATTATGGAGTAATGAGATAGTGAAAAATTATCTTGAGGATAATGAAGGCTGTGAGATTTCTAGAACTCACAATGTTTATGAACCTTTAGTAGATTTTTGGCTTCTGTGATCCATCAATAAATTATGAAGAAATCTTTCGGTAATAATCACATTATCATGAACAAAGTCGACGTGTTTCGAACCAACTAGTGTGGTTCATCATCAGGACCAGGTGAGAGATTAGATCAGTCATTAAGTTTAAATAGATGTAGGAGATGCAATTTTTTTTTTTTTTTTATAATAAAATAATATTTAAATTCGAAATAGTCAATTAACGATATTAAGAAAAATAAAATTTTATTTTATTTTATTTTATTTTTTTATTTTTATTTTTTTTATGTAGTCCTTAATATTTTTATTTAAAAAATAATAATAATAATAATAATAAATAAAAATAAAAAATAAAAATAAAAATAATAAAATAAATAAATAAAATAAATAAATAAATATTTTAATGTCTTACTAGCCGTTACGATTTTTAATTTTATTGATTTAACTATTTTTAGTTTATTTTATTTTATTTTATTTTATTTTTATTTTATTTTGTTTTTTATTTATTTATTTATTTTTTAATAGAATTACAATATAATAATATATAATTAAATTTGAATATTCAAACTAGCCATTTCAAATTGTAATTAATATTTAAATTAGTGGAACTATTTTTATTTTTATTTTTATTATTTTGTTTTAATTATTAAAACTAACCGTTTTGGATTTCTAGTCAAAGTAGCTGTTATAACTGTTTTCTTTGCATCTCCTACATCTATTTAAACTTAACGACTGATCTGATCTCTCACCTGGTCCTGATGATGAACCACACTGGTTGGTTCGAAATGCGTCGACTTTGTTCATGATAATGTGATTATTACCGAAAGATTTCTTCATAATTTATGAACCTTGTTTCTAGAAATCTTGGGATAGTCATTTAGTCATCATCAAGGCAAAAAATTACTGATGACTAACAAGGAGTACCTAAGTACATGACCTTGAGGGTTCAAGGTTCCATCTTAGATTAGAGGGCTTTTATTTTGATTGACAGTGGGGCTACCCAAAATTTTATTGATGCTCAACTAGTGCAAATAAGGGCAATACCCACTGATGATTTTGAGAGATTTTATGATTTGGTCCCAGGAGATAGAACTATGCAATGCATGCAGTATGTTCCATCCTTATTAGTCACCATGGGGACATATACATTGACTGATCACTTCTTTGTGGTTGACATACCCGACAAAAATGTGGTATTGGGTGTGCAGTGATTGATTACTTTGGGGAAAATCACCACAGATTGGGAGACTTTGTAGATTGAATGGGTGGATAGGAAGAGTGGAAAAAACCAAATGATTAAAGGCATGCACACATATACCTCACATACAAATTCCACACAGAAATCAGAGATAGATTTGCGTAGTGGAAGCAAGGACCTAACAGTCCCATCTGTTATGCACATGAATTTGGCACATGGGACATTATTATTTTGTGGCAAACCACCTGGGAGGCCACATGATTCAGATTTTGTGAGACATGTCTCACATCATGACACACCATTCATAGATCCAGGATTAATGGGAGAATTAGAAGGCCATGATACAAAATTGAGAATCTTGGGTAGACTCAAGGAGGAGGGATACATCCTCCCAACATCATCATTACCCAATCTCATTTCAGATTCTGCGATGTGGGAGGAGAAGCATGGGAAGGATAGCAACCTTCCAACATATAACTTTGGCATAGGAGATGTCAAGGAGAATGGAAACCATATGACACATGTTCTTTGTGATAGATCATTAATGCTGTCATTATGGAAGATTGATCCATATTGGAATCCAAGGATCTTTTTACATGCATGATACTTGATGACCAGCTACATGAAGAGGGATATTCAGTCCAAGATGAAGTCATCTATTATCATGGTAGGATATTCTTATCTAGAGCCTCCAATCTCAAGCAGAAGTTGCTACAAAGAGCACATGAAGAATTATTTTTCAACCATACATATTCCATGAGGTCCTACAACACTATCATGGAGAGATACACTTGGGAAGACTTTGAAGAGGAACTATATCAAAATTTTCAAAGATGCATGAACCATGTGGAGTTGGAAGAGAGACATGACTCAATGAAGGATTTATCATAGCACCCCTTTCCTCTTTTGGAATGAAAGGGGATCTATCTATGGACCACTCCATTTGTACGAGCAGAAATTTTGGTAAGGAACATGCTTATGTACTTGATGTTTTATTTGACGAATATTTTCATTGATTTACCATGTATATTTAGGCCATAGCTCCAAGGAGGAGCATTCTTCCATATAAACTTCATGGCCAACTTTGGGCCATAAACATTTCTGAACATTGCCACTCCCTTGGAGGATATAGGGAGATGTTGTATCATTGTGGGTGCACTCCAAAAGAACCAAACATATCTCACACTTTTAGCCATTGTGAGAAGACTTGGGCAGAAAGTAAGTGGTGGGGAAACCACTTACCATATCACTATCTGATGCAGTCAAGAGATTTACTGTTCTGGTTCCACATGTGGGACTATGACCCACCTCCATTTTTACATATTTCTGTTTGTATGTACTTAATTTTGATCCCATACATTGATTATGTGCTTATTATTTTTATGGGAATTTTTGGAGGGAGGATGGGAGGAATGTATGTGCCCTTTGGGAGAGAAATTCTCCATGTTCCTTATGCTACATTTTTCAGGGAGAACATTGGTCAAACCATATTTTTTTCATTGGAACTATTGTCTCCTTGTGGGATGAATCATTTGCATCTCATAAGAACTTTGGAGGAGCATTTCATGGAGGAATGGATTGGGAGACACTTAGCTTATGAGGGGATCTTATCACATGATAGTGTCACCAATGGTGGAGGAGAATAGTTTCAAAAATCACCTTTTCAGTTGCTTGAGGACAAGCAACATTTGGGAAGGGAGGACTGTAATATTCCCAATTATCCATGAGCTAGTTGGAATATTAATTTTTGTTTTGCTGCTTTGTTTTATGAATAAGAGGAAAATATAGGTCCATAAGTCTCCTTAATAATGAATAAATCAATGCCAATGTAAAAGGAAAACATCTTGGTAGCTTAATTGAGCACCCTTATGTGTGAAAATGGGCTCGAACATCTTCACTAGGTCAACTTTGACCAAATCAATAGCACTGTCATGGAGGAGTGGCAATCAATGAGGGACAACATAGTTTTAGATGGAGACACCTTGCATGGAAGTAGGGTCATAAATGAATGGGGCTTAGGGTTTGGAATCTCATATCTTATAAAAGGAAGAGGATGGCAGCAATATTCATTATGTTTATGTATTTGATATTTCTGAATATATGGTTTGTTTAGACATATAGCTTTATCTCGTTGTTTAGCTAAGATTGTGTGTTGTTTAGCACTGGGTGTTCCTGATTGGGTATCCCATCTCTTCCATTGAGAAGATCTTGGAGGAGTCTTGTACTTCACTTCCACTATCAGACATTTGGCCAAAGCTTCACCTTACATCTATAATGCAGATCCTGTTGAGGGTTGAGTTGTTTTGCAGGTTGCAGCAATGGAGACCATCTTTGGGTCATTTCATTGCTGATTTTCAGTGGAGAAGGGTTCCTTTCCATTGGGAGGACAGTAAGGAAGGACCTTGTGCTTATTTTAATATCTTGGCTTCAGGCCATTGATTTATTTGCCCCTAAAATGTAGTTTCTTTCCAGATCTGCGTTTTTTTGTGGGAGGAGTTGCAGGGTGTTTTTGGCACACCATTTGGAGACGAGGTTTTCTAGAGAAGGGATCAGCCCTTGATCTAGAGAGTCTATTTGAGTAGGATGGATTATTTATCATATCATATCAGCCACACTTTCTAGATCTATATTTTGTAGTGGATCTTCAGCCCTAGGGATTAGATTCCCATCTTGTACATGGTGTTTTTCTGAAAACCCTTGAGGGGTTCTTGAAAGGAGGTTGTATAGTACCTAGATTAGTATTAGATATATCTTTAGTGGCCTATATCTGCCCTAGATCTGTTGTATAACCATTTTCTATAGAAGTGACTTTTAAACATCGTTGTAGCATTCTTCCATCTCTTTATATATAGTAGCAGCACTTATTTTGAGGGATTTTTTCCATTAGAGGCTTGTTCTATATTATTGTACATATTATGACCCATTTATTATTCATATTTTGCTACATTTTTAAATATTAGAAGGTCTCCATATTGGCCTCTTGATTTCATGTAATTTTTAGACTACTATTTCCATGGTTTTGCACTATATTCCTGCTTTTCCGATTTGGGAATATTACACCATGGTCTTTTTGATCTGATGAAATAAGTAGACTGGACGTCCTCGCTTGATTCTCGAAGTACCATTTTTAGTCTGGGAAATTAAATACATTGATTCATAGAATGTGCCAACTCATAGATATTGCACAAATTGATGCTATTCATTCCACATTCTCTTTCCAAATGTTTCTTTTTGCATTGGGGAGATAATATCGCTAAGGTTGCTTCAGCTTCTGCTTGTGTTGCGTAACTAGCTCCAAAAATAGAAGAAAAGAGATGTCAACGCCTTAGAAATAAGCCACTTTGAGGGGGCAACCTCCAATACATTACATAAATGAACAAATCTTGGATGATACAATTTACAAAACCTCCTTTCTATATATAGGAGTCCATGGGGCCATAATGTAATCCTAGTGGGCCACAATGTAATCCTAGCCGACCTAACAATAATAATTTAAGGGAATAATAATAACAAAATGGGGGTTACAAGGGTACAATAATAACAATAAGGGGGTTACACTAACAACAATAAGGGACTATACTAGTAATATAGGGACCTAACATGCCCCTCTCCCTCAAAAAAGTGTTGTCCTCAATGCTTGAGTAGCTCTGGGTGCTTCTGTATAAAATTCTCATCCTCCCATGTAGAATTTTCAGTGGGTAAGTTCTTCCACTTGATGAGATACTCTGAAATTGATCGATTCCATAGCTGTCGAGTTCTTGTTTCCGTGACCGCTTCAGGTTCCAATATGATTTTTCCTTCCTCATCAAGTTCTCGCAATATTGTTTGAACTGGAAGATTTTCACCTATAACCTTCTTTAAGCATGAAACATGGAAAACTGGATGCACTCATGAAGAAGCAGGAAGCTCCAATTTGTATGCCATAGTACCAATCTTTTGTAACACCTTGTAAGGACCATAGTACTTTGGCGATAATTTATTATCCTTCTTAGCTTGCTTGAGGGACATTTGTTTGTATGGTTGTAGCCGTAAAAATTCCCAATCTCCTACATCAAAACTTCTCTCGCTGCGATGTTGATCTGCCTGTTGTTTCATTCGATTTTGTGCCAAATTCAGGTTATCCTTTAAGAGTTGGAGAACTTCTTGCTGATGCTCGATGTGATCTTCCACTGCTTGAACCTTCGAATTTTCCTTTAAAGATGATGTGATCGATGGTGGATGATATCCATAAAGTGCCATAAATGGGGTCATTTTTGCTGCAGTATGGAAGGAAGTGTTATACCACCATTCAGCGAGAGGTAACCACTTGACCCATTGTGTTTGTTTATCAAATACAAAACAACGAAGATATCCTTCAAACATTTATTTACTATCTCAGTTTGACCATCAGATTGAGGATGATAAGATGAGCTATGAGCTAATTGAGTACCCAAACAAGAAAATAACTCCGTCCAAAAATTTCCAGTAAAAATGGGATCTCTATCGCTCATAATAACCCTTGGGCTTCCATGTAGCTTTTGAATTCTGTCCATAAATGTAGTAGCAACTGTACTTGCTTTAAATGGATGAGATAATGCACAAAAGTGTGCATACTTGGTAAGTCTATCAACTACCACCATGATGACATTCCTTCCTTTGGACTTAGGTAAACCTGTGATAAAATCCATTGAAATCTCCTCCCAACGTTGACTTGGAATGGATAAAGGTTGTAGAAGTCCCGGGGTCTTAATTGTCTCAACTTTATTATGCTAGCAAACCAAACATTCCGTCACAAAATTTTGAATATCAGATTTAAGGCCATCCCAAAAAAATTCTTTCTTCACCCTGTGGTAAGTTTTTAAAAATCCTGAGTGTCCTCCTAAAGGAGAAGTGTGCAATTCCAGAAGAATCTTTTGTTTTAGTTGGGAATTCTTACAAAGATATAAGCGATCTTTGTACCATAAGGAATCATTTTCCAACTAAATGTATCAGATGTACTAGGATCTTGTTGCAACTTTTGAATGAGTGTCCATACATCTTTGTCCTTCTTCCATTCATCTCTTGCTTCAGTTATCCAATCTGGTTGGATAATAGAAATGGCACAAAGCAATGCTTCCATCTCTTCATTCTTTCTTGAGAGTGCATCTGCAACAACATTAAGCTTTCCGTTTTTGTAGATTATTTCAAAGTCATAACCCAACATCTTTGTGACCCATTTTTGCTGCTCTTCTGAAGATAGTCTTTGTTCCAAAAAGTGTTTAAGACTATCATGATCAGTTTTTACCTTGAATTGTCTTCCCATTAGGTAAGTTCACCATTTCTTTAGTGCATGCAGTATTGCTAACATTTCCTTCTCATAAATAGGTTTCTATAAATAATTTCCTTTGATTGGACGACTTTCAAAAGAAATGGGTCTTCCTTCCTGCATTAAAACAGCACCAATTCCATTTCCTGAGGCATCACATTCCACAATAAAGGTTTTTGTGAAGCCTGGCGTAGCTAAGACCGGTGCTAGGCACATTGCCTCTTTAAGATGTTCAAAGGCCTTAGTTGCTTCAGGAGTCCATGAAAATGCATCTTTCTTCAATAATGTTGTTAGAGGTGATGCTATTCTCCCATAATTCTTAACAAACTTGCGATAATACCCTGTTAACCTGAGAAATCCTCGCAACTGCTTTATGGTCATGGGGACTTTCCATTCCTTAATGGCTTTAATTTTGTTAGGGTCTACTTTAACACCCTCGTGAGATATAATATGACCCAGATATTCCACCTCTTGTACTCCAAAGAAACATTTGGATGTTTTCTCATATAATTGTTTCTCCTGCAATAGTTTGAGCACCCTGTCAACATGTTCAACATGATCCTTCCAAGACCTGCTGTAGATTAGTATATCATCAAAAAATACTAGCACAAATTTTCTAAGGAAGGGTTTGAAAATGGAATTCATCAACCTTGAAATGTAGAAGGTGCATTGGTAAGGCCAAAAGGCATGACCAAAAATTCATAATGACCCTCATGAGTTCGAAATGCTGTTTTTGGAATATCTTCAGTCTTCATTCTAATTTGATGATATCCCGAACGAAGATCCAACTTGGTAAAATAAATTGCTCCATGTAATTCATCCAATAATTCATCAATCACAGAAATGGGAAATTTATCTTTAATGGTGAGCTTATTGAGCTCCCTATAATCCGAACACATTCGCCATGATCCATCCTTCTTGTGTACCAATACTACGGGAGCAGAGAAAGAACTTTGACTAGGTTGAATTATACCCGCCTCTAACATTTCTGCAATCATACGTTCAATTTCGCTCTTTTGGAAGTAAGGATATCTATAAGGCCTGATGTTTGGAGGAACACTTCCCGGAATCAAATGAATAGCATGATCATGATCACGAATAGGTGGGAGTCCTTTGAGAGTTTCAAACACCTTGGAATGATTGTCCAAGACTTGTTGGAGATCTCCAGAAATAGATGATTTTGATGTTGGAACTTCTAGTGAGCATAATTGTGCAATTACGCCTCGTTGTTCTTTCTTTAGAAGCTTTGTCATGACATTAGTGCTTATTATCCTTCCTGGCTTCCCCGCAATACCCCGTAATTCGACTTCCTTTCCTTCTGAAAAAAATTTCAAGAAAAGTTCTTGAAAATTAAAAGCTACCGTCCCCAAAGATTGTAACCATTGTACTCCTAGTACAACATCAGCACCTCCCATAGGAATGGCAAGCATTGGACTAGTCAATACATATTCCCCATGGTTAGCTTGATATTATGGCATTTTCCAGAGCAATTTATAGTTCCTCCATTTGCAACCATCACTTGACATTCTGGTGCTGGGTATAGGAAACAATTCAATTCCTTGGCTACCTTACAATGAATAAAATTATGGGTGCTACCCGAATCAATCAACACTATTACCTTTTTCTTCTTGATATGTCCTTCTATCTTGAGAGTTTGAGGAGTGGTAATTCCTGCCAATGCATTACATGATATGGTCGGACTCATTTCTTCCTCTTCTAGGGTTGGTTCCTGGTGTATATCCTCTTCTCGTTCATTTTCTTCTTCCTCTTCACAATCTATGTAAAATAATTTCTTCTCAGCACACTTATGACCTTTAGTGTATTTGCTATCACAACCGTAGCAAAGCCCTTTTGCTCTTTTTTCTTCCAATTGTTGTGGTGTCAACCTTGTAGGTTGTGGAAATCTAGGCGTAGCAACACTTCCTTCTTTATAGAATTGAGTGGTAGGCTTCCTTGTCGCCTTAATTTTACATTCAACTTTTCTTGCCAACCTGAATGCCTTCTCCAATGAATCAGGTTCCAAAACGCGAACTTCATGTTGGATGTTATCCTTTAAAGTGCCTATGAAGAGATCAATCCTGTGTTCCTCTGGAATATCGGTTACCCTTATATTCAATTTTTGGAAGTCCTCAATGTGCTCCCCCATTAAACCCTTTTGTTTGAGATTTATCAATTGGCTAAAGAAGGTGTTGCTCTTTGTATCCTCATAATGTGCTATCATTTCCTCCGTAAAAATTGACCAAGTGACAATTTTTTTTACGGGAGCAAAGCCATCAATACCATACAAATGTATTTTGTTCTAAATGTAAAGTTGCAATACGTACCTTTTGTGTGTTTTTCACATTATGGAGATCAAAATATTGCTCCATCTATAGTATCCATGTTACAGGATCCTTTCCATCAAACTTCCTCATATCCATTTTTGGAATATGGTGGTTCTTCCTGCCAACATTAGAGTTTATGAAATCAAGATTAACATTTATTTTGTTCTCATCATGAGGTTCTTCTACTATATTTTCGCCATTAGGAATCATTTCTGGTTTTAAACTTGTCATCAAGCCTTCCATGTATGCTTTTAGATCATTCTTCATGTCATCCATCTTAGCTTCCATGCCCACTTTCATGCCATCCATCTTAGCTTCCAAACCATTCATATTAGCTTCCACACCTTTCTTCAAACCATCCATCTTAGTTTCCACGCCTTTCTTCAAAACTTCCATTTCATTTTTTGTTGTTCTTTGCGAGAGCGAAATTTGTTGCATTTGCTCTTGTAATTTTGATATGTCATGTTTCCATTCTTCATCTTCATGAGTCATAGTAGAGCCTTCTAAAGGCTTAATGGGTGTTGAATTCTTTTTAGGGGCCATTTTAGAATCCAATACTGATATCTATTCTAAAATATTCCCTTGGGATCAATTTAACTTGATTATACAAACAAGACTTATGCAATTTGGAAAAAAAAATACACACCTTTTTCTTGCTTTTGAGGAGATCGATATTGAAATTGGATTTTCGCTGTGATTGAAGCACTTCAATATCTAAATTTTGGTACCAATGTAGCCCTCTGAATTATCTTTCAAATGCCACAGGTCTGACCTGATTTGGATTCTCCAAGACAAAGTTATGTCCAATCTCCCACAATGCCCTAATTATGGACTGGTTCAGTACTGTGAAATTGTATGACTTTCCACGTGTCACTGTTTCATCCTTTGTCTCTGAAATTGATAGCAAAGAAACTAAAGGTTGTGTACTTGCTACCACTTTTTACGGCACTCCAATCTGATGCCCAGAGAGAGAGTTATTGAACTTTTCCCACGATCACCTCTTTGAGATGAAATTCAGGAGCCTAAAAAAGCACCACCTTCCACAGATCATATCTCAAAAAATATTGCAAACCAAGCTCTGAAATTTTTTGAGGAATTTCCTCAGGATTTCAGCTTCGCACCATACAAATTTCAGACTCTGAACCTTCGTACAAAAAAATTTATAGCGCAAATGCCACGATGACCTGTTTAGGAGCCTGAAAACATACCTAACTTCCACAGATGATATCTCCCCAAATATTGCGAACAAAGCTCTGAAATTTTTAGAAAATATTCCTCAGGATTTATTCTTCGCACCCTAAAAATTTCAGCTTTTGAAACTTCGTAGAAAAAAAGTTATAGCGAAAATTCCACGATGACCTGTTTGGAGCAGCGAAACCCTAGAATCCAAACCTCTGATACCAAATGTTGTGTAACCAGCTCCAAAAAGAGAAGAAAAGAGATATAAACGCCTTAGAAATGAGCCACTTCGAGGGGGCAACCTCCAATACATTACATAAATGAACAATTCTTGGATGATACAATTTACAAAACCTCCTTTCTATATAGGAGTCCATGGGGCCATAATGTAATCCTAGTGGGCCACAATGTAATCCTAGCCGACCTAACAATAATAATTTAAGGGCACAATAATAACAAAATGGGGGTTACAAGGGTACAATAATAACAATAAAGGGGTTACACTAACAACAATAAGGTACTATACTAGTAATATAGGGACCTAACAGCTTGTGATTTCTTAACTTGTACCGTAGTAATCTAGGTAGAGAGAGTGCTAATGAGGTTGGTTTTAAAATCCTAAAATAAATTCCCGATCTCTGCTCTGGTCACTCCTCCACTCGTGGACTTCTGTATCCAAACTAAAGGGTCTCAAACTAAACTTTTCCCTTTAGCCGATCCTCTTGAGCTGCGCAGGAAAAGCTTCGTAATTTCGTCAAGCGATTCTTGCGATATGTCCCCTTTTCCCAACAGGTTCATATGCTCTAGAAAATCATCTCTTATACCTCTTAAGAATACTAGCTTTAGGATTTCCAGGTCTAAGTTACTAAACTTAGACCTTTGAAAATTGTAGTGAAATCACTCCATATAGTCTTCCAAACTTTGCTCCTCCTTCTGTGCAATTCTAAAAAATATCGTCCCTCAAATCCCTGGTTCGACAATAATCGTGATACTTAAAGAGGAAGGCCTCCCTCATGTCATTCTAGGTTCGAATCGTGCTAACACCCAGCCTCATGAGCCATCTTAATGCTGCTCCTTTCAAATTAGCAGGGAATAATTTCAGCTTCTAGGCATCTGAGGTGTAGTCATAACCTCTACACATCACATCGAATTCAAACAGAAAGGTACCGGGGTCTTCAACAACCATCCCTTGAAAGGATGGTAGGGATGATAAAGGAATATTATTCATAGAAGCCTCATCCCATGTTACTACTATTGGGAATTCAAAAGTAACAGAGCTATATATCTTGACATTATCATCCCCCATGGCTAATTCTTCCTGATGGGTGAACTGACCTCAGAGTGTGCTGGAGATTGATAATTAAAACGATGAGGTTGTTCCAGGACTAGCTGTTTAATAGCACTATCAACGTCCAAATGATAATCAATTAAATGTTGTTCCTCAGGTCCCTGATGCTCCCCACTAGTCTCTTTGTGTCCTTCTATTCTCAGATCCTGATAAGTGATTTTCCATTTCTCCTTTGATTCTAAAGTCTTGATATCAGGAGTGGATATGCTATTCGAAGGGTGGTGAGGTCTAGACATGGAAGACACTGATGGCCTAGGACTTGATATGGTAGTTGCTTTTTGTGGTCCTGTCTTCCTTTTATCTCTGTATGACATGGATTGTCCCTTTTCTACCCTTGAGATCAAATCTCCAAAGAATGTATTTCTTCCCAAATCTGCACTCTTCTTTTCCTTCTTATGACCTGTCTTTCCTATAGTCAGTAGAGTGGGGAGTGTTTGTAGATGTTGATATCATCCTACAGGCACACATGGGCCTTATGTGTATCAATTCATCTTATAAATGCTTCAATTTCTATAGTAGTGAGACTTCTCAAGTTCGTTAGAGTTATATGCAAGTTCTTACTCTCGTCTTACCACCTAACGACTATATAGCTCAAGACACCCAAAAATTCAAACTTCTAAGTGTCCCAGAAAGACATTGATGAGCCAGCTCAAGTTTGTTAGAGCGATACGCAGGTTCTTACCTCTCTTCTTACCACCCGGAAATTGTGTTGCTGGAGAAACTCTAAAAAAACAAAATGCCCAAAAATTCACGCTCCTAAGTGTCCTAGCAAGACATTGGTGAGCTCGCTTAAGTTCGTCAGAGCGCTATGCAGGTTCTTACTGTAATGTTCCCAAAGTTAACATGAAGCTAATTGGAACATTATTTTTTCTTATATCATCTAGGAGGTGAATAAATGGGTAAGGAGGCCCATGAGTAGGAATAAAATCCCTCATAGTGTGAAAGGGATCTTCAGAGTAGCTACATTTTTCACCCTCAAGTGTGAAAAGGGGAAAATACATGAGGACAAGGTCAAGTTTGACCAAGTCAACATTGTTGCCATGGAGGGAGTAGATCATTTTGAAAGACAGTGCAATATGAATGAGGGAGAGATCATTGGTGGAGGAAACCCTAATGTGTGGGGACCAAGGCAAGAAGGCTTTCATTTGTATAAAGGGAGGACAAGGCAGCCATAGAAGGACATGTTATTGAATATAGATTTTGGTCTGCATGACTATTTTCTCTCTTCAGTTTTTTAACTGAGATTGTTGTGTTGCTTAGCACAAGGATTTCCTATTTAGGAATCCTTCTCCCTTCTTGAGAGGCCTCTTGAGGGATTGTACTTCATTTCTCCACATTTCAGGCTCAAGGCCAAGCCACCTCCTTCAGCTACAATGTTATTATTGTCACAGGAAACGTTGTGTTGCAGGGTGTTGCAGTGGAGGGTTCCACAACACCACTTATAGAGCTTATCTGTCAAAGGAGGGAGCTTCTATTCCTATGGAAGATTAGTGAGGAAGGTCCAGGAGCTGATTGCATATCTTTGGCATCAAGCATGGCACTTCCCATCTCCTACAGTATAGTCCATCTCCTTGACTGAGTTATTTTTGAGTGTATCTGCAGTAGGGGTTTCTACCACTATTTCGGAGGGTGATATCCTTAGTGATTGGATCAGCCTTTCACCTGAGAGATCCATTGGATGAGATTCAATCATCATATGAAGCATATTTAGTTATCTCCATCCATTTCTAGTTCTTGAGTTGCAACTACTACCCTAAAACTCTGGCATTTTGTATTTTTGCATATTTCAGCCAATCCTTCCAAGATTGTCTAGAAATTTCCTTTGGGAGTCTATATCTTTGCTCCTCATATTGTATGAGTTGTATATTGATATATCTATTTATTGACATCATCTGGCAGCAGTTATTCTCTATAGACTACGCAGTCGTAGCCTTGGCCTTTTTCTGTATAGAAGTGTATTCCATATTCTATGTACATGTTCCTTTGAGGTTGGTTTGCCTAAGTTTGAGTGATAATTTCCTCAAGATCTTGTCCACATTCATCTGTTGTAACATTAATATGATGCCTATGAGTTCTTCTTACATTTTCTGAAGTTGATACAACACTTCTCTTTCATTATTGTGTTTACATATTGCCAGATCTCCAATTTGGGAATATTATAAGATATTCCTAACATTGTAGATTTTCCCTATTTTTGGATATGAAAATGATATCAAATCATGAAATTTTGCTCAGGCTGTGAGTTTCAGCCATAAGAAGATAGAAGAGATCAAGACGGTGAAGAGGATGAGCTTGCTCTCATAAGTTTTCAGATCTAGAAAGAACCTCTCCAAGGAGGTTGAGAATATGGAAGAAGGAGAAGAGGAAGTACCATGCACTTCCTACTCTCATAGAGAAGAAAACATGAAGCACGAAGAACCCTTAGAATCTGAATTTCTAAGTGAATACCTTGATGAATATTGAGCTAAACCTAGAGCCTTCAAAGAGACTCTAGCTTTACCACAATTTATTCAGCTAGAAGAAGAAAGAAGACCCCACAGCTATGGGAATGAGAGGGAATAGATTTCTATTGTCCACCTTTGATGGATCACTCACATGTGCAGCAGAGGCTTGGGTGATTAAGCTAGAGGATTTCTTCCTACTACATCCTGTAATAGCTATAAAGGCTGTAGAAAGTGCAGCTCTATACCTTGAAGGTGAAGAAAATACCTGGTGGTTCATCCATTGGAGCCATGCAAGAGTGTCAACTCTTGTTGATTTTTCTCAGAGATTGACCAGGAAATTTGGCAAAGGGGAGGAGAATCCCTCACCACCAGTTGAAGAGGCATGTACCAACACTGTTGTAACCACAAAGGAGCAACCTTCATCTTCAGCAGTTTGGGAAGCGCACACATATGAAGAGGAAACTCTTGCAGCCCTGCAGGGAGCTTCCAAATTTCACCGAGGTATGCTTAAATGTCCATCTCTTATCATTTCAGTAAACATTATGGATGGATCCACATCATTAAATACTGTTTATTTAGAGAAGTAGCATTGCACTGCACTGTACAAGGGCAGTGATGAAGAAAAGAGGGATCATTCCTCATGGGGGAATTCAAATGGCAACTTCATTCAGGAAGGAATGAAGGGAGCAGTAAGAAGGAGTAGACATCTTGAGATAAGAAAGTCTTTCTCCTCTCTAGATGACACTCTCTCAATAAGCATGCCATAGCTCAAAGTGATACTTCTGCTTGAAGTATATCCAAGGCCTCTTTGGTTTTGGAAGGCCATGCATGAGAAGGAGATCTCATGGAGAGATTTCATTGGAGGTGCACTTCAACATATCATGGAGTGCAAGGTTCATCAACACATGGAGGATGATATCCCTCATGGGAGGAGTACCAAGATGAATGATCGAAGGAGACATCCACAAATGATTGAGTGGATGTGGATGAAGAGCAAGAGGCTAGTAAGCCACTTGTAGGTCTATGAAACCGGGTAGGAGGAGGCTTGTTGCACTGGTTACTCTTGAAGGAGTTTGGCCATCACTTGGCATATACTCTTCATAAGGGTATGGGGATGGAGAAGATGTGGCAGGATGCTTGCATCATTGGACATCAAAGAGTATGGATGCACGATGTTGATATGACATTCATATCATTCATTATGTTTTCATCACATGACTTGTATGATGAAAGCATGACGAGGCAAAAAACACTTTTGTTGCTTGGGTTGTACTTGAGAGAGCAAGGGAAGATTTTCTCTCACATGTTGTATGATGTTGTAGGAGTAGGAGATGGCACTATCCTAGTGCAAAGGGTTTACTCCTTGGCCTTAGATGATCAGGAAGTACTTCCATTGTGGGAGGAATTTCCTAATTGCAGCAACATTGTTGGAGGAGTTTGACAATAATCATGTCAAAGAATTGAGCTATGAGTTGGCAGGAGCCTATTTGCATAGGGAAACAACGCTTTTATTTTGGAGAATGGACTTATTCATGTATTCATGCATCACTTTACTTTTAGAACATGGTGAGAATGTTGTTTTTGCATCTATTGATTATGTAACACAGTATTTGCATCTTCTTACCATTATCATACAATGCATTGCTCCACAAGTGGGCAAGTTTATTGTTGAGCCCCATAAAAATAATTTTTCCAAATATTATGAGGGAGACAACCATCCTTTGTATAACCATGGGCAAGTGTTTGATTATTTCTTGTATGCTCAGTTGATACATTCACCCATTTACTATTCATTGGTAGATGTGATGATTCACACAACCAACCATTTGTTAAAACATCACTTTCCATGTTATTTTCTGAAGTTGCAGTGGGAGAGACTGCATTGTGTCCACTTGAGACAGTGTTTGTATCATGCAACATCATGTAGAACATTCAACAAACATATCATTTGGATACCCTATGATGATCATGTCCTATTCATCATGGATGAGATGTTTTGGGCTAGCTTGTTCTTCAATGTTGGAGAGGAGATCCTTGGAGGATTTTTCTTCATTTTTCCACTTAAGGGAAATACTATTGCAGCCCATAATCAGAAAATAATCTACACTTATCATTAGTGGAGAGAAGGAGAGCATGGGGTAGACTACCTTGTCTACCATGATCAGATTTTCAGCCCACCTACTTTGCATGAGCCAAAGGTGGAGGAAGACTTTTAGGAGTTGCCATGTTGAGAGGTAACTCATTTTGTATGGGTGATTTCTTGGGTATGGGAAATTCATATGGCGATGGTAGATCCAAATTCATTTTAGTCCACATGGCTCAAGAAGGCCCTTCAGTTCTATCCTTGCAGTTTCTTGAGGACAAGCAACATTTGGGAGGGGAGGACCGTAATGTTCCCAAAATTAGCATGAAGCTAATTGGAACATTAATTTTTCTTATATCATCTAGGAGGTGAATAAGTGGGTAAGGAGGCCCATAAGTAGGAAAAAAATCCCTCATAGTGTGAAATGGATCTTCAGAATAGCTACATTTTTCACCCTCAAGTGTGAAAATGGGAAAATACATGAGGATAGGGTCAAGTTTGACCAAGTCAACAACGCTGCCATGGAGGGAGTGGATCACTTTGAAAGAAAACGCAGCATGAATAGGGGAGAGATTATTGATGGAGGAAACCCTAATGTGTTGGGGCAAAGGGAAGAAGGCTTTCATTTGTATAAAGGGAGGACAAGGCAGCCACAGAAGGACATGTTATTGAATATAGATTTTGGTCGGCATGACTATTTTCTCTCTTCAGTTGTTTAACTGAAATTGTTGTGCTACTTATCACAAGGATTTCTTGTTTAGGAATCCTTATCCATTCTTGAGAGGCCTATTGAGGGATTTTAATTCATTTCTCCACATTTCAGGCTCAAGGCCAAGCCACCTCCTTCAGCTACAACATTATTCCTGTAGCAGGAAACATTATATTGCAGGGTGTTGCAGTGGAGGGTTCCACAACACCACTTCTAGGGCTTATCTATCAGAGGAGGGAGCTTATATTCCTCTGGGAGATTAGTGAGGAAGGTCCAGGATCTGATTTCATATCTTTGGCATCAGGCCAAGCACTTACCATTTCCTACAGTGCATTCCATCTCCTTGACTGCATTATTTCTGAGTGTATCTGTAGTAGGGGTTTCTACCACTATTTTGGAGGGTGAGATCTTTAGTGATTGGATCAGCCATTCACCTAAGAGATCCATTGGATGATATTTTTTCATCATATGCAGCATCTTCAGTTATCTCCACCCATTTCAAGTTCTTGAGTTGTAGCTGCTACCCTGCAACTCCGTCATTTTGTATTTTTGCATATTTCAGCCAATCCTTCCAGGATTGTCTAGAAATTTCCTTTGGTAGTCTATATCCTTGCTCCCCATATCGTATGAGCTTTATATTGATATATCAATGTATTGGCATCATTTGGCAGCAGTTATTCTCTATAGACTACGTAGTCATAGCCTTGGCCTTTTTCTGTATAGCAGTGTATTCCATATTCCATGTACATGTTCCTTTGAGGTTGGTTTGCCTAAGCTTGAGTGATCATTTCCTCAAGATCTTGTACAAATTCATCTACTGTAACATTAATATGATGGCTATGAGTTCTTCTTACATTTTTTGAAGTTGATATAACACTGCTCTTTCATTATTGTGTTTACATATTGCTGGATCTCCAATTTGGGAATATTATAAGATATTCCTAACATTGAAGATTTTCCCTATTTTTGGATATTACACTTAGATCTTGTCTTACTACCCAAAAATTGTGTCACTGGAGACACTCTAAAAAAAAAAATTCCCTAAAATTCACACTCCTAAGTGTCCCAACAAGACATTAGTGAGCCCACTCAAGTTCGTTAGAGTGCTTCGCAGGTTCTTACCTCTCATCTTACTGCCCAACAATTGTGTCACTGGAGACACTCTAAAAGCACATGAAAATTACACCTCTAAGAAACAACTCTAATTGATTGGATTGTCACTGCCATCCCCAACAATGATGCTAAAATGTTGGGTTGTATTAATCACTATTGAATGACTAAAATATTACACAAATTATAATCCAGGGATGTCTTTTATTTCAATGATAGTTGCACTGTCTATGCCAATACACCCAACCAGAAGCAATTCCAAATAAAAGAAATCATTGTTGAAGTAAATTCTGGAAGTAAATCACTCATGTAGAAATAAAATTATCTACAAGACTATAATCACACTTCAATTAATATGTTCTAGCACACCACACAACAATTATCCAGCTGGTGTCTCTAATCTCATATGCGTAATGACATATAGAATATTGAAATTGAAGCAGATATATTCACAGCTAAAACAACAGCAACAACACCTCTACAGATACATAAACAAAATACAAACACATATACACAATTACCTTAATCATTGTAATCCTTGCTAAAGAGGAGGGCCCTTCCTCCCTAGTAGGGTAGAGGTAGAGAAAGAGCTTAATGAAAACTAAATAAAATAATGCATGTAACAACAATAACAGGATAATCTGTATTAATATGATCAGAATTAAAGAGCCAAAATAATTTTGTTCTTCACTAACCTTTCGAAGTCAAGGGTCTAGAACTATATAGTGGTTACATCTCAAAAAAACAAGAGATAGATCAATCATGAGAATCTTATGATTCTCATGTTGATCGAAATAGAATACCTATGGTTATAATCACTTCTTAATAAAATTTTGACTAGAAAATTATAGATTACAACTAAAACTGCCCAGAGGCTATTATCAAAAAATACAATGCTTAATAACTTCTACAGCTATCATGATAAACCACAACTATAGCGTAACAGCTAGAGGATAGGTTAGCAACAGGAGTTGATGAGATCCCGTTAGTGGTACATCTATAATAACAGTTTTCCAGCGGTTCTGTAACAGCAAAGTGTAAAAGAACTCACCGTAATAGCACACCCTTAACTACTCCAGTATGCCTCGTGCTTGGGATTTTTTGTGCTACAAATGACATCTTGAAAGACAACACAAAGACCCTAGATCTTTTCCAAACATTCATCCTCAATTAGTCATAAAAAAAGGCATGATATATCATAATAATTAATGAAATGCAACAGTAATGAAAATAAGGTGAAACAACACAAGTTAAGATAGAAAGGTAGGAAAAAGAGGCAAAGATAGTCCCATGGTTATATTCATGAGGAAAAATAGGGAAAACAAATGTAGGAAAAGTGTGCAAAACTAGCACCCAACAACTATCTCAAGGATTTTTAATTCTGGAATAAAAATAAGAGAAACATTTAGCAGGATTTTAGTTTCTGCAAGGTCATTAGAATGTTGTTTCTTATATTTGAGTGCAATGAGTAACTAGTTGAAAAAGTGGGTTTAAATAGATGGCCATGATAAAATTTGGGATTGACTTTGCTAATTTTTTATAGCTTTCATTTTTCTCACATCTTATAAGTTGGATTTAACCTACAAGGGAATGCTAAAAGCATTGATTTAACAGGTTTTGTTCTTCAGAGTTCAAACTTGTAGATCATAGTTGCTTCATATCATATTGACAAAGTGATTTGACCATCATGGAATATTAAAGAATCCTAGTGTATAAACGAAGGCAATTCATAATGTTAAGAACTTTATTCTGCAGTCTTAGGGTTGCCTTTGATTAATATTTTTCATGGATTTCTGAGTGAAAATACAATAGGGTGCAGGCACCCCACCTAGCTAAAGAAAGCTTAGGTATGCACTGGTTTCTTAGTACGTGTATCCAATGGAATATATATAGTTCCATCCTACCATGAGCGTCACAACCTATGATAGAGTATGGGCCATTTGTCAGTTGAATTCACTATAAGCGGATTGTGTTGGTTGTAAACTCTAGGCGGTGTGATAGGCCTTCCCAAATTTTCCTATACATGTAGGTGGAGGTCATTGAGAATATGAATGAAACATGTACTCGAAGGATATCTTAGTGGGTTGCTATTACAAATTGGGCCAAGAAAAACATGGAGTAATCAATTATGACCCAACTTGAGAAATCCTGTGTGACACTGCAACTCAAGAAGGCATCCTCCATCATCTTTTCCTTTCAAGTCTTAACAAGTCACACAAAGTCTTGACCATCCTACATTGGATCATACTATATTTATATTCTAAACTTTGATTGAATGTCTTCCATCAAGAAACTGGGAATTTGAAGGATTCTATGGTTGTATATTTATACTTTCTTCATTGCTCTTTGAAACTTTGAAAATGTTAAAACAGGACAAATGCAGTGTGACCCAGTGAACACATATCTGTGAAATGGTTTTCTAACAATAACTTGAAGAAGAAAAAAATGGGAGTTATTTATTTTTTGAATTGTTAGGAAGTGTAATATTCCAAATTTTACATCTATTTATTGGAGTATTAGAGTTCTTAATTATTTTTCCTAACTAAGTAAATAAATGGGTGGAGGGACCCATAACCCCTTAAGATGAATAAACCCACTCCTAAGAGTGTGAACATGTTTGTTTAGCTAATAAATCTACATCATGGAATAGTGGAGAAGCTTATTAATGAATTAAGAGTTGGGATCAAACATCATTGATAAGAAAGAAAATGGAGAGATGAAGGAGTCAAATAAGATCTAGGAGGAATCAAAGTAATATCATAGAGCAATAAATGAGGAGATGATGGAGAAAGTGGTGCATTAGTGCATGCATGATGGAGAGGGTGAACATTAAATGTAGAGATCATGGATATCATGGAGAGACAATGCAGTCAACATGGAGACCTATGCCCACATGCACAACGTAGTTATGAGGTGGGCCAAGGCATGGGAAGGTTCACAATCCATATAATGAAGATGAAGGAAACATTAGAGGAGGCTTTGTATTATTGAATATTGATTTGTGTAGATATAGATCTGTCATTTGAAATTTCTATGCACACTTATGCTGTTTAGCTAAGTTTGCAGTGTTGTTTAGCACAAGGTGTTCTCGATTAGGAATCCAAACCTTACCCATGAGGGACTTCGAGTGCCTACTCTAGAAAGGTTATTCTAAGTTGCCATTCATCATCAGGCATTGGTGCCACATCATTCCTACTTTTTGAAGCCCATACATCTTCAAAAATAAGACATTTCTGCATCAGGGTTTGAGAGGAGGAGGTTTTCCTTCAGTATTTCAGCTGAGGAACCAGTGGAGGGTTCATCCTTTCACTTTGTGCTTCAAGATCATCCTTCCAGTAATTCAGATCTATATCAGGAATCAAGCCAGACATATCACACCTCCATGCAGTAGAATTCCCATTAAGGATTGTGTAGTCCAATCCTGTAGATCGATTGGAGGAGAGAAGTTTCCACTATTTCAGCTGGAAATCCTATGAGGGGTCATTCCTTCACCTTGGGAATATTATTTCCATTATTCTTGAGCTACATTGTAGCATCTATCATCAAGATAGAGAGCCTCCATCCTTGACAACATATTTTTTGGTAGCACTTGTGTAGCAGCAGCTACAATCAGTAGAGGAGGATAGAGGAGCTAGATCTTGAGCTTCTAGCTTGAGGATCTAGTGAATGGATCAACCCTTCTTGCATAGATCTGACTGTGTATCCTATTACATCCATCAATTGATCTTATCTTGCTTCAGATATTCATACCCAAAAATTTTATAGTAAAGCCCTAAGGGGGTGATTTTCTTAGATTGATAGATTTGGAAAATCCTTTTTGGGTTATCTTGGGTTTCCTAATAGTGCCAAGATTTGCAGTCTTGGCATCATCAAATCTCCAGAGGATTTTTGTAGCTGAGAAAGAGGTGTTTCAGATTGCATCTCTTCACCTTCAAGGTGAGGAAAATGAATGGTGGTTTGGTCACATGGAGCATGCAAACATGAATAAATATTGAGACTTCTTTCAAAGGATAAATAAGGATTTTGATAGAAGAAAACCAGATAAATTTCACAAAGTGACGTTGATTGAGAAGCCAAGGGAGAATGTCATTCTTGTCACTCTAGACAAGGAGTTACTACATTCACCACCAGCTACAGAAGTACTTGTATTAAGAGGAGAGACACTTGCATCTCTGCAAGGTAGTCTTTGGCTCTTGAAATATAAGGTCCCATGCATGATTCAGGAGATGCATGAGGAAGAGGAGGTAGATTCCAGCACTGGTACATTGATAGAGGAGAAGCCATTACTCTTACAAACAGTTTGAGAGACCATTTTCCTGGTTGAAGGAACTCTTGTGGTCTTTCAAGATGTTCCCAAACATAAGTTGATCCAAGGTTTGCAATCATTTCCATCCCATATTATTTTAGTAGCTCTTATTGAATTTGTGGGTACATGCCATCAGGGCCATTGCATAACCTAGGATTAGAGCAACAAGATGATTTGAGGCAGCAACCTATCACTGTGAAGAGGACCCTTGATCTAATCAAGGAAGAGATGAAGAACTATCCCATTTTTTCATTTATGAGATACACTCAACCCTTTGAGTTGAAGAGTGTAGTTTCAGAATGTGGGATGAGTATGATCGTATGTACAATGTCTGGCTATAAGTTTAGCATTGTGCCTTGCCATGAGACAATAGATATAGCACTGTCAATAAGCAGCAACGATGAGAAGAGGACCCATTCATTGTTGGAGAATTCTAATGGCAGCTTCATTCATGAAGCATTGGAGATACATATGATAGATGGTAGACATCTTGAGATGGAAAATATTTTCCCCTTTCAAGTTGACACTTCTCAATGAGCATCTCACAGCTCAAAGAGAAAATTCTACCTACAGCATATTCAAAACCTTATGGGTTTTAGAGGGAAAATGATGAGAGGATATTAGGGAGAGATCTCATGGGAGATGCACTTCAACATATCATGGAGTACAAAGATATTCAACATTTTGAGGAGGTTAGAGTCGTACAATGGGAGGATACCAAGTTTATGTAAGATTAGATCCATCATCCACATTGGGATGAATGGGTGTTGATTTGGAGCAAGAGGTTGCAAGACCACTTGCATAACTATGAGACAGGAAAACAAGAATCTTGGTTGCACTGGTTTCTCTTGGGTGAGTATGGTTACTACCCAAAAACACACATTTCCATGATCCATGCCTTGTAAAACACTGATGTAATGAAGGAGGAGGCATGGCTGCGTTGGCTGCTCTTGGGTGAGTATGGTTATTACCTAATGGTTCATATTTCCTTGACTCATGCCTTGCATATCAATGGCATAATGAAACAGGAGAAGGCATGGTTACCTTGGTTGTTGTTGAGAGAGTTTGGCCATCACATGACATCTCCCATGTTTATGTGTTTTGTATTATTTGGAATATGGTATAACACTCTCATGATGTGTGATAATGGAGTTTTTTTGTATTGGGATGATATGACCTTCTACATGTTAGTTAATGTGTTGTTGTTCCATGATTCTTATGATGATGTAAAGAGGTAGCAAGAGATCTTGTTGCTATGGTTGCTCTTGGGAGAGTTTAGCTTGACATACCCCCCTACTTTGCATGATAATGTTGGAGGATGGTAGCAAGAGGAATTCCTTCTATGGATCTTATTGGGAGAGTATGGACACCATACTTGGTATGATGAAAATGTGGTGGGGCAGTAGGATGATTTGCTACATTGGCTTCTCTTGAGTGAATATGGCCAACCCACTTGGTATAAGGATGGTATGGTGTGGTAGAAAGAAGCTTTGCTGCAGTGGCTTCTATTGGCAGAATATGGTTTGACATCTTCCATGTCTACCCATATGTCTCTACTTCTTATTTTTCAAAATGTTGGGATGATGCTTGGATCCAACAAGGCCAATAGGGCTAAAGATGAAAGCATGAAGAGACATAGTCTACTTCATGAAGCATGAGATGGAGAAATATTTTTTGATTTGGAGCTTTCCTTTTGTGGAACGAACCACTTATTTTCACGTATCTCATGTATTGATGATGATGTTGGACATCATATGGTTGTCACTTGGTACTTCATTGAAGATGAGGGACATCTAACTACATAGTTGGAGGTCACTGTAGACATTTTAGAGAGGCAACTTTGGAGATGGGCATCCATAAGATATAGCAAAAAATGGGGATACCTTCCTTGTGACAATGCCATTTGGAAGGAGATAGATGGATGGAGCATCTACTTTTGGTAGATGCTTGGGGTCAAGCAACATTTTGGAAGGGAGGATTGTAATATTCCAAATTTTACATCTGTTTATTGGAATATTAGAGTTCTTACTTATTTTTCTTAACTAAGTAAATAAATGGGTGGAGGGAACCATAACCCCATAAGATGAATAAATCCACTGCTAAGAGTGTGAATATGGATGTTTAGCTAATAAATATACATCATGGAATAGTGAATAAGCTTAGTAATGAATTAAGAGTGGGGATAAAACATCATTAATAAGAAATAACATGGAGAGATGAAGGATTCAAATAAGATCTAGGAGGAATTAAAGTAACATAATAGAGCAATAAATGATGATATGATGGAGTAAGTGGTGCATTAGTGCACAGATGATGGATATGGTGAACATTAAATGCAGAGATAATGGATATCATGGAGAGACAACACAGTCAACATGGAGAACTATGTCCACATGTACAACACAATTATGAGGTGGGACAAGGCATGGGAAGGTTCAAAATCTATATAATGAAGATGAAGGAAACATTAGAGGAGGATTTGTATTATTGAATATTGATTTGTTTAGATCTAGATCTGTCTTTTGAAATTTCTATGCACATTTATGTTGTTTAGCTAAGTCTATAGTGTTGTTTAGCACAAGGTGTTCCCAAGCAGGGACCCCACACTTACCCACGAGGGACTTCGATTGCCTAATTTGGGAAGGTTATTATGAGTTTCCATTAATCATTAGGCATTGGTTTCACATTGTTCCTACTTTCAATAGCCTATACATCTTTATAAATAACGCATTTATGCATCCAGGTTTGAGAGGAACCAGTGGAGGGTTCATCCTTTCACTTTGTGCTTCAAGATCAGCCTTCCATCACTTCAAATCCATATCAGGAATCAGGCCAAACATATCACACCTCCATGGAGCAGGATTCCCATCAAGGATTGTGCAATCCAATCCAGTAGATCCATTGGAGGAGGGAAGTTTCCAGTATTTTAGCTAGAAATCCTATGAGGGATCATTCCTTCACCTTGGGCATATTACTTCCATCATTCTTGAGCTACATTTCAACATCCAAAATTAGGCTAGAGAGCACCCATCCTCGACAGCGCATTTTTTGGCAGCAGTTGTGTAGCAGCAGCTGCAATCAGTAGAGGAGCTAGATCTTGAGCTTCTATCTTGAGGATCTAGTGAAGGAATAAGCCCTTCTTGCATATATATGACTGTGTATCATATTTCAGCCATATATTGATTAGATATTGCTTCAAATTTGCATACCCAATAGTTGTATAGTGAATCCCTAAGTGGGTGATTTTCCTATATTGATAGATCTAGAAAATCCTTTCTGGGTTATCTTGGGTTTCCATCATAGTGCCCAGATTTGCAATATTGGCATCATTAGAGCTCTAGAGCACCATAGATTTGCATTTCCTTTTCATCCAACAAATGTAATATTAACATCAGTTGAAGTGACAATGCAGTATTTAGCTTCCAACAGCTCCAGTTATGCAGTGCCTACTTTGGCATGTTTTCAAGTGTTGATCAGCGGTTGTCATTGATGTCAACCCAAGCAGCACCAGGGGCTAACCGAATATTGCATGGGAATTTTGACCTACCAAATTAATCTATTCTAGGTCAATAATTCTTTTTATGGTTTCTACTTGTTGAGATGTTTCCGTTGATATATGGCACGCCATGTAATTCTTCACGGTTTGAGAGATACTCATGTTTGAAGTTTGTACCCCCAGTTAGTGAGCTAAAACCCCATGGGGTTAGGGCATGGGTCATTGAAAATTCATAATTAATATTTTTTATGCTCCTAAAATCCCTCCCACGTTCACTTGTTGAAGCCCCTCTCAACTTCAGAATTCATATAAATTGTGATCTTCATTTCCTCCTTATGCAAGGGATTCGGCCATCTGAAACAGGTCCTCTCGGAATTTCCGCTCTAAATTTTTTTCTACGAAGGTTCAGAAGCTGAAATTTTTATGAGGCAAAGCTGAAATCTTTAGGACACTGTAGTAAAAATTTCAGATCAAGGTGCGCAATATTTTTCGAGATATGATTTGTGTAAGTTAGGGTTTTTGCAGGCTCCTGAAATTCATCTCAAAGAAGTGACCTTGGTAAATTCGTCATAAATCTCTCTTTGAGTATCGGATTGGAATTCCGTATAATGTGACAGATAGTGCATAGTATGTAATTTTTCTCTATCAATTTCAGAAACAAATGAAGAAACAGTGACATGTGGCATGCCATACAAGTGCACTCTACTAAAACGATCCATAATTAGGGCATTGTGAGAGATTGGGTATAACTCTCTTTTCAAGAATCAAAATTGGGTAAGACCTGTGGCATTGGAAAGATGTCTCAGAGGACTAATACAAACTGAAAATCAGATATTGAGGATCTCAAATGACAGAGATACACCAGATTCAATATCGAGCTCCTAGAAGGCAAGAAAAAGCTAGATCATGTGTTGTCAATGGTTGCAAAGGACCAAACTTTCTACGGCAGAAAAGCAAAGCAAGGTGTGTTGGAAATACTGAGAGGGGGGGTGAATCAATATTTCTTACAATTAGAGCATTAGTTAATCTTCAATTATTATCATTGTTTGTACAATGATAGCAGTAAACAAGAGGAACACAAATGCACATAATTTTTAAGGTGGAAACCCATTCTGAGACAAAAACCACCTAATTATTTTCTAATAATTCTTTAATATTCAAATCCAATTGAAAATAAAGCTCCAACTTCCTAGAATCTAGAAAAACATTCTTCTCCAACTCCCACTAGATGGATGCTCCAATGCCCAAGATTCTCCAGTAGTCAATTGAATGGATGCCCGAACACCCAATCAGCTACAACTCACCCTAGCACCACCCTACCACCCTATAGAAGAATAAAAGAAGAATGTGTTGGGAAAAATACTGAGAGGGGGGGGTGAATCAGTATTTACTGCATAATCAAATCTTTTTACTTTTTCATTCCTTAAAACACATACGCTACTTTACTTCAGAAAACTAGCGTATATACGCGGATCCCCTTTATGAAACTCGCGTATACACAAAGATATAGATATGTCATTAAATCTTCACTTAAACCAATCCATCAGTTATTCATCAGATATTCAATAAGCAGTAAACATGTGCAGTAAGAACAGAGTAAACCATCACACAAAGCATCACACATGAACACCAGGATTTTTAGGTGGAAACCCAAGTCGGGAGAAAACCACCGCTGCAGTTGCTCAGCCTTCAATATTTTATTATAGAGAAAACATCTTACAATATATGTGCTGGTGCAGACTCCTACCAGCACGCAGGCACCCACCTGCGCTCGTTTACCAGCCTCTCCTGGAAGGGAGCTCCAACCCCCTGACTCGTTTACCAGCCTCTCCTGGAAGGGAGCTACGACCCCCGATCTCGTTTACCAGCCTCACCTGGAAGGGAGCTACGACCCCCCGATCTCGTTTACCAGCCTCACCTGGAAGGGAGCTACGACCCCCTGACTGAAGGCTACAACCCTCAGCACCACCTTGGACCACGTTTCATCAATTTTCACACTGGATCCAACAACTTCAATAGGACACCACTTGCAGGCCACATTTCATCATATTTCCAGACTAGACCCTTTCCACACTTTTAAGCCCAAACATACATCACCAACAGATACATATCAACACAGATCAGATAGTAGAAACACAGCAGAACAGATCAGATATTTCATACCCCTTGCTTCAGCAAACCCTAGTTTGCATACATGCTTTCCCTTTACTGATGTCGCGTATATACACGCTTCCGTCCACACAAACTAGCGTATACCTCAGTGTATAATTTATTGCGCATACGCGCTTTCTCTTCGCTGAAGCTGCGTATATACGCGCTTCCTCCGCGGCGAAGTAGCGTATAGATCTTCAATCATTACAGAGCAGCATACTTCATCAGATCAGATATTCAGTTCAGATCTACCCTTTTGCTTCAGATAGATGTTTGCCTGGATGCTCGCCTCATCACCGATCTAAGCCTTCCATAATCAGATCTAGCAAATACAAGGGCAATTCAGATCTAGATCCCCTTCTTCATCATTGGTGCATCATACATTCAGATTTATCATTCAAGTGTAACCCTTTCCATTCAGATATACTTCAGAGAGAAGTATTCATTCAAGCTCAGACATCTTGCACCCACACTCATCATTTGCACAATGAAATTCTTCTCCTTATATAGGTTTTCCCTTTTTCAATACCATGAGCCCCTTTTTCAATACCATGAGCCAAACCAATACCATGAGCCAAAAACTACATTAGACGGGGTCAATTAGGCGGATCATTACCCAATACAATGGGTCAATACCATGGTGGTTACCCTTGGTTTTGCACTTTTTGAGCGCTTTTTCCCATACGCGACTTGGAACGTTCCTTTCCGCGTGCATACGCGACTTCCCCTAGGCAAATCCACGTATACAAAGAGACATACTCTTTTCATCATATTTTGAGCACATTCTGAATTCCTTTCTTCATTGCCTTTTGTACACACTGTAGATACATCATATTTTCTTCATCAGGAACATATTCTCTCAAGCACAACTTCATCAAGAAGTTGTCATCATCTTCATCAAGTGGGTTTCCTTTCAAGGACAACACTCAGCATCATATTGTCAACAAACATCAGATTTACATCATTTACCAAGTCCATCAAGTCAAGAATAACTTCATCAGGTGGTTTGCCATCAAGGACAACACATGTCAATAGTCGCATGTCTTCATCTTCATTTAGTGGGTTGCCATCAAGGACAACACTCTGCATCATATTTCCAACAGAATGGACTCCCGTACCAAGGAAAATGGTCCACTTTACAATGATATAGAATGATGTAGAAGAAGAAGATATACTAGACCATAACCCCAACTTTGACACAACCACCTAATGATGATCCTAGACCTCCCAACACTACCTCTTCAACCCTTGGTAGATAGATACTAGTACAATTTCTAAAATAATGTATTTACAATGACTAAGTACAATGATACCTTTACAATGATTGTATGCAGTGCTGCCCACTTGAAGACTTCATATGATGAACTTCTTGCCGCTGTTATGCACCTTGGTTTCTGTTCTTGTCATGCTACCCTCTGTTGCACCTTGCTTTGCTTTTCTGCCATAGAAATTCTGGTCCTTTGCAACCCTTGACAACACATGATCTAGCTTTTTCTTGCCTTCTAGGAGCTCGATATTGAATCTGGTGTATCTCTATCATATCAGATCCTCAATATCTTATTTTTGGTCCTGTAGTATTCCTCTGAGTCATCTTTCCAATGCCATAGGTCTGACCCAATTTGGATTCTTGAAGAGAGAGTTATACCCAATCTCTCACAATGCCCTAATTATGGACTGTTTCAACAAAGAAAACTTGTACGACGTGCCACGTGTCACTATTTCTTCATTTGTTTCTAAAATTGATAGAGAGAAAAGTACAGACTGTGCACTATTCATCACTTTTCATGGCATTCCAATCCGATACTCAGACAAAGAGTTATGACGATTTTACCAAGGTCACTTCTTTGAGATGAATTTCAAGAGCCTGCAAAAACCCTTACTTCCATAGATCATATCTCCAAAAATATTGCGCAACTTGCTCTGAACTTTTTACTGTAGCTTCCTCAGGATTTCGAACAATTGGTATCAGATCTTGGTTCCTTCAATAGAAATTTAACAGCTGGAAGGAGGTCATGGAGCATACCAAGAATGGTGTACCTCTATTCAATGAAAATAATTATGCACTCTGGAAAGGAAAAATGGAGGTCTATCTCTTGGTGCAAGGTTACAAAGTATGGGACACTATTCAAAATGGATTTACATCAACTGAGGATGAAAAAGTTAAGAAGAATTTGGTAAATGATGCAAAATCAAAGAATATTATTATCAGTGGACTTATTGAATCTGCTTATCATAAGGTGTTGGGTTGTAAAACTGCCAAAAATGTATGGGACAAGCTTGAGAATATATATGCAGGTGACTCAAGTGTCAAAGAAGCAAAGCTTCAAATCTATAGAGAAACATTTGAGCAACTGAGAATGAAAGAAGATTGCAACATTGCTGCATACTTCCAATACGTTGATGAAATAACCAATACTCTGGAAGGATTGGGAGAGCCAGTTGACGAGAAGACTATTATACGGAAGATTCTTAGAACATTACCAGGGAGATTCAACCCAAAGGTATCGGTCTTAGAATACAGTGCAAATCTGGACAAACTCAGCAAGGAAGAATTACATGGAGTTATCATAGCATATGAAATGAGACTTGATGAAGAAAAGGGTACTTCAAATCTAGAAACTGCGTTCGTTGCATCTAAGAAAACCAATAAGGACAAACAACCTTCAATTGAAATGACATGCACTTGCAAGTGTGAAGAAAAGGGAGATGATGGAGAAGGTCTTTCAGATGAAGAATATGCTTACTTTATGAGAAAACTAAAACCTAGTAAGGGAAAATTCAAAGGTAAACTTCCATTGATATGTTTCGGTTGTGGTGAGGTTGGGCATTTCGTAGCAAAATGTCCGAACAAAAGTGATGGCAACTCAAAAGGAAAGAAAGGCTTTAAGAAATTCAACAAGCAAGGCAAAAATAAAGGATCCAAAAGGAAATTTCTCTCTAAAGAAGATAGCTCCTCATCCGATGAAGAAAGTGACAGCAAAGAAGAAGCCAATGAAAAATTATTGTTTATGGCCAAGCACAATAAACAAGAAGTATCGAACAATGAAGAAGAAGGGTTGACCATAGAAGAATTTTATGAGGAGGCGATCAAGCTTATAAAAGAGCTCAATGCTGAGAAGATCCGTTCCAACACTCTTGAAGAACAAGTTCAAGGTCTCAAAATTGAGGTTGAAGAACACAAATGTATTGAAGAGTCACTTCAAAAGAAGTTGGAAGAAAGCAACCAAGAAAGGGAAGCATTAGAAGTCGAAGTAGTCTCGCTGCGTAAGGAAGTGAAGAAGGGAAAAACTGTCCAAAACTATGCTAATAGCTCAAAGGCATTGGAAGAACTCATCAACAATCAACGATCTTATAATGACAGAACTAGCCTCAATTACAAAGAAGAAGAAGCAAGACCTTCTACAACAAAATACAATGAACCTATGAGATCTAACATACATGAAAACTTCATTGGACAAGATTTGCAAGCACATCCTTGGAAGACGATTCCTGAGCGAAGTTTTTCATCCAGGTACCAACATATTTTTCATGGCTATTGTTATTCATGTGGAAAATTTGGTCATAAAGCTGTAGAATGTCGCATGAACCCTATGAACCAATACAATTCCAAGAGATTCTTCAAATATGAACCTCCCAGGGCTCAACGAAACATCAATATATTTGAAAATTTAAGAAATAATATGGAATGTTACAAATTTCAGAACTTTGGACACATAGCTAGAGACTGCAGACTTGAAAATCCTCCAAAAGAATCTTTGAAGCCACAGAATGAACGAATATGGAAGAAGAAGAAGACTGATAATTGTGCTCTCGCTCTCAAGGCTCAAAAAAAGAAAGATGTGTGGTATGTTGACAATAGTTGCTCAACGCATATGACTGGAGATAGAAGGAAATTTGTATCTTTGAAAGAGAAGAAGGATGGAACCATATCCTTTGGAAATGATGGATCTTCAAATGTTATAGGATCAGGTACTATCACTCTCGGAAGCAAAGATTCTCTAGCCAATAATGTTCTATCGGTTGAAAACATGAATCACAATATGCTCAGTGTTGGACAAATGTGTGATCTAGGACACACAATACTATCCAACTCCATGAAATGTGAAATCAGGAAAGGCCTGTATGGTGAAATTGTGGCTATAGCAAGTCGATCTCAAAACAACATATATGTTTTGGATGAGGCAACTAAATCATGTCTAATAGCTAAAGAGGATGATACAATAATTGGTAGCAATGATGATCGACTAAGTAAGAATTTTGCTACAAGGGTGCAAAGTGATTTCGAGATGTCTTTACTAGGTTGCAGATTGAGCATAGATGAATCATCTAAGGATGTGGATCAAAGGTTGTACAGATCTATGATTAGTAGTCTTCTATATGTAACAACCTCTCGACCAGATGTTATGCAAGCAGTTGGACAAGTAGCAAGATTCCAAGCAGCACCAAAAGAATCACATATTAAATAGTCGCCAGCATTAGAATATCTTCGTCAAAAGCTTGGGATTCTCTAAATTTCTCATTATATTACAGGTCTTCAGGAAATTTGTGTGTCAAGCGGAGTGGAAGTGTGTACAGGTCTGCAGGATGGTTGTGTGTCAGTGGAAGTGGAAGTGTGTACAGGTCCGTAGGATGGTTGTGTTTCAGGGGGAGTTACCCTTTGCCATTGATGTCAAAGGGGGAGAGAATGTTGTAGGAAGAGGTGTTATGATCACAGGGGGAGTACTCGTGTTGCAATCAATTCCAAAGGTGGAGATTGTTGATCAGCGGTTGTCATTGATGTCAACCCAAGTAGCACTGGGGGCTAACCCAATATTGCATGGGAATTTTGACCTATCAATTTAATATATTCTAGGTCAATAATGCTTTTTATGGTTTCTACTTGTCAAGATTTTTCAATTGATATATGGCACACCATGTAATTCTTCATGGTTTGAGAGATATTCATTTTTGAATTTTGTAGCCCAGTTAGTGGGCTAAAACCCCATGGGGTTGGGGAATGGGTCATTGAAAAGTCATAATTAATATTTTTTAAGCTCCTAAAATCCCTCCCACGTTCACTTTTTTAAGCCCCTCTCAACTTAAGCATTCATATATATTGTGATCTTCATTTCCTCCTTAGGCATGGGATTTGGCCATCTAAAACATGTCATCGTGGAATTTTCACTCTAAATTTTTTTCTACGAAGGCTCAGAAGCTGAAATTTCTATGAGGTAAAGAAAAACTCCTGAGGAAGCTACAGTAAAAATTTTAGATCAAGTTTCAAAATATGCTTGGAGATATGATCTGTGGAAGTAAGGGTTTTTGCAAGCTCCTGAAATTCATCTCAAAGAAGTGACCTTGATAAAATTGTCATAACTCTCTCTCTGAGTATCGGATTGGAATTTCGTAAAAAGTGATGGATAGTGCACAGTTTGTAATTTTCACTTTATCAATTTTAGAAATAAATTAAGAAACAGTGACAAGTGGGAGGGATTTTAGGAGCTTAAAAAATATTATTTATGACTTTTCGATGACCCATGCCCCAAACCCATGGGGTTTTAGCCCACTAACTGGGGTGAAAAATTTAAACATGAATATCTCTCAAACCGTGAATAATTACATGGCATGCCATATATCAACGGTAACATCTCGACAAGTAGAAACCATCAAAAGCATTATTGACCCAGAATATATAAATTTGGTAGGTCAAAATTCCCATGCAATATTGGGTTAGCCCCTAGTGCTGCTTGGGTTGACATCAATGACAATCGCTAATCAACAAGGTGTAGTAGAGGGTAGCATGACAAGAGTAGCACCCAAGGTGCATAACAGCAGCAAGAAGTTCATCATATGAAGTCTTCAAGTGGGCATAACTGCATACAATCATTGTACTTAGTCATTGTAAATACATTATTATAGAACTTGTACTAGTGTCTATCTGCCAAGGGTTGAAGAGGCAGTGTTGGTAGGTTTAGGATCATCATTAGGTGGTTGTATCAAAGTTGGGGTTATGGTCTAGTATATATTCTTCTTCTACATCATTCTATATCATTGTAAAATGGACCATTTTCCCTGGTACGAGAGTCCATTCTTCTTTTATTTCTCTATAGGGTGGTAGGGTGGTGCTAGGGTGAGTTATAGCTCATTGGGTGTTGGGGCATCCATTCAGTTGACTATTGAAGAATCTCGGGCGTTGGAGCATCCATCCAATGGGAGCTGGAGAAGCATGATTTTCTAGATTCTAGGAAGTTGGAGCTTTATTTTCAATTGGAGTTGAATATTAAAGAATTATTAGAAAAACATTAGGTGGTTTTTGTCTCGGAGTGGGTTTTCACCTTAAAAACTGTGTACATTTGTGTTCCTCTTGCTTACTTCTATAATTGTACAAACACTAATAATAATTGAAGATTAACTAATGCTCCAATTGAAAGGAATACTGATTCACCCCCCCTCTCAGTATTTCCAACAATTGGTATCGGAGCTTGCTTCCTTCAATAGCAGTTTAACAACTGGAAGGAGGTCATGGAGCATACCAAGAATGGTGTACCTCTATTCAATGAAAATAATTATGCAGTCTGGAAAGGAAGAATGGAGGTCTATCTCTTAGCACAAGGTTATGAAGTATGGGACACTGTTCAAAATGGATTTACATCAACCTCGGATGAACAAGGTAAGAAGAATTTGGTAAATGATGAAAAAGAAAAGAATATTATTATCAGTGGACTTATTAAATATGCTTATCATAAGGTGTTTGGTTGTAAAACCACCAAAAATGTATGGAACAAGCTTGAGAATATATATGCAGGTGACTCAAATGTCAAAGAAGCAAAGCTTCAAATCTATAGAGCAAAATTTGAGCAACTCAGAATGAAAGAAGATTGCAACATTGTTGCATACTCTGGAAGGATTGGGAGAGCCAGTTTACAAGAAGACTATTATCCGGAAGATTTTTAGAACGTTACCAGGGAGATTCAACCCAAAGGTATCGGTCTTAGAATACAATGCAAATCTGGACAAACTCAGCAAGGAATAATTACATGGAGTTCTCATAGCATATGAAATGAGACTTGATGAAGAAAAGGGTACTTCAAATCTAGAAACTGCGTTCGTTGCATCTAAGCAAACCAATAAGGACAAACAACCTTCAATTGAAATGACATGCACCTGCAAGTGTGAAGAAAAAGGAGATGATGGAGAAGGTCTTTCAGATGAAGAATATGCTTACTTTACGAGAAAACTAAAACCTGGTAAGGGAAAATTCAAAGGTAAACTTCCATTGATATGTTTCGGTTGTGGTGAGGTTGGGAATTTTGTAGCAAATGTCCGAACAAAAGTGATGGCAACTCAAAAGGAAAGAAAGGCTTTAAGAAATTCAACAAGCAAGGAAAAAATAAAGGATCCAAAAATAACTTTCTCTCTAAAGAAGATAGCTCCTCATCCAATGAAGAAAGTGACAAAAAAGAAGAAGCCAATGAGAAAGTATTGTTTATGGCCAATCACAATAAACAAGAAGTATCAAAGAATGACGAAGAAGGGTTGACCATAGAAGAATTTTATCAGGAGGAAATCAAGCTTATAAAAGAGCTCAATGCTGAGAATATCCATTCCAACACTCTTGAAGAACAAGTTCAAGGTCTCAAAATTAAGGTTGAAGAACACAAATGTATTGAAGAGTCACTTCAAAAGAAGTTGGAAGAAAGCAACCAAGAAAGGGAAGCGTTAGAAGCCGAAGTAGTCTCGCTGCGTAAGGAAGTGAAGAAGGGAAAAACTGTCCAAAATTATGCCAACATCTCAAGGGCATTGGAAGAACTCATCAACAATCAATGATCTTATAACGACAGAACTGGCCTCGGTTACAAAGAAGAAGAAGCAGGACCTTCTACAACAAAATACAATGAACCTATGAGATCTGACATACATGAAGACTTCATTGGACAAGAATATCAAGCACATCCTTGGAAGACGATTCCTTGACAAATATTTTCATCCAGGTACCAACATATTTTTCATGGCTATTGTTATTCATGTGGAAAATTTGGTCATAAAGCTATAGAATGTCGGACGTACCCTATGAACCAATACAATTCCAAGAGATTCTTCAAATATGAACCTCCCAAGGCTCAACGAAACATCAATAGAATTGAAAATTTAAGAAATAATTTGGAATGTTACAAATGTCAGAACTTTGGACACATAGCCAGAGACTGCAGACTTGAAAATCCTCCAGAAGAATCTTCGAAGCCACATAATGAACGAACATGGAAAAAGAAGAAGACTGATAATTGTGCTCTCGCTCTCAAGGCTCAAAAAAGGAAAAATGCGTGGTATGTTGACAACGGTTGCTCAACGCATATGACTGGAGATAGAAGGAAATTTGTATCTCTGAAAGAGAAGAAGGATGGAACCATATACTTTGGAAATGATGGATCTTCAAATGTTATAGGATCTGGTACCGTCACTCTCAGAAGCAAAGATGATATAGCCAAGAATGTTCTATTGGTCGAAAACATGAATCACAATTTGCTCAATGTTGGACAAATGTGTGATCAAGGACACACAATGCTATTCAACTCCACAAAATGTGAAATTAGGAAAGGAAAGTATGGTAAAATTGTGGCTATAGCAAGTTGAGCTCCAAACGACATATATGTTCTGGATGAAGCAACTAAAGCATGTCTACTAGCTAAATAAGATGAAATTTGGTTATGGCACAAACGAATGGGTCACATATACTTTGACAATCTTGTCAGGATAAGAAAAAAGGAAGCAATACGAGAAATGCCAAAAATCTCAAAACCTTCCAACACACTATGTGAGGCATGTTGGCATGGCGAGCAGACAAAATTCCAATTTAAAACAAAAGAACACTTTTCATCACATCCATTGGAATTGATACATATTGATCTATGTGGTCCTATGAGAACAAAAGGCTTAGATGGGGAATGATATTTCATGTTAATGATAGATGACTATACCAGGATGACAGCCGTCATTTTCCTAAAGAAACAATCTAAAGCATTTGAGTGCTTTAAGATCTACAAGGAGTTGGTTGAAAATGAAACTGATTTGAAAATAAAGTGTTTAAGATCAGATAATGGTGGAGAATTCACTTCCAAATTATTTCAGCAATATTGTGACGAAAATGGAATAAGCAATTTTCAACAGCACGAACACCTCAGCAAAATGGAGTTGTTGAAAGAAAGAATAGAATTGTATAGGAAATGGGTAGAACAATGTTGAAGGACTCAAAATTGGATGAAAAATTCTTGGTTCAGGCAATTGATACGGTAGTCTTCATTATCAACCGAAGTCTTCTCAGAAATAATTACAACAAGACTCCATATGAATTATGGAACTGAAAACCAGCTAATGTAAAATATTTCAGAATCTTCGGAAGAAAATGTTATATCAAAAGAGAAGATCAAAATTTGGGTAAGTTTGAATCACATGTTGATGAAGGTATCTTTGTTGGTTACTCACACAAAAGGAAGGCCTATAAATGGTATTATCTAAGACGAAAATAGATAGTGGAGAGCATAAATGTTACATTTGATGAAGATGGTGTTCTAGCGAGTAATGATGAAGATCTAGAATATTTGAAACTTGAGACAAAGGCTGAAAAAGGCACAGATAAAATTGTAGAACAAGAAGCAACTATCAACGAGGAAGAAGTAAACAATGATCATCAAGATATACCAGAACAACAACAACAAGCTCCTCCAAGGAGAACAAAAGAGTGGATTCAAAAGAACCATCCATCAAATCAAATCATTGGTGACATAAATGAAGGTCGACAGCTTCGTTCATCACAACAAGCTCACGTTGCTTTTCTAGCAACCTTTGAGCCTAGTAGTTTTGAGGAAGCCAACCAAAATGAACATTGGGTAGCAGCTATGAATGAAGAATTGGATCAAACTGAGAATAATAACACCTGGGAATTAGTTCCACGACCAAAAGATAAAAACGTCATTGGGACTAAATGGGTGTTCAGGAACAAATTGAATGAAGATGTGCAGGTTACCAGAAATAAAGCAAGATTGGTTTGAAAAGGCTATGCACAAGTGGAAGGAATTGATTTCGACGAAACATTTGCACCAGTTGCCAGAATGGAAGCCATCTGAATTTTTCTCGCCTATGCATGTTCAAGAAAAATCAAAGTCTACCAAATGGATGTTAAGTCAGCATTTCTAAATGGAGAATTAGAAGAAGAATTTTACATTGAACAACTTGAAGGTTTTCTACTATCACAAAAAGAAGACTATGTATGCAAGTTAAAGAAGGCTCTATATGGTCTCAAGCAGGCTCCCAGAGCATGGTATGCTCATCTTGATGGATATCTATGTCAACAAGGGTTCAAGAAAGGTACTGTTGATAGCAATCTTTATGTACAAATAGATAAAGATAATTTAACAATTGTTGAGGTATATGTGGATGATATAATATTTGGTAGCAATGATGATCGACTAAGTAAGAAATTCTCTACAAAGATGCAAAGTGAGTTTGAGATGTTTTTACTTGGTGAGCTGACATACTTCTTAGGGCTTCAAATATCTCAGCAAGAGAAAGGAATATTTATATGTCAAGCCAAGTACATTAAGGAAATGCTCAAGAAATTCAAAATGGAATATTGCAAACCCATCCTTACTCCAATGGTAACAGGTTGCAAATTGAGCATAGACAACTCATCTAAGGATGTGGATTAGAAGTTTTATAGATCTATGATTGGTAGTCTTCTATATGTAACAGCCTCTCAGCCAGATGTTATGCAAGCAGTTGGACAAGTAGCAAGATTCCAAGCAGCACCAAAAGAATCACATATTATTTCCATCAAAAGAATTCTTCGATATCTAAAGGGCATATAAGAATATGGCTTGTGGTATCCCAAGGGTAACAATCTCATTATTAAATCCTTTAAAGATGTAGATTGGGCAGGAAGCGTTGATGATCGTAAGAGTACTAGTGGAGCAGCATTCTATCTAGGTGATTGTCTCGTATCATGGTTGAGAAAAAAGAAAACGTCAACCTCGTTATCTACAGCGGAAGCAGAATACATTGTAGCAGCATCATGTTGTACTCAAGTTCTTTGGATGAAACAAACTTTGCAAGATATTCAAGTACAATTTAGTGAGCCTATTCCCATATTCTGTGACAACACTAGTGCCATCAGCATCTCCAAAAATCCTGTCATGCATTCAAAAACAAAACACATTCCGATCAAATATCATTTTGTTAGAGAACAAGTCGCTGAAAAGAATATCAAACTTGAGTATGTTTGTATAAAAGAACAAATTGCTGATATCTTCACTAAACCTTTACCTCATGAAGCATTTGAATATCTTCTTCAAAAACTTGGGATTCTCACAAGTTCTCATTAGATTTTCCCTTTTCAAGAATATAAAGCGAGAGTGGAAGTGTGTACAGGTCTGCAGGAAAATTGTGTGTCAGCGGGAGTGGAAGTGTGTACAGGTCCACAGGATGGTTGTGTTTCAGGGGGAGTTACCCTTTGCCATTGATGTGAAAGGGGGAGAGAATGTTGTAGTAAGAGGTGTCATGATCACAGGGAGAGTACTTGTGTTGTCATCAATGCCAAAGGGGGAGATTGTTGATTAGTGGTTGTCATTGATGTCAACGCAAGAAGCACCAGGGGCTAACCAAATATTGCATGGGAATTTTGACCTACCAAATTAATATATTCTAGGTCAATAATGCTTTTTATGGTTTCTACTTGTCGAGATGTTTCCATTTATATCACTTCAAAGTTTGAGAGATATTGATGTTTGAAGTTTGTACCCCCAGTTAGTGGGCTAAAACCCCATGGGGTTGGGGCATAGGTCATTGAAAATTCATAATTAATAGATTTTATGCTCTTAAAATCCCTCCCACATTCACTTTTTGAAGCCCCTTTCAACTTAAGCATTCATATAAATTGTGATCTTCATTTACTCCTTATGCAAGGGATTCGACCATCTGAAACAGGTCATCCTGGAATTTTCACTCTAACCTTTTTTCTATGAAGGTTCAGAAGCTAAAATTTTTATGAGGTGAAGCCAAAATCCTGAGGAAGCTACAGTAAAAATTTCAGATCAAGGTGCACAATATTTTTTGAGATATGATCTGTGTAAGTCAGGGTTTTTGCAGGCTCCTCAAATTCATCTCAAAGAAGTGACCTTGGTAAATTCGTCATAACTCTCTCTTTGAGTATCAGATTGGAATTCCGTAGAATGTGACGGATAGTGCATAGTCTGTAATTTTTTCTCTATCAATTTCATAAACAAATGAAGAAACAGTGACACGTGGCATGCCATACAATTGCACTCTACTGAAACAGTACATAATTAGGGCATTGTGAGAGATTGGGTATAACTCTCTCTTCAAGAATCCAAATTGGGTAAGACCTGTGGCATTAGAAAGATGACTCAGAGGCTGCTATAGGACCGAAAATCAGATATTGAGGATCTGAAATGACAGAGATACACCAGATTCAATATCGAGCTCCTAGAAGGCAAGGAAAAGCTAGATCATGTGTTGTCAAGGGTTGCAAAGGACCAGACTTTCTATGGCAGAAAAGCAAAGCAAGGTGCAGTAGAGGGTAGCATGACAAGAGCAGCAACCAAGCTGCATAAAAGCAGCAGGAAGTTCATCATATGAAGTCTTCAAGTGGGCATCACTGCATACAATCATTGTAAAGGTATCATTGTACTGAGTCATTGCAAATACATTATTGTACAAATTGTACTAGTGTCTATCTACCAAGGGTTGAAGAGGCAATGTTGGGAGGTCTAGGATGATCATTAGGTGGTTGTATCAAAGTTTGGGTTATGATCTAGTATATATTATTCTTCTACATCATTCTATATCATTGTAAAGTGGACCATTTTCCCTTGTAGGGGAGTCCATTCTTCTTTTATTCTTCTATAGGGTGGTAGGGTGGTGCTAGGGTGAGTTGTAGCTCATTGGGTGTTGGGGCATCCATTCAGTTGACTATTGAATAATCTCAGGAATTGGAGCATCCATTCAGTGGGAGCTGGAGAAGAATGATTTTCTAGATTCTGGGAAGTTGGAGCTTTATTTTCAATTGGAGTTGAATATTAAAGAATTATTAGAAAAGCATTAGGTGGTTTTTTTCCCAGAGTGGGTTTTCACCTTAAAAACTGTGTACATTTGTGTTCCTCTTGTTTACTGCTATCATTGTACAAACACTGATAATAATTGAAGATTAACTAATGCTCTAATTGAAAGGAATATTGATTCACCCCCCCCCCCCCAGTATTTCCAACATCAAGGTCATTCTAGGCCACTTTGTTGGCTCGAGTGCTTCTAGCTTATGCACTATTGTATCTATATTCATCTTGAACATAATAAAATGGTTCACCTATTATTTCTATATCTGTGTTGATCATAACTTATGTGTACATAATCTGTTGTATCAAATATTGTGTTTTTTTATTACTGCATTCTCCCTTTTGTGATATTACAGGAAGGAAGAGAATAGTTGTGTAGATGATAAAAATAATTGAAGGGCTATTTGAATTCATGCAGATCAATTCTTGAATTCAATAATAATAGTGAATGGTGTTTGATAAGTTATTTGTTACAAGCTTTATTCTGTGAAATTATTCAAATAGTGGAAGGAATGTAATGATTTGCAAGGAATGTCCAAACTTTCCTCAAGGATTTTTTTTTCCATGGAGAAAATGTTTTTTATTTTATTTGAAAAGAACAAGAAATACAATCTTCAAGTGCACACTACACAGTGAAAATACAGTGTTTCATCACTAACTGTCTACTTGATTTTAGCTTACTTGTTCATATGCCCTGGAAAAAATTATGACTCTTCTGCTAAAGGGAGATCATTGCCAGTGTCCATGACTGAATTCTAGTTCACTGTTCAGCCTTACATAAAAAAATATGACTAGTCTAATAACAGTGCTACCACAATGTAAAAAGTCCATAAAACTGAGATATTATGTATAATTTCAACAAGAAGATCAATTCCTGATTCAATTCAACAAGAAAGCTATTTGAATTCATGCATATCAATTCCTAATTTTGATAGTAGTAATTCTTGTTGTTTGATGAGTTATTTGTTAGAGTATTTACTTATGAAATTATTCAAATCGTGGAAGGAATGTAGTGATTTGCAAGGGATGTCCAAAGTTTTTTCTAGGATTTTTTTTTTGCATGGATAAAATTTATTTATTTATTTTATTTATTTGAGAAGAACTAGAAATACAATAGTCAAGTACACACTGTACAGTAAAAATATAGTGTTTCATCACTAACTGTCAACTTGATTTTAGTTTACTTGCTCATATGCCCTGGAAAAGAAATGACTCTTATGATAAAGGGAGATCATTATCAGTGTCCATGACTTAACTTATGTTCACTGTTCAACCCTACATAAAAAATATGACTAGTCTAATAATAGTGCTGACGAAGACTAAAATTCCATAAAACTGACATATTACGTATACAATCAACAAGAAAATAACAATTAGAAAGGACTTTAGACTAGCTACCTTGAGGTCACCAAAAGACCACCATTGTATTCCTTCTCTAGAATTTAATTCTCCTACAACTGAAGTCCTTCCTTTTAGAGAGTATTTTTCACCCTATTAATTTATTTGAACAAATGAGAGATTCTGATCATCTAGAAATTCCTAGAGAGATCTTTCAGCTAAGTAGGTAAAGGAGATAAGGAAGTATTCTGAATCTAGACCCATGCATTCATCTAATTAATTGTAGTGATGAGTCCCCAAATACCTTTAGATGCCCAATATCCTTGTCAAAGTCATATGTTAATAAGGAAAATAGAGCCTTAAGTTTCCCCAAGTTATTTTTACCTTTGTTCATGTTTTCCTTAGTTTGGAAATAGTGAGTGTTAGAGCACAACTGTATACCACAAATCTGATGAGGGTCCTAGAAAGAAATTCTACATGTATTAAATGTGTGTTTGTGTTTTAGATGTAAAGCCTTTAAGTTATCAAATTGTACTGTTATAAAAGGAAAATATATACATGTGTTGATGATCGAGGAGGATCTTAGAGAACAAGTGGCTTTAAAATTTCTCAAGAAACAAAGTGGCCAGAATGTAGCAAACTCAGCACTAGATTGAAGTGCTCGTTGCCTTGATTCCAACGTTATGAATGACACTCAAATCCAAGCTCATATGAGGAATGTAGAGCCAGTCAAATTTCAGGGTTGACAGGCACAAAATTCATGGGAATCTGACACCGGAATTTGACCAATTTCTAGTAAAAATCATGGGACACTTAAAATGTCTAATGACCCTATGTTTCTCGAAATTTTAAAAATAAAGTCTATGGTTTGAACAATTTAAAAAAATAATAATTTTGGATGGGTGGACTGTCACCCCTGCCACCTCCCCTAACCACTGATAGTTCCATTAGCATAAAAATGGTTCATTTGTTGGGGGGTTGTCACCCCCGGTGGTCTCGCCACCCACATGAGAACAATTAAATAGATATCAACGAAACAAGTGCGCCATTAAACAAAATTACACCATATTTGGGTGGGTGGGGGTTTGAAACCTTCCCTCCCATGAACCACTTGCCACCTTAAGCCACTGCATGAAAGGTGGCATTTGGAAACATGTGCACGTGAATCTATTTAAGCTCATTTCAATAACTTGAATGAGGGAGGCATGCATGAGTGGAGAACAATGTAGTGGAACCAGGATTCTGTGGGGGGGGACCACGAGTTCTTAAGAGTAGCGGAACCCCAATCACATAGAGGAGTGGAACCATGCCCTAGGAATCTTGAGAAGCATCAAAATATTCCCTGACGTGATGAAGTTGGCAGTGTCAGATTTTGACAAATTTTATGTCAATTTTACACCTCTTGGCAACATGAATTCGATGGTGAAGTTTGTTTTCACAGCTAGGCTCTCAATGTTTCAGCCATCTTCTAGCTTAGAGGTATAAGGGTTCTTATGTAAATTTTCTTGTATCAATTCTCTTTTTATACCACTTAATCAGTGAAGGCCTCCCCACTCTTGAGCAGGGCCCAGAGACGTAGTCCAAAATTGGACAAACTGTGTAATCAATTTTTGGTGTCTTGATCTCATGCATGTTATGTTCTCTTTTCTTTTAGTTTTATGTGCTTAAGTTTCATGGTTAAAGTGCTCTATTATATGTAATTATTTATGCATATATAAACAAAATATTTTGTATCAGTTGATCATAAGTATTTTAATTGTAAGTTATTTAATAGTAAAAGTTTAAAACCATTGGTATGAGGATTGTGTTATTATTTTCCATCACATAGATACACGAAAAATGCAAATTTAAGTAAAAATCCAAAAATGAACATCATTATTTTCCAAATTGTCAATTAATTTTTTCTAGGATTCGCTTTAAACAAGAAGAGATATTCTATTTAAAGTGTGGTAACATGATTCAACATGATTTCATTGAATAAGTATATTGTTTTCAAATTTGTCATTTGTTCTTGTAGAATGTGGCCTTGACCCTATTTCATGTGAAAGTATTTTTATTCTTGGATTATGGCAATGCAAGTAATATGTGGTCCTTTTGTACACAATGATCATTTTTGCAATATGCATGTCATGTGTGGAAATAAATAGGCATTCAATTTTTACATCCTAAACTAAAGCATTGTTTATTTTATTAGGTGCCAACAATGTATGTCAGGTTATTGCAAGGTTATGATGTGATTGATCCTGACTGTCAAAAGGTTGTTGAATCAACTGCACATCAATTGCATCTTATGTTAAATAAGCTCTGTTTCATCTCTAATGTTAAAAATCAACAAGAAAATGTGTGTCTAATTTATTTTTTTCCCTTACATAAATTAAACAATAAATTGTAATCTTATATGATAACAACTTGTATTAGTTAACCAAGTTAGAAAGATTGAGTTAGCTCAAGAATTTCGAGTTGAGGGTCAAAGGTCAGGCATGTAGAGTGATTCTATTATTTTGGGGGTCTAGTTGCAGTTAATGCACTAGTGTAGTGTGAGTGTAATCAATTAACTCAAATTAATTAAGTTAAAATCAATTTAAATAGTTCTAACTAAGTGATGAGCTAGTGAGAGGTCAAGTGAATGTAATGTTCCCAAATTTTAGCCTCAAGATAAAATGAAAATTATAGCTTGCATATTTTTATTTTGTTGAATAAAATGGGTAAGGAGACCCCTTAACACCCTTAGATGGAGAAATAAAAATCCTTGTGTGAAAGGAGGATGAATAAGCAACTGGATTAAGCACCTAAGGGTGTGAACATGATCGGGATTGCTTTGATTTAGTCATCTTTGACTAAGTCAGTAGCACTGTCCAAGAGAAGGAATCTCCATGACAAGGCAGCGCAGTTTTAGAGGAGGCTCCACTTGCATGAGCTAGGTGGCAAGTGTGAATGGGACCCATGGTGAAAGGAGTTCATTTTCTTTATAAGGAGGAGATGGCAGCCCATTTTCATTATGCATTAGCTTATCATTTTCGTTGGGTCTACAAAGACTTGCATCCCCAGGCTATTTAATAGGGTTGTAGTGTTCTTGAACCCAAGGGTGTTCCTGGTCGGGAATCCCTACCTCATCCTCAAGGAAGGAGAGGGTTTGAACTCCATTTCCTCATTTCAACATTTTTCCAAATCTTACTCATTCAGCTACAACTTTATTCTGTTGGGCAGAAAACATTGAGTTGCTTGGTGCAGCAAGAGAGGAACTCATAGAGTCATTCTTTGGCTTGTTCTTCGATGGAGATCTTTCATATTATTTGGAGGAGTAGTAGAGGAGACTCCCAGGCATTACTTCAGATCTTTGGCACCAGGCCAATCATTCACCATCTCTCATAGCATAGTCTAGGGCTAGAACTGTGTTATTTTATGCAGGTAGTTGCTGGGAGGGTCATTTGAGTTGATCAGGAGGAGTGTTTTTGAGTAAAAGGGATCAACCCTTTGCTTGAGGACATTATCAAAGGAGGGAATCATTATTTCAGATCTGATACAACCTCATTCTTATTTTGATTCAGTTGCAGTGACAAGTTATTTGTCACATTGTATTTTATCCAGCATTTCTAGTAATTCCTCTTGGATTGGCTAGAGATTTTGTATTGGAGCCCATCTTTCCATTTGTGGGAATTTATTTGTATCCTTCAGCCACATTACCATTTTTTATGTATTCATCAGCTACTACTCTCATACATACAATGCAGTCACTACTTCCCGACATTCTGTGCAATTGCAGCAACTCCTGTATTTTATTGCTTGATCATTGGAGATTGGTTCTCATAGCTTGAGTGGCTTGTCCCTCATGATTTTATTGTGTATTATTGCTGATGTATTAATATAATGATGGATGCATGATTTTTCCCTCTTATTTTGCATTCATAATTGCAAATTTTAATGATTATGTTCATGTACTGCTGTAAGCTCTCTCACTAAGCATTTTCTAAGAGATATAGTTTGGGGAGATCTGAATAACCCATCTAGAGACATTTCTTTGGGCTCAAATTTTGGAAGAGAAGTTTTTGATGAGCTAACAAGTGGATCCAAGTCCTCCTTCAGCTTATTTTTACATTTCCTTCCTTATACAGCGTCCCCTTGGACCATTTTGCAGAAATTCTTGAAAAAGGGATATTATAGTGGTATCAGAGCATCAATCTTGGCTCAACCTATGCACTATATTTAATGTTGTCAAAAAGAGGAGCTTCTATCCAAGGAGGGGATATTTACAAAGGAAACAAGAAAAGAGGAATGACAGAAGAGGAGGTTTCCCTTATTCTTTTCCAGACCCTAGAAGGTATCATTGAAGACCTTGAGCAGATAGAAAGGGAAAACTGGAGAGACTTTCTGAGAGGGTTTGTGGATGAAGAAAGCCCTAGTTGTGACCACATTGGGTGTGAGAATTCAGCCACACATGCTGATCCACAGTGCATTCCATTGCCCACTTTCACTACCGGGAGGATGGAGGAAGAGGATGAGACCATTAGAGGAGCAGCGGTGCAACTCAAAGGTATGGCTCATGATTGTTGGTTTGAAAGTTCTGTTTCACATTGTCATGCAAATATAAAAACATATGATGAATTCACTAAGGGTTTGGTGAATAAATATGATGGAATTCAATGTGAATCATCATGTATCATAACTTAAAACACTTTGCATGCATTGGAAGGAAACATGAAACAAACTCCACTCTACATTTCTAGAGGGGAAGAAAACTAGAATGATGACTTGTTAGAGGCAAGAACCCCATTGTATGAAGGGAACTCTTCCATTTGTGATAACATGGAGATCCCTCTTTCAGAGGAACACCGAAATCCATGGTCTCTCATTGAAGGGGAGGCATACTCACATATTGGTGAAGATAATGTGCGTAGAAGAACCCACAACACTGTATCATTGGAGGAAGATACATCACCACATGGAGATGAGAGAGGAATTATTGCGTCCATGGGAGGAGTCCTTGTTTCTATGTAAGGGATTCCAAGAGATACCACATGTTGGGACCCAGTCACAAATCCTGAGTAGCATATAGTAGCATTGGAGGATTGTGAGATGGTGGAGGAAGAGAAGGATCAACATCAAGGGTTGATACACCCTTATCTATTCTGGAAAGTTTTTGCACAAAAGAAGGAGACTGTACAACGAAATGAAGATAGGTACAAATCAATCCACTCATACATACAATCCACTTCTGAACTTGATGTCTCACTATATGGAGGCATTCCACCTGGAAGGCCACCTGATCTAGAGTTGATGAGGGGCATCTTGTCACTTGATTCACCACTCTTGGATTCCAGAGAGGTGAAGACATTGGAGGAGTCCAACACAGTGCAGAGAGTTTGGGATAAACCTAAGGAGGATGGAGATACTCTCTCATTTTCAGTATCACCCACTCTCATCAGTGGTACTGCACTGACAGAGTTTGCTGCTGGGATGGAGGATGGCATCTTCATGATGCAGGATGACTACTCCACAGATTTAGAGAGATATAGGATACTTCCTTTTAGGAAGTGCTTTCTCACATATGGGAATAGATGGAGGTTACTCATGCTTACATTGACTAGGATTGGGAGATCCCTTTTGGATGACAGCTTCTCATGGGAAGCCAACTTCCAAGGGTCACCATTACTATTTGAGCATGAGCAGCTGCATGATAGGCATGGAAAAATTTTGGAGGATGAATTTGGCATGGGGGATGTCAAAGTAGCAGGAAAAAACATGAGGGGAGAATCACATTGCATATTACCAACACTGTCTCTGAGGGGGATAGATCCAGATTGGAGGTCTCAGCTCTTGGTAGAGTACTCCAAGGATCTAGGTGCATGCATGATTTTGGATGACCCAGATGGAGATGAAAGGTACATGGTGGATGATATGGTCATCTATTATTATGACCGAGTCTTCTTGACTAGGGATTCTAGTCTCAAAGAGAAACTATTACATGCAGCACATGAGGATTTCCTAGCTATGCACTTTGATGCATACTTTTCTTTGCTAAAGGAGTTCACTTGGGAGGGAATTCAGCATGATCTATATCAACATATGGAAAGATGCATAGCCCAGATGATTCTAGAGAGGTTGGCACAACCATTTCCCTACTCATTGGAGGTGAGGGAGAGCATTCAAATGAGCCATTTCAGCTCAAGGACCAGAGTACATGGAAAAGGAGGTATATGCTCTCATTTTGATTTAGCTTTGTTTACTATATATGAGTAGCATGATGAGCTTAGGATACATCTCCTTATGCTCCTTATTATGATTTCCTTATGGCCCATTGCAGAAATGTGAGTGGCTATTTTCATGATGGTTTGTGGGGGAAGCCACATATTTCTTGGTGTGCATCATTGGAACCAATTTGTAATTTCATGTTTTCACCTTATGAGATGTTTGTGGCAGCAAAAAAGTGGCTGGGAAAGCACTTGTTGTTTTTATTTTTGATGTAGGTAATAGGTGCACTGCGTTGTTCCCATAAGTGGAGAAGTGACCCACTCTCTAGTTGTATTATGACAGCTTGTTTTCATTGCATATTGCCTCCTTGTATTGCTGATGTTTATACATTCACAGGGAGCACTACCGTGAGAGTGTTGTATATATTGGGACAACCCATTGGGAGCATGAATATCCCCATTGTACATGCCTTATATTGTAGGATACACCATGGGAAAACCATGATTGCCACATTGCTACTTTTCTCTTCTTGTGGGAAAAACCACTTCGAGAATTTGAGAGGGCATATCATGGCTGATTTTCTTGATGGGGAAGCTTGGGCCATTCTTGGAGACCATACTATTTCAGCCCAAGGATGGAGGCAGCCCCATAGGTACCACAAATGGAGAGAGAAACATCGTGGGAAACAAAAACCCAACTCTCCATTCAGCCCCAACACATTGCATGAACCAGGGGTTGAGATTTTTATTTGGATGATAGCATGGATGAGAGGATATTCATTGGGGACAAATTTTTCCCATGCATGTCATCACTCCTACCTTGAGGAGGCCATAGCACAGCAATAAGGTTTCCACCTACACCTTCTATCCTTCCATGATGTGCACCATTCCGGTTTTCATACTTGGGAGGAAGCATTGGAGGACATATTTGTTGCAGGATATCTTGAGCAGTGGTGGAGATTTTTGATGAGGAGGCCACAAGAGAAAAGGGGGAGAAATTTTGTTCTCTCTATGTATTTTCTTGAGGAAAATCAACATGTGGGAGGGGAGGATTGTAATGTTCCCAAATTTTAGCCTCAAGCTAAAATGAACATTATAGTTTGCATATTTTTATTTTGTTGAATAAAATGGGTAAGGAGACCCCTTAGATAGAGAAATAACAATCCTTGTGTGAAAGGAGGATGAAAAAGCAGCGGGATTAAGCACCTAAGGGTGTGAACATGATTGAGATCACTTTGATTTAGTCATCTTTGACTAAGTCAACAACGCTATCCAAGAGAAGGAATCTCCATGACAAGGCAGTGCAGTTTTAGAGGAGGCTCCACTTGCATGAGCTAGGTGGCAAGTGTGAATGGGATCCGTGGTGAGAGGAGTTCATTTTCTTTATAAGGAGGAGATGGCAGCCCATTTTCATTATGCATTAGCTTATCATTTTCGTTGGGTCTGCAAAGACTTGCATCTCCGGGCTGTTTAGCAGGGTTGTAGTGTTTTTGAACCCAAGGGTGTTCCTAGTCGAGAATCCCTACCTCATCATCAAGGAAGGAGAGGGTTTGAGCTCCATTTCCTCATTTCAGCATTTTTCCAAAGCTTACTACTTCAGCTACAATGTTATTCCGTTGGGCAGAAAATATTGAGTTGCTGGGTGCAGTAATAGAGGAACTCAAAGAGTCATTCTTTGGCTTGTTCTTTAGTGGAGATCTTGCATATTCATTGGAGGAGAAATAGAGGAGAATCTTGGGCATTATTTCATATCTTTGGCACCAGGCCAATCATTCACCTCTCTCACAATGCAGTCTAGGTCTGGAACTGCGTTATTTTATGCAGGCAGTTGTTGGGAGGGTCATTTGAGCTGATCAAGAGGAGTGTTTTTGAGTAAAATGGATCAGCCCTTTGCTTGAGGACATTATCAGATGATGGAATCAAGATTTTAGATCTGCTACAACCTCATTCTTATTTTGATTCAGTTTTAGTGACAAGTTATTTGTCACATTGTATTTTATCCGGCATTTCTAGCAATCCGTCTTGGATTGGCTAGAGATTTTGTATTGGAGCCCATATTTCCATTTGTGGGAATTTCTTTGTATCCTTTAGCCACATTAACATTTTTAATGTATTCAATAGATGTTACTCTCATAGTGACAGCGCAGTCACTACTTCTCGCCATTCTATGAAATTGCAGCAACTCCTATATTTTATTGCTTGATCATTGGAGATTGGTTCTCATAGCTTGAATGGCTTGTCCCTCATGATTTTATTGTGTGTTATTGCTGATGTATTAATATAATGATGGATGCATGATTTTTCCCTCTTATTTTTCATTCATAATTGTATATTTTAATGGTTACATTCATGTACTGCCGTAAGCTCTCTCATTGAGCATTTTCTAAGGGATCTAGTTTGCGGAGATCTGAATAACCCATATAGAGACATTTCTTTTGGCTGAAATTCTGGAAGAGAAGTTTTTAATGAGTTAAAAAGGGGATCCAAGTCCCCCTTCAGCTTATTTTTACATTTCCTTCCTTATACAGCGTCCCCTTGGACCATTTTGCAGAAATTCCTTAAAAAGGGATATTACATTGAATTAAATTATATTTAATTCACAAGTAGTGATCTATGAGATATTTGATGATTTTCTATTATTAGCTGCATGCATGTTGTTAGGTCCTTGTAATTTGTTAGATTGGAAAGACCAAATGTATGAGGGTAACATCAAACCAATATTTGGAGTCCTACGACCTAGCCTTCCTAGACTTAGAGAGGGCTCTCTTTATATTTGTATGAAAGATGTAAACTTGATTGATCTTAAGGTTTTTATTTTAGGCTAGTTATAATGATTAAGGTTTGTTTGTTTGTTTTGCTTGGTTGGGTTGCTTTTCAAGAAGAACATATAGAGTAGGAGAGGTTTAGACCATTGGGCTATGGAGTCTACAAAAGGTCTCGAAAGGTATAACAATAGGTAAAGGGTGTTTCGGAGGGTAAGTATAACAAAGCCAAATGGATCTTGAAGGCTTATGTGAGTGAAGTGAACATTAAATTGTGAGATTAGTAGGTTTAAAGGGAAATTAATAATCCTTTAACATGTACTATAACAAGAAAAGTATTTAAGAACACTGTTGAACCTCAGGATTACCCTCTCTTTGATAGTTTTTCTCACATCATTCCATCATTTTTCCATAAGATCACAAACCCTAATAAATGAAGAATGCTTAGTTTTGTCTTAAGGATGCATTTAAATGATTGTCATATTATATTTTCATGATTTTGCTATTTGGATATGTTTTTTCAATTTAGCTATAGAATGCAGCCTGTTCTGTAGCTAATTGTGTGTTTCGTAGCAACTCTTATGGTTTAGCAGGTTTCACGTGTTAGCTAAGGAATTGGGCACATGGGTGTTTCTAAAATCATGCCTACATGGATTCTATCCTACTCACTCAGTCCAGATTGACATAAAAAGGAGCCTAAACTCATGGTCAAAGTTACAAGTCAAAATATGTTACCTGTAGTAGTAGGACTCCTGATTCGCTCTTCATAGCAAATCATGAGTCCAACAATCCTATTTCAATTTCAATTTGAGTTAGACACTTGTAGATAGTTTAAATCATAATCAATTATGTATTTTCCCTTTAAATATTGGTTCCATAGAACCGAGAGATAGTTCAGTACAGTTCAGATTTCTAAGTGTAAATGCAAGCTTTATGTGGATACTCTATTTCCAGACTTTATTTTCATCATAAAAAAAAGTTCAATTTGTCAATGATTGCTTGATTGCACCTTTAAAAAACTAGGATTTCAACCACATCAGTTGCAGAGGGCCCCTACTTCTAAAGGGGGTTTTTATTTGTGCTTTTAGTTAAATTTCCTTTACTCTGTTTCAACAATTTCTGTTTCTAATTAGGCTTATGCTTAGTTTCCAGTTTTAAAATAGTTTAATGATAAATCACAATTGTGAAGACTTACTCTTCCAAGAAATTTAATGGAAATAGAAACTCTATTTTCAAAACCGAATTAAGGATTTAAGTGCTAAGAAACCACAGTCCTTTAGTTTTACTGTTCTTTTCTTTATTTCCATTATAACAGAGCTATCAATTGCTGTGTCAACAGATGTTTATAAAAGCCATTTTCAATATGCTAATCCTACATTAAATGGCTCAATATATTACACATACAGTAGTTGAATTTACCTTGCTTATTGTCATTTTCTTTCCAAAGACTAAGGCATAATTGATTTCTCCTAAAGCATCTCAAAAGAATAAACACTTTACAATATAATGTTGCATAAAAATCAATTGTACATTAGTTGATTTTAGTTAAAATTACATGTTTTTTCTTTCAAGACCCTCACTTAATTGCAAACAATAATCTTCCTAAATATCACTCTAAAAGGAATTGAATTGATCATGTTTCAAGATGGGATGGTTGAATGATTAATGAAATGCAATTTTTGAGTTATCCATTTGCAGATTTTTTTTAGTTCTCTAGTTGAACAGGTGTAATTAGTTACCTAACATTACTTCAAGAAGATCACTCTTTACAAATTGAATATTGGGAGTAACTAAAAATACCTTAGAAGTTTTTATTACATTCCTTGCTTACTGTTCTAAACATTAGGAGATTAAAAATACAAACAATTACTTGACATAATCTCAATAAGGTCATACCTAATCATTGAATGTTTAAGTAACCAAAGGTACACTAGTTGTTCATTTTCCACTTTCATTTAAGATAGGAATTGTAATTGTCAATATTAGTTTTAGAAATAGATCCATGGATTAGGACAAATAAACAAATTAGATAGATGCTTTCTTTTCTTAACTAGCCCATAGTGTTAAGTCCCTATATTAATAGTGTAGCCCCTCATTATGTTAGTGTAGCCCCCCTTATTGTTATTATTGTACCCCTGTAACCCCCATATTGTTATTATTGTGCCCTTACATTATTATTGTTAGGTCGGCTAGGATTACATTGTGGCCCCACTAGGATTATATTATGGCCCCATGGACTCCTATATGTAGAAGGAGGTTTTGTTCATTTGTATCATCCAAGAATTGTTCATTCATGTAATGTATTGGAGGTTGCCCCCTCGAAGTGGCTCATTTCTAAGGCGTGAATATCTCTTTTCTTCTCTCTTTAGAGCTGGTTACACAACATTTGGTATCAGAGCTTTGGGATTCTAGGGTTTCGCTGCTCCAAACAGGTCATCGTGGCATTTTCGCTATAACTTTTTTCTACGAAGCTTCAGAAGCTGAAATTTCTAGGGTGCGAAGCTGAAATCTTGAGGAAGGTTGTCTAAACATTTCAGATCTTGGTTCGCAATATTTGAGGAGATATCATCTGTGGAAGTTAGGTATTTTTTCAGGCTCATAAACAGGTCATCGTGGAAATTGCGCTATAAAATTTTTTGTACGAAGTTTCAGAGTCTGAAATTCATATGGTGCGAAGCTGAAATCCTGAGGAAATTCTTCAAAACATTTCAGAGCTTGGTTCGCAATATTTTTGGAGATATGATCTGTGGAAGGTAGTGCTTTTTCAGGCTCCTGAATTTCATCTCAAAGAGGTGATCGTGGGAAAACTTCAATAACTCTCTCTCTGGGCATTGGATTGAAGTGCCGTAAAAAGTGGTCGCAAGTACACGGACTGAAGTTTCTTCGCTATCAATTTCAGAGACAAAGGACAAAACAGTGACACGTGGCAATTCGTACAAGTTCGCTCTACTGAACCAGTCCAGAATTAGGTCATTGTGGGAGATTGGACACAAATTTGTCTTGGAGAATCCAAATCGGGTCAGACCTGTGGCATTTGAAAGAAGCTTCAGAGATCTACTACAGAGCTGAATTTCAGATATCGAAGATTTTCAAATACAGAGATAATTCAATTTCAATATCGAGCTCCTAAAGGCTAGTAAAAGGTGTGTATTTTTTTTTCCAAATTGCATAAGTCTTGTTTGAAGAATCAAGTTGAATTGATTCCAAGGGCATATTGTAGAATAGATATCAATATTGAATTCTAAAATGGCCCCTAAAAAGAATTCAACACCCATCAAGCCTTCAGAAGGCTCTACCATGACTCATGAAGATGAAGAATTGCAACATGATCTATCAAAATTACAAGAACAAGTGCAACAAATTTCACTCTCGCGAAGAGCAGCAAAAAATGAAATGGAAGTTTTGAAGAAAGGTGTGGAAGTGAAGATGGATGGTTTGAAGAAAGGCATGGAAGCTAAGATGGATGGTGTGCAAGCTAAGATGAATGGCATGGAAGCTAAGATGGATGGCATGGAAGTGGGCATGGAAGCTAAGATGGATGACATGAAAGACAACATTGAAAACATGAAGAATGATCTAAAAGCATACATGGAAGGCTTGATGACAAGCTTAAAACCAGAAATGATTCCTAATGGCGGAAATATAGGAGAAGAACCTCATGATGAGAACAAAATAAATGTTAATAATGATTTCATAAACTCGAATGTTGGCGGGAAGAACCACCATATTCCAAAAATGGATATGAAGAAGTTTGATGGAAAGGATCCAGTAACATGGATACTACAGATGGAGCAATATTTTGATCTCCATAACGTGCAAAACACACAAAAGGTACGCATTGCAACTTTACATTTAGAAAAAAAATACATTTGTATGGTATCGATGGCTTTGCTCCCGTAAAAAAATTGTCACTTGGTCAATTTTTACGGAGGAAATGATAGCACATTATGAGGATACAAGGAGCAACACCTTCTTTAGCCAATTGATAAATCTCAAACAAAAGGGTTTAGTGGGGCAACACATTGAGGACTTCCAAAAATTGAATATAAGGGTAACTAATATTCCAGAGGAACACATGATTGATCTCTTCTTAGGTACTCTAAAGGATAACATCCAACATGAAGTTCGTGTTTTGGAACCTGATTCATTGGAGAAGGCATTCGGGTTGGCAAGAAAAGTTGAATGTAAAATTATGGCGACAAGGAAGCCTACCACTCAATTCTATAAAGAAGGAAGTGTTTCTACGCCTAGATTTCCACAACCTACGAGGTTGACACCACAACAATTGGAAGAAAAAAGAGCAAAAGGGCTTTTCTACAGTTGTGATAGCAAATACACTAAAGGTCATAAGTGTGCTGAGAAGAAATTATTTTACATAAATTGTGAAGAGGAAGAAGAAAATGAACAAGAAGAGGATATACACCAGGAACCAGCCCCAGAAGAGGAAGAAATGAATCCAACCATATCGTGTAATGCACTGGCAGGAAGTACCACTCCTCAAACTCTCAAGATAAAAGGACAAATCAAGAAGAGAAAGGTAATAGTGTTGATTGATTCAGGTAGCACCCATAATTTTATTCATTGTAAGGTAGCCAAGGAATTAAATTGTTTCCTATACTCAGCACCAGAATGTCAAGTGATGGTTGCAAATGGAGGAACTATAAATTTCTCTGGAAAATGCCATAATATTAAGCTAACCATGGGGGAATATGTATTGACTAGTCCAATGCTTTCCATTCCTATAGGAGGTGCTGATGTTGTACTAGGAGTACAATGGTTACAATCTTTGGGGACGGTAGCTTTTAATTTTCAAGAACTTTTCTTGAAATTCTTTTCAGAAGGAAAGGAAGTCGAATTACGGGGTATTGAAGGAGGTTTTGTTCATTTGTATAATCCAAGAATTGTTCATTCATGTAATGTATTGGAGGTTGCCCCCTCGAAGTGGCTCATTTCTAAGGCGTGAATATCTCTTTTCTTCTCTCTTTGGAGCTGGTTACACAACACATAGTCTTGGTTTGTTTTATGAAAATTAGATTAGTTTAAGGAACATTTCCTTTTATTTCTTCTAAAAGTCATTAGATTCACTTAAATATTTCCATAGTTTTTATATTAACCATTCTTAGATCTCAAAGAAAAAAACCCCCCCTAAAAACAAAAAAAATACAAAACAATGAAGGAAGGAGTAGGTTTCTTAAGTGCATATAGTGCACCACACTTCATCAGTTTACAAACATTGGATTGATAATTAATGCAAACAATTTAGAACACTAAATTGACTAAAAATTTTTGCGTCGTTGCCGAGGAAGTGTAATTATGTAGCCTTATTTCCTACATCCAAAAAATAATCATATGCATAGAGAAAGAGACTCTAGGGGAAGATTCATAGCTAGAGGTAAGAGTTTAATCCCTACAACACCACTCACTCCACCAAGACCAAGAATTAGTACACCTCCATCTCAAACTCATATTCCATATTTTACTGGCCATAAACTTCCAGAAGTTCTAAGATCAGATATCCAGTTAGGAGGATCTCCTACTTCATCCACTTAGGCAAGCTTAGAGGAAGAATATCCTAGGACTTGAACAGAAGGAGTAACCTTTTTCACTTCTACAGGGGAACCTATTATAGTTGAAGAGTTAAAATTCCCTAGTGGAGAGGAAGAAGAAGAACCTTTCTTCAACATACCATTGATTGAGGAACCAGAGGAAGAGCAGTTAACTCTGCAGATTGAATCTTATATTAGCTCTGAAGAATCTATCATGGCAGGAAGAGGAGAAGAAGGAGGAGAGGGAGAAGGAGAAATTTTAAATGGATAAAATGTACTATTTGGAGGAGGTAGAGGTAGAGGAAGAGATAGAGGAAGAGGTATAGGAAATGAAGAAGGAGGTAGAGGTATAGGAAATAGAGGAACCGAGAGTTCTTTTGGATTCCCTATAATAGATAAAGAGACAAATGCTACCATGAAAAATATCTCACCTTCTGTCCTCCCAAACTCTCATGGATTAAAAAGTGAAGACCCTGAAACCTTTTTATTTGAATTTAAAGTCTTGTGTAGAACTTATGAATATTTACAAGATGTTCAAAACTCAAATTGTTTCCTTCAACATTGAAAGGAGAAGCTCTAAAATGGGTCATGAGTCTAATCACTAGGTCTATTACAACATGGAATGATATGTAGAGAGAATTTCTAGAAAGGTATTTGGATTATTGCATACCTATTAATCACAAGGAAGAATTCTTTAAAATGATGCAAAAAGAGGATGAAAATTTGGAGGATTTACTTGAAAGATTAAACTATGACATAAAAAGAGAAGAAATGGGAAATCTAGATCAAGACACTCTAAAAGAGCTTTTGTTGAAAAAAATTAGAGATGAATGGATAGATATCCTTAACATGATGGGGAAGGGGGACATATCCCAACTTACATTACCTGATATTGGGGAGCTATGTATTAATCTCTCAAGAGGAAAATCAAAAATTTGGAAAGGACCAAGAGATCCTGCTCTTTCTAAGGTAAACAAATTTGCAACTGGAACAGTGAGTAGGGTAGAAATTGGAAACATGCTTGATGAATTCAAAACATACATTTTAGGGAGTCTTAGTGAACAGACATAAACCCTTAAGTTACAAAACAAGAAAAAAGACAAGATCGATGATTAAGCTATTTTCTGTCCAAAATGCACAAAGAAACATGCTTTGAGAGAATGTCCTCTTGAAGAAAAAGTCATAGAAACTTGTATGATTTGTTCAGAAAGTCATGAGACTAAGAATTGTCCTTCAATTACTAGTCTTAAGGAAATTTTTAAAGAAGAAACAACATCAAATCCTGGAGAATCAATTTGTTTTGCCTCTAGAATACCGTGGTAGGGGCCACAAACTCAAGGGTTTAACAACCAAATGTATACTCAACCCCCACCAAATTGGAATTCTTGGTAGCAAAATTGGCCTCAATTTCAATCTCAATCTCAACCTTGGGCTCAAGGAATGAAGAATCCATATGGAATATTCTCTCATTACTATCAATATCCTCCATCTTATCCAAATTATCCACCCCAACAAATTTCTCAACAAAATCAACAACCCCAAATCCAAAACCAAAATCCAAAAATCTCACTACCATTCCCTCAAAGACCAAATCAATTACCTACCCAACCATTGCCAAACCCCAACAATAAAAATCCTCAGAATACCTATATGATAGAAGGTCATCAATTTCCAACCTATATGATTACTCCTTTATATCTTAATGATGTCCAACTAAGATCTGGTAGGATACACTAGTAAAAAATGATGAAATTAGTGACTAGGTGACTAAAAAAGTTAGTCACCACAATTATTTCAAGTGAATTACTACTAAATTTGAGCAATTTTAAGTGACCGAACTAAAAATGACTAACTTAAATGACTAATTTAGTCTATGGATAAAATATACGACTCGATAATAAGTGACTAAACTAAAAATGACTAACTTAAATAACTAATTAGTCATTTAAGTTAGTCATTTTTAGTTTGGTCACTTAAAATTGCTCAAATTTAGTAGTAATTTACTTGGAATAATTGTGGTGACTAACTTTTTTAGTCACCTAGTCACTAATTTCATCATTTTCTGCTGGTGCACATGGAACTGAGTGAGTGATTGATGACTACCTAAAGGACTTAAACCAAATTAACCGTAGAGGTTAAAGCTACAATTGAAAAAAGAACATTAACACACACATGATAATTCACACTAGAATTCATCCTCTCATCTTCAAGAGTTGATGAATAAAATGTTAATTCTTTGATGAAACCAATGAAACCAAGAAGATACTTATCAACCCTTACTTAATGAAGTAAAGAAAGTCTTCAAAAGGAGGATATGTATTTCATCCAATTAAAGATTGAAAGACATGCTCTTTTTTTATTTCAAGGAAAACTTTATGGAGAAACTTGAGATCGACAACTCATTAGAGTGACTTGAGCTACACTTGAGATGGACTGAAATGATTTCCATCAATTTGCAACCCAAGAGTATATTCAATATGTTGTAAGTCTATAGTAATAACATACGATTTAGCAAGGGTCAATACATATCTAAATACACTTGTGGAGTGGTCACACTCATTGGGGAAACTACCCTTCTAGATTAATGAAAGTCATGTTCTTTTTCACTTCTAGGAAAAGTTTATAGAGAAACCCAACACTGGTAATTAATCAAAGTGTTTTGAGGTACAGTTGAGATGAAATGGAATGATTGCCACTATAACCCAAAAGTATATCCAATATGCTGCTAGTATACACTAATAACATGTGATTTATTAAGAATGGTCAAGAAATTTGGAGATACAGTACTTGTGTGGTGGTCCTACTCCTTGAAGGCTTCTATGTCCTTTCTAGTGTTATAAAGATAAGACAAATGTCTCAGGAGAAATTTGAACCTAGATAAGGGAAATAAAGAACTAAACAAATACTACAACATTGATAATAACCAATTAAGCCAACCAACCTATTACTCTTTTTCCCTTGATAATCCTTTTTACCCTAATTTATTACTTCTCTTATTAAAATTTCTCCACAAAATTCTCTTAAAAAACCCCTTATTGTAGAATTTTTTCTACTATAAATTTTACCTCTTCCTTATATATATATATATTGATGGTCCCTTTTTACACATAAAATTTTTATTTTTCCACATCGCTCAAATAAAACACACATTCAAATTTTGTTCAAAATAAAAAATAAATAATACCCATATTTGAAAATAGGAAAAATAAAGACCGTGGACATTATTTTTCAAAGCCACTAACACAAAGAGAGTCCCGCCATCAGAAATAGAGTTTAATAGCTTTCGAATTCATGCCCTAATTTGTGCCTTACGAAACCGCAATCACATTCAAAAATTCAGGAGAGTGGTGGGAAGCGGGAAGAATGAGGGCAATATTGGCATGCCCACGATGCACCCACAATGCACAATTCAGGAGACAACACAGTAGTATTGAGGAGACTATTTTACTTATGCCAAATAACTAATAAAATCACGCCCTAATTCATGCCTTTTCTGAAGTCGCAATCACATTAAAAATTCAACCCACTACGTCTATGGAGAGTGGTGGGAAGAATGAGGGAAATGACATGCCAACGATGCACAATTCAGGAGACAACGCAGTGGTATTTGAGAAGAATATTTTGCTTCTTCTAAAGAACTGATGAGACTAAATGGTGCAACAAAATAACCCATTGAAGATCATTTTGGCGAGTCCATAGTAAGAGAAATTACCATTAGGGATTTCAGGGTTGAAGATCAGTTCTTGAAGAAGAACTTAGACTTTATTGAAAAAAATTCGAGCCCCTTTTCCACAGTTTCTGAGCCACTGAATGGTTGATTTAGCATCTAAAGGTGCTAAATGCAACTATTCTTTGCTCCTCTACTCTTGCTATGGTTCTACTCCCATAGGGCAGCTTCAATCCTGGTATGAACAATGAAACTAATTGTCAACTATGGGTGATTTCTGTTGTTACTGAATGTTTTTATGTATAAGATGATCATTCCTAACAATTTGAACTGGTGCAGGTTTCATTGGGATGGCCTTATTTTACAGTCTATCATTAATGAAAAAATCGTTTGTTGAAAGTATACAAAACCAATTTACATTTGTGAACTACATTGTTTCTGTAGAACACATCAAACAATAGATGCACATTCCTAGTGAGGACCCAGCTATTATAGAATATTACAGACCACCGGATAATGGAGAAATTCGTGGCAAGATGGAGTAACTAGCACAAGCTACCCCATACCACTAGGAAATAATTTTATGTACAAGTTCCAAGTGAAGGACGAGATAGGTAGCTACTATTACTTCCATCATTGTATCTGCAGAAAGCTGCAGGGGGCTTCGGAGGACTAAGTGTAATGTCAGGAGGTCAGGAGGCCAAGGCCAGGAGGCGGGAGTACAAAGTACAAAGTACAAAGTACTAGAAGTACTAGAAGTACAAGGAGTGCTCTACAAGGGGAGTGCAAAGAAGGGGAGTACAAAATACGAAATCAACGGCATTCAATTACACCAAATACGTGTTTAACGACACGCATTGTCATGAAAACATACCATTTCATGCATACTTATGTCTAGTTCTCATATGTGTGTCTAGGCTGATCCTTGTTCACATTGAGCTAGTTTACTTGGGTGATCTCTTCCTCCTCAAGGATGCATGTTGACTTAGTCAAACTTGACTATGTCCACATATTTTTTGCCCTTGTTCACACCTGTAAGTGTAAATTCTAGCTCCTAAAGTGATCCCCTTCCTTATTAAGGTGGAAATTATTCATATTTTTATTGTTCATGGGCTTCATTACCCATTTATTCCTTCCCTAGGTGAAAGTAGAAAAATCTAATATTCCAAATTGCTGTGTGCAAATTTTGGAATATTACAGTCCTCCCCTCCCAAATGTGGCTTGTCCTCAAGAAAATGCAAGGATAGGACTAAAAAGAATCCTCTTCTCCCCTGTAGCAGCTTCATAAGATGAAATCCTCCAAAGTTCAAGGTGCTACAACATCAACATATCTCCAAGTTGCCTCTCCCAAGTATGTAAGCTATCCAAATAGCTGGCATTATGTGACAGTGGATCATCCATGGAGGCAACAATAGGATATTTTGAAGGTCCTCTTGGGGCATGAAGGCTGATATATATTGGGACTCATCATCCCCCATTTTAATCTCTCCTCCCCAAGCTATCAACCAAACAAAATGAGTCACCCTCCAAAATGGTAACTCATGCAAATCATCCTCCACCTGAAGCTCCGAAAAAGTAGGTGGGCTGAAATTTCGGACATGGTAGACATAGTAGCCTACCCCACACTGTCTTCCTCTCCACTTAAGATAAGTATAGAGGATTTTCTAATCTTGGGCTGCAATGATGTTGCCCTCCAATGGCAAGAAGGAAACTATACCTCCAAAGGTCCCTTTCCCAGTGCTGTGAATCAAGTTGGCCCAAACCATCTCATACATGATGGATAAGAAATCACCATCATATGGCATCCCATCCACCTCATGGACCTCCTCATAAAGAAACAAATACTTTGTCGTAGTGGCCATGTCTCTTCCCATGCTCCCCTTAGAACATGTAATGCAGAAAGTGTGGGGATCCTCCTCCCCATAGAACACATCCACTCCATGTTTTCCTCCTCAAATCATGCTCCTCATATAGATAAGAATAATATCAGCAAGTAGGATTATGATCAGCATCATAATGAAAGAAACACTGAAGGATTCATGTGGTGCTGGAAGGTACCAACAGTCTCCCAAGTGGTCACAGCGCAGTTTTCCCCACTGTAGCTTCAAACAATAGCATGGGAAGTTGTTTCTCGATAGATGGCTAGTTGTGCAAGTCACCACATCTACCAGCAAATAGTGGATGGTTGAATGTATCAATTGAGCATATAAGGAGTAACCAAACACTTGCCCTAGATAATATAGCAGATGGTTGTCTCCATCATAATAGCTAGCCAAAAATGGTCCATGGAGCCTAAAGAGAAATTTGCCCCTTTGTAGAGCAATGCATTGCAAGGAAATGGTAAGAGTATACAAATATTGTGCTGAACAATCAATTAATTCCAGAACAAAATCCTTACCATGTAATGAAAGCAGGATGGTGACTAAATCCATAGATAGATCCTCCATGGTGGTATGATATATCCATATGAAGAGGGGTGAACTACATGCTGCATGAAAATCCTCCTTCTCATGCTTGGAGATCCAAGTCAAGGAGAACATACCACCATACCCAATGATTCCATCCACCACTCTACCAATCTCACCTCCTCTATGCCCACCAAGTGCATCAAATATGAACTGATCTTGGGAACAATCCATCAACAAGCTCATGCCCCAAAGTGAGAGCGTTGTTGGCCTATGCAAATGGGCTCCTTCCAACTCATAAATCCATCCTCTGACATGTTCAATGTGAAAGACTCCTCTCATAATGTTGCCATCTCCTCCTATTGCAACATCATGCAAAATGTGAGAGAAACTCTGCCCTTGCTCTCTCTCAATCCTCCAAAGCAACAAATGTCTTTGCTGCCCCGACATATCTCCATCATACAACTCATGTGGTGAAAACATAATGATCACATCACCATAATGCATCCACACTCCTTGCTGCCCATGATGCAAGTACCCTGGCAAGTTCTCTCCTCCCACATACCCTTGGAAAAAGGATATGTCTCATGATGGCCAAACTCTCTCAAGAGTAGCCAACGCAGTTTTTCCTCTTTCTGCCCAGTATCATAGATTTTCAAGTAGCTTTCTAGCTTCTTGCTCTCTATCCACATCCACTTATCCACCGATGGATGCCTCCTACCATTATCCACCTTAGTACTCCTCCAAATAAGATTACCATCCTCCCATATCAGATTTTTCTCCTTGCATTCCATGGGATGCTGAAATGCAACTCTTGGAGACCTCCTAGAGAAGAACTCTCACCGATGATCATCTTGAACCCATAAGGATCCAAGGGGGCTGAAGGCAAAGCCTCCTTGATTCTACCTCTTGATAACTCTGTAACCCTCCTCCAGGGTGTTGTGGCTATCTCATGTATCAACTCCCTGATGAACATTTGACTCTGCATGAATTTGTTTGGAGAAAATTTCACTCCATCCTCCAAGCATTCACACTCCACCCTCAAGGGTTGTGTGCAACTCAACAAGGGCCCATGAGAATAATGGTTCATCTGCTTCTTGAACCATTCAAGCTTGCACAGCGCAGTGCAATCCTGCTACTCTACCTCAGAAATAATGTTTGATCTTGGGCCATATGAAGAAATATTTCCACATTTTTTAGAAATATTTGATTCAATAAGTAAAAGTGGAAATCTTTCCATACCTTGGTGAGATGTGGGAACCTCTTATAGAGCTGCAAGGGCTCCTCCCTCCAATGTAATGGTTACCCTAACTGCTGATGTAGAAGGCTTCTCTCCCAAGGCTATGGCAATGCTCGTACATGTCTCCTCCCATGGTGGTGTGGACCCTCTCTCCTCTGATCTTTCTCCATCAAAGGTTCTGATCAGCTCTTGAGTGAACTCAGAAAAATAAGTCACTCTTGTGTGGCTTAAGTGACTGCACCACCAAGCATTGGCTTCACCCTCTAGGTGCAGCACTGCAACTTCTGTTGCCTCCCTCTCTACCACTGGATGAAGTAGGAAGAATGCCTCAAGCTTCCTTGCACAAGCTATTGCTGTAGTTGACCCATAAAATTTAGAAAATTGGAATCTATTGCCTTTAATTTCCCCTTTGTTGCAGGATCTTCTCTCTTCTCTCAGTTGAATGAACTGACGAAAATCTAGGGTCTCTTTGAAAGCCCTAGGTTGGCACTTGTATTCTGCCAAATACCCACTCAAGATTTCATGCTCTAAGTGGTATCCTTGCTCTCCAATTCCTGAATGAGAACAAGAAGTGCATGCATCTTCTTCTGCCTCCTGAAACCTTCTAGAGGTCTCACTGCAGCTCTCTCCTCCTTGAAACCCTCTTGGAGTTTCAATGAATTTCTCTTCTTCTTTCTTCTTAGATCTGAAAATGGATGAGAGTAAGCTCAACCTCTCCATAATTTTTTTCTCCTCTTCTTCTTATCTTCTTATTGGATCTGAAATCCACAGGCTGAGCCAAGATGGTAGCTCCGATACCACTATAATATCCCAAAATGGGAACAACTACACTATTGGGAATAATTTTAGTTATTACCAATGTGGAGCTTTAGCAAATCATGAGCATGGAAATGTAGAGAAACTCATTATATGTGTAATAGAATCATACCAGAATATGAAATAACCTCAGCATCAAGATGATCTATATTCTCCTTCCCGGGTGGGTAAATGCATCAATATAGAGCATAAAAAAATTGTCTTCAGAAAATAATGCTATAAAAGTGAGAAATGGGACTTGGATCCCTTAGAAGACATGATATAAAACTCACATGCAGAATTAGAGGTGAACCAAATCACTCTAGCTCATATAAGAAGATCTCCCCAAGTCCATATGCCTCAAATAAGCCCAAACCCCATAGCCTAGCTTATGCAGAAAGTACTGAAGCAAGGATTGCGTTATTATAATGAGGGTTTATGCAGAAAATAATGAAATAAGACTGATATAGAGCCTATATTAATCAAACAACAGAGAGATGGAGGTTTAACCTCTTTTACACCAAGAAAAAGACACCCAGCAAGGGTTTCCGGCAATATACATATACAAAAAGCAAGACTGTAGAAAATAACGCAGTCTACTAGAACTCTGCAGTAAAAGTGGCTAAATATGACATTGAAAAGCTGAATAATACATAAAATGGACAAAGGCCTTCTTATTAGATCTCCCGAAGGGAAATCAGCACCTCCTCCTCAAAGACTAGCACAAAATCAAAGGGTGCAACCCTGCTGCTGCTGCCCCTACATAAAAGACGCAATTTTTTGAAGGAAATTGAGCTGTGGCTAAGTATGGATGGATGGCCCCAAGCAAAATTCTGAAATTAAGCTCCAATCCTTCCCTCTTGATCCCTTAAGCAAGCAGATCCAAAGAGAGGATGAAATTCCCGCACGAGAATTCTTTGCACTAAGCAGTGCAGCAACTCCGGCGAAATAACTGAAGCATGTAGATAGTCAGAAGACCAAATATAGCTGAATACATGAATGATCTCTTTGATGCTATGCCCTCCTTTTTATCTTTGGTGAGCCTCCTCTCCTCGGACCCCACTCATTGTTGAGGTGACTTCCTAGTGAAGCTTCCTCCTTCAAAACTGCGTTGTCCTAGTTGGCTTCCCTCCTCCTTGTAACAACGTTGTTGACTTGGTCAACTGAGACTAATCCACCTAAAATGCCTCTTTTCACACTAAGGGATCTTCAATCTAGTTCTCATATGCGTGTCTAGGTTGATCCTTGTTCACATTGAGCTAGTTTACTTGGGTGATCTCTTCCTCCTCAAGAATGTATGTTGACTTAGTCAAACTTGACTATGTCCACATCTGTTTTGCCCTTGTTCACACCTGTAAGTGTAAATTCCATCTCCTAAAGTTATCCCCTTCCTTATTAAGGTGGAAATTATTCATATTTTTATTGTTCATGGGCTTCCTTACCCATTTATTCCTTCCCTAGGTGAAAGTAGCAAAATCTAATATTCCAAATTCTTGTGTGCAAATTTTGGAATATTACATAGTCGCTTGATCCAACTCTTCCTTGCTTGATATCTGATTTCCTTTCCTTTCTTATGCTTCCTTTTCCTTCCTTTCTCCAATTCTATAGTGCTCCAAGAATGATGTAAGTGTGCAAGAGTATGAGAGAGAGATCCAAAACTGAACTGACAAAATGTTAACCACCACAAGTCGTGAACTGATAGTTAGAATCCTTTTTATTAATGAGGCCTCTATTTTCTTCAATTTCCTCTATTTTCCTTCAATTTCCTCCTTACATGTAACTTGTGACCTTTCAACTTCATTTTCTCTTAATTTCCATTATTTTCATAAATATTCCAACTTTCCTTAGCCATAATAAACCAAATGAACACCCACTAGGATGTTTTGTCCAACATTCAACTTGGAATACGTGTCCCATGACCTTGGTCTTAATATTCCTTTATTAACTTTATTACATAGATTCTTAACCAAGGCTATTACAAAACCCTCCCCCTTATGTAAACATTGGCCTTTGTGCTCAATGACACTTATAAACCAACAAAACACATGGTGCACACGGATATTTATAACACAACTCAATGCACCATTTACATCATATTATACTGCTGAAAATAAATAAATATATAAATAAATAAATCCAACATATCATGAACACCATACCACTTATTGGAGCTTTATAAAAAAGTTCGATGTGGTATTTACATCAAACATATGCATATATATACATAAAAATAAACAAAAAAAAAAACATATACCAAAACATATCCACTCAACCAGTGAATAGAGAAGGATACATAGCTGATCCATGTGGATATTGGTGGCCACCCACCTATTCCATGTGGACCCGCACCATCAATTCTTTCATTTTTTCAGTTTCAGAACAACTTACTATTTTTAGCAAGTTTTCGGGTCCTGACTTTCGGAGACGTTTTGAGGCCCTAATGATCCAGGTGGATATTGGTGGCCACCCAGTTATTCCATTTGAACCCCCACCATCGGTTCTTTCAGTTTTTCAGTTTCGGCACAACTTACTATTTTTATAATTTTTTCGGGTCCTGAAATTTTGGAGTCATTTTGAGGCCCTAAATAACATTTTTTGGGAAACCCGGGAGAAACATGGGTCTATGGACTTATGTTTCTCACATAAAAATTTTTAGTCCTCAGATAAATATTTTTAACGAGGTATGGTGCGTGTCAAACAAAGATCGTATGCCAAAATTACGTCCCCGAGAAGTTTAAACACCAATTTACCCAAACAGGGCCCATAGTTTTGGCACTTCATCTCCTACGGTTAGGTTTTTGGATATTTATGTTTTTCTATTGTTTCTCAACAATAAATAGGCCTTCGAGCCTCATTGTAATAGAGTTCAGAGACATTTAGCCACCACATCTCTTCTCAGAGATAATCTACCATCACCCTAGCTAGTTTATTTCCATTCTGTCTGTAAACATATTTCAATTGTTTGATATTAATGAAATGAAGTATTATTTCCGCTGCATCTTTGTGTTCATTTCTATTTTTGTATTTAATTGCATTCTTGCATAAATCTGAATCATTGGTATCAAAGCGGTCTTCTCTTTCTCTGTTTTTCTTTGCATGCCCCCAATGCAGTCAGGGTATAAGGAGTTAGGGCTCGATCCGGTTGAACCCTTCTAATATCAGCCTCACAAATCCTGTCGACCTCCCATGGCAGAAGAAAAGAAAGACGAGGCATTAGGAGATTCTATAAAAATATCTCTCGAGGATCCGCTCGAGAAACAAAGGAATGCGATGATGGATAACTTTGCTCAGATCCTTCAACAACTACATCTGCATCCAAAAACCACTTTGGGGGTGCCACTCCCTTCAAGGTACAGATAAAATTTGACATCCTATGTTTGAAGGCCAGATAGATGCAGAATTCATAGGTATATGTTTTAATTTTCTAGAAGGGTATTTCTCGGCCCATGATTTCTCTGACCGAGAAAATATTATTTTTTCACTCCTCAAAGCCACCCCCCATGTCAAAGACTGGTGGGAAGCCTACTGTGAGAAAAAGGATGAGGGGGAACCCTCTCTATTCTAGGTTGCACCCACTTGGAATTCATTCCGATATGGCATCAGGGAACAATATTACCCCATAAGGAGCTATGAGGACAATTACATCCAATGGACCACATTGTGACACCAAAGGGATCAAGATGTGCATGAAATGACGAATTTGTTCCATACCCTGGGCACAAAGTTGGGTATTAAATATTCCGAGAGAAATTTGGTGCTCCAGTACCGTATTTTTCTGCATAGACACATTCAGGAGGAAATGGAGTTCCTCCACATTACCTTTCTTAGCATGGCATATCGCTATGCCACCAAGATTGAGCAAAAATTTAAGCAAAAGAAGAGAGACTTTGGATCCATAAATCCAAAGCTAGGGAAAGGTGCCCCTGAACCACAGAAAAATGGGTAGAGCCAAAGTGGGGATACTTATAACACCACCACAAATCCAAATAAGGACACAAGGAAGTGGTGTGAATTCCATAACAACCCCACTCACAACACAAATGAGTGTCAGGCCAAACAGTCGTTGGTGGCCAAAATGAAGGCACTCGAATCAGATGCATGTTTCGATCCTCAGCCAGAACCAGACAAGGGAGATGACAAAGGGAACTAGATCATTGATGTAGACCCTAATGCCATTGTTTCCACCATGAAGGTCCAAAGAGAGGATCCCGAGGATCCAGAGGAGGGGGAACACCTCTTCCATTCATAGATGTGGGTGAAGTGTTCTCCACTGCAATTCCTTGTTGATAGCGGAAGCCAAAATAATCTAATTTTAGAAGCGATCGTGAAGTGGCTTAGCCTACCGACCATAGCACACCCGCAACCTTATACCATCAGGTGGATTCACCTAGGGAGAGATCTCCAAGTCCGCTAGCAGTTTCTCCTTCCTTACAACATCAAGCCATTCATGGATGAGGTATTGTGTGATGTTGCTCCTCTTAATGTAGTTGATGTATTATTGATCCAACCATACTTGTGGAGGATACATGCTGTGTATGAGTCTAGGCCTCGTTTTTTTCTTATTACTTTGGGAAATAAATTGTATAGGATACTGGAGGTAGTACCACCTCCTGCCATCTCCTTGACTATTGCAAAAAAAATCAATAAGATTGTTTCCCAAACTAGGAAATTTATTTTCCTTACAACTCGCTCACAAGGAAAGAAGAATATTGTGGCCAAAAAACTTAAACATGGCTACCCTGCACAGCTAAATCAGATGGACAAAGTCGTGGAGGAATACGAGGACATTTTCTCCTCACCCAGAGAGGTTCCTCTACACTGTCAAAATAATACTCCATTGATCTGACCCTTGGTGCACCGCCACCTGATATTGACATACCTCATGCGATTACAAAGAAAAAATCCACACATTTACTGTCTGAGGAAACAAAATTTATTGAACACATCCAGCACGCCCACCACCAGGTCCACGACATCCTAGACAAATACAATACCAAGCTCAATAGAATTTGCCTCTCATGGAGTAATTTAACACAATGGGGACCATTTATTCCTAAGGAGGGATGAATGATCTAGGTGGATATTGGTGGCCACCCACTTATTCCATGTGGACCCACACCATCAGTTATTTCAGTTTTTCAGTTTCAACACAACTTACTATTTTTATCAGGTTTTTAGGTCCTGAACTTCCAGAGCCGTTTGCAGGCCCTAATGATCCATGTGGATATTGGTGTCCACGCACCTATTCCATTTGAACCCCCACCATCGGTTCTTTCAGTTTTTTAGTTTCGACACAACTTACTATTTTTAGTAGTTTTTAGGGTCCTGAAATTTCGAAGCCATTTTGAGTCCCTAAACAATGTTTTTTGGGAAAACTAAGAGAAACATGGGTCCATGGATTAATTTTCTTGCTTCAAAACTTGTAGTCCTTAGATATATATTTCTAACAAGGTATGGTGCGTGTAAAACAGAGATCGTATACCAAAGTTACGTCCCCGGGAAGTTGAAACACCAATTTACCCAAACGAGACCCATAGTTTTGCCGCTTCATCTCCTACGGTTAGGTGTTTTTATGTTTACGGTTTTATATTGTTTCTCAACAATAAATAGGCCTTGGAGCCTCATTTTAACAGAGTTCAGAGGCATGTAGATGCAATATCTCTTCTTAGAGATAAGCTAGCATCGCCCTAGCTAGTTTATTTCCATTCTGTCTGTAAACATAATTCAATTATTTGATATTAATGAAATGAAGTATTATTTCCATTGCATATTTTCTTTCATGTCTATTTCTATATTTTATTGCGTTCTTGCATAAATATGGATCAATAGCCCACATCTGATCATCTATCTCCCATGTAGCTTCATCATGCCCAAATTACTTCCACTGCACTTTAACTTGCTCGATTTCTTGATTTCATAACATGAGCATATTTCACTACAAAATGAACTGAGGTTTCAGCTAGAATTATCCTTCTAGCTCCACCAACAATAAAAACCAATAAATCACATGATAAACATATTTCACATACTTCTTAAGAAATAACTCATGGAAAACATCATGGAGTTTCATTGTTAGAGGCATTGTAATTCGATAAGCCACTCGTCCAATCCTCTTAAGAATATTGAAAGGCTCACAATATCGAGGTGCCATATTGGCACATGATCCAATCCTCAAAGATATATTTTTGGGCTTGATGCACAAGTACATCTGTTCTCCAACCTAAAACTCATTAAATACACTATGTTGATCTGCATAACTTTTCTATCTATCATGTACTGCCTTTATATTATTCTTGATAACCTACATTTCTTGTTCCATCTATGCCAAAATGTCTGGTCTAATCAATACCCTATTCACTGGATCACTCCAGCCGATGGGAGTATTACAACTCTGCCCATAAAGTGCCTCAAACAAACTCATCCTTAATTTTTTCTGATACTTATTGTTGTAAGAAAAATCCACCAATGGAATATACTCCTCCCACTTCCACTATTGATGCATAAAATACATTCTCAATATGGCCTCCAAAATCTTTTTGACCGTCTCTGTATGTCCATCTATTTGCGGATGATAAGTTGTATTAAAGGGAAACCCTCTACCCAAACCTGCAAATAAATATTTCCAAAACATGGAAGTGAGCTTGGCATCTTTTTCTGGCATAATATTCCGAGGAATACCATGTAACCTCACTATCTCTCTGATGAAAAACTATGCTACCTCACTAGTTGAATGAGTAGGCTTCATTGGAATGAAGTGAGCTACCTTAGTCAACTTGTCATCTACAATCATGATAGAATCATGTCGTCTAGATGTCCTTGGAAAACCTATAATGAAATCAATGTAAATGACCTCCCAATTCTACTCTGGAATTAAAATCAGTTGTAGTAAACCACCTGGATGCTTGCACTCTACTTTTACCTATTGACAATCCAAACATCTTGCAACAAACTATGCCAGTTGTTTCTTCAAATTTGGCCAATGGCAGAACTTCTTAACTAATGTTAACATCTTCTGATATCTTGGGTGACCTAAATAGGGCTTGACATGAAACTCCTTCAAGATAATATTATTGAGCTCATCATTGTCTGACACATTGATCTTATCCCTAAATTTGACCAAACCATATATCGTGAGATGATAGTCCACATCATGTTCACTTGTACCCTGCTATTGTAAACTGTGCTTAAGCTCCCTATACCTTTCATCCTGTTTTCCTTCCTGTAAGATCTGTGCTTGTAAATATATCCCATATGAACTCATAGTTTCTACGTGATTTACCTGTACTCTTCTACTAAGAGCATTTTCAACCATGTTTTCCTTTCCCATACTGTACCTAATCTTGAATTCAAATGCACTTATCATAGCCAACCACCTAGCTTACCTGACATTCAAATTAGATTGGTCAAATAAGTATCTCAATCCAATGTGATCACTCATCAAGATGAACCACCTGCTAAGAATATAGTGCCTCCACATTCAAAGCGTGGACGATCACTGCCAACTCAATATCATGTGTCAGATCATTCTGCTCATGCTCATTTGTTTTCCTTGACTCATAGAATACTACATGTCCCTCCTGCATCAAGACTCCACCAATTCCTCTTTTGCAAGCATATGTACACACCACAAACTCTTTTTCTATATCTACAATCTTTAGAACTGGAAAATTTGTAATAAAATGCTATGACTGCTCAAAACTAGTTGCACCTTCCTCTATCCATTCAAATTTATTCCCTTTCTTTTGCAATGATGTAATAGGATAGTAAATCCATGAGAAGTTCCTAATGAACCTCCTATAATAACCTGCTAGTCCCATGAATGATCAAACCTCATCCACATTCCTAGGAGCTACCCATTCCATGATGGCTCTGATATTTTCCGTATCTACTATTATGTCTTCCTTTGAAACAACATGCCCCAAGTAATGTACCTCTGTCTGAAAGAAACTACATTTTCTAAGCTTGGCATATCGTTGATGCTCTCTTAACAATATAAATATTATTGCTAACTTTTTTTCATGATCTTCCTCATTCTTATAATATATCAGTATATCATCAATGAATACAATAACAAACCTTTCCAGATAAGGATGAAAAACACTATTAATAAAGCACATAAAAGTATTTGGAGCATTATTCAAACCAAAAGGAACCACAACAAAGTCATAATACCCATACCTGGTCCAGAAAGTAGTCTTATAAATATCCTCTTCTTTGATGCATACCTGATGATAACTTGATCTCAAATCAAGCTTCGAGGACATTGCTTCTCCCTTCAACTGATCAAACAAGTCATCAATCCTCGACAATGGATGAATGTTATTGATCATAACCTTGTTCAACTTCTTGTAGTAAATGCGGAACTTGAGATTACCATCCTTCTTCTTCACAAACAATACAGGTGCACCCCAAGGCGACACATTAGGTCTAATGTATCCCTTTTCAATCATTTCCTTCAACTGTAATTTTAGTTCCACTAACTCTAGTGTGTTGATCCTGTAAGTTTCCTTTAATTTTGGTGCTTCCCCTATTTCCAAATCAATAGAAAATTCCACTTCCCTGTGAGGCGACAACTCTAAAATCTCTGCGGGGAACACATTTTGAAACTATTGTAAAATCGGGTATCTTCTCAATACCTATGCATCCTCAAATCCTTACCTTTATAACTATAAATATGCACTGCACATATCACACATTATTTCTTATGAATGTTATTTTCCTTCATAACTGTAAACATTTTGACTGATGTAGCATTCTTCTTACCATGTAAGGCTATCTATTCTCCATTGTCATCTGAGCACTCAATAGCATTCTCATAACAATCCACCTTAGTCCTTTGAAGATACAACCAATCCATACCTAGAAGCATATTGCATGATAGTAATGGAATTACATTCAAATACACTGATTTATTCATACCATTCAACAAAAATGTGCAAGTCCTTACCCAATCATTAGAAAACTTTTGAGGTCTAAAATGGGCCTCCTAACAAAAATGTACAACCAAAATAAAATTTATAAGAACCAATAGGATTCAAGATGATGATGTCAACCATGGGGGATGATTCACCATTTTTGGGGTAAAAAAGTAAAAAGATTAAAAAATAATAAAATAATAAAACTACTTTTTTAGCTTGTATTTTCAACTTATCTCCCTAAGTTTTTACTCAAATTGTGAGTGGGAGTAGTCGTTGGATGTAAAATTGAATTCCTCATCCAAGGAGTACCCATGTTGCATACTTTCGATGGATGTTGCTGCATGAAAAAACTGAAATACATGAAAAATGTGATCACAATCACGTTTTTAATGTATTTATCATTTTTCATTTATCAGGGTCCACTGAAAGTATGAAACATGTGTACTCCTTGGATAACGAATCAAATTGTGCATCCAACGAGTGTTCCCGCTCGAAATTTGTGTAAACCCATAGGGATATAGGTTGAAAATACGAGTTGAAAAAGTAGTTTTTTCTTTTTTCCCTTTAAAATTTGATGATGTAATCTAATCTTATTTTATTATTTCCACAATTATTTTATTATTTTCTTAGGAGGCTTTTTGTAGTGTACTCGATGCATGGGTGGACTAAATACATTATGCTTAATAGGGAGGCTGCTTTCCTACAAGCAAGTCACGAGTCAATTGGTTTGTCAGATCGTTAGTGGAACAAAATAACATGTAGTAAACTAAGTAAGAAACATAGCATGCTACATCAATGAAGAAATAAAAGAAAAATAATTCAAATGGAGAACTCTCTCCCTTTACTAGGTGTTGGTGGTATAAGAGAATAAGATGCTAAATCAATTGCAATGGATCCTTAGAGCTATTGATCTCTAATATCCAAGACAAGGGGGTATCTTCCCCTCAAGATTTTAGCAAGACTCTCTCTCCTCTCGACGGATGGCAGATTGACGAACACTTGGTGAATTTCTTCTCATGGGTTGAGGTGTTGGGTGGCCAAAAACTGAAAACTTCCAATCCTCTTGTTGCTTGGACAACACAAGCTGGTTTTCTCTCAAGCAATTTGGCTAGCATAACAATGTTTTCTTCTATTTCTCTTCCCATGGCTAGCTTTTATAGACAAATTTCAAATTTTCCCTCCCTCTCTTGGTACAAGATGGATGCTGTCACAAGAGTGGGGGGATGATTCCTTTGTGTGCTACACTAAAGCCTCAAGGTGGCTCTAAGGCAACTATACTTGGCGGGCTTGAGTAATAATATTATTCTTAAAGTGTGCAAAGTGGTCCTGTAAGGTTACTTTCCACATAGTCAGGTCCACGCGACTATATGAGGGATAGTCGCAATGTTCTTTGCGACTATCAAAGAAAAAGCTGTGAATATCGCCAAGGTTCAATTATTTTTGTGCACAGTTCAATAAATTTTCCTGCTTGACCTTAGGAAAAGTTAAAATTTTTAGCTTCTATAATTTATTTCTTCCTTGTAGATCTTTATTTGTACCTTCTGCTTGACATTTTATAACATATTTTTCTTATACGATTTTCCAATGTTAACAGTTTCCCCCTAATGTATGAGGTCTAGGAAGAACTGTATAGCCAAAATACATTATAGTTTATGTTTCTCTGTAATCTGTTTGAGAGAGAGAGAGAGAGAGAGTAACTTGTGTGAAAACTGAGGTTAGATACCCCTTCCGTGAGTAAAAGAGGTATCGTGTTTTTTTGGAAATCTGCAAGAGATCACATAAATACAATATTTCTACGAGGCGGGCATATCCCATGATCGTGATGATTTGACTAGTTAAGCTTATTTGACATATAGAGGTTTTGTTTGTGTCACTTGTGTGGTACTAACTCATTGTTGGTTGATGAAGACGGTTGATGACGCCCTTAGGGAAATTTTTTCTTTGACAGTAGGTTGAATGTGGTGCCCACATGCATAATCTTGGTATGGTATGTTTAGAAAAAATACTCATTGTATGCATGGGTCTCTGACTGTTGGGGACCCTCCCGTGTAAGAATTGCTGAAAGAGATGCTTATCATGGCATGTGTCTTCAACGGATTCTGACAGAGTGCAATGGTTGTGAACTATGATACAATCTTGACATGAAATCTTTTTTAGAAGTCGAATTTCAGGAGGATTGATGACATCAATGGGCAATGGTGACTCCCATAGTGTCATTCGAGGATTCTCCTATTGAGACAAGGAGCCATCCAAGGTACTGAATCCTTCTTGTAGGATGGTTGTTGAAGTCGACAAGAGGAAGCCTCGACCGACCAAGAGGAGTATTGATGCAAGAGACCAGGGTCTCTGATGCAGCAGGTCGGGGTGTGATAGGTTAACTTAGGCATGATGAAAATAAATGGTTGTAACTAATTATGGTAGTTCAGTCACCTAAGGTCAGAGCTTCTAAATGCAAGTGGCGATAGTCATAACAATTTCTGGTGAGGAAATCCTTGGAGTCGGTATGACATCCAGGGTGGGTATGTGGTTGTTATGAGTGTCATGGTGGGGTTGGGTAATTAAGAATGCAAAGCTATGACCAAAGGTGATTAGGGATTGTTGTCAGGTGTGAAATGTGGGTGGATGGGTGGGAGTGCTCTCCTAAAAAATATTTGTACACTTTCCAAAAGAATATATAATGGGTTTGGATGTACAAGAACAGAGACAAGTGCCTCAATAAACATGAAAATGATTCGTCACTATCGTATGAGGAGGGTGTTTTGCTGAGAGTGGGGACCCCATTGGTTGGTCTTGGTGTGAGGGTGGTGAAGCAGATTAAAAGTGTCGTAGATGGGCTATGTTGATGGGGGTGGGGTAGGCCATGTGCATGATGCGGTGGTGCGTATTCGATCTGCTTATGAGAATGGTAGTCCAGGAAAGGGGTTTTATCGTGACATGGGTAAAACTTGACTTGATGTATGATGGATGAATGAACATGAAGTGCTTCCTGAACTTGGACGTTATGTCCATGGATCCAGATATTGGGTGTATGGTCTACTTGAGTGATGGATGCCATGGAGGGTGAGGATTTACTGACCTGCAAGAATATTTATCACGCGCAAGGTGAGGTGATGATAAACATGGTCAGGTGACTAGAACCTATGGTTGATTTTTGTGGATAAATGATGTCAATATATGCATAGTTTCTTTAGGGAACCTATCATGCTAGGGATAGAATGATAGATGCTCTTGTACCTTCAATGGCTGGGAAAAAAGGTGATTTTTTGTGCTTGTAATACCTGCAATCAATACCATGAGTGAAAGCATCTTTTCTATTCAAACATATCGAAAATAAATTTTAATGCAAAAGCGATAAGAGAGGGCATACCTGTCGTAACTGAAAAAATTATTTTTTTGATGCGTGGATGTGTGAAGCCTACTTTGGACATGATGAGGTTTTGATCACTATGTTTCTTGGGGTTTTTCAATTGGGCGTTCTGAGCTCCCATTATGGACTCTCGAAATAATAAGAAAAGGGCCATATATAGGTCAATATAGCTCATTTCAATTCATTTGTGTCATTTGAGAGTTTGAGGTAAGAGCTGAGCTCTTGCTGCCGAGCCTTTATTGCCATTGCGGTCAGCCTGAGTACTCTAGATTCACGCCGTCAGTTTCACGTAGGGCCCTGAACGTCCTTCTTTTCAATTTTTTTTCAGTTTTTTCCTTGGGGGGGGTCTGTACAAATATGAATTGTACGGATTACCTACTTCTTTTTTTCCTCGATCGCGCATGCGATCAATGCAGATCTGTGTGAACCTCGCGGAGAAGGAAACTTTCCAGCGAGGTTAGCACACTTGGTAGCACTTTTTTGCGACGAAGCGCGTGTATGTTCTTGATACAGACACGCGAACATCATGCCTATGTATAAAACATGTGCGATGATGGGCCAAAGACTTAAAATCTTTGATTTTTTAATTTTTTTCATTGATTTTGGTTTTTTTTCTCTGGTAACAAGATGTTGATTCGTGTGCAGGATTTAACTGATCTTTGCATTTTTGTGGCTCAGGATTCCAATGCGTGGAGGCTCTTGGCACAGTGGGGTTTGCTAAATTTTCTAGAGAACAACATCCTGAGATCAAAGGATAGCCTACTCTGTTTCCTGGTTTGATGTTGGAATTTGATATGTGTAGAAATTTGAATAACTGATATATTATTCACCGAGATTCTCCTGATCACACACTATTTTAACTTCATGCACAATACAGAATCTCTTCTACCATTGATCATTAATTGTGGAAATACAATCAATTGCATGCACACATTAAAACCATAAACAATCACACATATGAACACAATATTTCATGGGAAAGCTTAAAGCTGAAAACCCCCAATTATCTGTATATTATATGTCATAGAGATCATGTAAAAATCATTATACAAAGCTCCTCACAAGCTCTCAGTACAATCTCCAATTTCTACACACTAATCAAGCTAGATCTAGCAAAAACACATGCTCCAATCTCTGCCACCTGATAGCCAGCCTCTATTGCATAATCAATGCTATGGGATGGCCCAATAAATAACTTGAACCACCTGGCTTGCATTGCGCAATCCTCATGGGCTTCTCCAATCACTGTTTGTTGCAAATATGCAACAATATAGTCACAACTGATAGTTAACCTACTCTTTCACCCATCTCTCTGTGACTGTCTCCATCAAATCGTCCTTTGAATCGAAGTTAACCGATGCATTCTTTAATATATTAATTAATAATTAATTCACACCACTCTTCACTAGTGTATTAATCAGCTAGACTAAATACAACTAGATCAACTATGTTTAGATTAGTTAAACTGAACACAACTCCATTAACTCCTCAATCAACTCCACCAAACTCTGTCACATGAGTTCTAACTGAAGTATCCATGCAATAGCTCCAATTAACCATTAGGAATAGCATAATTCCTTCTGTCAGCTCCTGTGCCACATCTGTGCACTTAACTAAAGTGCTCCAAGAGAATAAGATAATGTTTATAGTCCAAATATTATTAAGAGATAATAATATTCGACATATCTATTTTTAGACCGGCAATCTAAAAATAGATTCTGCCCAATATGTCTAAAAATAGAATTCCATCTATTTTTCCAACTTGACCAACCATCCAAAAATAGCATCCTGAAACTCATAGAACATGATCCATATGTCTAAAAATAGACATAGTCTAAAAATAGACTTTGCGCCAAAAATAGCCTGCGAGCCCACTTAGTGAAAGCGACTTCTTTCCACTAAGCTCATCATCTTGTTGCAATCTCAACACTCCCTCTCAACAAGATAAGGATTATCTGCCACCCCTATCCTGCCTCTGTGGGATTCGAATTTGCTCTTGGTGAGCGCCTTCGTCAAGATATCAGCATCCTGATCCTCCGTGGGAATGTATGAAAGTAACATGATCTTCCGCTGCACACAATCTCTGATATGATGATACAGGATGTCAATGTGTTTATATATATCATGAAATACTAGATTAACTGAGATTTTAATGCAACTCTGATTATCACAATAAATCACAGTAGGCTCTAAGTGTGAACCGAACAACCCGACCAGGATCTTCCTCATCCATATAGCCTCGCATGCAGCCAAACTCGCTGCCATATACTCAGCCTCTACTGAACTAAGTGTCACGGATCTCTGCTTCCTGCTGTACCAAGAAATTTTTGTCCACCTGATACTAAAAATCCCTCTAGATGTGCTCTTTCTGTCCGTTGGGCTCCATGCACAATGTGCATCCGTGAAGCCACATAGCCTCACCTCATCCGACTGTCTGTACCATAATCCATATCCTGATGTGCCTCTGAGATATCTCAATACATGCTTGCATACCTTCCAGTAGAGCTTGGTATGCTTAAACATAGCTTGTGAAAGCTGGTTAACATCATAGCATATGTCGGGTCGTGTATTGACCAGATACATAAACGACCCCACCAACTGTCGATAAATAGTGGTATCCACTACCTCCGCTGAAGTAGCATCCTCCTTCCTCCATCCACCATGAAGAGGAGTATCAACAGGTTTGCAGCCATGCATGTTGAACTTCTCCAGTATCTCCCGGACATACTTGCCTTGAGAAAAAAATAGTCCATCACTGCGCTGCCAAATTTCCAATCCCAGGAAATAATGAAGGAGGCCCAAGTCCTTCATCTCAAACTCCTTTGCAAGATCAACCTTGCATGAGTGTATCAACAATTCATCACCTGTCAAAATTAAATCATCTACATAAAGTACAATGATCAACAACTTACCCTCCACCACTATCTGGTATAGGTTCGGATCTGCCTCACTCTTGGAGAATCCAAGTTTGGTGAAATAACTATCTATCCGTGTGTAGCAAGCACGAGGTGCTTGTTTTAACCCATAAAACACTCTCTTGAGCCTGCACACATGTGACTCACTACTGAAGATCTCAAAACCTTCGGGCTTTTCTATGTACACCTCCTCCTCAATCACCCCGTTGAGGAACATAGTCTTCACATCCATCTGATGAATGTGCCACCCCATCTGCGCTGAGAGAGAAAGAATCGTCTGTATGGAAGAATACCTTGTGATAGGTGCAAATTTTTCCTCATAATCGATCCCCTCAATCTGTGAGAAGCCTTGGGCGACAAATCTTGCCTTGTACTTCTCCACACTCCCGTCAGCTGCTTGCTTCACTTTGTAGATCCATCTCGTACCCACCACTAATTTCCCCTCCGGCCTTGGGACAATCTCCCATGCACTTTTTCTGACAATCGAATCATACTCTTCCACCATGGCATCTACCCATGCGGGATCCTCCACATCTTCCTCGAAAAAGGATGTCTCCGTCATGATACACTTGCTCATAAGAGCCATGTATCCAGAATATCAGTCAGGTGTCTGTCTCTGTCTGCACTCTGATGGTTGGCGCTGCTTGAGTGGTCTCTTCCACTCCATGAACCTCATCTTGTGGCTGATCCACATCCTAAGACTCATCCTTAGGAACTAATAGCTCCTCATCTGCATGCAAGTGTGGCTCCCTCTCAAGCGAACACTTCATGGCTTTCTCCTCCTGAAATTTGATATCCCGTCGCACAACAGTCTTGCGACTATCTGGAAAATACACACGATAGTTGTGGGGTGTATCAGTGTACCCCACAAATATCCCAACCTCTGTGGTCGGCTCCAGCTTCTTCCTGGCATCCTTCGTCACATGAATGTAAACAGGTGAACCAAAAATCCTCAAATGGGAAATATCAGGCTTCTTACCAGAAAATGCCTCCTCGGGTGTACTCATGCCAAGTATCCTGTGAGGACAACGGTTCTGCACATATACTGCAGTATTGCATGCCTCCACCCACAAGTGAATGGGTAGGCCCTGATCATGCAACATCGCCCGTGCAACACCCACGATCATTCTGTTCTTCCACTTAGCAACCCCATTCTGATGTGGGTTATGAGGTGTTATGAGCTCTCTTCGAATTCCTTCTACGCTGCAAAAGTCCTTGAATTCGCCAGAGATGAATTCACAACCATTGTCGCTCCTAAGAGCCTTCACCTTCTTCCTCGATTCTTTCTCAACCAGTGCCTTGAACTTACAAAACTTTGAGTATGTCTCGCTCTTTTTTCTGCATGAAGAAGATCCAACACTTCTGAGAAAAATCATCAATAAATATCACATAGTACCTATGCTTTGCTGTCGAAGCTACTGAGAAAGGTCCACACACGTCTGTGTGAATTTTCTCAAGTATTGTCGTGGCGCGACTATCCTTCTTGTAAAAGGTGGCTTTCACAAATTTTCCCAAGGTACACCCCTTGCACTGATCTAATCAAGGCTATACCCTTAGGGAAGCCTTAAGAGAAATCAATAAGATTCCTCTTAGCAGCTCCATGGTGAAGGTGGTCTAATCTCCTATGGCCAACCACCATCATCCCGACTCACCACTCCTTCATTTCTGCTCCGCCATTGTCATGATTCATCTGTTCGCAATTGATAAAGGTTCTTAACTCGAACCCCTATCCTCCGGGTCTCACCAGTTGCCTTACTGCACAGGAAAGCCTTTCCCTCGCTAAAGACAACATCATATCCCTTGTCTTCTAACATCGCCATAGAGACAAGATTCTTCTCCAATCTTGGAACATGCATCACTTCCTTCAATACAAAGGGTTTACTAGACTCCCTCTCAAAGGAAATGGTGCCGATACTAGTCACATTGTATCTACGATCATCGCCCATCCATCATCGCCCATCTCGATGTGCACTCCAAGATCTTTCTCATCCAGATCAATAAACAAATCTCGATCTCCTATCATGTGAAAAGACGCACCACTGTCAAGAAGCCACAATAAACCCATCACACTTGAGACCAAGCATGAGATCAGTGAAAAATCCAGCTCAAACTGAAAGGCTAAGGCCTCTCCAGCTACATATCCAGCAGCCTGCTTATTTTTCTTCTTCTATGGACAATTAGTGGTGTAATGTCTGTGTTGGTGACAGTGAAAGCACTTCATCTTGGACATGTCCTGCTTCTTGCCTTTCGCATCGGATTGAGAAGAATTATTCTTTCTCTTCCCCTTCCTTGCTTTGGCAGCAAAAGCGAAATTTTCTTCATAAAAGTTCTTTGATGAAAATCCATCCCTGGTACTCCGCCTTATCTCCTCTTGCACAATATCCGACCAAAGTAGCTCCCATCCTAGCAATTTCTCCCGACCATTGATAGAGTCCTGATAGGAATGAAAACTCTTTGGAAGCCCAAGGAGAGCCAAGCTCACCAAGTCCTTGTCATCAACAGTAACCCCCACACTTCCCAGCTCATCCCTTCATTGGATGAACTTCGTGAGGTACTTGGGAACACTGTCTCCTTTCTCCATTTTTATGTTTCTGAGTTTATCCTTGAGCGCCAACTTCCTCTGGTCGCTCTTGCTTTGAAATAAATCTGTCAAAGCTTTCTACATCAAGAATGGAGAAGCCTTACCATGAAGGTTGGACACTATGTGATCCTTCACACCTTCCAACAGAATCCTTTGACACTTTGTTGTCTTCTTTTGCCATGCCAAGTATGGCGTAAAAAGATCACTAGTAGCGGTTTTGGAATTTAAGACTGCGGAACTTCTTCAACCTACTTTCATCCAAGATCAAGCCCATCTCCGCTCTTCCATGAAATATAATTTGAGCTGCCCTCAAGGGCATACTCTAATCACAATCCGTTGAAAGACATCCCAACTTCGACACCAAGAAATCACTATAGCAATTTTGAATTCCACCAGCACAAAACTCAACTCCTTCAATGCTTAGCAATTGCTCCAATGATCAATATCGCTCCGATACCATGTAGAAATTTGAATAACTGATATATTATTCACTGAGATTCTCCTGATCACGCACTATTTTATCTTCATGCACAATACATAATCTCTTCTACCATTGATCATTAATTTCGGAAATAAAAAACAATCGCATGTGCACATTAAAACCATAAAAATTCACACATATGAACACAATATTTTATGGGAAAGCTTAAAGTTAAAAACCCCAACTATCTGGATATTATATGTCATAGAGATCATGTAACAATCATCATACAAAGCTCCTCACAAGCTCTCAGTACAATCTCCAATTGCTACACACTAATCAAGCTATATCTAGCAAAACACATGCTCCAATCTCTGCCACCTGATAGCCTGCATCTATTTCATAATCAATGTTGGAGAATGGCTCATAAATAACTTCGAACCAATTCGGTTTAACAATCACATAATCTCAGGTCTAATCAGTCACATTAGCACAAATATGCAAATGATAGTCACAACTTAGAAGTTAATCAGTTTTCAATTTATCTTCGTGACTGGTTCTAATTGGAATCAGTCTATGCATCAGTTATTAATCGATGTATTCTTTAGTTGATTAATAAGTTTATAATTAGTGAATTAATTAATAATTAATTCACACCACTCTACACTAGTGTATTAATCAGTTAGACTAAATACAACTAGCTCAACTATGTTTAGATTAGTTAAATTGAACACAACTCCATTAACTCCTCAGTCAACTCCACCAAACTCTGTCACATGATTTCTAACTGAAGTATCCATGAAATAGCTCCACATAACCCTCAGAAATAGCATAATTCCTTCTGTCATCTCCTGTTCCACATTTGTGCACTTAATTGAAATGCTCCAAGAGAATAAGATAATGTTTATAGTCCAAATATTATTAAGAGCTAATAATATTCGACATATCTATTTTTAGACTGGCAATCTAAAAATAGATTCTGCCCAATATGTCTAAAAAAAGAAGTCCATATTTTTTTTCCGACTTGACCAACCATCCACAAATAGCATCCTGCAAATCATAGAACATGATCTATATGTCTAAAAATAGACATAGTCTAAAAATAGACTTTGCGCCAAAAATAGCCCGCGGGCCCACTTAGTGAAGGCGACTTCTTTCCACTAAGCTCATCATCTTGTTGCAATCTCAAAAATATGGTGAGTGATGGTTTTTCAGTGTAGAGACGTCCGATGGTGGAGGAATTTCCATTGTGGTGTCTTGCATGAGAGCAAGCTTATGTTCCTCACGTGGCGTACTAAGGGTACTTGCAATTTCCTGGATTTGGAAATTGTGTTGAGTGCAGAGGTGCCTGAATGTTTGCATTTAGGGGCACGACTCTATTTTTTTATCGTGACTTGTGAAAATTGTGCATGGTGTCATGGTGCTTATCCAGTAGATGGTATGAGAACCAACACTACTCTTTGTCCCTGAAAGGGGTGCTCGGAGATGATTGGGCATTGGGGCATGATTGTGCTTCTACCATCTTTGAGTTTTTGGTTTTGGATGGTCTAGCTCGTTTGGGGACTCAACACTACCCTTTTCGATCATAGCCTTGGGAGGTAATCACAATCCATCGTATCGTGTAATTGTTAGAAATTTATGCAATAACAACGTTTGATCTTCTCTTGATTGGATAGATTGATCTGTGGGATGGGGGTGATCATGCAAAGACTGTTAGTAAGGTTATTTAGTTCTTTAAATTGATTGATTCAGTGGTCGATTCTATCACATAGCCCACATGTTTTCCTTGGCTGGTTTTGGGCCCTGCTAAGACAATGGGTTCTCATAGACTTCTTAATGTTTTGGAAATGATGGGGGGCAAGCTGCCTCGGGGCAGGTTTCCTGGTGTTAGGTTGTCTTCCCTCTAGACCAATTATATCCGAGTATTGGGCATCCAACGAGTGTATGGTGTCTAAAAAAGGGCGTACCTGGGAGATGTAAGTACAATTTTGAGTCTGATGGTTGCCTTGATAAAGTAGATAAGACTATCTTTCTTTGGTACACCTTTCCCTTTGGGCTGCTAGAGTGATTGGATACCATTTGCGGAGTGATTCTAGATCTGGGAATTGGGCAACAAAGTGGTTATGTGTGTTGCATAATGTGTAGGTTGTTATTATCTGTGGAGGGTGGTTGGGGGTGATGATGTGCCCCTTTATTGGTTTTTTTTTTCTACTCACAAGAAGAAAATGAACCTGCTTGCCACATTTTCTTGCGTCATTGAACTTTCCACAGATTCTGAATTTTCTCTGTCTGTTGTGACGATGTCTACAATGGCCTAGCCTAAATTGTTTAACGTTGAACATAATTTAGGGATACAAGGAAAGTGATGAACCGGGTGGTCAACAAAACACACCCGATATCAATATTGAACTACTCGTAAGTCATTGTAGTATACGGGGTTGACAGGGTACCATCTCTGAAACATCTCTAGGGATGCATAATAAAAAATGAAGTGATCACGTTCATCACAGAGTGCAAAGATTTGAATAGGAGTTGGAGGGTGATAATGTGAGGGAGGTGGTCGTTCAGGTGAATTCCTCTCCTCAGGCACAATAATATGGTCCTTGTTTTTTCTATCCCTCAAAAGGTGGTGTTGTTCGCGAATTCCGTCAATTTTCAGTGATGAATGGTTGCATGAAATCCAACCTGGACCGAAATTGATGGATGTGTGGACAATGACACACATGATGGTTGCTTCAGCAAATCTGAAATGTATGTCATCGATGCCGAGCTAATTCTCTTTGGGCAATGTGAGGGATTTGGTACCAACGAGTGAACGCCCTTAATTCGGGACACTGTGTGACTAAGTAGTCAGGCTCGTCGCATAGTGCGCAAACTGGAGCTGGTTGACTATCCTCCGTTTGATGTCTTTGGTCCGTTGGGGTGACTGTGTATGAGCAGGATGCAGGCTCCTCTCTAAGGTATAGTATGGTTCTAGGTTTTCCCTCATCCATCTTCCTAGGTGGATTTGTGGGATCTTGTTGGTATGATTTCTCTAGGGCTTGTAGGGCATCCCTATATCGTGGTATCTATGGGCAGTAATGGGTCTAATGCCCATAATGGTCGCATATAGTGCATGCGTTGTTGGTGTGAAATGATTTCCCTTGATTTTTCGTGGCCTGTTCCTTTGTATGGAAACTTGAGTTGGCAACATTTCGTTCGGTGCTCAAATTAGGTTTTAATTAATCTAACTCTAGGAAACTATTGGTATGATGGCCTACGATATCACATAATGCAAAGGTTGCAATGCCCTAGGTTTTTTGGGAATTTTTTATTTTCTTCCCTTTTTTGTTCGTTTTCTTGGTCGCTTTAGCTGGCACTACTATGGTTGTTTCGTTAACCAGTGTAGTCTCTTGAGGAGTGATAGGGGTTATCCATGTAGAAGTATGCTAGGAATTCCCAGCATGGCTGTTGGGACCAAATACCAGACAGGTATTATGGAAGCCATGTTTGGAAATGTAATAATTTCAAAGACTTTCTTTGACACAAAACCAGGTGGGGGGTATAAAAATGGGGTTTGGGAAATGGCGTAGGGTAGGAAATCCATGTCAATGGCTTCAGTTTCTGTACTACTAGTGGGGCTCAATAGGTACTTTGGATATGGTCAACAATGCAATAGGTGCACTTGTGCTCACATCTGATGGGTTAGTGTCTGGGGGGCGTCATAGTTCTGATTCCTTGTCTGGAAGAAAATTTCTTCACTCGTCATGTAAATTTCATGGTTGTCGTTCCCAGTGTCATTTTGGGGTGGTTGTTGTTGTTGGGTGTTAACCACTCCTTGGTGGGGGGAGGGCTCCTGCATTACATTGTTTTTTTGTGTAGGTCCCCCTTTGCCACTGTTACCCTGAATTTTTTTCAGTTCAAGGAGTTCACGAAAGTGATGAGTGTAATGGCTACACTCACCACATATGGCACAAGAATGGTTTTTCCTTAAATTGGACCTCTTTTTCTGCCCTTGGAAGTTGTTGTTTGACTCCTGGTTTTGATTTCAGTTGGGGTTGCCCTTAGACTAAGATTGTGGGGGGCGTTTTTGGTTTTCCCCCCTGTCCAGAGTCTCCATTTTGTTTATTCTTAGGCTTCTTACTTGCAGCGTTAGGAGGATTATTACGGCTCTCTTGGTCATAAGACTGGCATTGGTGAGCCTGAGAAGGTTGGACTAAGTTCACTGGCGCATTGTTTTGGGATGGTGGATTTTGTGCAGAGAAGGGAGAATATTGGTTTTCATGTCCCTGGTTGATGTATGGTTGTTGGGGGGAATCTCTTATGTTAGCATTCCTAGCTGAGTGTTGGGTTCCCTGTGAGGGAGGGTACGAGCCTCCCTACTGTTGGTAGTATGATGACACGCTATTTGTCATATTCTACAAAGGTGCAGATTGACTTTGGTGGTAGCTAGGTTACATCATTTTCTGGGTATAATCATACGAGTAACCTGGGTACTGGATACTTCTACCTAGGTGACCTTGGGGCAATGACCCAATCAAGTCGTCTGTGGTATTCAATGCTCCTAGAAACTCTCAATAATTTTGTAGGCGCTGGGCATTAGGCAGGAAATTGTAAATGTATCTTGACTGGGTATAGATGAGTTCGAGTAGTTGGGATTTACAAATGGCATCCTCCTCGAAGGCAGGTCCTTGTGTCACCACGTCTTTTGAGATCTCTTCTTTGAGAGTTTTCAAAAACAAGTCCAATAAAATGATATCGTTGAGTTTGTCTTTGCACAAACTGCGACGTCGCCACCATTGTTGGAGATGGTCCAAGATATGGAAAGCTATAATTTTCCTAAAATGAGTCAAAAGTTCCATCTTTGAATCATGGTGGATGGGTAGCTGAAAATAAGTGAGGAAAACAATAGCGAGGGTGCTAAAGGTTCTATGAAAATTAGAAGGCTACTCAACATACCATTTCGCAGTAGGCCTGGTTAGGGTGCACTGAAATAGTCTCAGTAGAATAGTATCATCAATAATACTATTAGGTGAACACCATAGGTGGAAAGTCATAATATGATTTCCAGGGTATTCCTATTGCTTCCCTTGGAATTTTGGAATGTCCGAGGGGAGCTTCGTGGGCATGGGGGGCCAATTAGGCCTGTATGGAATGGGATCATTAGTTAGCTTTGATAGATTAGGAAGGTTTAATGATGCTAAAAAGGGTAACTAAGTATTGACTTCCATTGTGTACTGTGGAAACACAGGTATATGAGTGTAATTATGTATGGGGGGTGCCTGGGAATATTACCCTGTGACGTACCCTGTTGTGTGTTCTGCTGACTCCCCGAAGGAGTATCACTCCTTTTCCCTCTTGGGGTTATGGGAGGAGTTGAGTGTGGTGACCCTGTTGGGGTTTCCACTAGTGTGGTGTTGGGTGACCCTTGGCGAATTCCAACTAAATATGCCCCGATAAAGGATGAACTGATAATGGCGGTGGTGTGTCATCTTTGATGCCTAAATGGAAAAATACTTGGCACTCCTCCCTCTAATGGGGGGAGGTCCAAAAAACACCTAGATCAACAAGGTCTCATTGGGTCCATTATGGTGTCGACTAGCTTAATCTTGAAAATAATTTTGGTTTATTAAGAGAAGGAAGATTACTATCTAAGAAAATATGATCACATACATAAAAAAAAGCGAAAAAATAAAAGGTAAGTTTTCCTTTAAATTAATTCTATGTAATTAAGAAAGAAAAAAATATGGTTTGGTTGTTTTGTGTATGATACTCAAAAGCCTAAAAGGACCTAATCATCCTCACACTCTCAAGTGTAACTAGGTCTTGTGAATATCTATTATGATGGGTACTGGGGCTAATGCCCCGAAAGAATTGGAAACGCCTTCCATTAGCCGAAGAATAGACCAAGGTAAAGGTAAGAGGATCTAGTGTTGCTTGCACCATCACCTATAGGAAAGGATTCCCTAGATTTGGCCACTAAAGTACCATCGTCCTACGTGAGCATTCGAGTCTTGAGCTTCTTTATATTCAGCTACCAGTACCGAGAACTAGATGGGTCAGGTAGCCCCAAATAGTACCGCACACACTGGGCCTAATACTAACTCCCTCTGAAATGGGTCTCTGTAACACTTGGTTATTCTGTTCTGTGGGTGGTGTTATAGCATAATTTGATTCAGCTCAAAGTCAAGAGAGATTCTGAGAAATTCAAGGTTGTTGAGGAAAAGTTGTTAAAATTTCAAGAAGACTTGCAAAATGCTCAAAAGGATAACCACAAGCTCAATGAGGATTCATCATCGCATGTGCACTAGAACCAAAATCAGGGAAGCAGCAACATTGGAGGTGTAATCTAATATAGAGGAGCAACAAAGAAGAAAAGTGTACAGCAAGGGTCAAGTTGGGCTTATTCGCGTGCAAAAAAGTTCAAAAGTCTGGCTGATTGATGCGTTCAGAACATTGCACACAGGTCGGGGTCAAGTCGTGCAAAAATATGTATAGGACCAATTTTCGGAGGCTTAATCACAATCGCATGTGGAGGGCCTGATCGCAGATCGCAAATCGCAATCGCAAAGCTCAAGAGGAATATAACAAGGTTGAATCACCTAAATGTGAAATGCAATATGAGGAATGAATGCGATATAGTTTGAAGCTCGAATCTAAAGTCTGGCCATGGGACCCTCTCGCACATCTCACATCGCAAGTTCAAGAGGGATATCGATCATAAGATAATGGGATTCGTCGAAGTGCGATAACGAAGCGGACGCGATGCAACTCAGAACTATGATTTAATATATTCCAATCGCACATTGCACATTGCAAGCTCAGGAGGAATGGCGCTCATGAATATGTTATGAATACTGAAATGAAAAATTTGACAAGGTTTTATATCACCGATTGCAATTTGTGATCGGTCCCACCTCCACTTGCCATGTCATACCTACCTTTATCGCACATCACACATCGCAAGCTCTGGAGGAATGGTTCTCATGAATATGTTATGAATGCCAAAATGTGAAATGCGATAAAGTGACGAACGCGATAGTTTTCAAAGGAAAATTGGAATATATTTTAAAGTCCAGTCTTACGGAAATTACAAAGGAAAGTCTGAATGCAGGGCAGACTCGGGTTAGAAAAGGCTCGACGCTACGTGCAAAACAATGGTATGTGTTTGCAGAAGTTTATTAATCAAATACTAAATGCTGCAGGCATGAGCCGAAGAGGGAGATTCGGATAGTAGGTGACATTATGACAATGTTCTAAACATAAAAGAATCAGAGTCGGGTAGAGATGTGTTTATGTAGACTGTTAGGATATCACAGCAGAAACGGAAGGAGACACATCAGAAACAAATCATATTCAGCAAAAGGATTATATTTCAAGTTTTATTTTGTTTTCTTTGTTAAGATCGAAGCTACAATGATTTCCTCGATTGAAATGTAATAAGTAGTTTAACAATTTAGGCAGTCTATGAGTTTCAAGAAGCTCGAGTAGTTACAAACTGCTTTTGTTTGTATTTAAGGAAGAGAGAAAGAGAGAGGAGGGGTTATGAGTTCTAGACCTCTTGGAGACTACATTTTGTACTTCCTTTTCTGATGGGTGAATGAAATAAGAAACAAGTTTCCTGCAACTGTTGATGGTGATTCGTGTTTCTTGTGTCATTTTATGTTGTTTCTTCCTTGAACAAAGTGAAGTAAAGAAGTAGCTAGTCTCTGATTTACGTTTGTAAGCAAGAGTTAAATAGCCTTAATAAGCGCTCCTTCAATCCAACTCCTCCCCCTTCACAAATTCTCTCTGGAACTTAAAGTAATAGATTCTATGTTTACATCATATTATTTTGAGTTTCCTCTCTCTACATGAATTCTCTCTTAAACTTAAAATTAATAGATTCTGTGGTTACAACACATTATTTTGAGTTTCCTCTCTCTCCATGAATTCTCTTTGAAACTTAAAAGTAATACATTTTGTGTTTATAGCATATTACTTTGAGTTTCCTCTACAATTCTTATTTTCCATTCAAATATCAGCAGTCAATGGCATTGTGAAATATTTTATTATTCCATATCATTAATGTTTTTAGAAAACTAGTTTCTAGAGGGATAGAACAAGGACCTCATGATAAAATTATTTCTGTGACACACTTTTAAAATGTCTTAAGCATTGATTCCTTTCACAATCGAGGGATTGTCTCTTAAGAACCAACATTTTCTAGCACCGTTGCTAGGGACGAAATCATGAAGTTATTTTTCCCTGGGTATTGAGATATATTTCTTGATGGTGAACAAGATTTAGAGATAAAATTTGGTTGTTTATTATTCACCTGGCGACTCCACTGATGAATATTTCATTAGATAAGGAATTTTTCTAGCAAGAAAATGAGAAAGAATCATGGAAAAAATAGGTATCAGAGTTTGAATCTTTTAAAGGAAGATTTATTTTTCACTATCAATTTAGTGGTCTATTTTCCCATACATGTCAAGAAGATTTTTTCCTGCTTTACATTCTCAGAATATTATAAGTCCCAAAAAGTACATTCTTTATTGGAGAAAGAAGATTTTTCTTCTGCTTGTATTATTGATCTTGACACAACTTTATCTCCTAAATATGAGAGGAGAGATGACTATTTCATTACAATTCCTGAAGATAATATGTCACAGTCTGAGCATAAAGGTGAGGATTCATCATCTTTGTGTGATAATATTCTACCTCATAAAAAATTTTCTTCTTTCCAGCTTAGAACCAAGGTGATTCTCAAACCCTTGGTGCTGCCTACAATTCTTCATCAATATCATTTGAAAAGCTTTAAATTTCTGCCAAGTTTTTTTCTGGAGAAAGTGACGAGGTTGTAGCCGAACAACACCTCCTATAATTTCAATACTTTATGGACAAATTTCAAACTATATATGAATATGTGGCTTTAAGGATGTTTTGTAATTCATTAAAGCGGGGTGCTCAGGATTGGTTCCAGTGTTTGGAGGAAGGTTCAATTAGTTCATGGAAAAGTTTCCAAGACACATTTCTTAGATATTGGGGCGAGCACAAGCTGTACGAAAAGAAAATTTTGGAGTTATATTCCATCTAGAGGCAGAGTAATGAATCAATCGTTATGTTTAATAGGAGTTTTCAAAAAATCTATTTCAGCATGCCGAAAGAAATTTGACCTCCTGAAGATGCAGCTATGATATACTATTTGAGGTCTCTTTCTAGTGTCTTGGCATTTTATCTCGAGGAGAGAAAGCCTTGAAATCTAGAGCTGATGTTTCTTTATGCACAGGAAATTGAAGATAATGTGTGGGCTTGGAGAAATTTTTCCTGTCATGTTGAAAGAACAAGTTTTGTTGAAGACGAGAGGGCCTGTCAAGAAAACATTGGAATTTATTTACAAGAGAATACAAATTCAGAGATGAACAAGGATTTTCAAAAGGTGTCAGAGGATTCTTGTATTGTTGAAACACAAGAATTTAAGCTTTCTGAAGTCAAAAGTTCGTTGCAACAACTGAACTACACGTTGAAAGCCTGGAAGATCATTACAATTTTCATAATTTTAATTATTTTGTGAATAAAGGAGAAACTAGTGGAGCTCCTCTGGTGTGTTTGCAGGAGGGGGAAGATTTTTGTCAAGAATTGTCATTATATGAAGAACATCATCATTATGAGGAACAAACCTTAGATTTCTCTTTTCGGCCTAAATGGTTTTCAGCCGAAAACAACAATCAATCTTCTCACATACAACCTCAAATTGAGGAGTCAAATAGTGAAGGAAGTTGCCCTGTTCAAAGAAGTCTACATCAGCAAGATGTTCAAGAAAAGGAGGCAGAAAAAAAATTGGTCTCATTAGTTCTATGATCCAGTAGATGTCTATATGCAAAAATTTCTTTTGTTAGTAACAAGAATTTATGCAAATTTATGTGCAAGGATTTGTATCTGGAAAAATTTCATGGTACATCCCTACTGTGATCTTCAAATTTCAATAGTATGGAGGCATTAGTTTTAACATGCAGATGTTGGATTGGTGCCATTGGAAGGCTGACTTCACCTGATTAACTTCAAACATGAATATATATATAGGAGTTATGCATAGATAATCTTAGAAGTTGAGAATTTTAAGTTCTAGTATTTCTAGTTCGGTATTTTTAGTTTAAGAATAAAGGAAGAAGTCCAAAGTGTAGTAGTTTTCAGGAGGATTTCATACTGGATCAAGTCCCATTTGGGATTGACTCCATACCCAATAACAGCTACTGCTCTACAAGTTCTCTTTGACTCCATGCCCAATAAAGGCTATTGATCTACAAGTTCTCAGCACTTTTCTACCAAAGTGTTGTCCCCAATTGGAGTCATATGTTGTAGCATAATCTGATTCATCTAAAAGTCAAGAGAGGTTCTGAGCAATTCAAGGTCATTGAGGAAAAATTGTTAAAATTTCAAGAATACCTACAACATGGTCAAAGGATAACCACAAGCTCAACAAGGATTCATCATCACATGTGCACTGGAACAAAAATCAGGGAAGTAGCAACATTGGAGGTGTAATCTAAGCCAGAGAAGCAGCAAAGAATAAAAATGTGCAACAAGGGTCAATTTGGGCTTATTCGCGTGCAAAAAAGTTCAAGAGTCGGGGCGATTGATGCGTTCAGAACATTGCACATCGGTCAGGGTCGAGTAGTGAAAATATACGTACATAATCATTGTTTGGAGGCATAATTACAATTGCATGTGGAGAGCATGACTGCAAATCACAAATCACAATCGGAAAGCTCAAGAGGAATAGAACAAGGTTGAATTTCCGAAATGTGAAATGCGATACGAGGACCGGATGCAATATAGTTTGAAGCTCAAATCTAAAGTATTTAAAGTTTAGTCATGGGATCCTCTCACATATCACAGATCATAAGCTTAGGAGGGATAGCGATCATAAGATAACGAGATTCACTGAAGTGCGAAGTGTGATAATGAAGCGGACATGATGCAGCTTAGAACTATGATTTAATTTATTCTAATCGCACATCACACATCGCAAACTCAGGAGGCATGGCACTCATGAATATGTTATGAATTCTGAAATGTGAAATGTGACAATGTTTTATATCTCCAATTGCGATTTGCGATCAGTCCCACCTCCACTTGCCACGTCATCCCTACCTTTATTGCACATCGCACATCGAAATATTAGGAGGAATGGCGCTCTTGAATATGTTATGAATGTAAAATGTGAAATTAAATAAAGGGATGGATGCGATATTTTTCAAAGGAAAATTGGAATATCTTTTAAATTCCAGTCTTACGGTAATTACAAAGGAAAGTCTGAATGCAGGGCAGACTCGGGTAAGAAAAGACCCAACGCTATGTGGATAATAGCGGTATGCATTTGCGATATTTTATTAATAAATAATAAACGATGTGGGCATGAGTGAAAGAGGCAGAGTCGGGTAGTAGGTAACATGATGACAGTTTTTGAAATGCAAAAGCATGGGCAGAGTCGAGTAGAGATGCGTTTATGCAGACTGTTAAGATATCATAGCAGAAACAGAAGGAAAAACATCTACAACAAATAATATTCAACAAAAGGATTATATTTCAAGTTTTATTTTGTTTTCTTTGTTAATATCCAAGCTCCAATGATTTCCCCAATTACAATGTAATAAGTAGTTTAACATTTTAGGCAGTCTAGGAGTTTCAAGAAGCTCGAGCAGTTACAAACTGCTTTTTTTTGTATTTAAGGAAGAGAGAAAGAGAGAGGAGGGTTTCTGAGTCCTAGACCTCTTGGAGACTACATTTTGTACTTCATTTTCTGATGGGTGAATGAAATAAGAAGAAAGTTTCCTGCAACTGTTGATGGTGATTCTGTTGGGAAAAATACTGAGAGGGGGGGGGTGAATCAGTATTTACTGCATATTCAAATCTTTTACTTTTTCTTGCTTCAAAAACCCATACGCTACTTTCCTGATACAGACTCGCGTATATACGCGGCTACCCTTTACGAAACTCGCGTATACATAGATATCTAATTATGTTATTAGATCTTCACTTAAATCATTCCATCATTCATTCATCAGATGTTTAATAAACAGTAAACATGAACAGTAAGAGCAGAGTAAACCATCACACAAAGCATCACACATGAACACCAGGATTTTTAGGTGGAAACCCAAGTCGGGAGAAAACCACCGCTGCCGTTGCTCAACCTTCAATATTTTATTATTGAGAAAACATCTTACAACATATGTGCTGGTGCAGACTCCTACCAGCACGCAGGCACCCACCTGCGCTCGTTTACCAGCCTCTCCTGGAAGGGAGCTCCAACCCCCTGACTCGTTTACCAGCCTCTCCTGGAAGGGAGCTACGACCCCCCGATCTCGTTTACCAGCCTCACCTGGAAGGGAGTTACGACCCCCCGACCGGGCTACTACCCCTGCCACATTCACCTTTGACCACGTTCAATGTAAAATCATGCCGGATCCAACCATTTCCAATAGAACACAACTTGCAGGCCACACCATCATATTTCCGCACCGAACCCTTTTCCATACTTTCGCTTGCACAAACATACATCATAAATGTCAGAGAAGACATATCAAATTTAGCCGCATCGGAGCAAGGTAATTGCATCGATATTTCATACCCCTTGCTTCAGCAAACCCTAGTTTGCATACGTGCTTTTACTTCACTGATGTCGCGTATATACGCGCTTCCGTCCACACAAACCAGCGTATACCTCAGTGTATATTTTATTGCGCATACGCGCTTTCTCTTCGCTGAAGCTGCGTATATACGCGCTTCCTCCGGGGCGAAGTAGCGTATAGATCTTCAATCATTACAGAGCAGCATACTTCATCAGATCAGATATTCAGTTCAGATCTACCCTTTTTCTTCAGACAGATGTTCGCCTAGATGCTCGCCTCATCACAGATCTAAGCCTTCCATAATCATATCTAGCAAATACAAGAGCAATTCAGATCTAGATCCCCTTCTTCATCATTGGTGCATCATACATTCAGATTTATCATTCAAGTGTAACCCTTTCCATTCAGATCTACTTCAGAGAGAAGTATTCATTCAAGCTCAGACATCTTGCACCCACCCTCATGATTTGCACAATGAATTTCTTCTCCTTATATAGGTTTTCCTTTTTCAATACCATGAGCCCCTTTTTCAATACCATGGGCCAAAACAATACCATGAGCCCAAAACTACCTGGACGGGGTCAATTAGGCGGATCATTACCCAATACAATGGGTCAATACCATGGTGGTTACCCCTGGTTTTTCACTTTTTGAGCGCTTTAGCCCATACGCGACTTGGCACGTTATTTTCCGCGTGCATACGCGACTTCCCCTAGGCCAATCCGCGTATACAAAGAGACATACTCTTTTCATCATATTTTGAGCACATTCTAAATTCCTTTCTTCATTGCCTTCTGTACACACTGTAGAAACATCATATTTTCTTCATTAAGCACAACTTTATCGAATAAGTTGTCATCATCTTCATCAAGTGGGTTTCTTGTCAAGGACAACACTCAGCATCATATTGTCAATAAACATCAGATTACCAAGTCCATCAAGTCAAGAATAGCTTCATCAGGTGGATTGCCATCAAGGAAAACACATGTCAACAGTTGCATGTCTTCATCTCCATTCAGTGGGTTGCCATCAAGGACAACATCCTGCATCATATTTCCAACAGATTCATGTTTCTTGTGTCATTTTATGTTGTTTCTTCCTTGAATGAAGTGAAGTAAAGAAGAATTTGGTCTTTAATTTACATTTGTAAGTAAGAGTTAAATAGTCTTAATAAGCGCTCCTTCACTCCAACTCCTCTCCCTTCACAAATTATCTTTATAACTTAAAAGTAATATATTCTGTATTTACAACATATTATTTTGAGTTCCCTCTCTCTCCATGAATTCTCTCTGAAACTTAAAATTAATAGATTATGTGTTTACAACATATTATTTTGAGTTTCCTCTCTTTCCATGAATTATCTCTAAAACTTAAAAGTAATATATTTTGTGTTTATAGCATATTATTTTGAGTTTCCTCTACAGTTCTTATTTTCCATTCAGATATCAACAATCAATGGCATTGTGAAATCTTTTATTATTCCAGATCATTAATGATTTTAGAAAACTAGTTTCTAGAGGGATAGAAGAAAGACCTCATGATAAAATTATTTCTGTGACACACTTTTAAAATGTCTTAAGCACTTTTTCCTTTCACAATAGAGAGATTTTCTCTTAAGAACCAACTGGCGGATAGACGAATTTTAAGATCCCTAAAAGGACAACATCTATGTTTCAAAATGTAGAATGACTAGGCAACTTATTGGATGCCTACCCTTGATGGTCCTAACCTAAAATATAATTTCTTTTGTGGTCCCTATGTGGAGAATTTAGTGATTTCAATTAGTGGCTATTTTTAGAGAGTCTTATTTTTCTTAAGTTGTGCATTGGTGAAGTAACTGTAAGAAGAGGACAAAGGTCCCAACGCACTATGTGCCTTTTTGTCCAATGCTTACCGATGCTTCGTGTGTGCTTTGGAGTGTACAATAACAAGTGTTATGAGATATGGATATGCGGTGATCCTTTACATTCCTTCTCTAATTACGCTATGTGTGATTATTCCTTGCAAAAATTAAACAATGTGCATATGATGGGTTGCTTACACCTTGCCTATTTAGTAAAAAAATTTCACTATAGGGAGATGGGAAATTATCTTAAGAAAGATTTCATATGCATACCCAGGCTCACCGAGAGGTGAAAGGGTGGTAGATATTACTTCCCTTCTTTTCGATATTTTGGTCCTGGTCCCGAATCCTAATGCAAAAAATTGAACTAAACTAATGCGAAAAATTGAAAAACAAGAAATTAGCTAAAGATGTGTGGATGTATGGGATACTTAATTTTCTGCTAATTATTCTATGTGTTTGGTATATTTTACCAACAAATCGTTTGTTCAGATAGAATTTTTGGATTGAAGGCCACTTACTTTCCCCTACTTAAACTATGTGTGATTTGCAATGATAAAAAACTAAAATTAAAACAGACTATTTTCTAAGCTAAACTCTAGCAAAAAGTGTTCTAACCAGTCATGAAATACGAGAGCAAAGTGATGGAAAACTTCTTATGGATTGGAAACACCTTACAACTGCAAAAAATTGAGAAAAAATAGTGAAAACTAAGCTCACTACCTACCGTGCGGCTTATTTTCACACAAGCGCGAAGTTCACGCATCTATCTAGGATGAATGCGCACAGACTATAGTGACTGAAATTTTTTTCCTTCTATGAGAAAAATTTCTCATTGAGGGTGACTAAAAAGTGTTGAGAGGAAGCAGGAGTGATTTTACAGTAAGTCAAAGTAGGAGAGAGGACCTGCAACAACAACCACTAGCTTAAAAGAAAGAATGAAGTAGAGTCGTCATTCCTGTTGTAGTGTATGCGACACATGGGTAGACGAAATACAATATGCTTAATAGGGAGGTTGATTTCCTACAAGCAAGTCACAGGAAAATTGGTTTGTTAGATCATTAGTGGAACAAAATAACATGTAGTAAACTAAGTAAGAAACATAGCATGCTACATCAACGAAGAAATAAAAACAAAATATTCATGTACAATAACAAGCTCAATCGAGTCAAACACACTAATAATTCAAATGGATAACTCTCTCCCTTTATTGGGTGTTGGTAGTATAAGAGAATAGGATACTAAATTACTTGCAATGTATCCTTAGAGCTATGGATATCTAATATCTAAGACAAGGGGGTCCCTTCCCCTCAAGCTTTTAGAAAGCCTATCTCTCCTCTCGACAGATGGTATATTGATGGACACTTGGTGAACTTCTTCTCTTGGATTGAGGTGTTGGGTGAAAAAAAACTGAATCCTTCCAATCGTCTTGTTTCTTGGACAACAAAAGATGGTTTTTTCTCAAGAAATTTGGCCATTATAACAATGTGTTCTCCTGTTTCTCTTCCCATGGCTAGATTTTAAAGACAAATTTCAAATTTCCCTCCCTCTCTTGGTACAATATGGATGTTGACATAAGAGTAGAGGGATGATTTCTTTGTGTACTGCACTAAAGCCTCAAGGTGGCTCCAAGGTGGTTGTACTTGGATGGATTGAGTAAGAATCTTCTTCTTCAAGTGTGCCAAGCGGTCCTGGATGGTGACTTTCCACATACTCAAGTCTGCGTGGCTATCTAAGGGATAACCGCAATGTTATTTGCAACTATTGAAGAAAAATCCCTGAATATCATCAAGGGTCAGTAATTTTTGTGCGCAAATCAATAAATTTTCCTGCTTACCTAAGGAAAAGTTAAAAATTTTATCTCCTGTAATTTATTTCTTCCCTGTAGATCTTTATTTGTACATTTTTCTTGAAATTTTCTAATGTCTTTTGCTTGTACGATTTTCTAGTGTTAACAAGGCCCATTTTAGATCTCAAAATTCCCCTAATGGATGAACTATTTTCTTAGTATCTGTATCTAACTACACTAAACAAGACTCTACATGCACTTATTTTCTCAAACCACACTTATCCACCAGATCAAGATTAACATAACTATAATTAGATCCATGGTTAATCAAATGATAAACAACTTGATCACAAAGCCTACCATCCATATCGATAATATATGCGTGGTGATCCACCTGCTTGTTATCCAATGTTGCATAGATCCAAGGAATGCTTTGTCCAAAATCCCCAACTATTTGTGCTTCTTGCACATTCTAGATCTAAGGCCTACCACCCTAATCCAACATGAAATCATTCTTGAGATGCTCCATGCCACATATCCAACACTGCAACTGTCCCTTAGCTTCATCTTTATTCTACTTCCCTCTAGGCTGTGACCCATGTTCCTTTTCAAATACAGTAAAATTCTTGTAAGGAACAACATTCTCTTTTTCACCTACATCCTGAGGTCTTATTCATTTCGGTGCCCATTTACCCTTAGTCTTGTCTTTCCCTTTCTTGAATTACTAAGACTCTACCTTACTCTTCAATTTTTCATAACAATGCTTCAAATTGCCAATTAATTCTTCAAATGACTGAGGCTCATCATAATTAATCCGATTTTAAAATTCTAATGGTAATCCACTGAAAAATATATGAAATTTGGCCTTCTCATCCTTAAGATATGGTACATACCTCAATAACTCCAAGAACTTAGTCATTTACTCCTCATATATCATCGGTCCCATCTTTAGCTCATAGAAATCCTTAACTTTACCGTCATTGTACCTCTTTGAATAGTAATTATTCCTGAAAAGCCTATTAAATTAATGCCAACTCAACTCCTTTGTCTTGATGTCTCTGAATCGCTTCACATCTTCCCACCAGATGTATTCTTTCCCTTTGATATTAAAAATAGTTATCATGGACTTCATGTTTTTATATATTCATGCAACTCAAATAATTTCTTAATCCCAAGTAACCATGCCTATGCATCTTTTGAATTCTTCAACTCTCCATGAAATGTAGGTGGATTGAATTTATTGAACTCAACCAGAAAATATCTTTTTTCATTCATTTTGTAAGGACGATAGTGATGATGACCATGGTACCTATCTAAACCAGAACTATAATAAATCACATGTCCATTGCCTCTCCTATCAGGTGTATCTAAGAATCTTATATCCCTGAAGGTATCATCCCTATTTGATCTGTGCCCACCATGAGATATGCTACCATAGGCTCCATTAGTTCTATCCTCCTATCCATGATTGATCTTAAGCAGTCCCTGTCTCTGCAAATCTGAAAAACTATGAAGGATAACTACATTGAACTCTTCTTATTTCTCTTGTGCCTTGGAAACTCTCTCTCGTGGCTTATTGATTTTGTCATTATTTGCTTTGCAAATTGTTATTTCTTCCTTAAAACTTCTCAAAGTGTCTTCTATGTAAGGGGATTACTCAACACCATGTTTCTCATGTCATATGTAGGGAGAGTCTTGTGAACTAAAAGCCACCATTTTCCTAGTCATATTTGATCTTCTTCCTGCAAACATACTATGTCAGCTAAAACAAAATATAAACATAGTCAACATACCTCAGTGAAGTTTAGGGGAGACTATCTCATCTACAAAATCAGTCCATATTAGCATGATACATGTATAAACATCATCATATCAATATACCAACATCTTCTCAACCATCATCCCAGTTACCATGCATGATATCACAAATTGTAGCATCGACTCAATACGTGCTAATCATAACCACTATAATGCATGCATAACAACATATAGACACTAATATTCCTAAAAAATAAATATACAACAATGACCTTCACCATGCATACATAACAAGAACATATACATCCTACATGGAGGCATGCCAAACACATTCCACCACTCCAGTAAATGTGTTGAACCTGTCTATGATACCACTATGTAACATCCTCCTCCCACACTTAGCCAAGTTCACTGGTCCAGTGAGTTAAATATGTGACAAGGAGTTACTATGATATGAATCAACCTCCTAGGTACAGTTAAGGAAGTGGAATCATCCAACCAAAACTATACTAACTTCCCTCAGGTGCCACAGGACCCCCAAGGGATAAACCACCCTTACAGGTTCCCAAACACCAAGTTAAATATTTTTTTTCAGTGACACTACCTAAATTCGACTATAACCCTCCAGTCACATGCACAATCCTATAAGGGAGTGACTGCATTATGTTTCACCCAGTTATGTGCCTATGACCACGAGATCTGAGCCACTTTTTCAGGGCTAGTCTCCATACCACTGCCCAGAACTTGATCAAACTTTCCATAACAATAATTGGCACTAGGAAAAATTATTCCATACAAAAATTAGATAATAATTTGACCTAGAAAGGCCTAACCATGATAGTCAATTTTTCAAACACATCATGAACATGTAATCTATAGCTCATAATTATATATCTAAAAATAGGACTCTCATATTTATCTGAGAATAGTCAAGAGGGTTGATTCACTCTCACAATAATTTCATTATCATGTATTAAATCATACATTCATTAACCATTCATTTATTAATCAAAACATGATAAGATCCATAATTAGAATCTGTCATAAAACCATGCTTATAATTAGCATATACCCAAAATAATAACAGTTATAGAACAAACATCAAAGCCACATCATAAAAGGCATAAATACTTATGAAATACAAGTGGAAAATAGCTCTTATTAACAAATGAAAAATCCAACCAAGTAAGGGACTTCCACGTACCACCCGACCATAAATTTTGCTAAACCAAATCTTTCTTTCAGCCAATCACCCTCGTGCCATATTCCAAGCATGAATGTGGGACTCACAACAAAACAACCAGGAATTCCTTAGGCTTTACCGCATATCTTTCCATTACCAGTCAATGGATTTCTAGGCCTGAAACCCTCATCCATATAACCAGGATTTATCGCAATCCCGCCAAAACAAGTCAAGGCATCACTAGCCCCTAAAAAACAATGGATTCCTCCTTATTTATTCACCAATAACTTGAGGATTTTTTCTGTCTCCACCCTAAAGATTTACCATGTATTCTACCATTACTAATTAAGGGATTCTTAGGCCCTTTGAAATTTTCCTGATACCACCTCACCTGATTCCAAAGCCATCCGAAAATCCAGCTCAACTAAATGAAATAACCCCATCACACCATGGATATCTAGAAATGGAAAGCAGAAGTTGAAAAGCATTGTTACACTTGGAATAAACCATGCCAATGGCAAAAAGAGAACCAAATATACACATGCATATACCATGTATACATACATGCATACACCATATACCATAATATCCATCCTTGATCCATGCTTTCCTTTTCTTTCTTGTCCTTCCTTTTCCTTCCTTTCTCCAAAGTTAAAGCGCTCCAAGAATGTTCTAAGTGTGCAAGAGAATGAGAGAGAGAATAGAGAGAGAGAGAGCTCCAAAACTGAACTAAAAAAAGGTTAACTAACAAAAGCCATGAATTGATCCTTCGTAGAATTTTTATTAATGAGGCTTCTATTTTCTTCATTTTCCTCTATTTTCCTTCAATTTCCTCACATGAAACCTATGACCTTTCACCTTCCTTTTCTCCTAATTTCCATTATTTTCATAAATAAAATATCAATAAATGCCTCTTCCAATTTTCCTTAGCCATAATAAACCAAATGAACACTCACTAGGATGTTTTGCCCAACATTTAGCTTTGAATACATGTCCCATGACCTTGGTATTGTTTTTCCTTTATTAACTTTATTACATGGATTTTTAACCATGGTTGTTACAGTTGGCCATCCCTTAGATATATCTAATGCCTTAAGGGAAAGCTTCATTAGGATTAAAAAAGATTCAAAATAAGGTAGAGGACATGAAGGGCACTCTCCTTCACATATATGATTTAGTATTTTGCTCTTCAATTCTTAAGACATGACCCATTAAAACAACATGTATGGAAATCATGGGCCTAGACAACAAAAAAGGTAGCCCTTCACTAAGTTGGTAGTCCCTCAATGCTTCTCCTTTTCGTTCCTTAAATGCCTTAAATTCAAACAAATTATTTAGAATTTACTACGGGCCCCATTTTCTTATGTTGAAGGATTTGTCATTACTTCCTTGACCAATTTAGTTAATATTACACTTCTACATAGGATGGTTGTGACTCATAAATATTTTAGTCCCCTTATGTTCATATTCAGGCTTAGCTCCCATGTGTGGCTCTATTTCGTTCCCATGGATTTGCTAGTGTACTTGAACATGCTCTTAAATCTTCATTGCTATCTATATGTCTCCCCTTCTCAGCCTATTATCTTCTTTTATTTATTTTTCTCTTTCGTATTGTCTCCCTCATTTATTTTATTCTTTTCCTTACCCCCATGACTGCTACCTTGAATGAGAATTTGGGTCCCTCCTTGGGATTTGTGGACAACTATAACTCTATATAATGATATGTACCCCATACTATGGAGAATAATTTTACCACCTCTTCCATTCTTATCATAAATAATATAAGGTCGTGTAGTTTATGTGCCACAATAGAGGTATATTCAATTAAATCAACTAGATAGGAAACTTGGAAACCCTCTTCTCCAATTTTAACAATGTGTATTAAATAAAAATAATATTTAAATCAAATATAGTGTGGAAAAATTTCCATGTTAGTCATCTAACATTATAATTCTTAATTAAATTTTGTAAAATATGAGGAATAAAAAGGGATGTTTCAATCTGCTACCCCCCCCCCCCCCCCCCCCACCCCCCCTCAAAGGAACATTGTCCTCAGGGTTCCACTATCCTTATAATTAGTTTTACAAAGTAAAAAAACTAGCTATGCTATTTTCATGGAATCCTCTAGTTCCAATGTGTTGATACCTGTTTTCACCATCTATTTATATTTTATATTAAGCTACAAAATTACTCTCCCTTGTTGCTTGTCAAACCCATAAAGTTGACCATGAGTTTTTCTTTGACTTATTCAAAGACGAAAGGGAGGGAGGAAACCACATCAGAATTAATGAGCATATGGTTTTATGGTTAAAATTGATATTCAGTTAAATGGTGAAACAGGAAGACTATATGGCATGCATAATTTTGTTCTATTTCAAAATGTATTCTATTCACAGGTGCAATGGACTCATTTGCAAGGGAAAGTACATATGCGAATATTACAGATGTGTCTCACCAAATGGAAAGACAAAATGTAATGTGATATTTTATGAAATTTATTACACCTATTCAAAGGGATTTTTTTTTATATATTGTTTGTGTTATGTGGATTAATTATCATGGGAATATGTGTTATGGTATAGTGCATATACGAAAACATTGTTATTAAATGCGCACTAAGACATATCAGGTTTTGACTTTGTAGTGGTAACATTGGACCTTTTGTATACAATATGCTTGGCATATATGTGACTGGGAAATATTAAATTGTAGTGGAGGTTTCATTGGCAATGGTATTATGAAAAAAATTAAACTTGAAGTATGCCTAAACTTAGATAAAAACCTCTGCTCATATTGATGGTGTATGTTCCTCATTTTTTCATGATTGATAGTTTTGGTTGTGCTTTCCATGTGACAAGGTTCATAAAAAATTGTAATTGATTCACTATTCAAACTTTTTTTTCACACACTTGGTAATTTTTCACTATATGTCGAGAAAATTCCTTCCTAGAAACTTGAGTCCTTCTCTTTTCATGCCACAGTTGTAAGAAACTCGTGCGCCCAAGAATTTAACTCTAATTTTATGAAATATTGGGTGCAAAAGAAGAAATTTTAAAGCCCTCCTACTAGATTTGTCTTACTCAGTAGGCCAACACTTGAGATTTTGGAAGTATGCATGGTAGAGAAAAGATGTAATTCTGAATACCCATAATGGTTAATCATATGATGTGGTTATATTTGAATATATGCTTATTATTATTAACCACTTGTTGGGCCTCAAATATGCCCAAGTGATTATGAGTTCATAATTTTTGCTCAAAATTCAAAGTTATAGGATTGGGTTGAAACCAGGATGGTTATGTAGATCTTGTCTTCTTGATTCCAACACCATGAACGGTTTGAAAAACCGATGTCGTATGAGGAATATATTGCATTCTGATCGAAATACCAAACAGGTAAAATTGCAACAATTTGACCAGGCTTGAATAGGATGCACATTCAGTAAATTGGATGTATAGTCAGCAAAAGAGAATATTCCTCAGTATATTCCTTTCTCAGGACCAATCATAGGAGGAAAAGTGTTAGGTTTTTATTGGTTGTATGGGTTCAAAGAGGAATAAGAAGCTGCCATGTGGCCAACCTTGAGGCCGTCACGTGACCTTGCAACTGCATAGTAATTTTTTTTTGGAGGCAGTAGGGCTCAACCCCCTGACCTCCATCTAGGCACGTGCGCACCTTACCATTTGAGCTACACAAGTTACTTAACATCTATGGGTTGTGAGTTATATTTATTCTGTGCTAAAATGGAATTTGGGGGTTAGAAACCACCGGCGGTCCCAACCCACCAGCGGTTCCGCAGTATATATATCACATGCAAACATTTAAACGACAACTCCCCACGTGGTCAGGCTACCCCAACGGCTATCTCGGGGTTCAACTCTTTGAACCACAGTTTATGCGTGAGTTCCGCTGACAGATATGATAACCCACTGTTTGGGTGTGCACATGTGGCCACCTCCCAACTGCTAACACTTAATGAGTCAATTTCGGCAGAGAATTTAGGGGGGCACCTAAATTGGCAGCTAGCCCAATTTTAACTCCAGTTAAGTTCATTTCTCCACTTTTAGTGGAGCTTTCCTAGGAGATACTGGGCAAAAATGTAGGAGGCCCAATTTTTTACCATTCTGAGTGAATGAAGAGTCATTTTTGACTAATTGGAGCATTCTGAAGCCATTGGTGCAGAGAAAAAAACCATTAGAGCACTATAACTACATGTAATAACAAAACTTTGAGCATAATGAAAGATGGATAAGCCATTGGGAGCTAGACTAGCAGATGTAGCCTAGGAGGGTTGAATTGCTTCATCATGCCTGATATGTAGATTTCATGTGGTGACTTATTTATTTGTTTTACACTACTGTTCAATGTTATTTAAGCTTTTTTTATGCTTATAATTCACTAAAAATCATCTATAAATCATGGTCAAACTCCTTAATCCTTATGCAAACTAAAGTGGCAATTATGCACATGTTTATAAACTGAAAGACACTTAGCACAACATAAATAATACATTTATTTAAAATCATATTGGTATCAGAGATAGAGTTTATTCTCTGGTGTTGTTTAGTGCAAATAATAGTTTAATTGTTTGCAATTTTTAGAAGCTTACAAGGCTCAATCTCAAAAGAGGAGAAGGAAAATTGGTGGAAGCAGGAGGGTCTCAAAAGGAGCCAAAGAAAAGGAGAGAAATATTGCCACAATATCCACCACCTAGTTCACCTCCTAAAGAAATAGAAGCTCCATTAAGCATGCCTCATGAGGAAGGAGAAATCCATGAAGAAGTTGACCCTAAGGAGGAATAAAGAGTGTTCAGGAAAGCATTTCTTGACATGACTGAGATGGTTAGAATTATTTATCAAGAAAGAAATGAGAGAATGGAAGGAGAATGATCTAAACTTCAAAAGGAAGCATAAGGATGTTCAGGAGGTCAACATGATGAAGATAATTCAAAGAAGGGAAATGGAGGAAATGGAGGCAATGGAGAGCCATCCTCTTCACCCTCATCATCATCATCATCATCATATTATACTTCTTCTTCAGTACATCAGCCACACAAGTCCAAGAGCATTGGTAAATATCCTTTATTAAAACTTGATGTTAAGTTCGAATTGCCAACGTTTAATGGTGAAGTAAATGTAGAAAATCTAGATAATTGGATTAGATAATTAGAGGTTTATTTGAGAATACATAACCTTCAAGATGATGATACAAAAATTCAATTAGCTTCTTTGAGAATGGAATATGCAACACTTGTTTGGTGGGAAGCCAAGAAAAAGGAGGAAATCAAGAAACATGGTAAGATTATTCTATCATGGTCAGATTTTATTACTACAATTAAACAATAGTTTTATCCTTTAGCTCATATTCATAAATCCATCATGAACTAACAGAACTTTAGGCAGTTAAAGGGAAAAAATGTGCAAGAATACACCTAGGAATTTAGGATAAGAGCTCTCTTATTAGAGGTGGATTTGTAGAGTCAAGATACTTTGCTAAAGTACATAGGAGGCTTACATAGCTACCTAAGACATACTATTCTCATGTTTAACCTCACCATTCTAGATGAAGTTTGTGTTCAGGCCACATATCTAGAAGCTAGAGGGAAGAAAATTTACGAAGAGGGTAGGAAGAAACCTTTTAAGGATAAAGTCAAGGAAAGTCCCCAAAAGGTACAAAAAAAAAGAATGCATCTGTTAAGAAAGAGGGAGAAAAAATTATTTGTAAACATTGTTCAAAAGAAGGCCATGATGAAACTCATTTTTGGAAATTACATCCAGAATTGAGGCCAAAGAAACCCAATAACAAGGGGAAACATAAAACTGATGCTACAACTCAACATGATTTAGGATCTCATTTCGGTGATGAAACTAAAATTAAATCCATGGGATTGAAGAACATAAAGGGAAAATAAATTGAAACTAAACCTAGTACCACTACATCAAACTGTCACATAAACACTCCAAATGAAGAAGAAAGAATAGAACTATTTCATGTGAGGGTCATATACAAGCATACCAAGATTGACACACTGTTTGACAGTGGGCCACAAGAAAACTTAATCTCTAAAGATTTGGTCAAGAAAATTAACCTTGAGACCATACCACATCCAAAACCATATCCATTGGGTTGGATTTGTAAGGATGCAAATTTACAGGTTTCAAATAAATGTATATTGAGGTTTGCAATCACTGCAAGCTTTGTTGACATAGTTGAATTAGATGTGGTTCCACTTGACATAACTATTATTGTATTAGGGATTCCTTACTTGTATGACGAGAAAGCGATCTTATATCATCATGAGAACAAGTATCATTTATTCAGAGATGGCAAGGAGTTCATTGTTAGAGCATACCGCAAGAAGATAAACATTTCTTTGGTAAATGCTGGACAGGTAAAGAGGCTGGAAAATTCAAGTAAGAATTTTGTTCTTCTTATTATTAAGCCTAAAGATAATATTAATCATGAATATTTTGAGGGATGTGATCCTAAGTTGAAATCATATTTATATGATGTGGTTAATGTACATCATTATATGTTACAGGAGCCAACAAGATTGCCTCCAAAAAGGGAAACTCAACATGAGATTCAGTTGCAGCAATATTGTCCTCTTCCAAACATCAGAATGTATCGCATGTCAATAATGGAGAAGTTTGAAATAAAGAGGCAAATAAAAGATATGTTGGATAAAATAATCATAAGGCCAATAACCTCGCCATGCGGTTCACCCATAGTCTTGATACCAAAGAAATATGGGACTTGGTGCATGTGTGTAGATTTTCGAGCTTTGAACAAGACTATGGTAAAAAATCGTCACCCACTCCCAAGAATAGATGATTTTCTTGATCAGCTGAAAGAAGAAATTTTTTTCACTAAGTTAGATTTACAAAGTGGATATCATCAAGTAAGAATTGCAGAAAGTGATATATGGAAAACTGCATTCAAAACCAAACAAGGACTCTTTGAGTGGCTAGTTATGCATTTTGGTTTATGTAATGCACTAACAACTTTCATGCGAGTTGTGGATAATGTTTTGCGACCATTCCTTGATGAATTTTTTATTGTGTACTTAGATTACATTTTAATTTTCAGAAAAGCAAGAGAAGATCATGTCTTGCATGTGAATAGAGTGCTTGATATTTTGAGGGAAGAGAAAATTTTTCTTAAGATGTCAAAGTGTTAATTAGGAAAGACTTCTTTGGTATATTTGGGACATATTGTAGGAGGAGGAGAATTGAGGATTGATCCTTCTAAAGTGGAGGCCATTGTGAATTTTCCCACACCCAAAATAATTATCGAGGTAAGAAGTTTCTTAGGTTCAACTCAATATTGGAGGAAGTTTATTGCTAACTTTTCTTCCATCGTAGCTCTTATGCATGCATTGACAAGTGTGAAGAAAGGCTTCCAATGGGGAGGCAAACAAAAACAAGCTTTCGAAGCTTTAAAAGACAAGATTAGTTCAGCTCCAGTCCTTGCATTACCGAATTTGAGATAGCCATTCGAGACACAAACCTATGCTAGTGATTATGCCATGGGCGCAGTACTTTTGTAGCATGGTAAGCCTATCACCTTTCATCAGAAACTTTTAATGGTGCTCTGACTAATTATCCTACATATGACAAAGAACTATATGCGTTGGTACAAAGTGTCAAGAAGTGGAAACACTACTTGATGGGTAAAGAGACTATTGTACACACCGATCACCAACCATTACAATACTTGCAGTCACAAACAAAATTGCAACAATCAAGACATTTCAGGTGGATGGGATTTCTTCAACAATTTCACTTGGTTATAAGGTACAAAAAAGGTATATTCAATAAATTTGCAGATATTCTTTTGATACCAATCATTATTGCTTCTACTTTACTCAAAAATGATTCTTTTGTACATGAGAGTTACATAGAACAATATGCACATGACATTGATTTTCAAGATGTGTATGCTAGTTTGAGTGAAGAGAATCAAGTTGAAGAAAAATATTATCACATGCATAACAATTTGCTATTTCATTTGGGCAAGCTATGTATTCCACAAGGAGAGAGGCTAAGTCTCATGAGAGAAGCTTATTCTTCTCTTATTGCTGGACGCTTTGGGCTAAGAAAAATAGTGGCTCATCTACAGAGGTATTGTTATTGGCTTCACATGATAGATAGTGTGTCACATTTTATAAGAGGTCGTTCTATGTGTGAAAAAAGTAAGCCTATTAATATGAAGCTTGGATTGTACACGCCACTACCGGTACCATCAAGGTCATGGGAGAGTGTCTTCATGGACTTTTTTGGAGGTTTACCTATGTCAAGAAAGAAACATGATTATATTTATGTAGTTGTGGATAGATTCAGTAAAATGTCTATAATTATGCCATGTAAGAAAACCATTACTGCTGAACAAACTGTTGAACTTTATTTTCAAAATGTTTGGGTTCATTTTGGATTGCCCACTTCTATTTTTAGTGACAGGGATTCCAAGTTCATTGGGAATTTTGGTCAAATATATGGATAATGATGGACACAAAATTGAAATAGAGTACCGCTTTTCACCCACAAATAGATGGACAAACCGAATAAGTGAACAGAACAAATTGTGCATCTATTGAGAGGATATTGCAGCAAAAATCCTAAGTTGTGGCATGAACAACTGCATTATATTCAACATGCTTACAATTGGGAAAAGCACTCTTCAACACAAACCTCACCTTTTTAAGTATTCTTTGGGTATTTTCCAAAATCGCCATTAGACTTCATCTTTGGGAAGGATGTTGAAATTGATGGCCATAGTGATATTGATAAGGCTCGAAAGTTCATTGAGCAAATTTGGATTATATATCAACAAGTTCAAGAATATCTTGAGAAAATTCAAAGCAAATACAAAGAGAGGCATTAAAAACATCGGGTTGATCACAAGTTTCAAGAGGGAGATGAGGTAAGGCTGCACATTAGCAAAGAAAGGATACAAGGGGAAGGTAAAAAGCTCAAACCCATTCGCTATGGTCCTTTCAAGATCATAAAAAAAGTTGGTAATAATGCATTCCAACTTAACTTTCCTTCTTACATGAAAATGTATTCAGTTGTTAATGTTGAAAACTTACGCTTGTGTGAGCCACCTTTGATCGATGATCAAGGAAGTGATGTTCAACTACCTTCTATTGAATATTTCTTGCCATAATTTCTGGATGAGCTCAAAGAAGATAGAATTCTTAACAAGAGGACAAGAGCATCAAAGAGGGGAAGTGTTGACTACCTTCAAGTTGGGCTCAAAGGCATTAAACCAAGCAAGGAAAAATGGATGGAGGTTGGAAAGGTGAGGGAGTTGTACCCTCATCTACTGAACAAATAATCAAGTCTTTTGGGGTACAAAAGCTTCCCAATGGGGACGAATGATCACGAGTTCATAAATTTTGCTCAAAATTCAAAGTTACAGGATTGGGCTGAAACTAGAATGGTTGTGTAGATCTCATCTTCCTGATTCCAATGCTGTGAATGGTTCAAAAAGATGATGTCGTATGAGGAAGATATTGCGTTCTGATTGAAATACAAAATAGGTAAAATTGCGATAGTTTGACCAGGTTTGACTGGGATGCACAGTTAGCAAGGTGGATGTACAATCAACAAAAGAGAATATTCCTTGAAATATTCCTTTCTTAGGACCAATCATAGGAGGAAAAGTGTCAGGTTTTTATTGGTTGTATGGTTTCAAAGAGCCAATCATAAGTTGTGACATGGCCAGCCTTAAGGCCATCACATGGTCTTGCAACTGCATAGTAAAATTTTTTTGGAGGTAGCAGGGCTCGACCCCCTAACCTCCCTCCGGACACGCACACACCTTACCATCTGAGCTACATGAGTTACTTAACATCTATGGGTTGCAAGTTATATTTATCATGTGTTGAAATGGCGTATGGGGGTTGGGAACCACCAACGGTCCCAACCCGCCAGCGGTTCCGCAGTATATATATCACATGAAAACATTTAAACGACAAGTCCCTGTGTGGTCAGGCTAACCCGACGACTATCAACCTAGGGTTCAAATCTTTGAACCATAGTTTTATGCATGAGTTCCGCTGACAGCTATGATAACCCGCAGTTTGGGGGTGCGCATGTGGCCACCACCCAACTGCTTACACTTAATGCACAACCAATTTTTTCAGAGAATTAAGGGGCGCACCTAAATTGGTGGCTAGCCCAATTTTAACTCCTTTTAAGTGGAGTTCTCACTTTTAGTGGAGCTTTCCTAGGAGATACTAGGCAAAAGTGTAGGAGGCCCAATGTTCAACCATTTTGAGTGAATGAAGAGTCATTTTTGACTAATTGGAGCATTTTGAAGCCATTGGTGGAGAGAAAATAGTCATTAAAGCACTGTAACTACATTTAATATCAAAACTTTGAGCACAATGAAAGATGGACAAGCCATTGGGAGCTGGACCAACAGATGTATCCCAAGAGGGGTGAACTGCTTCATCATTCCTGCTGTGTAGATTTCATGTGGTGACTTATTTCTCTGTTTTACATTGTTTTTTAGTGTTATTTAAGCTTGTTTTATGCTTCTAATTCACTAAAAATAACCTATAAATCGTGGTCAAACTCCTTAATCCTTATCAAAACTAAATAGGCAATTATGCACATGTTTTATAAACTGAAAGACACTTAGCACAAAAAAATAATATAGTAATTTCATATCACCAAGTTTCCACTATATATTACCGCTATTCATAACCTAAATTCTGACACCTTTCCACTCATTTCACACCATAATTCCATCACTTGTCGCCAATTCATGACTTACGCCTCGTGTTTTATTATCATTAGTTTTCTTAGATTTTCTACGGTTAGAGATGATTTATTCATGATTTTCTAATGAATCTTTTTATAAGTTCATTTTTCATAGGGTTCCATTGTCGAAATCCTTCACAAGCCAGTTAAAATAGTTACTGCAAGTAGAGTACAAAAATGTCCAGTTTGGAGTTTCGATATCCTGACACGCTTCTGGGGAAAATAGAGGGAGGTTATTGACCAAAATAATTTTTTAATACCTTCCCCTTCATTGGATTTCATCCAGGTCGCACATGTGGGTCCCTAGGAGCTAATTAACAAATCTGCTCAAAATGTGCAAAGTTTCCAAATCGCCATGTTTGACCTCGATCTGTGTGTAGCTTGAGGTGAATCTGGAAAATATAAGAAAATGGGTTTTTTAAAAATATAACCAATTATATATATATATATATATATATATATATCCAAAAATGTTTCTCTAGATTCAAATTAGTATAAAATTTATACGTGTGTCTTGGAGGCAGTTTGGTAAAAAATTATTGTTTTTCCATAATTCTAGAACCTTGCAAAAAGAGCCAGACAACCAACTTTGTGCACGACTTTCGAGGAGCTTGATTTTAATGAGACAAATCCAAGAGAAATTTTTGTTGAAAATATAACAAATTAGGCTCCCTCCAAACCGTTTTCCAAAAACTTTCATGGTTAGGAATATTTTCCAATCTCTTTGAGGTATGTTTGTTAAATTTTTTCAATTTTCCAAAATTGAGAAAAATGACTAATTCGCCTTCTAAATATTATAAATGGCTCGGACATGTTTTGTATTGTAAGCTTGGGAAGTTTTTGAAGGAAGAGGGAAACAATGTGTGAACATGAGACACATGATTGAAGGATTGTATGTAAGTGAACTTATTATTTGAATCTTAATACAATTTGACTTTGCCATGAATTCTTTGTAAATGTTATGGTTTTGCTTAATATTTAGGCGTTGATTTATTTTAGAATTGCTCTGGGAGTGGCAAAGACCTACCATCTCCCGGAAGTAAGTTCTGTAAAATATCATAGAATAGATCTAGGTGTAGGGATTTTATTTTGAAAGCATTTACTAATTAAATCTCATAATTATGATTCTGTACTCAATACTGTAATTTCTGTAAAATATCATAGAATAGATCTAGGTGTAGGGATTTTATTTTGAAAGCATTTACTAATTAAATCTCATAATTATGATTCTTTACTCAATATTGTAAACTTAGTAGATCCTTGCTATTTTCTATTCATTAAAAAAAATGGAGGTCGTAAAAATTTACAGATTTTAGCCACAACCTGCTCGTAGAAAACCAGGTTTGTTGGTCATCTTAAAGAGTTATAGGCCATCCAAAACTTAAACAACTTAAGGCGGTCCCTTACTGTATTTAAGGAACTATTATCTGTCTTTCCTTTCATAAACATATAAGAAACGTAAATTTTATTTGTTATCATAACAAAAACATAAATATAGAAATTTCATCAGATGACTCTATAGGAGACAAGTCTTTTACACTTGATCCTGGCATGTCGACCTGGTGCATGCTTTGTATCTGTCTCTCAATTCGGCCCATTCGGATGCTCTGGTGATGCTAACACAAATTGATTTCCTGGATGGATCTGCGGATGTCTGCTAGAGTTGAGGCTACGTGCGGGTCACTCCATATCTCTTGGACAGAGACAATATCCTTCACCAAAACGCACTTCAGTATCCAATAGGTGCAGATCGAGTGATGGACCAAATACAATCTGCTACGAGTATCACCGGGGTCAGTTACCATAGGGTTCAATTCTTCTTCAGCTAGTTCGGCTTCCTCTTCTTCCTTGGCCCTTACATCCTATTCCCACCTGTGAATCAAAGACTTAATGTAACAGGGTGTACTCAAGACTGTAATTTATTTTCTTGAAATTAAATAGATACTTCATCTCCAACTTGTTGCATACCAAAATGAATGGTGTTAATCAATGATTTTATTTCATGAATAACCTCTTTGTTACAGTTTTACGATTGGAATATTTAAAGGTGCTTCTTATTTGGATAAACAAGAGATCAATAACTCCACATTTCTTTTAAATATGAATTGAAATAGATTATGTATGTTACTGATCCACTATAATTTCTTGTAACATTTGTTTTGGCAACCAAGTACTTGAAATAAATGCAACGAGACCATTGAATCATTGTTTGCAGTTGTAGTTTAGTTTTGCAATTCATTATAATTGTAATTAGCAATTGGTAGAACCATTAGTCAATGGCATATGTTTGAATGATTTCTTGAGTTTGATTAAAGTAATATAAGGATAAAATAGTTTCTTATTTTGTAGTATTTTAGATTTGAAAGCATGTCAATTAGAATATTGGTTTACTTAGTTTCTTTTGAATTAATTGCAGAGTGGTGATAGAGTTTAGTTTGAGTGGTTATTTGATTTGTTTTATGCATCCCAGGAACTAGATTAGTTGAAGTCTTGTTTGCTCATTGCCTTAGTTTAAGATCATTTGAATGAGAGTGAATTTTATTGGGATTAAGATTTAGCATAAGTTTGGTATCATTTTAAATTAATCTTGATTGATTTAAGATTTTGTATTTATATTAGATAGATCTTAGTATTTAGATTTAGATTTCCATTACTTAGATTGAAATTAATATAATTTAAAGAGTAATATGCATTACTTGGATTGTGATTAATATTTCTCATATGTATATTAGAGTTATTTTTCTTTGAATTTAATTTAAGATTGATTCAATTTGGTTGATTTAATTCAAGGTAGAGAGAGATGAGTGCTAGTTTACTTAATTTATAGAAGAGTGTGTAGTTAACAATTATTAACAAGGAATTTATATGATCCAGGTGGATATTGGTGGCCACCCAAATATTCCATTTTTACCCGCACCATCAATTCTTGTAGCTTTTCAGTTTCAGCACAACTTACTATTTCTAGCAGTTTTTCGGGTCCTGAACTTTCGGAACCGTTTTGAGGCCCTAAATGACATTTTTTGGGCATCGCGATTCCAGAAAAAATGATTCCATTCTAGAATTGATATATATGGTCAGCAGTTGTAGTACTTGGATATATCTTTCTAATTATGTATCATATGTGTGAAACATAGATAGTATGCCAAAGTTACGACCCTCAGGAGTTGAAACACCAATTTACCCAAACGAGGCCCATAGTTGGTGCTTCATCTCCTAGGGTTAGGTTTTTGGATGTTTAGAGTTTTTCATTATTTTTCAATAATAAATAGGCCCTCGAGCCTCATTATAACACAGTTTAGAAGCATGTAGTTACCACATCTCTTCTTAGAGATAAGCTACCATCACCCTAGCTAGTTTATTTCCATTCTTCCTGTAAACATATTTCAGTTATTTGATATTAATGAAACTAAGTATTATTTCCGCTGCATCTCTGTGTTTATGTCTATTTCTATATTTTATTGCGTTCCTGCATAAATTCGGATCAGTGGTATCAGAGCGATCTGCTCTTTCTTTGTTTTTCTTTGCATGTCCCCAACAAGGTTAGGGTATAAGGAGTTAGGGCTTGATCTGGTTGAAACCTTGCAAGATCAGCCTCACAAACCCTGACGAAATCCCATGGCAAAAGAAAAGAAAGACGAGGGAGCAAGAGATCCTATCAAAATATTTCTTGAGGAGGCCCTCGAGAAAAAAATGAACGTGATGATGGACAACTTTGCTCAGATCCTTCAACGGCTGCCCACCTACGGTGCATCTGCATCCAAAAACCACTCTGGAGGCGCCACTCTCTTCAAGGTAAAGGTAAAATTTGACATTCCTATGTTTGAAGGCTAGATAGATGCAGACACCGTAGATAGATGGTTGAATTTTCTAGAAGGGTATTTCTCGGTCCATGATTTCTATGACTGAGAAAAGATTATTTTTGTACTCCTCAAAGCTGTCCTTCATGTCAAAGACTAGTGGGAAACCTAATATGAGAAAAAGGACGAGGGGGAACCCTCTCTATTCTCGGTCGCACCCACTTGGAATTTGTTTTGATATGGCATCAAGGAATAATATTACCCGGTGGGGAAATATGAGGACAAGTGCATCCAATGGACCACGTTGCGGCAGCAAAGGGATCAAGATGTCCATGAACTGACAAATTTGTTCCATGCCCTATGCACAAAGTTGGGTATTAAAGATTCACAGAGACATTTGGTGCTCGCAGTTGTCTTCACAGACACATTCAGGAGGAAATGGAGTTCCTCAACATTACCTTTCTTGGCACGGCATATCACTATGCCGCCAAGATTGAGAAAAAATTTAAGCAGAAGAAGCGAGACTTTGGATCCACGAATCCAAAGCCAGGGAAAGGCACCCCCGAACCATAGAATAGAGAGTAGAACCAAAGCGGGGCGACTTAGAAAACCACCACAAATCCAAAGAAGGACACGGGGAAGTGGTGTGAATTTCATAACAACCCCACTCACTACACAAATGAGTGTCGGGCAGGCAGTCGCTGGTGGTCGAATTGAAGGCACCCAAATCAGATACATGTTTTGATCCTAAGCTAGAACTAGACAAGGGAGATGACAAAGGGAAGTAGATCATTGATGCAAACCCTAGTGCCATTGATGCCACCACCAAGCTCCAGAGGGACGATCTTGAGGATCCATTCACAACAAAACTCTTCCCCTCATTGGCAGCAAGGTCGAGTTTTTATCTGTCATTCACAAAATTTTCTCCTTGTTGTGCATCCATATGCCTCGCTTAGCTTTTCTCTACACTTCCAAACACCTCGCTGTGCTTCCAGACACTTCACTGCAATTTTCACTCCATTTCTGCTAAATTTGTAGTGCATCTGAGCAAGGAGGCGAGGCATGGATCTTTAAAGGAAATTTTTGAAAAGTAAGGGATTTTTAAGATTTTGAAGATCATATACAAGTTGCAATCAAGTAAGCAAAGAGAATCATCCCTTTCTTCATCAGTTTTCAAAGCATAAAGAACTTCACTCTCTCAACTAGGGTTTCTAAAGTCAATTTAGAGTAAATAGTGTCATGGTTCTTTTTTCAGTTTGGAAACCCTAAAACTCACCTTGTACACCTTCATTTGAATCATTTACACATCTTCCCCTTACACAATTCCTATTTTTCCAAAAAACTCCACTCAAACCCTAATTTCTACCTTGTTTTTACCCTAGGCTTGTGTTTTGGCATTTTCATACCCTTCCCCTCACACAAATTCAGAAAGGTTACTTCTCCCTACTTCATAACATCATTCCCTCTCCCCCTAAATTTCCTCAAAATTTTAGGCAATCCCAAACTTATATTACCATCTCATTCATAGACCTAGCAAAAATACTCTATTTTTGTTGATCCTCTTCATTAGGGTTTTCTTGCTACCATGGACACTAATATCTCCCCCTATGAGATAAATAAGTATAAAGGAGGAAATATATTGAGGTTTGAGCCCTCTAAATACCATCAAGTCACCTCATCTCCTTTTATACTCAAATGTTTTCAAGATTTCAACCATGTACGGTTTTGCCAAAAATTACAAGAGGTGGGATATAATGATGTAATATTCCCAATTAGCCATGAGCTAGTTGGAATATTCAATTTTGTTTTATTGCTTTATTTAAATAATAAGAGGGCAAAGGGAGTCCATAATTCTCTTTAATAGTGAATAAATAAATGCTAAATGTGAAAGAGACAAATCTTGGCAGCTTAATTAAAGCACCCTTGGTGTGAAAGGGACTGGATCACTTTCACTGGGTCAACCTTGACCAAATCAACAACGTTGTCATGGAGGAGTAGTCATCAATGAGGGAGAGAGCAGTTTTATATGGAGATGCTTTGTGTGAATATAGTGATATTTTTGGATGGGGCTTACGGTTTGCAAGCTCATATTCTATTTAAGGAAGACGATGGTAGCCATATTGATTATGTTTGGGTTTATTATATTTCTAAATATACGGTCTGTTTAGACATATATCTTTCTCTTGTTGTTTAGCTGAGATAGAGTGTTGTTTAGCACAGGGTGTTCTTGATCGAGAATCCCACCTCTTCCATTGAGGAGCTCTTGGAGGAGTCTTGTACTACATTTTCCACTATCAGGATTAAGGCCAAGCTGTTGGGTGTGGAGCTTGATTATCTTGTTTATTTTGTATCGAAGCGTTGGACCCTTGTGCCTTAATGGGGCCGCAATGCCACCCGTAATTAAACGCTGCTTGGGGGGTCTAGAGGGGGCGGCTGCGACTTTATGGAGCACCCCCCCCGACGGGGGGTTTTGGGGACAGCACTCCTGAAGCTAAAAACAGATGTAAAATTGCCTTGTAAAATTATAGTAATTTTTAGTCAATCTATACCATTCATTAGGCGGATGATCTGAAGGTAGAAGTTATGTTTAGTTTAGGGTTTTTTGCCCTAGAGGGCAACCCCTCGCATGTATGAGGGTATTTTATTGTGGCTTTGTATTTTATGTGTATTCTCAAAGCGAGAGACAGATAGGGAGGCTGTGAGAGGGAACAGAGGATATTACAGTGGATCTGTTGTAGGTTGTGTCTCTTCATTTTTTTGGATAATAGAAAGGAAGGATTGGATGTTCGAGGTGGACGTAGCCCAAACTGGGTGAACCACGTATATCTATGTCTCTCTGGTTTTATGTGTTTTTTGTGCTTGTGTTTTCCGCATATTTTATGTGTTGCATTGCTCTGTAATATATAATTTTCTAACAACTGGTATCAGAGTCGAAGGTCTATTTGGCTTATAAACTCACAGGAAAGAAGGGTTCCTAGTTCGAGTGAGAGCAATGGCGGAAGACGGTAAATTTAGGGTCGATAAATTTAACAGCCAAAACTTCCCGCTGTGGAAGATGTAGATGGAAGATTATTTGTATCAGAAAGATCTGTACCTACCATTGAGTGGAAAAACAAAGAAGCCGTCAACTATGACTGACGCAGAATGGGAGATTCTCAATCGAAAGGCACTCAGAATAGTACGATTGTGCCTTGCGGCATCAGTAGCCTTCAATATTTCGAAGGAAACAATAATAGAGTTTTTTATTAAGGCGTTGGTGACACTATATGAAAAACCCTCGGCCTCAAACAAGGTATTTCTTATGAAACGTTTATTTAATATGAAGATGTCGTAAGGTGGATCTGTTGCAGACCATTTAAATTATTTTAATACAGTTACCAGTTAGTTAAGTTCTGTAGGGGTAAACTTTGATGATGAAGTTAGGGCTCTTTTATTTCTGTGCTCATTTCCAGAAAGTTGGAATGGTTTAGTTATGGCCATTAGTAACTTTGTCTCTGGATCTAGTACTTTAAAGTTTGATGATGTTGTCGGTGCTATCCTTAGTGAGGAAATGCAACGAAAAATATTTGGTGAGACATTGGGTAATGCTTTGAGTGCAGAGTCTAGGGGAAGAAGAATGGAAAGAGGAAAGAGCTCGGGATATCGCAGTAAATCAAGGAAAGGTAGATCCAAGTCCAGATCGGAGATAGTGTGCTAGAAATGTGAAAAGAAAGGACACCTGAAGAAAGACTGTAGATCTCGGAAGGGAAAAGAAGGAGACGCAAAACAAGAAAACAATCATGAAGCAAATGTGACAGGTGATGTGTTACAAGATGCTTTGATTGTTTCTTTCAAAAATTTTATTGATTCCTAGGTGTTAGATTTAGGGACCTCATTCCATGCCACACCTGATAAGAAATATTTTCATGACTATGTTGAAGGAGATTTTGGACAAGTTCGTTTGGGTGATGATAAACCCTATAAAATTGTTGGAATGGGTAAAGTTCTTGTAAAACAATAGAATGGAAACCAATGGTTATTAAATAAGGTAAGGCATGTTCCATATTTAAAGAAAAAATTTGATTTCAACATGGAAGTTAGGCGGTGAAGTTTGTGTGACAACTTTCACAGATAAAACTTGGAAGGTCACCAAAGGAGCCCTGGTAATAACAAAAGGCGAAAAGGTTGGTACATTGTATTTATGCAATGGTATTTCTAACTCTGTTAATACTTTAACTTCCAAAGGAGTAGATGCAACATTATGGAATCATAAGCTCAGACACATGAGTGAGAAGGGGATGAAGATTCTTCACTCAAGAAATTTGTTACTGGGTTTGAATAATGTTGATTTGGATTTCTGTGAGAATTGCATTTATGTAAAATAGAAGAGAGTCATATTTCTCAGAGTTGGGAAAGAAAAGAAGAGCGAAAAATTAGAGCTTGTGCATACAGATGTATGGGGACCTGCTCAGGTATCATCTCTCGGTGGCTCTTATTATTATTTTACATTTATTGATGATGCAACTAGAAAAACTTGGATTTATTGTATTCAGAATAAATCTAATGTATTTGATACTTTCAAGAAATGGAAAGATTTGGTTGAGATTGAGACAGGAAAGAAGTTGAAGTGTCTCAAATCAGATAATGGAGGTGAATATTGCAGCAAAGATTTTCACAGGTACTATTCAAAGCATGAAATTCACAGAGAGAAGACATTTCCAAGAACACCACAAGAAAATGGTGTGTCAGAAAGGATGAACAGAACAATCATGGAGCATGCAAGGTGCATGAGATTTCATGCAGGATTGCCTTTACAAGTTTGGGAAGATGCTGTAGATACTGTTGTTTATATAATAAACATAGGGCCTTCAAGTTCCTTGGATGGTGGTATTCCAGAGGAAGCATGGACAGGTAAAAAGGTAAACTAATCTTTTTTAAAGCCTTTTGGTTGTAAGGCCTTTGTCCATATTAATAAAGAAAACAGAACAAAGCTTGAGGCAAAATCAAAGAAATGTACCTTTATTGGATATGGTGTTAATGATTTTGGTTATTGCTTATATGATTATGACAATCACAAAATCATTAGGAGTGGAGATGTAATATTCAATGAAATGGTCTTGTATAAGAATCAGTTACAGGAAAATAAACAGGAAAAAAAAAACAAAGAATACACAGTTCTTGATGAAATAACAGAAAAAGTAAAGGTGCCTGAAAATGATAATAATCAACAGCCACAACAACAACAACCACCACAACAGCAATAGGCACCTCAAACACCTGAAAGAGGTGTTAGAAGATCTACCAGGATAAGTAGACCCCCTGAACAATACTCTCCATTATATTATTTATTGTTGACTGATTCTGGTGAACCCCAATGTTATGAAGAAGCAATGCATGTTGAAAGTAGGAAGAAGTGGGAACTAGCCATGGAAGAAGAGATGGACTCCTTAATACATAACCAGACTTGGGACTTAGTTAGGTTGCCTGCAGGTAAAACTCCATTGGAGAGTAAATGGGTTTACAAGCTGAAGGAAGAAGATGGAGGAAAATAGAGGTACAAATCTAGACTTGTGGTGAAGGGGTTTGCACAAAAGAAAGGTATTGATTTTGATGAAATATTTTCTCCTGTTGTTAAGATGACTTCAATTAGAACTATTTTAAGTCTTGTAGCAATGGAAGATCTAAATCTTGAATAGTTAGATGTAAAGACAACATTTCTCCATGGATATTTGGAGGAAGAGATCTATATATAGAAACCAGAAGGATGTGAGGTCAAAGGGAAATAAAAATTAGTGTGCAGATTAAAGAAGAGCTTGCATGGCTTAAAACAGGCTCCAAGGCAGTGGTATCTAAAATTTGACAAGTTTATGTATGAACAAGGTTATACTAGATGTCACTCTGATCATTATGTTTATCTGAAAAATCAAAATGATGGCAGCTATATTATATTGTTTGTATGTAGATGACATGCTTGTTGCAGGGTCTAACATGCAGGAAATAAATGTGCTCAAAAGAAAATTGGAAAATTCATTTGCAATGAAGGATTTGGGAACTGCAAAACAAATCCTTGGTATGAGAATAACTAGAGACAAAAAAAATCACAAATTAACATTGTCTCAAAATGAGTACATACAAAAGGTGTTGAAAAGATTTAATATGCAGAATGAAAAACCTATTAGTACACCTTTTGTTAGCCATTTCAAACTTAGTAAGGAAATGTGCCCCAAGACCCATGAAAAAATGGACTATATGTCTAAAGTTCCATATGCATCAGCAACTGGAAGCTTAATGTATGCAATGGTCTGCACAAGGCCTGATATTAGACATGCAGTGGGAGTTGTAAGTAGATACATGAACAATCCAAGAAAAGAACATTGGATGGCAATGAAATGGATTCTCAGATATTTGGGAGGTACCACAAATCAAGCATTATGCTTTGGTGGTTCTAACATTTCTCTACAGGGATATGTCGATGCAGATATGGCAGGTGATAGAGATAACAGGAGGAGCACTACAGGATATGTATTTACTGTAGGTGGAACCGTTGTCAGTTAGGTTTCAAAAATTCAAAGTGTTGTTGCACTTTCAACAACAGAAGCAGAGTATGTTACCGCTACAGACGTTAGTAAAGAAATGATTTGGTTACAAAGGTTTATGGATGAATTGGGTAAGAAGCATGATATGGGCACGTTGTACAGTGATATCCAAAGTGCCATTCAATTTGCAAAGAACTCAAAATTTCATTCTAGGACTAAACACATACATCTCAAGTACCATTTCATACGGTCAGTATTGGAAGATGGATAGTTGAAGCTGAAAAATATACACACTAGCCAGAATCCTGCAGATATGCTAACAAAATTTGTAACTAGGGAGAAATTGAGAATATGCTCAGTTTCAATTGGTTTTAAAGGATCACGATGAAGATGAGAAACAGGTAGGTCCAAAGAGGAGCCATTAGGGGAATTTTGAGGTCTAAAATGGGTCTCCTAAGGAAAATGTACAATTAAAATTCACTTTATGAGAACCAATCAAATTTTAGGGATGAAATCATCTGTAATGGTTGAGGTGAAATTGCTTGAGTTAAAGGTACTTACATGTCACATTCTCAATGGTGGATAAAAAATCATGGTTAACCATGGTAGTGCTTAAGTACTTTTAAAGTCAAAGTAAAGTACTCATAATAAATGTCATTTCACACTTTTTGAATAAAAATATATTATTGTCATTTCATATTTATTGAAAGAAACAATGCATATCCCTATACATTTAATATATTATATTATATCATATTATTTTTATATATTATATTAATTACATGTTATTATACAATTTAAATAATATAAATTTTAATTAATAACATATAATATAATTAAGAATTTCTAAATTTATATTTAAATTTTATTTTAAGTTATTTAAGTACAAAAGACAAATGCATTAGTTATTCAATGATAATGATTTTTTCTTGAAAATATCATTCTTATTTATGGTCACATCAATACAATTTTTTTATTAATTTTATTTTGGTACAACTTTTTAATTGAGTTTAACTATGGTTACATGGATTGTGGTGCAAAAAGTGAATTGAAAATTCATAAATATTATTTTATTGGTTTAGCTATTATTTTATTATTTCCTTAGGAGGCCCATTTTAGACCTCAAAATTCCCCTAATGCATTGTCCAGCAAATGAAGCAACGGTGGAGTTGCTACAATCAGCCTCCAAGTGGGAGAATGTTGGGTGTGGAGCCTGATTATCTTGTTTATTTTGTATCACAACATTGGACCCCTGTATCTTAATGGGGTGGCAACACCGCCCATAATTAAACACTGCTTGGGGGGTCTAGGGGGGGCGGCTACGACTTTATGGAGCCCCCCCTAGCGGGGAGTTTCGGGGGCAGCGCCCCTGAAGCTAAAAACATATGTAAAATTGCCTTGTAAAAGTATTGTAATTTCTAGTCAATCTGCATTGTTCATTAGGCAGATGATCTGACGGTAGAAGTTATGTTTAGTTTAGGGTTTTTCCCTAGAGGGCGACCCCTCGCATATATGAGGGTATTGTATTGCGGCTATGTATTGTATGTGTATTCTCAGAGTAAGAAACAGATAGGGAGGCTATGAGAGAGAACAAAGGATATTACAGCGGATCTGTTGTAGGTTGTGTGTATTCATTTTGCTGGATAATAGACAGGAAGGATTGGCTGTTCGGGGTGGACGTAGCCCAGACTAGGTGAACCACGTATATATGTGTCTATATGGTTTTATGTGTTTTGTGTGCTTGTGTTTTCCGCATATTTTATGTGTTACATTGCTCTGTAATATATAATTTTCTAACACAAGCTTCATCTTTCTTTTACCGTGCAGATCCTGTTGAGGGTTTGGTTGTTTTTGCAGGTTGCAGCAAGCGGTAATTAGATCTCTAGATCTAGGCCATTTCATTGCTTATTTTCAGTGGAGGATGCTTCCTTTCCATTAGGAGGACAATATTGAAGGCTATTAAGCATATTTTCATATCTTGGCATCAAGACAACCATATATTCATCCCTACAATGCATTTTTCTTGTAGATCTACATTATTTATGTAGGAGGAGTTGTAGGGTGGTTTAGCACACCAATTGGAGAGATGATTTTCTAGTGAAGGGGATCTACCTTTCACTAAGAGGATATATTGGAAGAGACTATTGTATTGATCAAATTAGATTAGCCACACTTTCTAAATCTGTATTTTGCAGTAGATCTGCAGTCTTAGATCTCAGATCTACAACTTGTACTTGGTGTTTTTCTGAAAACCCTTAAGGGGTTCTTCAAAGGAGCTTGTATAGTGCTCAGATTTGATATAGATCTATCTTTTGAGGCACATGTCAGCCCTATATCTGATGTATAATCAATTGTTGTAGCATATTTAATAAAATAATGTTGTAAGGGTTTTCTAGCTTTTCTATATAGTTGCAACACTTCATCTTGAGGATTTTTTCCATTGGAGGCTTGTACTTTCTTCTTATCTATCTTATGGGCCATTATTCATGTATATTTTGCTGATGTTATAACTTATGAAAGGTCTCCATATTTGCCTCTTGCTTTTAAATGAGGAGTTACACTCGTGTTCCAACATTTTGCACTATATTCCTACTTTTCCCATTTGGGAATATTATAGTGGTATCGGAGCATAATATTGGCATAGCCTGTGCACCTTCAAAAGCCAATATGTCATCTAAAGAAGGAGAGCCTCTTACTGATAGAGAGATAAGGTACCAAATAAGAAGACATCATAAATTTTATTATACAAATGACAAAGAAGACAAGCGTAAGACCCTTTTATCTGGAGGTGAAGATGAAGAGAAGGAGTTCCCTAAGATCCTTCTTAGAGACATGCAAGACATTGCTAGAGATATAAAGGATATGAGAATGGACAGATTTAAGGAATCCCCTAGAGGATTTTATCATGGTGAAGGCTCTAGCATGTCTCACCACTGGAATGATCAACTAGTGCATCAACCACGAGTTTCCCAACGCTCTACCATGCCTACATTTTTGGCTATGGGAAATGAAGGGTTTCAAGAGCAAGAATCCCTTGAAGAATATTTTATGGAGTATGAATCTCAAACTTAGAGATTCAAAGATCACTTGAGTTTTCAAGAGTTCTATCAAATAAATGACAATAGAAGACCAAGGCATCATCATAGGGGTGGTGGATTCATTTAGAATCATGATCGACACCACAGTATGGGAAGATTATTTTTACCCAATTTTGATGGGTCATCCAAGTGTACTTCCAAATATTGGGTATAAAATTTGACATCTAATTTCGGTTGAACAAGGTTCCAGAAATGGAGGCCATTAAGATTGCAACGCTGCACCTTGAGGGTGAAGCACATGACTAGTGGTTCCATGGCTTGTCTACATTGAGTCATGCCAATGTAACTGCATATTCAGAGTTCACTAGAAGGCTGGTGGAAAGGTTTGATAGAAGAGATCCTGAAGCACCATTCATGGGGCTTGCAACGTTGAAACAATCAAGTATTGCAGAAACTTGCATCTCTGAATTTTTAAGACTTTCTGTTATGTTTTCTAATTTATCTGCAGCAAGAAGGGTATACATGTTCATTGATGGTTTAGATGAACCTCTTCATGGGTTGGTTAATTTTACCAAGCCCACTAACCTACAAGATGGCATTGAAATGGCTAGAGACCTTCAAGATGCCTTTCCAAAAGCAAAGGAAACTTTTCAGCATAAGCCCTCTTTTCCATCCAAGGGAAAAGAAGAGAAGGCTCCTCCTTCAAGGAGATTCAATTTAAAAATCCTCTTGATGATGATGTTTGGAAAGACTTGAGGAGGAGGAATTTTTTCTTCACATTCCAAGAAGCTTGGGCACTCGGACATAAATGTGCAGCTGGAAAAGCACATTACATAGAGGTCTTCTCAGATGATGATGAGGAAGAAGAAGAAGAATAAGGGAGGGGTCACAATGTTGGAATAGTAAGAGATGATCCACCACCACCTAGAGGTGAGGATGGAGAAATTGCTCCAATTAGAGGCACTCTTTCATCATTAAGAGTGATACCCAACTTTCATGAAACTTCCACACAAGAAATAGAGATGAATTTGCACAGTGGAAGCAGGGATAAGATGATCCCATCTATTATGCACATGGGGATGATCCATGAGACATCATTATCTTGTGGTAAACCACCTAGGAGACCACCTGATCCAGATTTGGTGAAATATGTCTCACATATTGATGCTCCATTCATAGATCCAAGAAGGATGGAAGCATTAGAAGACCAAAATACAACGTTGAGAGTCTTGGGTAGGCTCAAAGAGGAGGGAGTTATTATTCCACTATCACTATTACCCACTCCCTCATCTCATACTGCGTTGAGAAGAAATGCTGCAGAATTGGAAGATGACACCATCATGGGGCAAGGAGTCCATTATTTTTCTATGGAGATGAAGAAGATGTTCTCACTTGTAGAGAAATATTCTACACATGATAGAAGATGATGGCCACACATGCATACTTTGAATAAAACCAGGAAGTTTTGGATAGATGATAGCTTCCCATGGGAAATTAAATTCCAAAGGCTTCAACCTTCACTTGAGAATGTGCATATTAAATAAGAGTAGCAAAGGAGGGATTGCAACATCCCAAGAAGTATCTTCGGCTTGGGAGGTGTCAAGGAGGAGAGCAGCCATATGAATGATGTTATTTGTGATAGATCATCAATGCTGTCACTATGGAAGGTTGATCCATATTGGAAGTCCCAACTGTTGGTGGATTATTCCAAGGATATTTTCACATGAATGATACTGTATTACTAGATACATGAAGAGGGATATTCATTCCAAGAAGGAGTCATCTATTATCATGGTAGGATCTTCTTCTTTAGAGCCTCCAAGATCAAGGAGAAGTTACTACAAAAAGCTTATGAAGAGTTCTTTTTCAGCCACACATATTCCATGAGATTCTACAACATTATCATGAGAAGCTACACTTGGAAGGGGCTTTGAAGAGGAACTATATCAACATTTTCAAAGATGCATGAACCATGTGGAGTTGGGAGAGCAACATAACTCTATGAATGAGTTAATTCAGCCACCTCTTTCCTCTTTTGGAATGAGAGGAGATAGATCTATACACCACACCATTTGTATGAGGAGAAATGTTGGTGAAGAACATGTTTGTGTAACTAACGTTTCATTTGATTATTATTTGCATTATTTCACCATGTATATGTAGGCCATAGCTCCAAGAAGGAGCAATATACCATATAAACTTCATGGCCAACTTTGGGCCACAAAATGTTTTGAACATGGCCACTCCCTTGGAGATCAAAGGGAGATTTTGTATCATTGTGGGTGCATTCCAAAAGCACCAAACATATCTCACACTTTCAGCCATGGTGAGATGACTTGGGAAGCAAGTGGTGGGGAAACCACTTACCATATCAATATCTGATGCATAAATGAGATCTACTGCGTTGGTTCCACATGTGGGACTATGACCCACCTCCATATGCACAAATTTCTATTTGTATATACTTAGTTTTGATCCCATACATTGATGATGTACTTATACTTTTTATGGGAATTTTTGGAGGGAGGACGGGAGGTATGTATGTGCCCTATGGGAGAGAGATTCTTCATATTCATTATGTTACATATTTCGGGGAGAAAATTGGGTAAACCATGTTTGTTTCATTTGAACTATTGTCTCCTTATGGAATGGATTATTTGCATCTCATGAGAATGTTGGAGGAGTAACTCATGGAAGGATGAATTGGTGAACACTTAGCTTATGGAGGAATCTTATCACATGTTGGTGTCACCAATGGAGGAGGAGAAGAGTTGCATCACTCGCCTTGTCAGTTGCTCGAGGACAAGCAACATTTGGGAAGGGAGGACTGTAATATTCCCAATTAGCCATGAGCTAGTTGGAATATTCAATTTTGTTTTATTGCTTTGTTTAAATAATAAGAGGGCAAAGGGAGTCCATAATTCTCTTTAATAATGAATAATTCAATGAAAAATGTGAAAGAGACAAATCTTGGCAGCTTAAATAAAGCACCCTTGGCGTGAAAGGGGTTGGATCACTTTGATTGGGTCAACCTTGACCAAATCAACATCGTTGTCATGGAGGAGTGGTCATCAATGAGGGACAGTGTTGTTTTAAATGGAGATGCTTTGTGTGAATGTAGTGATATTTTTGGATGGGGGTTAGGGTTTTCAAGCTCATATTCTATTTAAGGAAGAGGATGGCAACCATATTGATTATGTTTGGGTTTATTATATTTCTGAATATATGTTATGTTTAGACATATATCTTTCTCTTGCTGTTTAGCTGAGATAGAGTGTTGTTTAGCACAGGGTGTTCTTGATCAGGAATCCCACCTCTTCCATTGAGGAGCTCTTGGAGGAGTATTGTACTAAATTTTCCACTATCAGGCTTAAGGCCAAGCTTCATATTTATTTTACAGCGCAGATCCTGTTGAGGGTTTGGTTGTTTTCGTAGGTTGCAACAAGTGGTGATTATATCTCTAGATCTAGGCCATTTCATTGCTTATTTTCAGTGGATGAGGCTTCCTTTCCATTGGGAGTACACTATTGAAGGATATTGAGCATATTTTAAGATCTTGGCATCAAGCCAACCATATATTCATCCCTACATCGCATTTTTATTCCAAATCTGTGTTATTTTTATAGGAGGAGTTGCAGGGTGGTTTAGCACACCATTTGGAGAGCTAATTTTCTAGTGAAAGTGATCTGCCTTTTCATTAAGAGGATCTATTGGAAGAGGCTATTGTACTGGTCAAATCAGATCAGCCACACTTTCTACATCTTTATTTTATAATAGATCTACAGTATTATTTCTCAAATCTACAACTTGTACTTGGTGTTTTGCTGAAAACCCTTAAGGGTTTCTTCAAAGGAGCTTGTATAGTGCTCAGATCTTATATAGATCTATCTTTTGAGGCACATATCAGCCCTATATCTGATGTATAATCAATTGTTGTAGCAGAGTTAATAAAATAATGTTTGAAGGCTCTTCGAGCTTTTCTATATAGTTGCAGCACTTCATCTTGAGGATTTTGTCCATTGGAGGCTTGTACTTTCTTGTTATCTATCTTATGGGACATTATTCATGTATATTTTGCTGTTGTTATAAATTATGAAAGGTCTCCATATTGGCCTCTTACTTCTAAATGAGGCTTTACACTCTTGTTCCAGCATTTTGCACTATATTCCTACTTTTCCCATTTGGGAATATTACAGTGGTATCGGAGCATAATCTTGGCATAGCCTGTGCATCTTGAAAAGCCAATATGTCATCTGAAGAAGCAGCTCCTCTTACTCATAGAGAGAGGAGGTACCACAGAAGAAGAAATCAGAAATTTGATTATACAAATGACAAAGAAGACAAGGGTAAGATTCCTTTATCTGGAGGAAAAGATGAAGAGAAGGAGTTCCCTAAGATTCTTCTTAGAGCCATGCAAGACATTGCTAGAGAGATCAAGGAGATGAGAATGGATAGATTCAAGGAATCCCCTAGTGGATTTCATCATGGTGAAGGCTCTGGAATGTCTCACCACTAGAATGATCATCCAGTGCATCAACCACAAGTTTCCCATCGCTCTACCATGCCTACATTTTTGCTGTGGGAAATGAAGGGTTTCAAGAGAAAGAATATCTTGAAGACTATTTTATGGAATATGAGTCTCAAACTTAGAGATTCAAATATCTGATTTTTCAAGAGTTTTGTCAAATAAAGGACAATAGAAGACCAAGGCATCATCATAGAGGTGGTGATTCATTCAGAATCATGATCGACACCACACTATGGGCAAATTATTTTTACCCAATTTTGATGGGTCATCCAAGTGTACTGCCAAATCTTGGGTAGAGAAACTTGACATCTACTTTTAGATGAACAAGTGTAATATTCCTAAATTAGCTGCAGCTAATAGGAATATTAATTTTTTCTTGTTTATTTTTACATTTCATGATTGATGAATAAATTGCAAAGGAGGACATGTAAAACTCCTAGAAACTAAGAATAAATCAATGCCTATGTGAACAGAGACATATCTGAGCTATGTAAATTACATCTTGCGGGTGTGAATGGGTTTAAATCACAAGAATGGGTCACCTTTGACCAAGTCAATAGCGCAGTCTAGATGCATTGAACCTCCTTGAGGGACAACACAGTTCTAGAAGGAGATTCTAAATGTGAAAAGGGCTAAATCAATGAAGTGGTTTAGGGTTTTGCTAAGACTCCAATATTATAAAAGGAGGAGGATATCAACAAGAGTGGGTTGTTGAAGATTATCATTTTTTGGAGGTATTTTCTGCTCAAACATCCCTTGTTGGGTCTTCCTGTTCAGGAATCCCACCTCCTTCCTTGAGCAGCTCTTGGAGAAGACTTGTGTTATCCTTTCCACATCAGGATTTTAGGCCAAGCTCACCTTACACCTATATTGCTGCTCCTGTTGAGGGCTAAGATGTCCTTGTGAGATGCAACAGTCGAAGACACTAGATCTGTTCAGATCTAGCCTATACTAGTGGCTCTTCTCAGTGAGTGTGTCTTTTAACCTCCTGGAAGAGTTCATTAGCTGATTGTGCTTCAGATTTACATCTTGGAATCATGCCAAATCATTCTCAGAGGCTATAGCATTGTTTCTCTCCTTGGACAGTGTTATTTGCAGATCTACAGCTATAGGGTGTTTTGTCTGCATTTTGGAGGAGAGATCTCCGGTGTTGGGATTCTTCCTTTCACTATGGTGATCTATGGATTGGCCATCCAATATATGTTAGTTTAAGATATGATCTATTGTACCATTGTATTATTCAGAAATTTCTGAATCATTCTACAGAGCTCCAGTCTTAGATCTCAGATCTACTCCCGGTGCTTTATGTTTTGTACAAAACCCCAAGGGGAATGTATACATCAGAATTTGTTGTACATAGATTTGTATTAGATCTAAATTTTTATGTACAGATATAATATAGATATGAAGAATTAATAAACCATTGCTTCATCCCTAAAAATAACGTTGACATGGTTATACAATCTTTTCTTATGGTTGTATCACCTCATTTCTAAGGATTTTTCTTGTATTGTCTCATTCTTTCTCTTGTACAATGTATGGGCTGTAATGTACATCTGATTTGCTGTTTTACATCTGATTTATGAACCTCCATATCATCCTCCTAATGTGCTTCAGTGGATCTGCGTTATTTCTGAAGCAGTCCTTTGCATAGAGCTGCAACCCTCTCTTTGGGTGATTTTTCAGCTAGACTAGTTTGTGGGAGATTTGTTTAACCCACCTAGTCTGATTTGTTTTTTCTCTCCTTTTGGATTTATATATTAGATGAGATGATATAAGGGATCCAGGAGCTGAAAACTTAATTCTATGTACAATATTCTCAGAATTGTGTTATTTCAGCAGGCTTGCTGAGCTGTTCCAGATTTGGAATATTACAGTGGTATCAGAGAAAGATCTTTGGCTCAACCTGTGGCTTCGAGCCAAAGTACTATCAAGAAATTTAAGAATGATGAAGAATATGAGCTTACTCTCATCACTTTTCAGATCTAGTAAGAACCTCTCCAAGGAAGTTGTACAAGAAGAAGAGAGAAGAAGCAGTGAAACTCCTAGGAAGTTTCAAGAGAAAGAAGATCTTCTGATCAGATCTACAAGATATATACATGAGGAGAATTTTGAATCCTCATCTCATGGATACGTGCACTCAACGATATCACCCAAGCTTCAACGTTATGTCTATGATTTATTCATGAACAGGAAGAAAGGAGGTGCACCCGAGAAGGAGACTCTTAGAGAGTATTTGCAGGAGTATGAAGATCAATTCAAGGAGTTCAAAGATAACTTGAACTTCCAAGGGTTCTGTAAGATCAAGGAGAGAAAATTCACAAATAAGGAGCGGCATGGTAAGGGTAGATTCTATCTATCTATCTTTTATGGATCACCTAAATTTCCAACTAGGGTTTGGGTGGAGGAGATAGACAACTTTGTGCAGCAACATCAAGTCTCAGAGATTGAAGTGATCAAACCAGCAGCAATGCATTTTGAAGGTAAAGCATATGCTTGGTGGTTGTTTGAGTCTATTTCCTTGAAGGATGCAAATACACCTACTTATGCAAGGTTTATTGCAATATTGATATAGAGGTTTGATGAAGCTCCATGTGTAACATCTTCTGTTGACACTATCAAACCACATCAGAAACATCTTTTGCATGAGTTAGAAGGGTCTATGAATCCAACTCCATTTCTAAAAACCATGGAAGAAGGTGTAGGTTTGTTTGATGCATTTCCAAGGGCAAGATATCCATTGGATGAAGGGTCCTCTTCTAAAGAGGAAAGCATGAAGGTTTCTCCTTCAATAGATGACCAAGATCTAAGGTCTCTTATTGATGATGAGACAATTTCAGTTATTGAAGAGGAGGAGAAGGAAGGAGATGATAACACAGTCATGAAAAAAACACCTCAAGCACCCCATGAAGATGAAGTTGGAGCACTTGCTCCAAGAGAAGAAACTCTTGCACTCTTGAAAGGAGTTCCACAAGATCTCACACATAGAGCTCTTGGCATAACACATGAGCAGCATGTACCACCATTGTCAAATGATGAGATCTTGGAGATAGGAGAAGGAAAAGAGGAGGAAGGGAATCAAAAGATGAAGAGCATGAACCCTTCTCTGTTTCAAATCTTGGAAGCACAAAGAAGGCAAGAGGACCTATGCATTAAAGGTGGGGGAAATTCTGTCTACCTACATCCACATTCTACTCTATGCCTTGACACCTCTTTGCAAGGAGGTACTTTACCAGGAGCACCTCTTGATAGGAGGAAATATAAAGTGTTCTCTCAACTATGGGTAGCATATACATACTTGGCTAAGGATGGAGCCTTTGGATAAGCTAGCACAACGCAAAGAATATCTCATGAATTCAGAAGATAGATGAGCAATTTCCTGAAAGGGGCATTGCTAACTCCCACTCAGATATCTGCGCTGAGAGAGGAGAAATCAGAGATCTATGATGGCATGAGCATGAGGACACATGGCAACTCCATATCTTTGGGGCAGCCCATGATCTCTTCATTCACAAAGAATATTTCTAAACATGGCAAGGGGATGCTAACCCTCTTGTATACTTGGGCCAAAATGAGGAAGTTTTGGAAGACAAGGACTTTCCGAGGGGAAGTTGATTTCCATATGCTTCAATCTTGTCTTTAGCAAGATCAACTACAATTGGGGCAGAAAAAGGGAGATTATGATGCTCCAACATGTGAATTTGATATCAAGGATGTCAAATAAGGGAGCCATGATATGACAAGGGCAACATTTCATACCTCTATAGCGCTGTCATTCTTAGAGAGATTGGATCCTTATTGGGATTCCCAACTCATGATGGAATACTCCAAGGACCTTTTCACGTGGGGGGTTCTTGATGGGGAAGTAAAGGATGAAAGGTTCAAGGTGGTTTATGGAGTTATCTATTTATATAATCTTATTCTTTTGGTTAATGACTCGAAGCTCAAGGAGAGACTACTAGATTCCACCTATGAGATCCTGCTTTCCAAACCCACCGGTTTCATTAGAACATATCATACTCTCTTGGGTGGTTTCATATGGGAAGGGTTCAAGGAAGAGGTGCACTCTCATATGAAGATGTGCATGGACTGTTTGGTAAAGGAGGAGGAACATAGCTCTTGGGAGGAGCCACCATTCACACCTCCTTACTCATTGAGTGTAAGAGGGAACTCATCCATGAGTTACCCCACTGATGTAAAACAAGTATATAGAGAGGCTTGTCTTTCTGAGCGTTATCATGTATCTCCTATATGCTTATATTTTTCTAACACTTGTTTGTAGGATATTGTGCCAAGATGGGGCACTATTTATGATGGGTTTCATGGGCCACTTAAGGCCATGAACTATGTTGATGCAAGCCATTCCTTGGAGGATCTTGGCAAGCTATTATATTCTTCATGGTGTGATTCCTTTACACAAACTAAGATGTACATTCTCCAAGAATTCCAAAGGCATGGGGCAGAAAACAAGTGTTGGGGAATGCACTTGTCATATCCTATTCTATGGAAGTTAAGGATAAAACTGCGCTGGTTGCACATGAGGGAACATTTTCCTTCTCATTTATCATACATAGCAGCTAGCATGATTCTAATCATGATCCCACAAGCTGAAGATGTCCTTATATTTTTTGGGGGCATGGTTGGAGGAGAGGCACACTTGTTGGATGTGTCTTTGGGGAAAGAATTTCCCCATTCTCTTTACATTGCATGCTTCAATGGGAGCATGAGATTTTGTACGGCCACTATGATAGATCACTTGTCTCTTTATAGAGTGAGCCATATGTTTTTTGGGGACATGCCTCTCATATGTGTTGGGAGGGAGTTTTTCTATGGATTACCAAGCCGGGAGGTGATCCACTTCATTTGGATGATAACATGGAGATGGGAGACTTTCATGAATCATGAAAATCCCCATGATTGTCATCACTTCTATCTTGAAGAGGCCATGGATCAGCAAGAAGGTTTCCATACCAACCTTCCATTCTTTCATGATGAGAGACATTGAGCTTACTCACCAAGGGCCAACTTGCACATGGAGGAGGGACCATTGGAGGACAAAACTATTACAGAAGAATCAAAGCAATAGTGGAGACTATTAGATGAAGAGGCCACAAGAGAAGAAGGGGAGATTTTGCAACACCCTTGCAGTTTCTTGAGGAAAAGCAACATTTGGGAGGGGGAGACTGTAATATTCCTAAATTAGCTGCAACTAATAGGAATATTAATTTTGCCTTGTTTAATTTTACATTTCATGATTGATGAATAAATTGCAGAGGACATGTAAAACTCCTGGAAACTAAGAATAAATAAATGCCTATGTGAACAGAGACATATCTGGGCTATTTAAATTACATCTTGTAGGTGTGAATGGGTTTAAATCACAATAATGGGTCACCTTTGACCAAGTCAAAAGCACAGTCTAGATGCATTGAACCTCCTCGAGGGACAACACAGTTCTAGAAGGAGATTCTAAATGTGAAAAGGGCTAAATCAATGAAATGGTTTAGGGTTTTACCAAGACTCCAATCTTATAAAATGAGGAGGAGATCAACAAGAGAGGTTTTTTTAAGATTATCATTTTCTGAAGGTATTGTCTACTCAAACATCCCTTGTTGGCCCTTCCTGTTCAGGAATCCCACCTCCTTCCTTGAGCAACTCTTGGAGGAGACTTGTGCTATCCTTTCCACATCAGGCTTTTAGGACAAGCTCACCTTACACCTACAGCGCTGCTCTTGTTGAGGGTTGAGATGTCCTTGTGAGATGCAGCAGTGGAAGACACTAGATCTGTTCATATCTAGCCTATACTAGTGGCTCTTCTTAGTGAGTGTCTCTTTTAACCTCCTGGAAGAGTTCATTAGCTGATTGTGCTTCAGATCTACATCTTGGCATCAGGAAAAATCATTCTCAGAGGCTAAAATGTTGTTTCTCTCCCTGGACAACGTTATTTGTAGATCTTCGGCTGCAGGGTGTTTTGTCTGCATTTTGGAGGAGAGATCTCCGGTGTTGGGATTCTTCCTTTCACTGTGGTGATCCATGGATTGGCCATCCAATCCATGTTAGTTTCAGATCTGATATATTGTACCATTTTATTATTCAAAAATTTATGAATCATTCTACAGATCTGCAGTCTTGGATCTCAAATCTACTCCCGGTGCTTCATGTTTTGTGCAAACCCCAAGGGGAATGTATAGATCAGCATTTCTTGTACACAGATCTATATTAGATATAAATTTTTATGTACAGATATGCTCTAGATCTGAATAATTAATAAAATTCTTCTTCAGCCCTAAAAATAATGTTGTCATGGTTATACAGTCTTTTCTCATGGTTGTAGCACCTCATTTTTGAGGATTTTTCCTGTATTGTCTCATTCTTTCTCTTGTACAATGTATGGGCTGTGATGTACATCTGATTTGATGTTTTAAATATGATTTCTGAACCTCCATATCAGCCTCCTAATGTGCTTTAGTGGATCTGCGTTATTTCTGAAGTAGTCCTTTTCATAGAGCTGCAGCCCCTCTCTTTGGGTGATTTTCAGCTAGACTAGTTTGTGGGAGATCTGTTTAACCCACCTAGTCTGATTTGTTTTTGCTCTCCTTTTGGATTTAGATCTTAGATGACTGATCTAAGGGATCCAGGAGCCTCAAACTCAATTCTATGCATAGTATTTTTAGAAGTGCGTTATTTCAACAGGCTTGCTGAGTTGTTCCAGATTTGGAATATTACAACAAGGTTCCATAAATGGAGGCCATTAAGATTGTAGCGTTGCACCTTGAGGGTGAAGCACATGAATGGTGGTTACATGGATTGTCTACAATTGGTCATGCCAATGTAATTGAAAATTTAGAGTTCATTAGAAGGCTAGTGGAAAGGTTTGATAGAAGAGATCCTGAAGCACCATTCATGGGGATTGCATAGTTGAAACAATTAGGTAATGTAGAAACTCACATCTCTGAATTTTTAAGACTATGTTATGGTTCCTGATTTATCTGTAGCAAGAAGGGTGTACATGTTCATTGATGGTTTACATGAACCTCTTCATGGGTTGGTTAAGTCTACCAATCCCACTACCCTACAAAATGCCATTGAAAGGGCTAGAGACCTTCAAGATGCCTTGCCAGAATCAAAGGAAAAATTTCAGCATAAGCCCTCTTTTCCATTCAAGGGCGTCGGGAAATACTTGAGGAGGAGGAAGATTTTCTTTACATGCCAAGAAGATTGGGCACCCAGAAATAGATGTGTAGTTGGAAAAGCACATTACATAGAGGTATTCTCAAATGATGAAGAGGAAGAAGAAGAAAAACAAGGGAGGGGTCACAACGTTGGAATAGCAGGAGATGATCCACCACCACCTGGAGGTCAGGATGGAGCAATTGCTCCAATTAGAGGCACTCTTGCATCATTAAGAGTGATACCCAACTGTCATGAAACTTCCACACAAGAAAAAGAGATGAATTTGCATAGTGGAAGCAGGGATATGATGATCCCATCTATTATGCGCATGAGGATGATCCATGAGACATAATTATCTTGTGTTAAACTACTTGGGAGACCACCTGATCTAGATTTGGTGAAAGATGTCTCACATCTTGATGCTCCATTCATAGATCCAAGAAGGATGGGAGGATTGGAAGACAAAAATACAACGTTGAGTCTTGGGTAGGCTCAAGGAGGAGGGAGTTATTCTTCCACTATCACCATTATCAACTCCATCATCTCATACTGCGCTGAGAAGAAATGCTGCAGAATTGGAAGATGACACCATAATGTGGCAAGGAGTCCATTCTTTGGCTATGGAGACTAAGAAGATGTTCTCACTTGTAGAGAAATATTCTACACATGATAGAATATGGTGGCCACACATGCATGCTTTGACTAAAACTAGGAATTTTTGGATAGGTGATAGCTTCCCATGGGAAACTAACTTCCAAAGGCTTCAACCTTCACTTGAGCATGTGCATATGCAAGAAGAGTAGCAAAGGAGGGATTGCAACATACCAAGAAGTATCTTTGGCTTGGGAGGTGTCAAGGAGGATATCAGCCATATAAAAGATGTTCTTTGTGATAGATCATAATCGTTGTCAGTATGGAAGATTGATCAATATTGGAAATCCCAACTTTTGGTGGATTATGATGGGAATCATGATTCCCGTTAGACCAAAACCTGCAGGTATTAGTCAACGATCGTATCGCCAGAGATAAGGATCCACGAAAGGAGGTTAGTCCATGTTGCGAAACACATAGAGAGCGTTGGATTATCCAATGTCCAACAATATCCCCCCCAACACGAGTCGGGTGTGTATCGAACTTGTGACCTACGCTCTGATACCAATTGTTGAACCCTTAGTTAAATTGAGAGGGGGGGGGTGAATCAGTTTAACACATTCATGGACTTTTAAAACTTTTCATTAAACTTTATTAACACCTTGATTTCACGATCAACATAATATGTGAGCAATATTTATTTGTGAGCAGCAATTAATAAGCAGATTAGATAATGTACCACCAGTCTTAATATGTGAGCAGCAAGTATTAAGAAGAATAGATATACCATATCAACACATAGACATCATGCACATAGATACCAGATATAAGTGAAAACCCATAAAGGGAGAAAACCACATCTTATTATTGTTGTGATGCAAAGGCAAGCTCCAAATCCCTCTCACCACTAATTTTCTGTAGGCTCCAACCCACAGGAAGCTCCTACCTCAATTCTGCAAGCTACAACTTGCAAGGAAGCTCCAACTCCCATCAATTTTCTGCAGGCACCAACCTACAAAAGGCTCCAACCTCAGTCAGCTACAACTGACACTTTATCAAGCTACAACTTGATGTGGAAGCACCAACTCCCATCTATTTTTTGCAGGCACCAACCTATAGGAGGCTCCTACCTCAATCAGCTACAACTGACATCTATCAAGCTACAACTTGATAGGGAAGCTCCAAATTCCTTACTCTTTCAAAAGAAAACACTTGCTGATTTACCTTAGATATCAGCTTTGTTTTGTTCCTTCTTTTCTGTTGTCCATTAGTCCTCATATATGCCCTGTATCATCTCTGCATCTTCTCAGTTCTCTATCAGATCCTCCTTCTTCTTTGCTCAACTCCTCCTTCTTCTCTGCCTCACTACTTCATTTCTGCATTCTCTAACCTAACTCTCTAACTTCTTATGCATATCAAAGTGATATCATTTATGGAGTTTGCCTCAAGATTGTTTGTATTCCACAGGGAATTCGAAGTGAATAGCCATGACTCCTTGACTTCTGCCTTATCATTTCTTTTGTCCAGCTCATTCAGTAAAAATATAACAATATGTACTAATTTCAATATTACAGTGGGATTTTTGTTTTCCTCTGGAGACTTGCCAATGCATCACAAATAATATAAAATCAATTACAACATTTACATTCACATTTTCAATTGCATAAAAACAATTTCACTTAGCCCATTTTCTGGCCTTTGGCTTTGCTGGTTTTGTCTTTTTTGCCGTTGTTAAGAAAATTTTCTGCATACTTCTACTGTTCATTGCAACTCTGTGCACCTGTGCATGTACACTTGTCAAAACCACATTTTCATTCCTGTGCATATTCACCTGTTCACTGCAATTGTGTGTCTGTTGCATATATATAACTATTAACTTTAAATCTGGGCACTCTCAAACTAATGATTTCAGAAATTTATTTCCCTTTTCATCTTGGAAGGAAACCTTATTATGAACCCACTATATTAAAATCGAATAGTATTTTATTTCTCATTAGTTCAATGTTGTGTTAAAACTTCCATTTAATAAAGTCCCACGACCTTTGTAGTTCACTCTCATCAAATGTACATAACATGACTACCATAATATATATATATATATATCAACGTGCACTATGACTCCACTCAATGAACTTTGATCAACACATTCATCAACGCTTATAATTAAGGTGAAATCCTCAGGCCCAAAGTATTACCGTTGCGCTATAGCATTGAATAGGCACACCTTTCCTCAAAAAGGCTCAATCTTGGTTATAATATAACCCAATGCACACCTTAACCTCCGAACTTGGCTTCTATAAGCTTTATTTAGGACCAATATAATGATAGCTCATAGAGTTTCTTTAAACGTAACATATCAATATATTATACGTGTTCCGACCCAACGCTATATGGTATTCTTGACCTTAGGTTTAAACCCAAACACATCCTTATAACAACTCTATGCACATTAATCATCAGAGGCATTCATTCAAGTCTTTCTTTGGTTATTAACTCCGCCAACACATTTAAATCATAATATATGTCAACATACATTACGTTCTCCATTAGAATGTTTACGAAACAACCGGTAAGCCTTAGAATTCATCAACACCCATTAAACTTATAAACCTCGGGCCCACTTGCCGAAATTTTCTTATTCCCGATGCGATGAATCGCTTTTGAATACTTCTGATTGCTATAGTTCCGATGTGATTAATTGCAATCACAACTCTCAATAGTATGTTTTGATGTACTGTTTTTACTACGATGCGATTGATGCCTTTGCGATGGATCCGATGCGATTAATCACAATCGCATCCTTCAACAGTTTGGTGTGATGAACAAAGGTTCCCACTAGCTATCAAGCGATTCATATATCCACCGTCCATCCCTCATCAAATCCGACAGCTATCATTCGATCGCTCAATTGCAATCAAAATTTCCAATTTGTTCGCCTCTCTGTGTCTCTCGTTCTCCGTCGATGCGATTGAGTTCTGCGGATCCGATGGATCATTTACTCGCTCTATAACCTTTCAGCTCCGGTCTTTATTCTTTCCCTTGGCCCCACTTATTCAATGGTTAAATTTCATTTTTCGACTTTGTTAAACCAACATGCTATTGCATATATCAACAGGGACTTTTGGGTCCACAACTCTATTCACCCACATACAAATTCATTATATTGGGTTTGGATTTATATATATATATATATATATATATATCAATAAATTATAGCCGATTTCAACAAACATTAAGAACCATTATAACAGAGTCTTTACTTAGCTTTTACCCCAGTGAGAACACATACGATGTCTTCGGGCCCAGATTCATCCATGTTGTATTAATATATACTATGTCTTGAGTGTAACATTATAACTGTATTTCACCATCGTATTCAATCACCTTTGAAATGAAATTTCACGGCCCATAATATTCAAGCATTCCACAATTACAAATTCCCATAGGTTAAAAGAAATGTCCCTGGCCCATAGCAACATATAACGTACCTTGCCACTAATCTTCGTCCATCACGCAATACAGCTACTGTTGGATTTCTTCTGCTCCAGATCGAACGACTATAGCTCATATCACATTTTTTCTTCCTCTGTGGGTTAATCCTCCAAAATTACGTGATGTAAATGGTATTTAAGTACCAATTATTGCCATGCGTCGAATGAAGACCCATATCGCGTTCAAAAAAGGTGAAACCACTTACCACCTCCAAACTCACGCGATACTGCTTGTTTTGATCCTGAACCCACTTTCACTGTTCATTGATCAGGGTTCCACTTATTAACTCAAGGTTCCATCCCACGTACTATCAACCTTTTATTCTGTTTCCTTCATTTCTCTACCACTGAAGCATCATTCCGCGCAGGCTTCATTCAACTCTGCGTCTCTAATTTCATGTCAGGACTCGATCTCACCGTAAAGCCGAACATGCCTTCGACCCCTTCAGCCTTCGATTGCCATTATAAACTAAATAATCCTCCTTCGTGGTTCTAACCAAGAACTCTCATCATGTTATATGGGCAACCTTTATGTTGCTTCTCATAATGAATCAACACACTGACATTACTATAACACAGGGCTTTATCACACAATTCTCTTACACTGGCTTCTAAAGTGCAAGCCACTCATACAGTAGCCTCTGCTCCTTGACTGATGCTGCTCCTTTCTTCTCTTTTTTTGCCTCTGCTACCTCTCTGCTGCCTCTGTTATCTGCTACTTTTCTTCTCTCTTTGCCTTGTTGTTGTTTTAGGTGCTCCCCCTTTGCCATCTCCTTTGCCATCAATGAAAACATTTCCAATAGATTATTCCAAGGATCTTTTCACATGCATGATACTGGATGACCAGCTACATGAATAGGGCTATTCAATCCAAGAAGGATTATTCTATTATCATGATAGATCTTTTTCTCTAGAGCCTCCAAGCTCAAGGAGAAGTTACTACAAAGGGATTATGAAGAGTTCTTTTTCATCCAAACATATTCCATGAGATTCTACAACATTATCATGAGAAGCTACACTTGGAAGGGCTTTGAATAGGAACTATATCAAAATTTTCAAAGATGCATGAACCATGTGGAGTTGGGAGAGAAACATAACTCTATGAAGGAGTTAATTCACCCACCTCTTTCCTCTTTTGGAATGAGAGGAGATAGATATGTGCACCACTCCATTTGTATGAGGAGAAATGTTGGTGAAGAAAATGCTTGTGTAACTAATGTTTCATTTGATTATTATTTGCATTCTTTCACCATGTATATTCAGGCCATAGCTGCAAGAAGGAGCACTATACCATATAAACTTCATGGCCAACTTTGGGCCACAAAAATTTATGAACATGGCCACTCCCTTGGAGATCAAAGGGAGATTTTGTATCATTGTGGGTGCATTCCAAAAGCACCAAACATATCTCACACTTTCAGCCATGGTGAGATGAATTGGGCAAAAGGTAAGTGGTGGGGAAACCACTTACCATATAAATATCTGATGCAGTCACGAGATTTATTGCGCTGGTTCCACATGTGGGACTATGACCCACCTCCATATGCACAAATTTCTATTTGTATGTACTTAGTTTTGATCCCATACATTAATGATGTACTTATACTTTTTATGGGAATTTTTGGAGGGAAGATGGGAGGTATGTATGTTCCCTATGGGAGAGAGATTCTCCATGTTCATTATATTACATGTTTCTGGGATAACATTGGGCGAACCATGTTTGTTTCATTTGAACTATTGTCTCCTTATGGGATGGATTATTTGCATCTCATAAGAACTTTGGAGGAGAAATTCATGGAGGGATGGATTGGTGAAAACTTAGATTATGGAGGAAGATTATCACATGTTGGTGTCACCAATGGATTATGAGAAGAATTGAAACACTCACTTTGTCAGTTGCTTGAGGACAAGCAACATTTGGGAAGGGAGGACTATAATATTCCCAATTAGCCATGAGCTAGTTGGAATATTCAATTATGTTTTATTGCTTTGTTTAAAGAATAAGAGGGGAAAGGGAGTCCATAATTCTCTTTAATAATGAATAAATCAATGCCAAATGTGAAGAGACAAATCTTGGCATATTAATTAAAGAATCGTTGGTGTGAAAGGGGCTGGATCACTTTGAATGGGTCAACCTTAACCAAATAAACAACGTTGTCATAGAGGAGTGGTCATAAATGAGGGACAACGCAGTTTTAGATGGAGATGCTTTGTGTGAATGTGGTGATATTTTTGGATGGGGCTTAGGGTTTGAAAGCTCGTATTCTATTTAAGGAAGAGGATGGAAACCATATTTATTGTGTTTGGGTTTATTATATTTCTGAATATATGGTCTGTTTAGAAATATATCTTTCTCTTGCTGTTTAGCTAAGATATAGTTTTGTTTAGCACAGGGTGTTCTTGATCAGGAATCCCACCTTTTCCATTGAGGAGCTCTTATAGGAGTCTTGTACTACATTTTCCACTATCAGGCTTAAGGCCAAGCTCCATATTTATTTTACGCACAAATCCTGTTCAGGGTTTGGTTGTTTTTGCATGTTGCAGCAACTGGTTATTAGATCTCTAGATCTAGGCCATTTCATTGCTTATTTTCAGTGGAGGAGGCTTCCTTTCCTTTGGGAGGACAGTATTGAAGGCTATTGAGCATATTTTCAGATCTTGGCATCAGGCCAACCATATATTAATCCCTACAACACAATTTTCTTCCAGATCTGTGTTATTTTTGTAGGAGGAGTTGCAGGGTGGTTTAGCACATCATTTGCAGAACTAATTTTATAGTGAAGGGGATATGCCTTTCACTAAGAGGCTCTATTGGAAGAGGCTATTGTATTGATCAAACCAGGTCAGCCACACTTTCCAGATTTGTATTTTGTAGTATATCTGTAGTATTGGATCTCAAATCTACAACTTGTACTTGGTGTTTTTCTAAAAACTCTTAAGGGGTTCTTCAAAGGAGCTTGTATGGTACTCAGATCTGATATAGATCTATATTTTGAGGAAAATATCAGCCCTAGATCTGATGTATAATCAACTGTTGTAGAAGAGTTAATAAAATAATGTTATAAGGGTCTTCCAGCTTTTCTATATAGTTGCAACACCTCATCTTGAGGATTTTGTCCATTGGAGGCTTGTACTTTCTTGTTATTTATCTTATTTGCCATTATTCATGTATATTTTATTGTTGTTATAACTTATGAAAGGTCTCCATATTGGCCTCTTTCTTTTAAATGAGGATTTACACTCTTGTTCCAACATTTTGCACTATATTCTTGCTTTTCCCATTTGGGAATATTACAATATTATTGGGCCAACCATACTTATGGAGGCGACATGCTCTGTATGAGTCTAGGCCTTGTGTTGTTATTATTACTTTGGGAAATAAATTTTAAGGATACCAGAGGTAGTACTGCCTCCTGCCATCTCTTTGACTATTGCAAAACAACACAGTAAGATTTTTTCCCAAACTTGGAAATTTTTTTTTCTTACAACTCGCTCACAGGGAAAGAAGAATATTGTTGCCACAACCTCGAAACTGGGCTCCCTTGGATGGCTGCTGCAGATGGAAAAAGTCATGGAGGAATACGAGGACATTTTCTCCTCACTCACAGAGGTTCCTCCACACTGTCAGGACAAGCACTCCATTGATCTGACCCTCGACGCATCGCCACCTGATGTTGCCATACCTCATACAACTACACAAAAAAAATCCACACATGTATTTTCTGAGGCTAATAAAGAAACAAAATTTAATAAATGCATCCAACATGTCTACCCTCAGGTCCATGACATCTTCGAAAAATCTAATACCCAGTTAAAAAAATTTTGCCTCATCTCATGGAGGATATCAATGTAATGGGGACCATTGCTTCCTAAGGAGGGAGGAATGATCCAGGTGGATATCGTTGGCCACCCACCTATTCCATTTGGACCCGCACCATCAATTCTTGCAGCATTTCAGTTTCAACACAACTTACTATTTTTAGCCGTTTTTCGGGTTTTGAACTTCCGGAGCCGTTTTGAGGCCCTAAACAACATTTTTTTGGGCATCGCGATTCTGGCGAATAACATTATGTTTTGGAATCAATATTTGTGGTTAGAAGTTATATTCCTCGTATATATATTTCTAAAAATGCATCATGTGTGTCAAACGGAGATACTATGCCAAAGTTACGACCCCGAGAAGTTGAAACACCAGTTTACCAAAACAGGGCCCATAGTTGGCGTTTCCTCTCCTAGGGTTAGGTTTTTGGGCGTTTAGAGTTTTCCATTGTTTTTCAATAATAAATAGGCCCTCAAGCCTCATTTTAACACAGTTTAGAGGCATCCCCTGATCAAGGTGCTTGCTATCAAGTGCCACAGGGCAGGTGTAGGACATTCGTAATGAATGGTCTGATGTTTAAGCGTGATAACTTAAGCACGCTATCACTACCTCGGATGAGGAGGTACAGGGCGTTCATTTGGATGATTAAGAATTTAGTAACAAAATTTGGTGTCAGAGGAGCGTTGGAAAATGCAAAACAAAGTAAGCCTAAAGAGGCATATTTGGGCTCCATAGAAACCATCTCACTCTAGCAGGAGCAGTGATTTGAGACGACGGGTTGGAACTAGTGCAACCATTGTTCAGAGGGTTCAAGATTTGGTCAAGGGGTATGTTCTTCTTTACTCCAACTTTATTCTTTTAGCTATTAATCATTGTACAAGCCAGGATAGCGAAGGTTCTGAAGTTTTTGGAATGGTTTTAGTCATTTGTTGTTCTGAGGTCAGGAATGGTAAATTCATCCCGCAGGAGGCTATTCAGCCTTGTTTTCATGATCCCTGCAAGGACATGAAGTTCAATTTTATAATCTCTAGACCCTTTATGCATGCATGCGAGTTTAGATTCACTGGGAATTTGAGTTTATTTGAAAATTGTTACAATTTCTTTATGCATGGTGTTCAGTTCATTTTTGCTAGATTTTGCCTTTGTTCGGTATATTTGAAAGATGGAAGGGATAATTGGTGTAGTCTCTGTTGTCTGTCTGTTAGCCTTGTTGGGTTATGGCAGGGGAAAATCCTTGAATCTGTGTGTTTCCTATTCTATATCTATGTAGGGAATATTAAAAGTAGTTTCTCTGGTTATTATGTCGACCTTGTTTGGTATTAGCAGGGATATATTTTGAAAATATATGCTAGTCATAGTGAAGACTATTTTCATGTTCCCAGTTCTGGTTTTATCATTTATCTTTGCAATATTGGGAGTTTAGCTTGCTTAGTTGAGATTCAGTTCTGGGTTAGTGTCTATGTCCAACAAACTTCTTGTATAAACCATTTCTTCAATTCTCTCAGTCAACGGTATTATATCTATCATTCTGTGAATCATGAGCCAGAGGAAAATTTAGTTTTGAAGAACAAAAGATTAATTGTTATACCTTTGTCCTTCTTTCATAAAGGATCACAGATAGTCATTACAGGTTTAATTAAGCAGAATATTCAGAACAGAACTATGGTTAAGAGGAAAAAGAGGAATTGTATGGTTAAAAATAAAGACAAAGGAAAGCATAAGGTTGTAAAAACTACATCTGAGAATAGCGACTGTGGTAGAAATATAAAGCAAGAGATATTAGAGAATATCACGAAAGCTTACTTCCCTGGAAATCCTCCACAAATTAGAAATGTAATTCAAGGATGGGAAAAGAAAGTTATAGTAATGAGGAAGATAATGAGGCAGAGGAGGAAATAATGTATTTTATTATTGATCCAGGAAATACCAGAGGTCGCCTCTCATTGTTTAACCAAATTGTTCATACTTACTGGATAAAGAAATGTGTTCTGGACAAAGCAATGCAAAGTCTTCATCTAGGTAAAGGGAATGAAACATCATTAGTGATGGAACTTCTTCAAGATATCAACATTCAAATCCAGCATATAAAGGTGTCACAGTATCAAGCAACAACTTTAATTGGTTGTATTGAAAGGCAGATGCAGCAGATGCAATAAGTGGACATGCTTGGCTCCACGGAAAAAGATCTTGCACCAATAGACTCTTTTGATGGGTAGTAGCCCAGTTTAAGTTTAATAAATTTTTTGGATAGTATTTATGTTTGTATTTGGTACTTAGTTAATGTTTTAAATAGTAAACTGGCCATTGCGGAAAGTAGAAGAAGGAAACAATTTCAATTTTGGATGGCTTTCAATGCGTTAAGGTGGCCAACAGTCCTGGTTTCCTTCAGGTAGGTTGAGGCCACTCACTTTGTATATGATGTAACTTGCCTTTTGATGATTAATAGAAAATAGTAAGGACCTACCAAATCTACAAAAAAAAAAACACAGTTCAGAGGCATGTAGCCTCCACATCTCATCTCAGATATAAGCTACCATCGCCCTAGCTAGTTTATTTCCATTTTGTCTGTAAATATATTTTAGTTATTTGATATTAATGAAATGAAGTATTATTTCCATTGCATCTCTGTTTTTATGTCTATTTCTGTATTTTATTGTGTTCCTGCATAAATCCAGATCAGTGGTATCAAAGCAGTATGCTCTTTCTTTGTTTTTCTTTGCATGTCCCCAACAAGGTTAGGGTATAAGGAGTTAGGGCTTGATCCAGTTGAACCCTTGCAAGATTTTCCTCGAAAACCCTTATGACCTCCCATGGCGGAAGAAAAGAAAGACGAGGGAGGAGGAGATCCTATCAAAATATTTCTCGAGGAGGCCCTCGAGAAACAAAGGAACGCGATGATGGATAAATTTTCTCAGATCCTTTAACGACTGCCTAACTACGACACATCTGCATCCAACAACCACTCTGGAGGCACCACTCCCTTAAAGGTACAGGTAAACTTTCACATTCCTGTGTTTGAAGGCCAAATAGATGCAGACGCAGTAGATAGATGGTTGAATTTTTTAGAAGGGTATTTCTTGGTCCATGGTCCATGATTTCTCTAACTAAGAAAATATTTTTTTGCACTCCTCAAAGTCAACCCCCATGTCAAATACTGGTGGAAACCTACCGTGAGCAAAAGGACAAGGGGAAACCCTCTCTGTTCTTGGTCACACCCACTTGGAATTCGTTCTGAGATAGAATCAAGGAAAAATATTACCACGTGGGGAGCTATGAGGAAAAGTACATCCAATGGACCACGTTGCGGTAGCAAAGGGATCAAGATGTGTACGAAATGACTAATTTGTTCCATACCCTACACACAAATTTGGGTATTAAATATTTAGAGAGACATTTGGTACTCAAGTACCACAGTTGTCTTCATAGACACATTCCATAGGAAATGGAGTTCCTCGACATTACCTCGCTTGGCACAACATATCACTATGCGGCCAACATTTAGAAAAATTTTAAGCAGAAGAAGCGAGACTTTGGATTCGCGAATCTGAAGCTAGGGAAAGGTGCCCCCGAACTTCAGAGAACAGGGAGAAGAGCCAAAGTGGGACGACTCAGAATACCACCAAAATTATAAATAAGGACATGGGGAAGTGGTGTGAATTTCATAACAGCCCCACTCACAGCACAAACAAGTGTTGGGCGAAATAGTCTCTGGTGGCCGAACTAAAAGCACTCGAATCATATGCATGTTCTGATCCTGATCGAGAACCAGAAAAGGGGGATGAAAAAGGGAAGAAAATAATTGATGCATACCCTAGTGCCATTTTTTCCACCACCAAGCTCCAGAGGGAGGATCCCAAGGATCCAGAGGAGGGGGAGCGCCTCTTCCATTCATAGATCTGGGTGAAGGGTTCTCCACTACAATTCCTTGTCGATAGCAGAAGCCAAAAGAACCTTATTTCAGAAGAGTTCATGAAGCATCTTAGCCTACTGACCATAGCACACCCGCAGTCTTATACCATTGGGTAGCTTCACCCAAGGAGAGATCTACGCGTTTTCCAGCAGTGTCGCCTTCCGTACAATATGAAGCCATTCATGGATGAGGTAGTGTGTGATGTTGCTCCTCTTGATGTAGCTGATGTATTATTGGGCCAACCATGCTTATGGAGGTGACATTCTGTGTATGAGTCTAGCCCTGGTGTTGTTATTATTAATTTGGGAAATAACTTGTACAGGATACCAGAGCTAGTACTGCCTCCTATCTTCTCTTTGACTACTGCAAAACAATGCAGTAAGATTGTTTCTCAAACTAGGAAATTTATTTTCCTTACAACTCGCTCATAGGGAAAGAAGAATATTGTGGCCACAACCTCGAAAAAGGGCTCCCATGCATAGCTACAGCAGATGGACAAATTCATGGAGGAATATGAGGACATTTTCTCCTCACTCATAGAGGTTCCTCTGCACTGTCAAGACAAGCACTCCATTGATCTGATCCCCGATGTGTCGTCGCCTGATGTTGCCATACCTCATACAAATACACTAACAGAATCCACATATGTATTTTCTAAGGCTAATAAAGAAACTAAATTTACTAAACGCATCCAGCATGTCTACCCACATGTCCATGACATCTTCGACAAATCTAATACCTAGTTAAACATAATTTGACTCATCTCATGGAGGATCTCAACGCAATGGGGACCATTGCTTCCTAAGGAGGGAGGAATGATCCAGGTGGATATCAATGGCTACCCACCTATTCCATTTGGAACTGCACCATCAATTCTTGTAGCTTTTTAGTTTCAATACAACTTACTATTTTTAGTAGTTTTTCGAGTCCTGAAATTCCGGAGCCGTTTTGAGGCCGTAAACGACGTTTTTTGGGCATCGCGATTCCAGTGAATATGATTTCAATTTAGAATAGATATTTGTGGTCACCATTTGTAGTCCTCAGATAGATATTTATAATGATGTATCATGTGTGTCAAACAGAGAGTATGCCAAAGTTACGACCCTCAGGAGTTGAAACGCCAATTTACCCAAACGGGGCCCATAATTGGCGCTTCATCTCCTAGGGTTAGGTTTTTGGACGTTTAGAGTTTTTCATTATTTCTCAATAATAAATAGACCCTTGAGCCTCATTGTAATAGTTCAAAGGCATGTTTTTTCCACATGTTTTCTTAGAGATAAGCTACCATCGCCGTAGCTAGTTTATTTACATTCTGTTTGTAAACATATTTCAGTTATTTGATATTAATGAAATGAAGTATTATTTCTGCTACATCTCTATGTTTATGTATATTTATGTATTTTATTGCATTCCTGCATAAATCCGGAATAGTGGTATCAGAGCAGTCTGCTCTTTCTTTGTTTTTCTTTGCATGTCCCCAACGAGGTTAGGGTATAAGGAGTTAGGGCTTGATCTGGTTGAACCCTTGCAAGATCGGCCTCACAAACCCCGACAACCTCCCATGGCGGAAGAAAATAAATATGAGGGAGAAGGATATCTATCAAAATATTACTCGAGGAGGCTCTTGAGAAACAAAGGAATGCGATTATGGATAACTTTGCTCAGAACCTTCAACTGCTGCCCACCTACGGCGCATCTGCATCCAACAACCACTCTGGAGTTGCCACTCCCTTCAAGGTACAAGTAAAATTTGAAATTCCTATGTTTGAAGGCCATATAGATGAAAACGCCATAGATAGTTGGTTTAATTTTCTAGAAGGGTATTTCTCGGTCGTGATTTCTCTGAACAAGAAAATATTATTTTTGCACTCCTCAAAGCCGACCCCATGTCAAAGACTGGTGGGAAACCTACTGTGAGCAAAAGGACGAGGGGGAACCCTCTCTGTTCTCAATATCACCGACTTGGAATTCGTTCTGAGATGGCATCAAGGAACATTATTACCCCATGGGGAGCCCTGAAGACAAGTACATCCAATGGACCACATTGCGGTAGCAAAGGGACCAAGATGTGCACGAACTGACGAATTTGTTCTATGCCCTGCGCACAAAATTTTGTATTAAAGATTCAGAGAGAAATTTGGTGCTCAAGTACCACAACTTTCTTCATAGACACATTAAGGAGGAAATGGAGTTCCTCGACATTACCTCGCTTGGCACGACAGATCGCTATGCCACCAAGATTGAGCAAAACTTTAAGCAAAAGAAGCAGACTTTGGATCCGCAAATCCGAAGCCAGGGAAAGTCGCCCCTGAACCACAGAAAAATGGGCAGAGCTAAAGTGGGGTGACTTAGAACACCACCGCAAATCCAAAGAAGGACACGGGGAATTGGTGTGAATTTCATAATAGTCCCACTCACAGCACAAACGAGTGTCGGGCCAAACAGTCATTGGTGGCCGAACTAAAGGCACCCGAATCAGATGCATGTTCTGATCCTGAGCTAGAACCAGACAAGGGAGATGAAAAAGGGAAGAAGATCATTGATGGAGACCCTAGTTCCATTGTTTCCACCACCAAGCTCCAGAGGGACAATCCAGAGGATCCAGAGGAGGGGGAGCGCCTCTTCCATTCGTAGATGTGGGTGAAGGGTTCTCCACTGCAATTCCTTGTTGATAGCGGAAGCCAAAAGAACATCATTTCAGCAGAGGTCGTGAATCAGCTCGGCCTACCGACCATAGCACACCTGTAGCCATATACCATTGGGTGGCTTCACCCAGGGAGAGATCTATGCATTCTCCAATAGTTCCACCTTCCGTACACTATCAAGCCATTCATGGATGACATAGTGTGTGATGTTGCTCCTCCCTATGTAGCTGATGTATTATTGGGCCAACCATACTTATGGAGGCGACATCCTGTGTATGAGTCTATGCCTCGTTTTTTTATTATTACTTTGGGAAATAACTTGTACAGGATACCGAAGGTAATACTGCCTCTTTACATCTCTTTGACTACTGTAAAACAACGCAGTAAGATTGTTTCCCAAAGCAGGAAATTTAATTTCCTTACAACTCGCTCACAGGGAAGGAAGAATATTGTGGCCAAAACCTCGATACAGGGCTCCCCTGCACAGCTGCAGTAGATGGATAAATTCATGGAGGAATATGAGGACATTTTATCCTCACTCATATAGGTTCCTCTACATTGCCAGGACAAGCACTCCATTGATCTGACCCCCAACGCACCACCGCCCGATGCTTCCATACCTCATACAACTACACAAACAGAATACACACATGTACTATCTGAGGCTAATAAAGAAACCAAATTTACTAAACACATCCAACATGTCTTCCCACGAGTCCATGACATCTTCGAAAAATTTAATACCCAGTTCAACAGAATTTGCCTCATCTCATGGAGGATCTCAACGTAATGGGGACCATTGCTTCCTAAGGAGGGAGGAATGATCCAGGTGGATATCGGTGGCCACCCACCTATTTCATTTGGACCCGCACCATTAATTCTTGAAGCTTTTCAGTTTCATCATAACTTACTATTTTTAGCAGTTTTTTGGGTCATGAACTTTCAGAGCCGTTTTGAGGCCCTAAATGACTTTTTTTGGGCATCCTGACTCCGACCAATATGATTTCGTTTTGGAAGAAATATTCATGGTCAATAGTTGTAGTCCTCGAATATATATTTCTAAATATGTATCATGTGTATCAAATGGAGATAGTATGCCAAAGTTACGACCTCGAGATGTTGAACCACCAACTTACCCAAACGAGGCCCATAGTTGGCACTTCATCCCTAGGGTTAGGTTTTTGGACGTTTATAGTTTTCCATTGTTTCTCAATAATAAATAGGCCGTCGAACCTCATTGTAACATAGTTCAAAGGCATGTAGCCGTCACATCTCTTCTCAAAGATAAGCTACCATCGTCCTATCTAGTTTATTTCCATTCTGTCTGTAAACATATTGTAGTTATTTGATATTAATGAAATGAAGTATTAATTTCACTGCATCTCTATGTTTATGTTTATTTTTTTTTATTTTTTTTTCCTGCATAAATCTGTATCAGTGGTATCAAAGCAGTCTTATCTTTCTTTCTTTTTCTTTTCATGTCCCCAACGTGGTTAGGGTATAAGGATTTAGGGCTTAATCTAGTTGAACCCTTGAAAGATCGGCCTCGCAAACCCTGACGACCTCCGATGGCGAAAGAAAAGAAATATGAGGGAGAAGGAGATCCTATCAAAATATTCTTGAGGAGGCCCTCAAGAAACAAAGGAATGCGATGATGGATAAATTTTCTCAGATCCTTCAATGGCTGCCCACATATGGTGCATCTGCATCCAACAACTACTCTGGAGGCACCTCTCCCTTCAAGGTACATGTAAAATTTGAAATTCCTGTGTTTGAAGGCTAGATATATGCAGATGCCATAGATATATGGGTGAATTTGCTAGAAGGTTATTTCCCATTCCATGATTTCCCTAACCGAGAAAGGATTATTTTTTCACTCCTCAAAGTTGCCTTCCATGTCAAAGACTGGTGGGAAACCTATTGTGAGCAAAAGGACGAGGGGGAACCCTCTCTATTCTCGGTTTCACCCACTTGGAATTCATTCCGAGATGACATCAAGGAACAATATTACCTGGTGGGGAGCTATGAGGAAAAGTACATCCAATGGACCACGTTGTCACAGAAAAGGGATCAAGATGTGCACGAACTGATGAATTTTTTCCATGTCCTAAGCACAAAGTTGGGTATTAAAGATTCGGAGAGACATTTGGTGCTCAAGTACAACAACTATCTTCACAGATACATTTAGTAGGAAATGGAGTTCCTCAAAGTTACCTCGCTTTGCATAACATATCGCTATGCTGCCAAGATAGAGAAAAAATTTAAGTAGAAAAGCAAGACTTTGGATTCGCGAATCCAAAGCCAGGGAAAGGCACCCTCGAACCACATAACATAGGGAAAATCCAAAGCGGGGTGACTTAGAACACCACCAAAAATCCAAAGAAGGAAAATGGGAAGTGGTGTGAATTTCATAACAACCCCACTCACAGCACAAACGAGTGTTGGGACAAATAGTCATTGGTGGCTGGAGTGAGGGCACCCAAATCAGATGCATGTTCTGATCCTGAGCTAGAACCAGACAAGGGAGATTACAAAGAAAATTAGATCATTGATGCAAACCCTAGTGCCATTGTTGCCACCACCAAGATCTAGAAGGAGGATCCCGAGGATCCAGAGTAGGGGGAGCACCTCTTCCATTCACAGTTCTGGGTGAAGGTTTCTCCACTACAATTCTTTTTCGATAGCGGAATCCAAAAGAACCTCATTTCAGCAAAGGTCGTGAAGTGGCTCAGCCTACCAACCATAGCACACTCGCAGCTGTATACCATTGGGTGGCTTCACCCAGGGAGAGATCTACACATTAGCTAACAGTTCCACCTTCCGTACAGTATCAAGTCATTCACGGAAGAGGTAGTGTGTGATGTTGCTCCTCTTGATGTAGTTTATGTATTATTGGGCCAACCATACTTATGGAGGTGACATGCTGTGTATGAGTCTAGGCCTCATGTTGTTATTATTACTTTGGTAAATAACTTGTACAAGATACCAGAGGTAGTACCGTCTCCTGACATCTCTTTGACTACTGCAAAACAAGGTAGTAATATTGTTTCCAAAACCAGGAAATTTATTTTCCTTACAAATCCCTCACAGGGAAAGAAGAATATTGTGGCCATAACCTTGAAACAGAGCTCCCCTACACGGCTACATCAGATGGAAAAAGTCATGGAGGAATACGAGGACATTTTCTCCTCACTCACAGAGATTCCTCTACACTGTCAAGACAAGCACTCCACTGATCTAACCCCCGACACACCATCGCCTGATGTTGCCATACCTCATACAACTACATAAATATAATCCACACATGTACTATCCAAGGCTAATTAAGAAACCAAATTTACTAAACACTTCTAGGATGTCTTCCCGTAGGTCCATGACATCTTTGAAAAATCTAATACCCAGTTCAACAGAATTTTCCTCATCTCATGGAGGATCTCAACGCAATGGGGACCATTGCTATCTAAGGAGGGATGAATGATCCATGTGGATATCGGTGGCCACCCACCTACTCCATTTGGATCCTCGCCATCAATTCTTGCATCTTTTCAGTTTCAACACAACTTACTATTTTTAGCATTTTTTCGGGTCATGAACTTCTGGAGCCGTTTTGTGGCCTTGAACGAAATTTTTTGGGCATGGTGATTCTGAAAAATATGATTCCATTCTGGAATCAATATTCACGGTCAATAGTTGTAGTCCTTGGATAGATCTCTCTAACGATGTATCATGTATGTCAAATGAAGATAGTATGCCAAAGTTACGACCCCGAGAATTTGAAACACCAATTTACCCAAACGGGGCCCATAGTTGGCGCTTCATCTCCTAGGGTTAGGTTTTTAGATGTTCAGAGTTTTCCATCATTTCTAAATAATAAATAGGCCCTCGAGCCTCATTGTAACACAGTTCAGAGGCATGTAGCCGCCACATCTCTTCTTAGAGATAAGCTACCATCTCCCTAGCTATTTTATCTCCATTTGGTCTATAAACATATTTAAGCTATTTGATATTAATGAAATGAAGTATTATTTATGATGCATCTCTGTGTTTATGTCTATTTATTTATTTTATTGTGTTCCTGCATAGATCTTGATCAATGTATCAGATTAGTCTGCTCTTTCTTTGTTTTTCTTTGCATGTCCCCAGCTAGGTTAGGGTATAAGGAGATAGGGATCGATCTGGTTGAACCATTGCAATATCGGCCTCGCAAACCCCGATGACCTCCCATGGCATAAGAAAATAAAGATGAGGGAGGAGGATATCCTATCAAAATATTTCTCGAGGAGGCCCTTTAGAAGCAAAGGAATGTGATGATGGATAACTTTGCTCAGATCCTTCAACAACTGCCCACCTAAGGCGCATCTGCATCCAACAACCACTCTAGAGGTGCCACTCCCTTCAAGGTACAGGTAAAATTTGACATTCTTGGTTTTTATGGGCAGATAGATGCAAACGTCATAGATAGATGGTTGAATTTTCTAGAAGGGTATTTCTTGGTCCATGATTTCTCTGACCTAGAAAAGATTATTTTTGCACTCCTCAAAGCCCCCCCCCCATGTCAAAGATTGGTGGGAAACCTACTATGAGAAAAAGGACGAGGGGGAACCCTCTCTGTCCTCGGTCGCACCCACTTGGAATTCATTCTGAGATGGCATCAAGGAAAAATATTACCCTGTGGGGAGATATGAGGAAAAGTACATCCAATGGACCACGTTGCGGTGACAAAGGGATCAAGATGTGCACGAACTGACGAATTTTTTCTATGCCATACGCACAAAGTTAGTTATTAAATATTCAGAGAGATATTTGGTGCTCAAGTACTGCAGCTATCTTCACAGACACATTGAGGAGGAAATGGAGTTCCTCGACATTACCTTGCTTGGCGCAGCATATCGCTATGCCGCCAATATTAAGCAAAAATTTAAGTAGAATAAGTGAGACTTTAGATCCGCGAATCTGAAGCCAAGGAAAGGTGACCCTGTACCACAAAACAAAGGGTAGAGAAAAAGCGGGGCAACCCAGAAAACCAAAAAAATTCCAAAGAAGTACATGGCGAAATGGTGTGAATTTCATAACGGTCCTACTAAAAGCACAAACAAGTGTTAGGTCGAACAGTCGCTGGTGGTCGAATTGGAGGCACCCGAATTAGATGCATGTCTGATCCTCAACCAGAATCAGACAAGGGAGATGACCAAGGGAAGCAGATCATTGATGTAGACACCAGTGCCATTTTTGCCACCACCAAGCTCCAGAGGGAGGATCCCGAGGATCCAGAGGAGGGGGAGTGCCTCTTCCATTCGCAGATGTGGGTGAAGGTTTCTCCACTACAATTCCTTGTCAATAGCATTAGCCAAAAGAACCTCATTTCAACAGAGGTAATGAATTGGCTTGGCCTACCAACCATAGCACACTTGTAGCTGTATACCATTGAGTGGCTTCACCCAGGGAGAGATTTGTGCATTCACTAGTAGTTCCGCCTTTTGTACAGTATCAAGCCATTCACGAATGAGGTAATGTGTGATGTTGGTCCTCTTGATGTAGATGATGTATTATTGGGCCAACCATACTTACGGAGTATGAGTCTAGGCCTCGTGTTGTTATTATTAATTTTGGAAATAACTTGTATTGGATACCGAAGGTATTACCGCCTCCTGTCATTTTTTTGACTACTACAAAACAACGCAGTAAGATTGTTTCCCAAACCTAGAAATTTATTTTCCTTACAACTCGCTCACAGGGAAAGAAGAATATTGCAGCCACAACCTCGAAACAAGGCTCCCTTGCAAGGCTGCAGTAAATGGACAAATTCATGGAGGAATACGAGGATATTTTCTCCTCACTCATAGAGGTTCCTCTACATTGTCAAGACAAGAACTCCATTGATCTGACCCCTGACACATCGTCGCCTAATGTTACCATACCTCCTAAAACTACACAAACAAAATCCACACATCTAATTTTTTAGGCTAATAAAGAAACCAAATTTACTAAACACATCCAGCATGTCTGCCCGTAGGTCCATGCCATCTTCGACAAATCTAATACCTAGTTCAACAGAATTTTTCTCATCTCATGGAGGATCTCAACGTAATGGGGACCATTGCTTCCTAAAGAGGGAGTAATGATCTAGGTGGATATCGGTGCCCACCCACCTATTCCATTTTTACCCACACCCTCAATTCTTGTAGCTTTTCAGTTTTAGCACAACTTACTATTTTTAGCTGTTTTTCGGGTCCTGAACTTTCGGAGCCGTTTTGAGGCCCTAAACGACGTATTTTGGGCATAGTGCCTATGGAAAATATGATTTTGATCTGGAATTGATATTCATGGTCAATAGTTGTATTCCTTGGATATATATTTCTAACGATGTATCATGTGTGTCAAACGGAGATACTATGCCAAAGTTACGACCCGAGGAATTTGAAACACCAATTTACCCAAACAGGGCCCATAGTTGGTGCTTCATCTCCTAGGCTTAGGTTTTTGGACATTTGGAGTTTTCCATTGTTTCTCAATAATAAATAGGCCCTTGAGCCGCATTGTAATACGGTTCATAGGCATGTAGCCACCACATCTCTTCTTAGAGATAAGCTACCATCACCCTAGCTAGTTTATTTCCATTTTGTCTGTAAACATATTTTAGTTATTTGATATTAGTGAAATGAAGTATTATTTCCGCTGCATCTCTGTGTTTATGTCTATTTTTGTATTTTATTTTGTTCCTGCATAAATCCGGATCATTATATTCTTTGATCATACGTTGAGCCAAAAACACAGTTCAACTCGAAGCGTATGAGCCCCGGATTGACAATTAAATATTAAGAGGTTTAATCGCTAATTAAAACTCTCAACATTTTGGCCCCATTACCAGGGAGTTGTTTTTTGGTTCAGGTAATATTTTTATTATAGAGTTTCAAGGGTATTGCAAGGCAATCAGAGGGCAGAGAGAGTACGGTAAGACGTGAGTGAAGAGCCATGCATCCACTATGATGGGGTTGCTCCAAAGTCTGATAAATTTTTCTTATCTTTGAACTTTTATTTCCTTTCCTATATATGTAGAAATATAAGTAGACCTTAGATTATTCTAAAAAATTATGTAAATGATTTCATTTCCACATTTCATGTAATTCAAAAAGTGTGTAAATCTCACAGACTTAGTAAGGCACATCTACATGAACCATAGATAAACCTCACAAGAAACATAGGCCTTAGAATAGTCTAAAACATTCTATAAGACATTTAATTTATGATTTTTTTCGCTTTCAATAGATTAAATAGTACTATGATCTAGATTTTTATGAGCGTGGTGAGCTTTATTTCAGCCAATAGCTTTTAATTTCATTTATCTTCATATTCCAATCTTTAACGTTATATCATTTTTTAGGTGTTGTAAGAACCCTAGGTAATAATCCATGTTGCAAGATAGGGATCATCAACCAGCAGGAGAAATCCAAGAATGATTCATAGCTTGAATAATGTCCCTCAAAGTACTTTCTCAAATCCTAGCAATAGCTGGGATAACTACCTCTCAGGAAGAGTTCATCCTGACGTCATTTAGGAAATTATCTATCTCTCCACAACCAGGAAAAGATTTAGAAGTCTCCCTTGATTCCTCCTGCCTATGTACCAAGGAGATCGACGAATCATGTACCAAATCCGATGGGGAGCATCTAGTTGAACCTGAGATTGAATAAATTTCACCATGTCCAGCAGCAATCCTTGTAGGCATTCCAAAGACCAATTATCCAAGTTTTCCTGGCACGACCGAGGAAGACTTTCAGAGTGGTCCAAAAGAAGAAATGAGCCAATACCACTGGGATTACATGGAGCATTGGTTCCGGATTACAATGCAGTCAAAGTACCAATCTCATATTCAAATACTCTTTGTATCACATCTTTCAAAGTTGTTGATTGTTCATGCTCATATACCTTCTAAAGTTTATACGTTAAATCTAGGAATTATTATATCTTTGTACCTGATCTGCACCTGGCATCATTGGAAGTTCTCTTTCACTTGAAGGAGGACATATTTTCTTCAGTGTAGTAGGAAATTTAGTATTGTAATAAATAAATAAATAAATAAATGAAAATAGTAAAGAGAAAAATAAGTCCTTTTGTGAAAACCAGCTTGTTTGGCGCAACTGGACAGGGACTTTGCTTGAAAACAAGGTAACTGGTGGGAAATGTTCCCAATAAAGTTTGTAAATTTGCATAAGTTTTTCAAATCATGTATATTTTGAGTTATTATGTTTGTACTCGAGTTGTTTGATGTGGGATTCCTTAAGGCCCACCTTCCAATGAGCCTTGTCCCATCGACATCAACATATTATCTGGGACCAAGGTTAGGGTTAGATAAGGTACCTGGGAGCCTGCATGCCTTAATGGAAGGTCTCCTTTCCATCTACTAAGGAAATACATCAATGTTTCTTGGTGGACGAATTCTGCAGCCCATTCAACTTTGACAAATCTATTCATGGCCAGTAGAATGTACTTAGTGCCTTGATTCCCATTGACATCAAAGGTGGGATATCTTGCATTAGTTAACGATCTCATCAATGGTTGTTAATCCAATTATTCTTGGTTATGTTCGACATCGAAACCATTTATTCACATAAGAAAGATTTAACATGGGTGTGTAGCGGTTGAAGACTATATGGTTTTGAGATCTTGACATATATTTGCAGCAGTTTGGATTTTTGTATCAACATTTCCAATATCATTTGCATAAGAAATCACATTTCCTCACTTGTTTGGGGACATACAACTCCTCAAGCATGGGGGAGAAGGGGATCTTCAGTTCATCCTTCTTCCCTTCAGTTCATCTCTTCAACTCATCCTTTAGCCTTCTTCAGCATATCATATTAGCAATCACATCAGCTCCAACCATTCCATCCTCCACTTCATTTTGCAGCACCGGGCACAACAATGACAAAGGTAAAACTTGAGGTAAATTTTGCTTATGATTCTCTAATTCATTGGAAGGTTAAATAAGCTTAATGATTCACCACTTATCATTCCACGCATTTAATCCTTCATAAACCATTATCTTTCTATTTCCTACCATTCATTATGCATAAACATTGATAACAAGACCATGTTAAATGAAAAAACCTTATGGTGCATTAATAAAAGAAGTCTTTATATTGTCTTCTTCAATAATTATATTAATAGGATTAAGTCATTACTTCCATGAAATGATAAAAGAAAACACCTATAAACATTGGCCTTACGATGACAGAGTATGCAACCACCCATTCACCATCTCCATTTCCACCTCTTTTCATCCATCAACTCTCCTTTATCCATTAATTTCTTGTCCTCAATTTGTATTTCTCAATAAAATTAGTGTGATATACTAAATGTGAATAATTATTCTCCATAAGAACCAACACCTCCAAGTATTCAAGCAATGCTGCTCCACAAGAACCAACACCTTTAAATATCCAAGCAATGTTGTCCCACAAAACAATGTTAAGAATCTGTCAATGAGCAAGAGATTTGTTTGCATGAGGATATGAAAAACCATAGGCATGGGAGGATGTTGGGCCTCAAATATTCCCAATTTTCCACTATATATTATTGTCATTCATAACCTAAATTCTGACACATTTACACTCATTTCACACTATAATTCCATTACTTGTCGCCAATTCATGACTTACGCCTCATGGTTGATTATCATTATTTTTCTTAGATTTTATATTATTAGAGATTATTTATTCATGATTTTCTAATGATGGTTTTTCTAATTTCATTTTTCGCAGGGTTCCATTGTCGAAATTCTTCACAAGCCAGTTAAACTAGTTACTGCAAGTAGAGTACGAAATGTCCAATTTGGAGTATTGACATCCTGACACACTTCCGGGGAAACACGAGGGAGGTTATTGACCAAAATAATGTTTTAATACCTTTTCATGCATTGGATTGCATCCAGGTCACACATGTGGGTCCTTATGAGATAATTAACAAATCTTCTCAAAATGTAAAAAGTTTCCAGACTGCCAAGTTTGGCCTAGATCTATGTGTAGCTCGAGGAGAATATGGAAAATATAATAAAATGGGTTTGTTAAAAATATAACCAATCATATATATCCAAAATGGTTTCTCCAGATTCGATTTATTATAAAATTTATACACGGGTCTTGGAGGTAGTTTGGTAAAAAATGACTGTTTTTCCAGAATTCTAGAACCTTGCAAAAAGATCCACACAACCAACTTTGGGCATGATTTACAAGGAGATGGATTTGAATGAGACAAATCAAAGAGATTTTTTTGTTTAAAATATAAAAAATTAGGCTCCTTCCAAAATGTTTTCCAAAATTATTCATGGTTAGGAAGATATGTCATTCTCTTTGAGGTCAATTTGTTAAATTTGTTCAATTTTCCAGAATTGAGGAAAATGACTAATTCGCCTTCTACATATTATAAATGGCTCAGCCATGGTTTGTATTTTAAGATTGGTAAGTTTTTGAAGGAGGGGGAAGAAAATGTGTGAACATGAGACAAATTATTGAAGGAATGTATGTAAGTGAACTTATGATTTGAATCTTAATACAATTTGACTTTACCATGAATTCTTTGTAAATGTTATGGTTTTGCGTAATCTTTAGGCATTGATTTAGTTTAGACTTCCTCCGGGAGTGGCAAAGGCCTACCATCTCCTGGAAGTAAGTTCTGTAAAACATCATAGGATAGATCTAGGTGTAGGGATTTTATTTTGAAAGCATTTGCTAATTAAATCTCATAATTATGATTATGTACTCAAGACAATAATTTATTTTCTTAAAATTAAATAGATACTTCATCTCCAACTCGATGCATACCAAAATGAATAGTGTTGATCAATGATTTTATTGCATTAATAACCCCTTTGTTACAAGTTTACGATTGGAATATTTAAAGGTGCTTCTTAATTGGATAAACAAGAGATCGATAACTCCATTTCTTTTAAATATGAATTGAAATTGATTATGGATCTTACTGATCCATTATAATTTCTTGTAACATTGTATTTTGGCAACCAAGTATTTGAAAGCAATGCAACGAGGCCATTGAATCATTGTTTGCCGTTATAGTTTAGTTTTGCAATTCATTATAATTGTAATTAGTTATTGGTAGAACCATTAGTCAATGTACTTATGTTTGTATGATTTCTTGAGTTTGATTAAATTAATCTAAGGATAAAATAGTTTCTTATTTTGCAGTCTTTTAGATTTGAAAGCATGTCAATTAGAATATTGGTTTACTTAGTTTATTTTGAAGCAATTTTAGAGTGGTGATAGAGTTTAGTTTGAATGATTATTTGATTTTTTTATGCATCCCAGGAACTAGATTAGTTGAAGTCTTGTTTTTTCATTGCCTTAGTTTAAGTTCATTCGAATGAGAGTGAATTTTATTGGGATTAAGATTTAGCATAAGTTTGGTATCATTTTAAATTAATCTTGATTGATTTAATATTCATGTATTTAGATTAGACAAATCTTAGTATTTTGATTGATATTTCCATTACTTAGATTGAAATTAATAACATTTAAATAATAATTTGCATTTCCCGGATTGTGATTAATATTGCTCGAATGTAGATTAAAGCTATTTTTATTTGAATTTAATTTAAGATTGATTCAATTTGGTTGATTTAATTCAAGGCAGAGAGAGATGAGTGCTAGTTAACTTAATTGATAGAAGAGTGTGTACTTAATGATCATTAGCAAGGCATTTATATGCTCTGATCATAAGTTGAGCCAAAAATGCAGTACAACTCGAAGCATACGAGCCCTTGATTGACAATTAAATATTAAGAGGTTTAATCGCTAATTAAAACTCTCAACACCACTAAAAATCATGTTCCATAGTTTTTTATTGTTTTTTTTTTTTTTTTTTTTTAACAGAAACGGGTAGAGGGATATATTAATTCTGGCCCAAAGCCTCAAAACTAGATACATATTGATGAGTCGAGACCAGCTGACTCCATGGCCAGTCCATTGCCTCTTTTTCTTTGCCCCCCCAGAGATTTTTACATTCTATTTTTCGAACCACCGCCTCAATCTTCCCCCCTTTAAATATGCAGACAAACTGTTTCAAAAAAAGACTGTAATACATAGATCAGTCAATTAAGGTATGGGATCCCGACTTTCAACTCCATCTCTGACGATGAATCCGGGAGGGAGGGTGACCGCTTTATTAGCCTCCGCATCAGCATCTTTATTATTGTCTCTCTTAATATGATAGAAGTTTAAGCACTGAAATGAGGTCGACAGAGTTCTTATTCTTATGATTAGTCTAGACAGTCTTGTATCTGAGGGGTAAGCATTGTCAACCATGATTTTAATGATGGTCTGGGAATCTCCAAACACCGAGGCCACTAGAATGCCAAGCGATTTTAGTTGTTTGAGGCCTTGAAGAAGTGCCAGGGCTTCAGCCTGGATGCTGGTGTTGAAGCCCACACCCCAGGCGTATCTGAGAACAATGCCTCCATCTGCTTTTTTGACCACACCACCGGCTCCGGATCTGCCTGGGTTTCCTTTCGCTGCGCCGTCAAAGGAAAGAGTGCTGTGCGCCTTCTTTGAGCAGGAGGACATGAAATCAGATGCGTTTAATCTGAGTTGCCAGTCATGTAGAAGGATGGGAGGCCTGTCAGCTACAGAGAAATGTAGTTCGAGAAGCTTGCTCCAAACAGAATCGTGCTCCCTCAATCCAGCCCCATCGAGATGATCGCCAACGCATTCTTTAAGCTGGGCTTTGATTTTAATCCAGATTATCTTGTGATCGCACCTCTTATCTCTGAAAATCCTCCGATTTCTTTCCAACCAGGTATGCCAGCTGATTAATTTAGGAAGGACACACCAGGCATACTTGAGATGCGAATTCTGGGGAGAGCCTCCGGGATAAGATTGCAACCAACAAGAGAACAATTCTGGAATGCAATTTGGGAGGGCGAAGTCCTGAATCCAAGGGCCTAAGGCTTCAGCCCATAAATCCTTCACAAAATTACAGTGGAGCATTAAATGTGTAGCAGATTCAACGCTATCTTCACACATCGAGCAACGGGAGGGACCATACAATCCTCTTTTCCGTAATCTGTCCTCAGTTAATATCCTCTGATGGCATAGGAGCCAACAGAAGTGGTCTATTATAGGCAGCGATGGATGAAACCAAATTCCTTTCCATGAATTCAGATCTGGAGAGATGTGAGGGATTGAAATGATCTGCCTGTAGCCCTTTGAGATGGTGTAGTGCCCTGGAGACGGTCCCCATCCACGAACATCCAATTTCCTGCAGCGCAACGGAGCCTTACCATTTAAATGATCTAAGAAAATAGCCAGCTCGCTAGACAGGTTCAGAGGCACCTCGAAGTTGAGCCAACTTTTCCAAACTTCGTTGTCCCAGATGGAAATATCCCACAGAGTGAAATAACTAGCTCTATGCATCCAGTCTTTCAACAAGTGTAGAGAGCGATCATCCTCCAAGGGTTCACATCCCATTATCCGATCCTCCCAGATTCGAATTTGTTTACCATTACTTGGTATCCAATGAGCATATTGGCTGATGAGGGAGGCGGATTTTGCACATAGATTTTGGATAACCGAGCTGGATTTGGCTATGGACTGATCCAGGCACCTTGTCCTCTTGCCACGGAAATATTTCTTCCACAAGGCACGCTGAGCCCACCTCGGATTAGGGGAAATAATCCCCCAGATTAGCTTTGCTCCCAAAGCAACATTCTGAAGGCTAAGATTCTTAAAATTCAGTCCTCCTTCCAGTCTGGGCATGACAATTGTGGCCCAGCTTATTAAAGGAATTTTCTTAGCGTTGTCCTTCCCACCTTTCCAAAAGAATTTTCTAGTCAGGTCCTCCATTTTCTTTATTATTCCAGCAGGGGCCAGCAGCACTGCAAACTGATAGATGGGGAGGCTATTTAAGACAGCTTTTATAAGCACCGACTTCCCAGCCAGATTTAGCCAATTGAAGCCCCAGGCACGAATATTAGCTTCAAATTTGTCCAAAAGGGGTAACCAATCTCTGCTAGCAGCACTTTTATGGAAAATAGGGAGGCCCAAATATTTGAATGATGACCAGGATGAGGAAGCAACGAAGCCTAAGCAACTGGAAATGGCATGGAGCGTGGAAGCAGGAGTGTTCCAGCAATAGATTTTACACTTACCTTTGTTGAGACTACTTCCATAATCATGACAATAAACATCAATCACCTCTTTAAATCTTCTAGCTGAGGGAACTGAGGCAACCCCCAGCAAAAGGGAATCATCTGCGAACAAAGCATGATTTATGTTCTGAACTCCTCTAGCAATGTTCAGGCCCAATAAATCTTGATCCTGAAGTTTTTTGTTCAAAAGGAAACTGAGGACAGAGGCTTGGAGGACAAAGAGGAGGGGGGATAAAGGACACCCTTGTCTCAAACCTCGTGAAGCTTTGAAGAAATCAGTGACTCTGCCGTTCACCAGAGGGGCGATCCAAGGCTCGCTGATACAGGCCTTGATCCAATTTATGAATTTATAACCAAACCCAAATTTTTTCAGAACATCCAGCAGGAATCTATGTCTCACTCTGTCGAAAGCGCTTTCCAGGTCTAACTTGACAGCCATACCTTTCTCTTTGCGAACCACACTGGAGTGGATTTCCTCTTGGACCAAAATGAAGTTATCCATGATCTGTCTTCCCTGTATAAAGCCTCCTTGGTTCTCAGGGATGATGCCAGGAAGGATGGATTTTAGTCTGTTGGCAATAATTTTTGTGATCAACTTATAGGCTATATTGCAAAGAGAGATGGGGCAGAATCTGCTGAAGGAGTTGGCGCCTTTTTCCTTGGGGATGAGAGCCAAGAAGGAGGAATTAGTGCTACCCCCGATTTTCTGGCACCCTTGGGATTTCCAAATCATTCTACACAAATCCTTCTCCACAATGGGCCAGCAATATTGCAAGAAACTAGCGGTAAACCCATCGGGCCCCGGGGCCTTATCCGGTTCCATAGCAAATAGAGCACTTTTTATTTCATTGTTGACAATCTCAGCTTCCAAGAAATAGTTCTGACTATCGGATATCAGAGAGGGAACCTCGTTTACCAGACTCGGATCCAGATCCAAGGCCTCATCTTCGGTATAGAGATTTTTGAAATGATTGAAGGTAGCAATTTTGATATTATGGATATCTCTATACGTAGTGGTCTCAACTGAAATTTCAGAGATGGAGTTGTGACAGTTTCGAGCCTGAGCTTGCTTGTGGAAGAATGAAGTATTCCTATCTCCCGCCTTGAGCCAGAGGCTGCGGGATTTCAATCTCCAGTGTTCTTCCTCTGCCAAGCTAGCCTTGAGGAACAAGTGCTGCAAAGAAGCCTCTTCATCAAGAGTATCTTTGGTGATCTCGACATTTTCCGAAACCAGTTGGTGCTTCTCCGACCGTTCCTGTATCGATTTCCTTTCCACAGCCGGATTGGGTAAGGTCCTAACCCAGTCTTTTAAAGCGGCTTTTACTCTCCTTAATTTCTCCTCCCAAACAAAAAATGGTGAGCCTTTAACAGGGATATTCCAGATCGCTTTTATCAGAGGCATGAAAGTCTGCTCCTTGACCCAATGAGAGCAGAATTTGAATGGAATGGGACCTTGATTCGAATGCGCAACCAACTCAAGTTTTATAGGGTGATGATCAGAAATACAACAAGGCAATATACGCATTCTAGACTCAAAACCATGAAGGAGAAAAGAGCTATGGACAAGGAATCTGTCTAACCTTGCGGCGATATGGCCCGGGCCGATTCTTTTATTTGTCCAAGTGAACTTCCCGGTCAGAGGTTTAACATCGATCAGGTCCCAATCATGTATCAGCTCTTCAACCCATTCCCGCACTAGGTCTCTTACGATGCATCCACCACGTTTTTCTGATGAGGATAAGGTGAGATTGAGGTCACCTGCTATTATAATATTATCCAGGACATCGGACTCAGCCAGACTTTTAATAGTTTCCCAACAAATTTTTTTCTCCCCTACGTTGACAGGAGAATAAACATTAAGGAGTGAAAGATTCAGCTCAGAATCAACATGGCGGAGCTTTGTGAACAACTAGTGAATACTATTAGCTTCTTTGATCTTTATAAATTTATTGGCATCCCAGATAGTGCCTAGACCGCCTGAGGCACCTCGAGCTGAGACAGCTTGACCATCGCTATTCTTCCACAGTTTTTTCCCGATCTGGAGAAAGGAAGTTTCCTCCATCTTAGTCTCCTGGATGAGGATTATATCTGGGGATTCAGTTCGTTTCAGACTTCTCAAGGCTTCTTCTTTAATTCTGCTTCCCAACCCCCTACAGTTCCAGGAGACGATCTTCATCACTTACCTTTTGGATGATGAGCTCCTCTAGAGCTCTGTGACTGATTTCTATTCTTCTTCGGAGTGTTTGCTAAGAGTTTCTCGAGGGTAGGTTGGCTTCCCTGAAGTTTGTCCTTGTAAGTCTCTTGCTCTCTTTTTTCCCGAGCAGTTTTCCGGCCTCTTAAAGACCTTCTGGCTGAGGTTTGCGAAATCCCTATTTCGCCTTCTTCTTCTGAATTGTCCGAATATTGCCCTTCCTCTGTCTGTTCTAAGAGGACCTCTTTTGATCTGTCTTCAATGCTATCCACTTGCTTTGGTCCAGAGGGGGACTCTATGGGGATTGAGTCGTCCTTCTGCTTCTCCAGTTCTTGAGCGCCTTCTATGACAGAGCTTAACTGCACAAATGTATTGCCTTGCTCTTCCAAGATTGGTGTCTAATTTCTAGGGGCTGCCTGAGAGCCGTTGCCATTTGTAATTCCAGTGCGACGGGCTCTATGAGCGTTTTTAGATCTTTTAACCTGTGTCCATCCTTCCTCCTTGCCTTTATCTGTTTCACAATTTTTTGGGAAACTTTGGGCAAAGTGGCCATAAACATGGCATTTCCGACACTTGAACGGAAGCTGCTCATAATCCAAATTTTGCAAATGAGTCAAGCTTCCAACCCTGATCTTAATCGCCTCGGGCAATCCAACCTCCAAGTCGACTTCAACACAGATTCTCGCACAGTCGAATTGATCTTTGTTACTTGCTCGATCAATGTCCTTGCCTAAGGTGTTTCCAATATGGTTTAGAGACTCCCCATTCCAGCAATGAACAGGCAGATTAGGTAGCCTAACCCACACGGGAACCGCAGTGGGCACATCGACTGCAGGGTCAAAGTCGGGCGTCCACTTGTTCAGATATAGCCCCTGAGGGCCCATGAAGTAGGGGCCGTTTCGAAATATTAGGTCCTTATCATCTTTGTCAGAGAACTCAAACAAAAAGAAGCCCTTACCTAGGAAGAACGAGGTAACTCGCTCTTTGATCAGTGGTGCCCAGTTTCGAGCAACCCAACTTTCCGTCGTTTTGGGGGAGGGCCAAAGGCCCGTGAACTGGCCAACCAATGCCCGCTCCGCCAAAGATAGGGCGACCCTGATCGGGCCTTCGGGAGGGAGAGATATCTCAGGGATATCCTCCACACGTTTCACAAACTTTGTTGTCTCTGAGATTTTTTTCTTCGGCAGGGATTCGAGGAGCTTGAGGAAGGCAGCTGCCTCCGAGGGGGGGGGCAGCGGAAGAGGCTCCATAGCCGCAATGACCACGGAAGCCAGCGAATATAACCACGCCCCTCAGGTCATATTTAATGGGGATGAACAGGAAAGGAGGCCCCAACGAAGTCTCGATCAGGAAACAGAGAGACAACGCCGCCTCGATCTGGAACAGAGAAACAATGCAGCGCCTCAAAACTCCCCAACGCTCAGTGACGCACAAACAACCCGCCACTCCAATCAACCCCGGGACCCACCGGAAACGACAACAGCCCACAGTGTGACTGGAGGCCAGCCGAAAGCGAACCAGGCCGAGCCAGAGGCCACAGAAACGAGGAGCCAAGCGGCGGCCTAGGTCAAAAACTTGCTCGTTTTGAAATAGAAAAGAAATTTGCCAGCAAAAAGAACATGTTAATTAGTTCTCATAATGCATATGCCACCATAGTTTTTTATTGTTACACAACTTGTTGTTCATAATTGGGGTTTTCCCTCTCATTGTATTTTCTAACCCAATAATAATTCCAACCCCCATATTTTGAAGATTCCTATTCAACATTTTCCTGAGAAAAAAAATTATCTGTATTCGTGAAACTATTACATATCAAAGGAAGGGTCAAATTTTGGTCTTTAGATAACAGGAACCCTAACCTGAAATAGGGGATCTTGTGATTATATGTTAAATTCGACAATTAAACCCTCTGTTATAACCCAAATAAATAGATAACTTGTTCCCCCCTCCCTCCCCCCCCAAAAAAAGGAAGCTATTCATTTGCTTGCATTTGGGACTCATGTTATCAACATTAATCCCTTCCTCCATCGCACTATTTTATAAACCCTAAACCTTAAAATTGTTCACCTTACCTCTAATATGAGTCGTAATGACACTCAAAATTATCTTTGATTTTAATGACTAAAAATTCTATTTCTAAATTTGTTACATTGAATTTAAAATGAATTTGGCAGATAGTTGTTTGAGCATGAATTTGAAAGGAATGTTTTCTATTATTTTTTGTAACTACCTACCCTAAATTCAGTGATAAGGATGAAGTTCCTTTTCTTAAAAAAATCCCCTTATCAGAAACGTTTTAAGTCTTTCACTCATCCATAGTTTCATTCCATATCTCTAAAGGTCCAATCCCTCTATGCTCTAGATAAAGATTATCCCTCCACCCCGTGCCTTTTCGTTGAATTTTGAAAAGAAACATAAGGTTTACCATCGACACTGCTTTCATCTTCAAGTCATGGGAATTGTCACTTAGAAATTTAATTCTCTTGTCTCTAAGTATTGAATCTCAGTGCCTACATTAACAAGATCGGTTGCGGAGCAACTAGTCCCTGCCGTGTCTAAGAGCGTGATTGTGCACTACAGAAACCTGCCCAAGCCCAAGAGCGTGATTGTGCAGAAACCAAAAAGCCATTAACAGAATTATAAAAAGAAGCCATTATATTGACAGAATTATAAACTAATGCAATTGAATTCCGACACTCTGTACATATCGAAATCACACCTGCCTCAGATCAACTCCAATATAATAGTCTAGTCACTTTCAAATAAAGATAGAAAAAACGAGTTTCAATATACCTCTCAGAAGTTCACTAATTTCGGTTTGGTTTGGGTAGAAGTTCACTAATTTCGGTTTGGCTTGGGCAGATTTCGGTTTGGTTTATTGCCATATGTTGCGTATAATGGTTGGAGTTTGATTGTATGGTTGGTAAAATCGAATCTCCATAAGAGGCCTGTCATCATTCTTGACAACCCTAATGACATAACGAGAAAGATTTTGAAGAAACCCAGAAAGAGATAATCACTTCAAACAAAATTCTGATTAGGATAGTTTCAATTTTTTTTACATAAAGCCCTCCCAAATTACTATGAATTTTCAACTACTATGAATTTTCTGCCAGCATGTCTTCTAATTTCATAAGTTGTTACCTAATCAACCTGAAAATAATATTTCTATATAAATTAATTGTTTGTTTCTTGTCCGTTTTCCATGAGCTCATCCTTTGAACAACATGGTACCCAATTGAAGTAATTTGTTATAAGAAATTAACAAGTGATTACTTCAACCAAATCCCAAAGTAAAACTATAAATTCGAAGGGAAGAAATTATAAATCATGAACCGTTGACATAACTCTTGCATATGTTAAAACAACATTCGTTTTCATTCGAGAATATCCACTTCAGATTTCTCTGAAACTCAAATATACCAATTTATAAAAGTGTAGTTGTTCCATGTACTTGGCCACATGTATAAAGGAAAAAGGCTTATAGCCACATGAATGAACACGGGGGATTTGCAAAGTTTGAACATTAACACATATAACAAGACTCTCAAAAAACAAAGTATTAACTTGTGAACTACTGGATTTGCATGTATTACATGTGCCCTCAGAGCAAGCAGCTCTGAAACTACTTACAAGCTTATACCTGTTATAGATTCAATAAGTAATGAGTCGGGGTAGCGGCAGCTAAAGCACCACCAGTAGAAGCAGCAGTAGCTCCTTTCTTATCAAGTTGAACAAGCAGTTGCTCGAGCAACGGATACTAATCTAAGATTGAAGTAGTAGTACCACCAGCAACGGTACGAATAGCAAAACCATATGTAGATAATCCATAGCTAGTTCCAGTTGTTTATAAATAACCAGCTTGACCAGCATCCCTTTCATATCTGCCGAAATTTTATTCAATTCCTCGCTCAGCTCATTTTATTAAATTCATGGCTCTGCTCCTGGAAAATCTCCAGAGCTTGAATGCTTTAGCAGAGAACACATGGAATTACTTTCAGAAAATTAATAGGTAGCAGTTGTGATATTGCCGTTAAGGGCTTAACGATCATTGAGGGACAGGGGAGCCACGAAGGTAACAGGGAAACCCTGACCGCCAAGCCTCAATTAGGAAACCGCTTAACGGCCGCCGGTGCCGCTACTTCTCTAACAGTGCCACTACTAATCAGCGAAAGAAAAAAGTTGCTCTAACAGTGCTCCTACTGCTCAGTGCCGCTACTACTCAACGAAAGAAAAAAGTTGTCTGCAAATACAAGTGCTGCTACTGCTCAGCCAAAGAAAAAAGTTGTATGCAAAAAAAAGAGTGTGCAGGTGCAAATACAAGAGTCTGCAGGTACAAGAATTACTGCTCAGTGCAGCTACTTCTCAGCCAAAGAAAAAAATTGTCTGCAAATAAAAGCGCCGCTACTGCTTAGCGAAAGAAAAGAATTGTACGCAAATACAAGAGTGTGCAGGTGCAAAAAAATACAAGTGTCACTACAGTTGCTAAGTGAAAGAAAAAAGTTATATGCAAATACAAGAGTGTGCAGGTGATGTCTGCAAATAAAAGATACAAGAGTCAGGTGCAAATACAGGAGTCTGCAGGTACAAAAATAGGAATAGAGTAATTGAGTAGATGCATCTTGGATGGGTATGAGACCCCGGTAATGTTGGTGCCGTCGTGATATCACAGGAAGACATGCATATCAGTTGAAGGCATAGCTACACCTGTAGCAACTCTTCTTATTGAAGCTTAAAAGGAGGCCGCATGTATCACAGCTCAGAAAATCGTGGCAAGATTTGAAGAACCAGTAAACCAAAATGCCACAGATGGAAGTGTATGCCAGCTTATTACATGACCAAGAGATCATACCAAGATATACTTACATATTAGCAACCAGAAAACCAACATTTAATGTTAGCGAACTAATGTAAGCATTAGTTTTAGTTTCGGAAATATGAATCAAATAAATCCTGTTAACCATGATGTTATATCCTTTTTCCTTCATAGTTTAGTCTATTTTCCTCGGGAAGAGGCCAATAAGACGAGAAATAATTTGATTGGTAGAAGAAACAATGGCCCTATTTGATAGGTTAAATGGTTATACTCCTTGAAACGAAAAAACGAAACTTTAGCTTAAATTTTAGGGATTTTAGGTTTCTCGCATGTTTTTAATGCTATCTCCTAAAAACGATTACTATAGTCCCATGCCGTCGGACGGCAAGGACTAATAAGGCCATAAGTCATTTCACCTTTACATAATGTTCCATCTTCCACAAACTTATGTATTCATGTGAACATCTAAAGGGGCCTAATATTGAGATAGTCTAATGGAAAATATTCTATTATCCTCTTGTTCTACTATAAAGAAGTGATGAACCTCTGAAAATGTAAGGATCATTGAAAGAACCATATGTTATATTCTTTAGAACAAATAGTGAAGGATTTTATATAAATGTGTTGAGAATGTTTGGCGGCTTAGCATAGGAAGTGGAGACGTTGTGTCATCCTATTAAATGTTCTTTTCCAAACCCCCCGCCACACCCTTAACTCAGCCATTATTTGTTTGTTTTCTATACAAAGTTCAATTGATTTATGTTTTAAATAAAACCTATTGTCTTGATTAAAATGAAAATAGCTAATGTATATAGTGTTCATTATGCATTCATGTTTACATAAATGAATTTACTTTCTCGTGAATGAGACAGAAAATGCCAAGCCTGTGATAATAAGCCTCATGGTATATTAAAATATGGAAGAGAAAGAAAGGGGTAGTTGTTTCTATAGGTCATCCAACACTTACAAATGAAGCCCTTTTTTATAGAATATTTTCTCTTTCTTTTAACATCTCACATAAGTTCTTTAAATGAAAGGGAAGTTGTTGAGGTTTCAAAACTTCATTTCAGTTTCTGCTAGATGGTTGCTTTTGATGCTTTGATGACCATAGATAGGTGATTATTTTAAACAACAGAAAACACAGTTGTGAACAAATATTTTCACATATTTCTCTCTTTATATATATATTGATTTTGATGCTTTGATGACAATAGATAGGTGATTATTTTAAACAACAGAAAACACAGTTGTGAACAAATATTTTCACATATTTCTCTCTTTATATATATATATATATAATGTTCTCAGTTTTAAGTAATCATCTAAATAATTTAACTAATTGAATATTGTTGCAATGCATGTACCAAACACACAATAATTTTATCATGTATAGCGATGTGGTTTGAAATTTGTTATGACATGTTGATATGGAAAATGGGTCCTCCCTCCCTTTTAGTCATGATGACAGCCATCCCATTTCACCTCTTGTATTTCATGATTTTACTTCTTTTATTCAAAATATAAGTGGATATATATGAATAGAAAAAAGATAGTTACCATATGAAACATTAAACAAAGCTAAAAGGACTTAATAGTTTCATAAACAACTTTCAGAAGGAGATCAGCTCTTGATTTTTTCACACAGGAGTCTGGTATGATCTAGTTAAGATTTCCTTAGTTTTGATAATTTCCCAAAGTTTTATTAGATGCCTTGAGTCTTACAAAACTTGTCATACGTGTTTCCTTTTAAAAACTAGAAACGAAAGGAGGTTGAAAGTATTGACTATATCATTAATTTTGGTCGTTGACGATTTTTTTTCTGTGTTGTTGTTTATTTACCAATGTCCAAAAGTTCAGTTCGAGCCAGTTGCAATGGGCCCTATGATAAATTTTGTTTCTATCTATTTACATTTGACTCAAATGGTCATAAACATTGTCATTTATAAATAATTAATTGATCACAAATTATTTTAATATATTAGTTGAGACTCCTTATATATGAACACTTTTCTCGAATAAATTCAACAAAGTATATTTATCTTTTTTATCTACCATGTGTTCTTTTGGTTATATTTCTTTTCCTTATTTTTCATATTTTATTTTTTTTTCATTTTGTATATTATTACTATCTTTTTATTTAATTTTTATTATAGACATATGTTGTGACTCCATTATATATTTTGGATATCATAGCTTAGTGAATGCTATATTGTAAACATATATAACTCTTATGATGTTGTTAGAAAAAAAGTTTAGTATTACTATTTGTTTATGCTTTATTATGATATAATCATTAACTTAGATTTATTTTATTTTTTTTATAATTAATAATGTTATAAAATCAAGGGCTACACGTTGGGATGCAAAATTGGCTTTCTTTTTGTACCTATTTCCCATATCTTTTCCAACCATTTTGACCCTACAAAGCCATACCTTATCACTTTATTAGTCATTATTGGCTAAAGTACGTTCCTTTTGCATGTCACATTTATTATTCAAATTTTATTGTATTTTGATACAAAAGCTAACTGCTTTATGATATTTTACTGATGAATTGACGAAGGGTTGTTTTAGGTCGCGTGCCTTGTTGAGATGCTATTACAGGATGAAATCTTCCTAGTTTTTTTGGATAAAGATGGAATAAAGACCCTACTAATGGTGACTACTACAATACCAATGCATGCTTTGGATGCTCTATTCTTCTACAATTAGCAACAAATACTGACATGGAAAGACACATGGTCAAAGTCATCTTGACTGTTGAAGTGAAATGTTCAAGAATAGTGAAACCAACTTAGTTGGAGTAGTTGGGATTTTCAAATGTCAATCAATTGTAATTTAGAAAGTTGTTATAAATAAGTTTCAATTAAGGAAATTTGTTACAAGATAGTCCTACATAATCTTGATTTGGATCACATGAGAATCGAGATATTCTCCTGATCATCCTAATTTTTGAAAATGGAATGTAATCGGAAACTATAAAGGTGTGTATTCCTTGTTGATGGGGCATGGATAAATAGAGATAATTAGAGGAAGAGAATTGCCATTGTAAAGAATCATGTATTACAAATTTCATTAATGCAACTCTTTATTTTTCATGGTTTTGTTAGGGTCCTATAATAATATGATTCATAATTTTTGAATTGACTATGATCAGTCTTGTAAATATGTACATGCCCTGCTTTTTGCAAGTTTTTTTCCCATATTTGAAAATAATAATAAAAAAATGAAAAGAGGGCTAGAGTCCTAAAATAAAGATCAAAGGACTTGAAAATAAAAGATAAAATAAAAATAAAAAAATGGACCCCAAAAACAAAAAAGAGATAAGAATAAGACATGAAAGTGATGCAAGTCAAAATGCCACTACTATTTACTTTTACTGCAAAAATAATGATTATGTGCAGCTTGTCCAAAATCGCATAATCCATGATGAGTTAAATAGTTTAATCTTAAATTTTCATGATTTAAATTTCATGTTTATAGATAGAGAATAAAAATCTGTCAAACAGTTTAAATTTGACAAATCAGTATATAGTTAGAGAATAAATGAGGAGCTCAACAGTTTAATCTGAGCCCTTGGATGAAATAAGATTAGATTTAGATAGTTTATGCTTTAAAATAAAAATGGATTTAGGGTTGCAAGCTCAAATGCACCCATGCAAATAATTAAAAAATGGTAGAATAAATGATGGGTAGGTAGAAAGCAGTTCCATAAGGCGTGTAATAAACATCATCTCGAAAATCAATAATTTCCGCTCCCTCAAAGTATTCCAGTATTCAAAACCTTCAGTTAAAAAGGCTCAGAGCATTTCTCTGACTTTTCTTGGGACCAGAACCAAGGCTTAGTGACTGATTGGTACTAAGTATTGGATTCCCTTTATAAAACCCTTTTCCTCAACATTATCACCCATTTTCCTAAAGTAAAATCCATTTTCCTAAGTTAAAACACCTTTTTTCTTAGGGAAAGTAAAAACCCCCCTTAACTAATTTCATTTCATACAAAAATACTCAAAAAACTCACAAATATATTTTATCCTAAGTATTAAGTGTAAAAGTTAAGTATGGGGCCACCACTATAAAAATTGCCCAATCCAACGACTCAACTCATATCGCAATTTCAATAGCACGGTCGTTAATCGATTTTTGATTTGCGATATGGGCAGTATTGCGCCATTATCTCTCCTCCACATAGCATAAAATCATTGGATCACATAAAATCGTTAACCACTTTTTTGCTATGCGATAAACCACTTACCTGTTGACCTCGCAATGCGAAAACAACTTGCCCACCCCTGCACAAATGCGTTAAATCATTCCTCTACTGTGATAAACCACTGTTTCACTCTTCACTAAAGGCAATAAAACAATGCAATGAAAATCATGAACCATTATGGTAATGTCTCCTCCATTTGAAAAAAACATACTCACTCTACTCTGTCGTAAACTATTATAACCCTGCACCAACGTGTTAAGCTATTTGAAGTTCAGAACCCATGTCTACCCTTATTCCCACACCCTTGTGAAATTGCAAGAAACCCCTACTATGGCTAGAAATCCTTTCACTGTATTCCCTGTTCCCTAAAGTAATTATTGCATTCCCTTCTGACTTGTGTTTTATTAACAAATTGTTTAATTTTTGTAGGTTATTCTTAGAATAGAAAATTGGGCCAACAGTTTCAATACCAGCTGACAAACTTGTTTGCTCCAAATTCTTAGATTTTAATTCAAAAAACTTCATTCAAACAAACAGTTTGTATACAAAGAAAGAATTAAATCAAAGTCAAAGAGAGATCATAATGATGAAATTACACAGTGAATGGTAAAATTGAAGTAATAATTCACAGTGACAGTGAAAACAAAACAGTCAAAGAGCATCACAGTTAAAGTGTATCAGATAAAAGTCAGAGTGAAAGTCAAATCAGAAAAAACAAATCAGTCAAGGTAAAATAGTAAAAGTAAACATGGAATCAGTAATAGTTAAGAAGAGATGAAAATAAATTCACCAACAACAATGAAGTTTATCCAAAGTGAAAGTAAAAACAATTAAAAGGATAGTAAGGTTAAAATATGAAAACAGAGCCGGAAGGGACATTTTCCAAAAATTTCTTTTTTAAGTCATTGTTTTGCATAAACTATTGTGACCAATCCAAGATGAATTTTGCAAAACTAGAGGAGATCTGTGTTCCTAAGAGGCCAATATACAAAAAAACTTTCTCACTTTTTACACAGGTATTATAGAATGAGAGATACATGCACATCTTCACAACCTAATTTTCAGATTGTGCAAAATTCTGTTTTACACATATTTTTGCATAAACTATTGTGACCAATACAAGATGAATTTTTCAAAACTGGAGGATGTTTGTGTTTCTAAGAGGCCAATCTACAAAAACCTATCTCACTTTTTACACAGGTATTACAGAATGAGAGATACATGCACATCTTTAGAACCTAATTTTCAGATTGTGAAAATTTATTTTTTACACATCTTTTTTCAGAGCTTATTGTGAACAACTGGAGCGGAATTTTAGAAAACCGAGAGAGTTTTAGCTCAAAAAATTATTAATCTGCAATAACCTCTTTCAAATTTTACATATCTATCTCGGATTGAGATATACAAAGGTATCACTAGACCCCAATGTTTGCAGAATTTCTGGAACAAAATGCACAAAGCAAGGAGATAGTTAGTGACTTGGATGCCTCATCATCAACTAAGAGTTGATATCAAATTCGAATTTATCTTCTTTTTCATCATCAATCCATAAAAATAGTGTCAAATAGATTCATTAGTTTTGAGTTTCCTTTTATTAAGTTATATTTATGTAAAACAATTTGAGATATTTGTAAACCAATCCTGATATTTTTTCAAGATATTCTATTTTTAAATTTGTATAAATACTTCATCATTTGAAGTATTTCATGTGGAATAAATTGTTGAAGATTTCTATAGTCAATATTTATGTATCTAAAGGGATTTTGTACCAATTTTCAAGTCAACAAGACTAGATCAAATCAATAAAGCATCATGTTTGAGGATTCATGTGTTGGGCTAACTTAAGTGAATTACTTTCTACTATAATTTGTTTAATATTCTTATGTTTTCAATTCATACATACATGTGTTCTAAATTTAAATGTGAAATCAGGAAGTGATATATTAGAATTTGTTAAAAGCACGAGCTGTTATTTACTGGTTTTCATTTTTATGTTTTCCACTCATTTCCAGAGTAGGAAACCCTTAATTTCTCCCTCTTTCGAATGACCTCTCTCCTCTTTCACTCCTTATCCAGATCAAAGAATCCTTGATTGCTCTTTATCTTGATTAAACCACTTCACCAATCAACCTCAAAGATCTTGAGTGACTCAACTAGCTTGCCCTAAAAATATTTGACTTTAGACCTTAATCCTGACCTAACTGCTTGACATGTTGACTCCATTTGCCCAATGGAAAAACAGATTTATCACTTTCCATCTCATTAAGTGTTTTTTCTCACCAAACCAAACCAAACCAAATTACCCGATATAACTAGCCTAAAATCAAACTTAAAAAATAAATTTAAATCTTATAGAGAGAGCCCTCTCTAAGCCTTAGGAAGGCTAGATCCTAGAGCTTGAAAGTAGGTCTGTGGTTACCTCTAATATTCTTAAAACTATAAAATCAAAATCTCACAAATTTGGGAATTATTAGAGTGATAACATACTGGCAACCATATTGGGGAACTAACCAATCCTTAGTTTTAAATAGGTCTTAAAGGAAATATTTTTCATTATCCTTTCACTTTAAGACTGTTTGAAAAGTTGTGAGTATAATTTTATCAAAAAATTGTAATTCTGGCTTCCAGAAGAGTCTACTATACCAGGTCAAATCTAGATCCAAAACCTGCTACAATAGTGGATGACCCAGATAGAATTGGAGAAAAGAATAAACAAGTAGAAGATTTAGGTAATAAGGTTTCCTTTGTTAGAGAAAATTTCCTTCCAAAACAATTAGCAACTATACAAGACATTTATTTTGACTTAAATTTTGAACACTCTTTATTCAGAAAAAAATCAGAAAGTGATTTAAATAGCACTGTTATAGATCCGAATTTTATTTCATCTCTTGAAATAAAAAAGGAAACTGTTTCAGTAGATTCTGAATCAAAAATATTTGGAGCTTATGATAAACTTGATGAAATAAATGCTACTATACTTAAGGAAATATATGAAGCTCTTCTTCAGCATTCAGTTGAACTAGCTGCTTTATCAGCATATACACTTAAGCCCTTTACTTCTCAGTTAGATACCAACCTTGTAGAATATGTAGTTTCATCCCTTTTTACCCCTACATCATCCATAATATCCACCACACTCCATTCCATAGATCCCTTTATCCCAAAGCAACCATTCCAACCTAGAGTATTATTTCCATCTTCCCCCACCTCAACACCACCCACTAGTTTTCCTTCTATATATTCTAATACATCATTATAATTCCCAAGCACTTCTTCATATATCCCAGTTTCATCTTCTGCCATCCCAACTTCAACTTTTAGTTCTTCAACCATATTTTCCAGTACATCATCTTACATTCCAATCTCATCAGCCACTTCTTTAACTGCATCAACTAATACTTCTAGTTCTGTCTCAAGAACTTCCACTTACCTCCTAGCCCAACTAGAATTCAAGCCATGGCTGCTAGGTATGCTTCCTTAGTTCTTCCAGGATAGTTACATGACATGCCTCAGGATTACTGTTACACATTATTTTTTCACCGTGACATTTTACTGTCTGTATGGGTTCATCAATACCTATATAATGCTCCCTTAGAAGTATACAACCCTAAAGTTCCTAAACCAAGTCCTAAATTTAGGGAAAATCTTGTAAAAATCATAAAAATACTTGTACCGCACTTTTCCTTAGCCTTACCTAAGGCACCACACCCTTTTTCTCTAAAAATTGCAGAGCCCACCGCATGTTTTCTTCATTAAAAGTGCAGACCCCTGTAAAAGGTAAATTGAAGGCGAAAGTAAATTCTAGAAGCCCAACTGGTTGAATATTCTCCCAGTTGGAAGCTTCTAGAAGGCATTATCCAGTCGAAGCCTCACTCCCTCCATTCATGAACATTCATCCCTTCATAAAAGGATCCTATTCCTTGGTCTTTGGAACTTAATCCTTTGATAAGAGGACTCTATCCCTTCCATTTTGGAGCTGTAACCACTTTCCTTCTCCTATAAATTGAAGCTTTGGTTTAGTCTCAAGGGTAGATGCTCATATATGTAAAACTTCTCTATACATTTTGTATACACTTAGTACTTGCTTTGTACTTGGTAGCTACGATAGAGAAGGGAATTGCTGAAGAAACATACTCTTTTTGCTAGTTGTTATCCATGCGAGAACGATTACATACTTGTGTCTAGGCTGGTTCAAAGAGTGGAAGGTCTTGTTAGACCAAAGGAAAACGCTTGTTTCGGACCCTGGAAGGACCTGTACAGAATCAAGGCGAACGCGGTTGTAAGGTTTCTTCTTTTATTTAAAGATAACACAAGTGGATCCTATTTTCTCACTAAGTTTTTTATGTATTTACTTGAATGACTTATTTCTTAAATTCCTTGATCATTAAGATAGATTTATGATTTATGAATTAGTATATTTTGCAGGTGCTTTTAATTCTCTTTCATGTCTTTGATTGCAGGTCTTAAGAGGTGACTTCTTTGGAGCGATAGGAAAGAAGAATACAACGAGCATTGGACCATAGGTAGGTCCTTTTCCTTCATCATAGATAATTCTAAATCATACATAATCTAGAGGAAGTAGTTTACATTTGTCCGTTTGTTTCTAGATACCCTTAGGATACTAGGGAGATCGTTCTTGTCTGCAAGAAGGATTTATCCGTTTAACAAAATGGTGACTCTAGAGTTCTTTTATTGTGTCAACCTCATTAAAAAATGAAACATGTTCATGAGGATGGTTCTTTTATTGTGTCAACCTCGTTAAAAAATAAAACAGGTATCCATGATGATAGTTATTTTCCTGTGTCAACCTCTTTAAAAAATGAAACAGAGATCCCCGAGGGTAGTTCCTGTTACTGTGTCAACCTCGTTAAAAAATGAATCAGCTCATGAGCATAGTTCTTTTCCTGTGTCAAGATCATTAAAAAATGAAACAAATCCTCTCCTAATTGAGTCGAGTCTTTGATTAGATCTCGTAAGTGTTCAATCGAGTCTTTCATCTGATCTCGTAAATGAACCTTCATTACATCCACCTATTAGTAACCAGTAGTCTATTTAGTTGAATTCAATGAAGCTTGGGGGGCATGTGCTCTAGAAAGTTATGCTTGGGGGGCATTAAAACCCATTTTCAAGCACAATTTTCCTATGTTTCAAGCTTGTGTAAAAATGAAATCACTTTCAAGCATGATTTTTCCTTTGTTTCAAGCTTGTGTAAAAATGAAACAAACCATTTTCAAGCATAGTTTTCCTACGTTTCAAGCTTGTGTAAAAATGAAACCTATCTCAAGCAAATTTTTCTTTGTTTCAAGCTTGTGTAAAAATGAAACCTATCTCAAGTCCATTTCGGTTATTATTTTCAAGACTCGTTAAAATCATGAAAATCCTGAGCTTCTTTTGCTATTCTTTTCATGCTCGTAAAACTTACATGAAAATACCGAGTTCTTTCTGTCTTTTCCTGCTCATTAATTAAATTGAAAGTTGACCACATCAGTACATTTTTATCCCTTTTTTTAACTCGTTAAAACTTATGAAAAAGTGAAAGCTATGAGTACATTTTTATCCCTTTTTTGAACTCGTTAAAAATTACGAAAAAATGAAACTACTGCGTATACTTTTATCACATTTTTGGGCTCTTGAAAATTACGAAAAAGTGAAACCCTGGAGTTCTCTTTTAAACCCTTTTCATACTCTCTAAACATGAAAAGATTGCCGATTACTTGACTATTTAAACTCATTAAAGGAAATGAAAATTCGTCCCTTCAGTATAAGTTTACCCCTTTTCCAGACTGAAATGGACTGTTTACGAAAAATGTATGTGTTGACTAATCATGGTCAATAGAGTTCTCTCCTGTATTATTTTATCCTTTTTTCGGGCTTGAGAGACTAAATTTACGAAAAAGTACGCCCATGGAGTTTTCTTAAGTTTTTTCTTCTGACTCCCTAAAATTGAAAAACACCGAGTTTCTCCTATACTAGGCTCGTTAAAATTTAACAGTAAAGGACCTGTCGATTACAAACAGGAACGAACCACTCCTTCTTATGGTTTGATTTTATGCTAAGTTGGACTCATCCAAAGGATGCGATTATATAACAAGCAAATGTTATCCTCCTCAATCTTGTCAAAAATAAAGAGGTACTTGCCAGAAATGGTGGTGGAAAAAGAGAGAAAATGGATCCAGTTGTCACACTTTGATTAAAAGTAGTATACCACTCTTGAACATGACACTTTTTGGCACACTTCTACCTGGGTTGGGAAAATCCTTTGCCTATCAGTTAATCAAACCATATTGAAAGTCTACAGCCGGTTTCTGGGTTTTAACTTAGGTCAATTGTTACCAAACCATCTGTAGTGTCGTTATGTGTTCAAGAGATAGTTCAAATAAACCATTCATTTGCAAACATTTGTTTCCATTCGCGTTGACCATCCCTGAGTTAGTCCTTGCAAAATATTTCTACAAAAATTGATCTAATGGTTTTGTGTCATGGGCTTTCCTACGATGGGTCACTTTCTATCAAAGACAACATATCATCTAGGAAGTTGATCTAGAATCCTTTAGTACCTTGGAATCTGCATGCCTTAATGGCAGGTTTCTCACTTTCGACGTCAGATTACATCATTGATATTTGATCGAATGATTCCGTGAAGTGTTCAACTCCAAATCATTTATTCACACTTCATGGATTGTACTGAGTGCTTTGAGAGCCATTTTCATTATTGGTGGTTTCTCTCACACTTGTTAACAGTTCACATCATTGACTGGTAATCAAGTGGTTTCTACCATGTTCAACTTCGACACAATCAATCGCATGGATAAAATCGTACTAGTTCGGGTAGCAGAGATCAAGACCCTGGATCTAGTTTCCACCATCCAGGTTGCGAGGATTTTTATCATTCATTATGTAGTAGACTTTTCATGACAGATGGCTATGTCCATACTATGTCTACCATTAATGTAATATTAGAATCATTTCTATATCAGAACATTTTAGTTAGTTTTGATCTGAGTATGGGAATGCCTACCTAAATGATGATATACATATATATATGTTTGCATTGAATGTTTTTACAGGTCTCAACCGATGTGTCCACAATCCAATCTTCAGAATGATAAAGCACTTCACTCTTTGAATTATCTCAGACTTCACGCTTTAGGGGGCAATCTGTTACACATTATTTTGTCACCATGACATTTTACTGTCTGTATGAATTCATCAATACCTATATAATGCTCCCTTAGAAGTCTGCAACCCTAAAATTCCTAAACCAAGTCCTGAATTTTGAGAAAAGCTTGTAAAAATCATAAAAACACTTGTATCGCACTTTTCCTTAGCCTTACTTGCGGCACTACACCCTTTTGCTCTAAAAACTATGGAGCCGAACATACGTTTTCTTCATTAAAGGTGCGGACCCCTATAAAAGGTAAATTGAAGGTGAAAGTAAATTATAGAAGCCCGGCTGGTCAAATATTCTCCCAGCTGGAATTTTATAGAAGGCGTTATCCAGTCGAAGCCTCTCCCTCCATTCATGAACATTAACCCCTTCATAAAAGGAGCCTATTCCTTGGTCTTTGGAACTTAATCCCTTGATAAAAGGACTGTATCCCTTCCATTTTGGAGCTGTAACCACTTTCCTTCTACTATAAATTGAAGCTTTGGTTCAGTCTCAAGGGTAGATGCTCATATATGTAAAAATTCTCTAAACATTTTGTATACACTTATTACTTGCTTTGTAATTGGTAGCTACGATAGAGAAGGGAATTTCTGAAGAAACGGACTTTTTTTGCTAGATGTTATCCATGCGAGAATGATTACATACTCGTATCTAGGCTGGTTCAAAGAGTGGAAGGGCTTGTCAGACCAAAGGAAAACGCTTGTTTTAGACCCTGAAAAGACCTGTACAGCATCAAGGCAAACGCGGTTGTAAGGTTTCTTCTTTTATTTAAAGATAATACAAGTGGATCCTATTTTCTCTCTAAGTTGTTTACGTATTTACTTGAATGACTTATTTCTTAAATTCCTTGATCATTAAGATAGATTTATGATTTATGAATTAGTATATTTTGCAGGTGCTTTTGATTCTCTTTCATGTCTTTGATTGCAGGTCTTAAGAGGTGACTTATTTGGAGCGATAGGAAAGAAGACTACAACGAGCATTGGACCATAGGTAGGTCCTTTTCCTTCATCATAGATAATTCTAAATCATACATAATCTAGAGGAGGTAGTTTACATTTTTCCATTTGTTTCTAGATATCCTTAGGATACTAGGGAGATCTTTCTTGTCCGAAAGAAGGATTTATCCATGTAACAAATACCAGAGTAAAATACCTCAATTTTATGCTACCACTCATTACACTGCCCAACAACATATTAACAAGATGACAGATTATTTTGAGCTTCGTGAAATAGATGATTCTGATGTACAAATGAGACTCTTTGCTCAAACATTAACTGGGGAAGTTCAAAAATGGTTTAAAGGTCTTAATCTTGGTAGTATTGTGTATTTAGCAGTTTTTTATAGATTATTTTTGAATAAATGGGAAAATAAGAAAAATCCACTTCAAATATTATCTGAATTTGATTCAATGAAAAGAGCTCCTAATGAAACAGTCCAAGGTTATTGTACTAGATACAACAACATTTATAATTCAATCCCTGGAAATCTCAAACCCACTCCAGACTCTGTCCTACTCAAATTCCCTGATGGACTTGATACAAACATATCCTATCAATTGAGAGAGAGAAATGTTGATACTTTAGAAAGAATGCAAGCTGATGATGTTAGTGTAGAAGTAAATATATTGGCTAGAAAAGCTAGATTAATGAATGAGAGGAGATTGTTAGTATGATTCTTTCGTCGTAAAAGATCACTTTAGCTACGCATAAAAAATAGCCCTAACATCAATTATGGCTGCAAAATATCTTTAATTTTGCTGCACAAATTCAGATCTAAGCACAAAAGACATTAAGCAGATAAAATATAATATGGCTCCATGCATCCAATAGACAATACAAGAACAAAGTGTTTAAAAGAATGATCAATATTAGATGAAATATAGACTGAGAGGAAACAAGAAAGGTGTTTTCTGCCTCTCAATGGAAAGGGATGAAAGTCTCTCAATGTTTTATCTACCTCCTTCCTTATTGTAGAAAACTCGACAAACATATAGAACTCAATGGGAGTTCAAAATGAAAATAAAATTAAATTGGTGACCAAGAATAGATCTAGTGTGATCTAATGCAATGGAGGTGATTAATGAATGGGGAAAACCCTCCTACTTATAACAAAATATTAGGGTTATCTAGAACTTGTTGCATGAATAAAATACTATTAATCAAATTCTAGAACCACCCTTTAGGAATATTTTATTATATTTGTTGGAGGGAAAAGGTCTTTTGACGTGGGTCAATTCCTTTATTTATAAACAATAAATAAATAAATGATTTATTTATTATTTTAGGGAGATGATGGCGATATAATTAAATAAATAATGATTTATTTAATTGTTTAAAAATGATTTAGTCAAATTTAACTAGGAATGTTATTAAATAATGATTTAAATAACTTGTTTCTAGGAAATAATTAAATAAATAATGATTTATTTAATTAATTTCCTTGTTTTGGGTTAAATATGACAAGGAAATATGGACCAATGTTATTTGACATGGTGAAAGCAATTTTACTTAGGGTAAAATTGGTCTTACATGGTGTACTTGGGTTCATCTAATGATAATGAGTTAGATGACCAAAAAAAATGGTGTAACAGAGAGTAACAATAAAAGAAGAGGCATCTAGTTCAGATTTAAAAATAGATCAATTAGCTAAAAATTTAGAGAGAATGATGGATAAATTAGACAATATAGAAATGAAACCACAATGGGATAATCAATAGAAAATTAGAAATCCCAACTTCAGGAAAAATACAAATACAAGACAATCTAAAGAATCATCACCTGATCAGACAATAAGACCTCCATTTCAAGAGAACTATGCTGAAAGTTCTCATCAAGATGAAAATTATGAACACACTATAAATCTAATGGGTATAAGTGATGATAACACTATCTTTCTCACACAAGTAGACTAAGAGTTATTTTAACTACAACAACTTCAATTAGATTCAACTAAATCATTCGACTACAAACAAGGTTATGGTTTTTCTATCAATGAAGTACATAAGAAATATAACCTTAGAAGCAAGAAAAAAATAGAACCTTCTACTAAGAAATCTGCACAAACACAAACTAAGAAAACAGAAGAAGCTCCCACTACAAAATTTCTGCGAATTCTCCCTAGGGAAAAAGCAGAGCTCTAACTCATCCCAAAAAATTTCCAGCCCTAAAATTTCACCCAGTCCCAAGATTATTGATATAATAGATGAGGTTGTCCACACATCAACAGATTTACAAAATTCTGCTGCTGTCAAAACAACTAATTCTGCTAAAACAACAATTTTAGATTCCAAAACATCTACTGCTGATCCAGAATCCGCTGATCCAAAAGCTGCTACTGCCAAAACAGCTTCTGAAAATACAAAATCTGAAAAAACATCTACTGTCAGTCAAACTACTCCTGAAAAGAAAAATAAGAGCAGTAAGACACATGAAACACAAACTGAAAATGAGAAAACAACTGTAGGAAAAGAAGATAAACCTAGTCAAACTACAGTTACTAAAGAAATTGAAATTGCAAAATTAAAAATACCAATTCCGACAGCGTTGGTAAAACATGATTTGAACAAAACAACTATCACTGAAACCTTAAACATGAATGATGGAGAAGATTGAGTAAATCTAAATGATGATCAACCAGAGTTAATTTTTGGTCCTTATGTTAATGTAAAACACCAAGATGGAGCAGTTCCACCATTTTACATTAGCTTAACTATTCACAACCAAATACTACACAATGCGATGTTAGATTCAGGGGCTTCACACAATTTAATGCCAAAAGTAATAATGGAAACCCTGAATTTAGACATCAGTAGGCCTTACAAAGATCTCTTTTCATTTGATTCTAGAAAAGTCAAATGTTTAGGTTTAATTAAAGATTTGTGTGTCACATTAGTTCAATATCCTGGTAAAAGCATACTCATGGACATTCTGGTAGCTAACATCCCTCCCAAGTGTGGAATGCTCTTATGTCGTTCATGGGGAGCCAAATTATAGGGATCTCTACAATTAGACATGTCATATGCAACTATATCAATTTTTTGCCAACCAAAGAAACTCTATAGGGAAACATTGATGAAATACATGGTGAGTAGTGTAGAAAGACCAAAAAATTACCCAATTTAAATCACACCTACTGACATGGATTCATTCATCTTATGTAACTCTGAAATTGATACTGAAATCAAAACTGAACTAAAAGACAAAATCAAAACACTAGACAGTGAAAATATCTTTCATGAATCATTATGGCATTTAGATTTTGATGGTTCAGTAAATAAATTAGGAGCAGGAGCAGGAGTTTGGATAACTAATATGGAAAACAATCATGCAGAAGGCCATGCTTTTAGACTGAATTTCAAATGTACCAATAACATGGCTAAATATGAAGCTCTCATTTTAGGACTACAGATTGTTAGGAATTTAGGAGGTAAAATAATATCAATTATGGGAGACTCTGAGTTGATTGTAAAACAATAAATGGAGAATATTCTATTTGAAATCCAAGATTAAGCCAATATAGAGAAATTGTGTTAGATTTAATCAAAGAAGTGTTAGAATGTAATTTTTCTGCAATACCAAGAAAATAGAATATAGAGGCTCACTCCCAAGCAACTTTTACTAGTACTTGTAATCTGCCTTTTCAACCAAATCATAGATATACTGTAGAAGTCAAACACAAACCAATAATTCTAGATAATCTTAAATATTGGCAAATTTTCTCACAAGATCAACAGATTTACCATTTTATGAACAATGAAGGTAAATTTCATAATTGTAAAATAGACACAGACTATACAACAGACCAGAATTTAGATAGTGAAATTGAGTTGAATAACATAGATGTAAATAATTTAATTTTTGCTAAACTTACTAAATTTAGCCAATCAGACATAGATAATTTAGAAAAGGTAGAAATTTAAGAGATAGTTGATGATGAATCTGATATTTTGAACTTAAAAGATAACTTTTTACCAAAAGTCTTAACTCCTTTAGAAGATTTATTTGACTCAAATGATGTTGCAAAAAAACCGAAAATGGAGCCACTTAGATCTGGTATTGAGGAATGTAACATTGGTACATAGTTAAAACCTAAGATGATTAAACTTTCCAAAGCTTTACCTCAGGAAGAAAAAGAAAAATGCATAGCTCTTTTTAGGGAATTTCAAGATGTTTTTGCTTGGAGTTATGAGGAAATAAAATCCTATGACAACAGCATAATACAACATAAAATACCTATAAAAGAGGACAAAAAAACTTTTAAACAAAAGTTAAGAAGGATCAATCTTGTTTTGATGCCTTTAATTGAGAAAGAAGTAAAAACAATGCATGATTCCCAAATAATTGCACCAATAAGATATTCTGATTAAGTTTCTAATCTTGTTCCCACTAGGAAAAAGATAGGAGAAATTAGATTATGTGTTGATTTTAGAAATTTAAATAAGGTATCCTTAAAAGACAATTACCCTTTACCAAAGATGGATCACATTTTATAGAGGGCATTTGGTTCTTCTAGGGTTTCACTTTTAGATGGATTTTCAGGGTATAACCAAATTCTAGTCCAACTAGAGGACCAAGCCAAAAATTCTTTTATTACTCCATGGGGCACCTTTATGTATGTAAAAATTCCTTTTGGGTTAATGAATGTAGGAGCCACTTTTCAAAGAGCTATGGATATAGCCTTTGCAAAGCAAATTCATGAATTCTTAGTAATTTATTTAGATGACATTATTGTTTTCTCAAAGACTAATTATGAACACTTGGATCATCTCAGACAAGTCTTTCTTAAGTGTAGAAAATTTGGCACCTCTTTAAACCCTAAGAAAACTTTACTTGGATTAGAAGAAGGTAAGTTACTTGGATACATTATATCTAAAGAGGGAATTAGAATAGACCCTGCTATAATAAAGGCAATTCTTAACATTAGTCCTCCTAGGAACATTAAAGGGTTACAATCTTTTCTAGGTAAAATTAATTTCCTTAGAAGATTTATCTCAAACTTAGCTAAAATAATCAGAGAGCTTAATAATATGCTTAAAAAGGACTCAGTACTTAAATGGACTATTGAAGCCAAGCAATATTTTGAATCAATTAAACAATATTTAACAAAAACTCTAGTCCTTATAAGTCCTGATTTTAAGAAGGATTTTATTATCTTCTCCTTTGCTTCAGAACACACTATTGCTGCAGTTCTACTACAGAAAAATGACCAGGGCTATGAGTAGCCCATAGCCTTCCTTAGTAAATCACTCAGATATACCACTTTAAAGTACAATATCATGGAGAAACGGGCCCTAGCCTTGGTAAAGGTCATCAAAGACAATAGAGTGTACATTCTTTATTCACACATCATTGCCTATGTTCCAAATGCAGTTGTAAAGGACATTCTAACACAGAATGGGCCTGATGGTAAAAGAGGAAAATGGATTGCCACGATTTTGGAATATGACATAGAAATAAAACCCACCATATTAATGTTTAAACCTATGGTTCTAATACCCATGTGCCAAATACTATCTCGCCCCCCACAGGTTGAAATATATTACATATAATATATAATAACCCGCCCTATGGTTGCAAAACACCTGCAAATCCCTTGTTCGTTGTGTAAATCCATATTATACATATCCCGCTCATTAGTTATGTTTATATGTTTAAACATATTAAACCAACCCCGCCGCATATAAATATCCGGGCCCCACACCCCATCCGCCGAGCAACTTCATTACTAAATCTCCGTCGTTCGCATATCTTCCTATAGATCTGACGATCTAGATGCGATATCACATTTCCAAAAGTGTGATCGCTAATCATTTTTTATTTTTCGAAATGAACAGTTTTTCCATAATATCTCTCCTCCATGCGACAGAAAACTACTGGATCGCGTCCAATCCAAATAAACCACTTACCATTGTCTCATCGTGCGATAACTGCTTATGGTTTCTCCTCTCGGCGCTAAACCACCTTCCCTCTGATTTGACCAGCATTCAATACAGAACCTGTTTAAACCTAAAAATTCTATAAAACTTCAAACTCACTCAGTTTAAACCTTTTTTTGTGCTTTATGTGTGTTTAAACCCTTCCAACTAAAAAAACAAGCGATGTACTCCATTTTATGCCTAAAGAACCAGAAAAAATCAGTAAATTGCTGCTAAAAACTACCTGAAGCCTCCAGTATACATCCAAAGGACTGCTATAGCTTCCAAAGGCCTTCCAATGCCTCAGAAACCTTGTTTCAAGACTAAATACCTGCAAAAAATAGGTACTCTTTGAAAAAAGTAACCTCCTCGTCATAAAAAAGAGTTATTTCTGTCAATTTGAACCTTTTGAAACCTATTTATCCACATAAATACCTTATTTTCCCTCAAAGATACTATTTGATATTAAACCCTGATGAAACCCCAGTTTTGAATACTGTAAACTATTTTAAGCAAAATTGAAGATATTTTAAGCCTTGTTGTTGCAGATCTTAGGAACCCTTGACTAATTCAAATGCTTTGCAAAAACTCAGAATCTCTTTTATACATGAATTAAACTATTTTTAGTCCAATTTATCCAAAAAGAGTAGAGAAACCCTTGTTATATATTTTCTGAGTGTGTAAAAGAGTTTGAAGATCAATTTTAGAACCAAATTAAAAGGTTAAAACTAGAAGAAATCTTTATTGTACCTTTTGTTTTTAAAAAGACCTCTGTCAAATCAAAAATACCTTCTATAAATAGTTTAAGCTTATAGAAGAGTACAAAAAGCCTAAAAACAGAGTTTTAAGCATTTAGAAGGTCAAAATTGTCAAAATCAAACCCATTAATGGCTTCAAAGAACACTATTGTTATAAATCCACTACAACCTCCTACTGTAGTTGTAGAGCATACACCTCTAGATGATGTGGATTACAAAATAACTAATCTAGTCATTGAATTCAATCTGCTAGATCTCCACTGCTGGAGTCTAGAAAAATCATTAGATCAGGGAGATGAGGTTCATATTTGGGAGTCAAATCTACCCAAATATGTAGTCTCACATGCTCATCAATGTCCATAAATCATTAGGATGTTTCAAACCTATTATTCACCTGACCAAAGAGCTATGGTTGATGCTAACAAAGAAGTATTGTTTACTATTACTACAGAGTCTATTAACCTAATGCTTCAGATGAAACTAGATCCCAATGCAGACCCATTATCCATAGAAGCTCTCACAAAACTTTATATTGAGTTAGAATTTCCTAAGAGATTTTAGATCTTCCAAACTTTCATCCCTGCATATGTTGAAATCCCAAAGATAAACCCTCCCTATTCATCTTCTAAATTTCCTGAAGGTTCAAGGCATGTCATTTCTATGTTATCCTTTATCCTAGGTTATTTTACTGATGAGCACACATATGAGTCCATTATTGGTTTCCTATCCACCTTTGTGCTTGGTCAACCTCCTTCTGTCATCTATAACTATGTTGAATACATAGCTGATAATATCCATGATCAACCTGTGAAAATTTCCCACTGAAGGAGTTTTCAGATATTCATCCTTCCTCTTTCACATGTTCCTTTACTTCCATGTAGATAAGTTCCCAATAAACCTTCAGAAATTGGATGTAGAAGGAAATCCATTGTCAGTCATCTTTTGGACCTCTAGAATCAGAAAAGAATCAACAAAATTCACTTATGTGGATTTTATAGATTTTTTTGTTCATCCATTGATAAACATGTTGACAAATAGTGTACAACCAAGAATCAGTAATGAGATAAAGAAAGTTTTACAGCTGTTAGAATAAAGTAGAACTGGAGATTGGTACCTTTACCAAAATCATACAGAGATCAGAGTTTATGGATCAAACCTTTTACCCTATAAACTTCTAAAATACTTTCCAATGAGAGTTTTTGCCTTAGAGTAAATAAGGAAAATTCTCAATTCAGATTCTATAAACTTCTTGGCTAGTAAAAAGAAGTTTCAATTCAAGTTGAAGAACTAGGTAGGACCTTTCATTTTCAATCACAGGGATGCAGGTACAAAGGCAGCGAAACAGTTGCTGGAATACAAATTTGAAGAAATTTTCTTATGGAATTATGATCCTCAGAGAATACTCAGTCAAATGAGGGTAAAATGAAAATTGACCCCTTATATCCATGATAAAAGGCCAGAGATTGAACAATTTTCTAATCTAACAAAGTGGCTAGAAAATACCTTGGTATAAATAGTTAAACAGGGTGATACTAGTCACACCTTGAAAACTGTAAATCAAGAGGATAAAGCCACTAAGAGAATTAGGGAAGAGGGCACCTACACAGCTAAAAAAACAACAGAGACTAGGTTTAAAATTAGATATAATAAGAAGCCTAAGGTCAATCCAGTGAACAAGGAAAAAGAAACAATTAAGGTGCTAGATGGAGAAAACACAGAGAAGAACACAGATGCTGATAAAGTTATTGTAAATGAGCAGGAAAAGGATACTCCAGAAACTCATATGGTTGAAAGACAACAAAATATGGAGGCATCCTAATCACAACAATTAGATAATACAGACAGTGACATCAAAGAGAAATACAAGGAAATCAAGGCTAAGAATGAAGAGTTCAAGAATGAAATTTATTCACAGTATCTAAAGCAAACTCCTGGAAGTCAAAACAGATTATTATTAGCCTTTGATTACACCAACAAGAAATTTATTATGACAATGCTACAACCAACAGTGCCTAAACCTACAACAGTAGTAGACTACAAGAAACTTGACTTGGAAGTACCAGTTGATAGCATTCATCCTTTAGATCAAATTGAGTTTCATAAGCAAAGCTCTGAAATGATTTATTCTACTATGACTACCAAGGCAATGAGTGCCCAGAAACTTGAGAACACTATAACCAATTTGAAAGATCAAATCAGGATTGAAAAATATTCCTCTTATATCAAGGACACAAGAATCAAGTCCTTAGAAGAATTGGTAATTGAGATAGGGTATAATCCTACAAATGTAAAGGTTGCAGAAGAATTGGTGAAAAAGAAGAATGCTGACATTGCAACACTTAGAAAAAAATTAAAGTTGCCTCCAACAGAACTTCCTTAGGCAAAAGAAATTGTGCAGGAGGCAAATCAGAAAGATGAGATGATGAGTCTCATTCTCCAAATGACAGCATAGATTAAGGAAAAGGAGATAGAAATGGACAAGTTTGTCCAAGAGAAAGAAGCAACAAAAACTCAAAGTTCTCCTCCCAGAGTCATCCCTATGGTTGCTATAGCAGTCCCATCAACCTTAGTAGAGGAATTAGCACCAAAAGTCCCATTGGCTACAGCTGTGCCAATAACATATTCTATTACCTCTGCTACATAATCATCTACATTAGCAATGCAGCAAACAGATGAAGCTAGCAATCTCATTAAAGCTATGGAAGAGATGTCTGTACAGAGTAATGAGATCAATAGGTTGAAAGAACAAATTAAGAACTTGGAAGATGCCAATAAATTAGCCCAAATCAATGCTAAAAATGAGGAACATAAAGCCAAAAGGGCAATTGAACAGCTGAAAAAAGTTGAAGCAGAATTAATATAAAGGAACCAATGACTTTTATAAAAAATCAGTTATGGTCCAATATCATTGAGTCAATCAATGACACTTGGCCTTCCATTCAAGTCATTTATGAATAGAAAGACTTGTTTAAAGCAGCCAAATAAGAAATTGTAAAGACAAAGGAAGAGCTTGGTGCCAAACCTGAAGAGGCCCAATAAATAATCATGTTTCTCAACACCAAGAACAAACAATAATTGGGTGAGATATGCATAACTGATAGAAATGACACAATTCTTGAGGCGAGAAAGGTGATTACAAATAAAAACTTGATGAAGCAACTTGACGAGAAGTGCCAAAACATGGATTTGGCAATAACTAGATTTATGGTAAAATTTGATATATTAAGGAAAAAAGGCTTGCCAAAAATTCTTGTTCTAAATGATAAATTAATGAAACAAGAAGATTACAACAAGAAAATCAGAGATTTTGCCAAAGAACAAGTAAAAAAGGCAGATTGGCAAGGAGCCCACAGGCAAAGTGTTGCATAAAAGAATTGAATATTTGTTCTATTTGCAGAATGAGATAAAAAATCTCTTTATGGTCAAACCAACCTTTGTTAGGTACACAGAGGCTGATGAAAATTATAGAAAACTTACCAAGATAAAGTTATCTGATGAAGAATTTTTATGCTTTATCATCAACTAAGAGTTGATATCAAATTCAAATTTCTCTTCTTTGTTATCATCAATCCATAAAAATAGTGCCAAATAGATTCATTAGTTTTGAGTGTCCTTTTATTAAGTTCTATTTATGTAAAAAAATTTGAGATATTTGTAAACCAATATTGATATTTTTTTAAGATATTCTAGTTTAGAATTTGTATAAATACTTCATTATTTGAAGTATTGTGTGTGGAATAAATTGCTGAAGATTTCTATAGTAAATATTTTTGTACCTGAAGGGCTTTTGTACTAAGTTTCAAGTCAGCAAGGATGGATCAAATCAATAAAGCATCATGTTCCAAGATTCATGTGTTGGGCTAACTTAAGTGAAGTAATTTCTACTGTAATTTTTTTAATCTTCTTATGTTTTCCATTCATACATACATGTGTTCTAAATTTAAATGTGAAATCAAGAAGTGATATATCACAATTTGTTAAAAGCACTCTGTTATTTATTGGTTTTAATTTTGATATCTTTTGCTGATTTCCAGAGTAGGGAACTCTTAATTGCTCCCTCTTTCGAATGACCTCTCTCCTCTTTCACTCCTTATCCGGATCAAATAATCCTTGATTGCTCTTTATCCCTATTAAACCACTTCACCAATCAGCCTCAAAGATATTGAGTGGCTCAACTATCTTTCCCTGAAAATATTTGACTTTAGACCTTGATCCTGACCTATCTGCTTGAAATATTGACTCCATTTTCCAAATGGAAAAACAGATCTATCACTATCCATCTCATTAAGTGATTTTTTCTCACCAAACCAAACCAAATATCAAAACCAAATTGCCCCATATAACTAGCCTAAAATCAAACTTAAAAACAAAGTTAAATCTTATAGGGAGAGCCCTCTCTGAGCCATAGGAAGGCTAGATCCTAGAGCTTGAAAGTAGGTCTGTGGTTACCTCTAATATTCTTAAAACTAAAAAATCAAAATCTCACAACTTTGGGAATTATTAGAGTGATAACATGCTGGCAACTCCGCTGGGGAAGACTAACATTTTCTTCAGAAATATTTTACAGGTTCAGATCTGATCTATGATGGTGGACAGTGATCAGACATACAAAGGTTAAAATCATCCACCTGGCGACTCCATTGTCCAAGATCCAAAGCTTCAAAGTTCAGAAGAAACTCCATAACCAAAGAATCCATATTCCAAATCATTAATGATGATACAATATGACAGGGTATGTGGCAAACCTTTCATATCATGAGATTTTCAATGAATTCAGGGACGGGTTATTAGAATTTCAACTTGATGAGGATTTTCTAAGAGCTGTCTTTCTTATTTTGAAATCAAGAAAATGTTCTCCTCAACTTAAAATATGTGTTCTTGAGTTAGTTTCTGAAAAATATGAAAATGGCATTAAAATTTTGCATTCTCAAATTCAGTCTTATAATTTCCAAGATCCTAAAGAATTCTTGGAAAATCTTCCTTCTCCAAAGCAAGAGGAAATTGTACTACCTTTTGACTTGCAGATTAAGGATGATTATGCTTTCATGTACAAGACTGAAGAAATAGTTTCAGGGTTTAATATTAAGGATACAACTAATCAATTAGTCATTGAAGACCTAAAAGCACAAATCATACATCAAGCTTTTGATGATCCTATAGAAAATTACATGGATATTATTTTTAGCTTAAGTCTGCAAACATGTTTTATCTATGAGGATAAAATACATCGTTAGTTTCCATTACACATCATATCTTTTATTATGAAGACACATGATCAAGTTATGCTTCCAAGTTTGATGACAAGCAGTCAAATTATCCATTCATTTCGACAACTAATTGATCGGCTTCATTGGCATTTTTGCATTACCTAATTCAACAAGATTATCAGTAAATTAGAGTAGGTAGATGAGTGAAAATAAGCTCAGAATTCTGAGCATCTTTTCAGTTTCAATTCAATGTGTTTTCATATTTCAGTTTGCAGAAAAGGTTTGGTTTTAGTATGATATGTCCAGTTACAGATTATATGACAAAGCATGTTGCAGATCTGGGAACAACCCAATAGAGAAGGATACTGATCTTAAAGTTCTTGACATTTCTCCAAGAAATGCCATCCCCATGTGGAGCCACTGTTAGGGTCCTATAATAATAGGATTCATAATTTTTGAATTGGCTATGATTAGTCTTGAAAATATGTACACACCTTACTTTCTGCAAGTTGTTTTCCCATATTTGAAAATAATAATAAAAAATGAAAAGAGGGTAAGAGTCCTAAAATAAAGATAAAAGGATTTGAAAAGAAAAGATAAAAAAGAATAAAAAACAGACCCCAAAAACAAAAAAGAGATAAGAATAAGACATGAAAGTGATGCAAGTCAAAAGCCACTACTATTTACTTTTACTGCAAAAATAATGATTATGTGCAACTTGTCCCAAATGCCATAATCCATGATGAGTTAAATAGTTTAATCTTAACTTTTCATGCTTTAAATTTCATGTTTATAGATAGAGAATAAAGATCTGTCAAACAGTTTAAACTTGACAAATTAGTAGATTTAAATGAGGAGCTCAACAGTTTAATCTGAGCCCTCGGATGAAATAAGATTAGATTTAGATAGTTTATGATTTAAAAGAAAAATGGATTTATGGTTGCAAGCTTAAATGCACCCATGAAAATAATGAAAAAATGGTAGAATAAATTATCGGTAGGTAGAAAGAAGTTGCACAAGGCATGTAATAAACATCATCTGGAAAATTACTAATTTCCCCTCCCTCAAAGTATTCCAGTATTCAAAACCTTCAGTTAAAAAGGCTCAGAGCATTTCTCTGACTTTTGTTGGGACCAGACCCAAGGCTTAGTGCCTGATTGGTACTAAGTATTGGACTCCCTTTATAAAACCCTTTTCCTCAAAATTATCACCCATTTTCCTAAAGTAAAATCCCTTTTCCTAAGTTAAAACACCTTTTTGCCTAGGGAAATTAAAAACCCCCCTTAACTAATTTCATTTCATACAAAAATACTCAAAAAACCCACAAATATAATTTATCCTAAGTATTAAAAATAAAAGTTAATTATGGGGCCACCACTATAAAAATTGCGCCAAAAACTCTTAAAACACACTTTACTTGGCGTATTTTTGTATTTTTCTGCTCATATTCATTTTTCATGTTAACACTAACCTTATTGATTAACTCCACTATTTACCCTTCCATCCCGTATTAATTAAACCCTTATGTTAAATATCCCAAACCCATATTTTTATTTTATCCTATGGTTTAATTAATCCAGGTGACATATGTCCTGCTCCCCCATAGTTTTAAATCATATGGCTTACATTAAAACCCACCTAAGGTTGCATTACACCTAGATATACATTATTTGCGATGTAAAACATAAACCTGCCTATCCCTTTACACATTACAGTTTTATGTTTAAACTATGTTTAACATATAAAACATTAAACCCGCTACATAAGAGATCCCAGGCCCCACGCCCATTTACCCATAACTCCATGATTTAATCTGAACCGTTCACACTCCCTCCGCCCAATCCAATGACTCACAACTCATATTGCAATTTCAATAGCACGATCATTAATTAATTTTTGATTTACGATATGGGTGGTATTGCCCCACTATCTCTCCTCCATGCAGCATAAAATAATTGGATCAAATCCATTCGCATAAAACCATTAACCACTTTTCTCCTATGCGATAAACTGATTACCTATTGACCCTGCAATGCGAAAATGACTTGCCCACCCCTGCACAAATGCGTTAAATCATTCCTCTATTGCGATAAACCACTGTTTCACTCTGCGCTAAAGGAAATAAAACGATGAAATGAAAATCGTGAACCATTGTGGTAATATCTCCACCATTTGCAAAAAAAATACTCACAATTCTCTGTCATAAACTATTATAACCCCGCACCAATGTGTTAAGCTATTTGAAGTTCAGAACCCATCTCTACCCTTATTCCCACACCCTTGTGAAATTGCGAGAAACCCCTACTATGGCTAGAAATCCTTTCATTGTATTCCCTGTTCCCTAAAGTCATTACTGCATTCCCTTCCGACTTGTGTTTTATTAACAAAGTGTTTGATTTTTGTAGATTATTCCTAGAATAGAAAATTGGGCCAACAATTTCAATACTAGTTGACAAACTTGTTTGCTCCAAATTCTCAGATTTTAATTCAAAAAACTTCATTCAAACAAACAGTTTGTATACAAAGAAAGAATTAAATCAAAGTTAGAGAGAGATCAGAATGATGAAATTACACAGTGAATGGTAAAAGTAAAGTAAGAATTCACAGTGACAGTGAAAACAAAACAGTCAAAGAGCATCACAGTTAAAGTGTATCAGATAAAATTCAGAGTGAAAGTCAAATCAGAAAAAACAAATCAGTCAAGGTAAAATAGTAAAAGTAAAAATAGAATCAGTAATATTTAAACAGAGATGAAAATGCATTCACCAAAAACAATGAAGTTTATCCAAAGTGAAAGTAAAAATATTTAAAAGAACAGTAAGGTTAAAAGATGAGAACAGAGCAGGAAGGGACATTTTCCATAAATTTCTTGTTTAATTCATTGTTTTGCAGAAACCATTGTGACCAATCCAAGATGAATTATGAAAAACTGGAGGAGTTTTGTGTTCCTAAGAGGCCAATCTACAAAAAAACATCTCACTTTTTACACAGGTATTACAGAATGAGAGATACATGCACATCTTCACAACCTAATTTTCAGATTGTGCAAAATTCTATTTTACACATCCTTTTGTGGAAACTATTGTGACCAATAAAAGATGAATTTTGCAAAATTGGAGGAGGTTTGTGTTCCTAAGAGGCCAATCTACAAAAACCTATCTCAATTTTTACACAGGTATTACATAATGAGAGATACATGCACATATGCACAACCTAATGTTCAGATTGTGCAAAATTATGTTTTACACATATTTTGGCAGAGATTATTTTGAACAAATGGAGCGGTATTTTAGAAAAATGAGAGAGGTTTATCTCAAAAAAATATTTATCTACAATAACCTATTTCACGTTTTACATATACATCTTGGATTGAGATATACAAAGGTATCACTAGACCCCAATGTTTGCAAAATTTCTGGAACAACATGCACAAAGGAAGGAGACAGTTAGTGACTTGAATGCCTCCTCATCAACTAAGAGTTGATATCAAATTCGAGTTTATCTTCTTTTTTATCATAAATCCATAAAAATAGTACCAAATACATTCATTAGTTTTGAGTGTCTTTTTATTAGGTTCTATTTATGTTAAAAAATTTGAGATATTTGTAAACCAGTATTGATATTTTATCAAGATATTCTAGTTTAGAATTTGTATAAATACGTCATCATTTGAAGTATTGTGTGTGGAATAAATTGCTGAATATTTCTATAGTCAATATTTCTGTACCTGAAGGGCTTTTGTACCAAGTTTGAAGTCAGCAAGGCTCGATCAAATCAATAAAGCATCATGTTTCAGGATTCATGTGTTGGGCTAACTTAAGTGAAGTACTTTCTACTGTAATTTGTTTAATCTTCTTATGTTTTCCATTCATACATACATTTTCTCTCAATTTAAATGTGAAATCAGGAAGTGATATATCAGAATTTGTTAAAAGCACTATGTTATTTACTGGTTTTCATTTTGATGTTTTCTGTTGATTTCTAGAGTAGGGAACCCTTAATTGCTCCCTCTTTCGAATGACCTCTCTCCTCTTTCACTCCTTATTCGGATCAAATAATCCTTGATTTCTGTTTATCCCGATTAAACCACTTCACCAATCCGCCTCAAAGATCTTGAGTGACTAAAATATCTTGCCCTGAAAATATTTGACTTCAGACCTTGATCCTAACCTATCTGCTTGACATATTAACTCCATTTTCCCAATGGAAACAAATATCTATCACTATCCATCTCATTAAGTGATTTTTTCTCACCAAACCAAACCAAATATCAAAACCAATTTGCCCCATATAACTAGCCTAAAATCAAACTTAAGTAACAAAGTTAAATCTTATAGAGAGAGCCCTCTCTGAGCCTTAGGAAGGCTAGATCCTAGAGCTTGAAAGTAGGTCTGTGGTTACCTCTAATATTCTTAAAATTATAAAATAAAAATCTCAAAAATTTGGGAATTATTAGAGTGATAACAAGTTGCATATATTTTTTCTGATTAGCTTGAATTATGTTGATTTATTGTTACTGTTACAAATCTTGTTCATGTATTGCATCTATCATTGTGTAACAACGTAGGTCCAGGACTGGTCCCTTCATTAGGTGTGGTTTTTGTTTGATTTCTTTTACACTTCTATGGTATGATTAATTGATTAAATGTTTTTTACGTCAATTTTTATTTTAGTGCTAAATAGTTTGTAGGAGTGTTGTTTCTTTCAAATAAGAGTGATTTAGTGACAAAGTGTGATTCGTTCTACAACGTGTGTCTTTTCATTCCAAAGTGTGAGCAATATATGGAGAATAATAGCAAGTGTGTTTGGAGTGTTGAGAGTGATATTTGCAACAATTGGTTTTGAGAATTTATTAGTGTTAGTTTCCATTTATTCCTACATATATTTTTTACAATAACCGAGAAATAAAAAAATGTACCCGGTGGTGATCCCTAGTATTGCACCAAGAGTGCTGCAACTCCCAAGGGCTACTCAACTCTATTTTTCAGCCTAGGGTTTGTAAAAACTTAGAGGTGACAGTGTTATATGCATAGCAGTTAGGATTCTTCTCATGCCACCTTCAACTCGGACATCTGATCAATAGTTCTTCAAGACCATTCCTCCTACTGAATTAACTAATGAAGATGCAATTTAGAATATACATCTAACTAAAAAGAGGAAAATTCCATTAACTTCAGTTTTCAAATGTTATTGAAAAAATTCATAAAAAGGTTATAGCTAAAGTAATTGTCGAAAGGAAGCTACATTATCTTGCAATCATCCATCTAGTTATCAAATCTACTTGAAGAAAAGAAGCTAACCACTCTTGCGTAACCTATCATACTGTAAGTAAGTACCTCATGTATCATCTAAATAGCTCACACTTGCATGCAAAACATTGTCCTACTTGTACCAATTTTGTGATGAAAGAACTAACACTATTATGTTTTTAGATTGAAGTAAAATGAGGTTTTGGAGTGACCTAGGAGTTTCCTCTGATCAGAAAATCATAGCTAGGGGTCAATAATCTTCTAAAATAAGCCTAAGTGCACCAAGGATCAAATATGGTGGGAGAATGAGATCCTACTTGTGTTTAACAGGAGCCCTATATTGCTACAAGAGGGTGTGTAGTCAAGAATGTTTAAGAGGTGAAAGTGATGGGTTAATGGTGTCGAAAGGTGTATGGAAGTGGAGGAAAATGATTGAAGGGTGGTCAAAGGCCCTAGCCAAGCTGAGAGCCACTTGAAGTCATTTTTTGCACTAGGAGGGATTCTCTCGGTAGCCCTAGGAAAATGCTATTAGGAAACAGATTTTGAAGACAAAATTGGGAGTTCATAAGAGGAAGTGAGGTGGCCCAAGATAGAGGTTGTTAGTCATCAGTATTTTTCACCTGTTGATGATGACTAGTTTTTAAAGCCAAGTTTTCTAGCAGCTGATCTCCAATTTGTCAAATTTGTCAACTAGAAAACACCCATAAACATTTTTCCCTCTTACCTTTTCAATCAGCCCATGATGAGATAAAACCTAATTGTCAAGCCCTATCTAGTCTCAGTCATACAAACTTGTCCATCAACTCCAAAGAGAGTACCCCAAATCTGTTAAAAAAGTCTCCCTTAAGGTAGGTAGTGGTGCTTTAGGCATTCTTCCCTTGGCAAACTATCCTAAAGCCGAAAGAACCCTTGTCTAATATCAACCAGTCATAGATAACCTTCCTATTCTGCAAATAAAGCTTGATACACCCTTAAGTCACGCCACTAGCAAACCTTGATGTCTCATCAGTGCATATGCCATAGGTCAAACTGATACTAGGTGGATTTACAGTGTTTCAATGTCTTTTTCTAAAGCATAAGTGTACCAGTGTTCCAGAAGACATTATTAAATTTAATATGAGAAGATAGTTGCTTCTCATGTGGTTTTGAGCCTGGGATGTAAGTACAGGACAAAGAGTTATTTCAATAAGCTCCTGCAAACACAGTCAAAAGGTTAGTGACTTATGAATAACAAGTAATACACTGCAGATATTGGTCATGTTGCTTATGATGTCTAAAAGATGCATAAATGTATTTTAACAGTAGGATTACATGTCTCAGAGAAATGCCCCTCATGGCATATTGTCAATTTGTCACTTTTATTTACTTAACTATGAATAGGCAGTGAAAGGAAAGATGACACTGCTTGAAAGCGGATGAAATGGCATCACTGTGTAAAACCTCCTCCAAACATGAGAAAAGGGTTGAATGACTGAGAAAACCTCCTCCAAACATGAGCAGAGGGTTGAATGTGATAAAGGCCTCCTTCATTTAATAATCATAGGGCCAGGAACAGAGGTATGGCCTCATATAAAGGGCACAAAGCTAACAATGATGCAAACTGCCTGAAAACTTGTTTAACACCTTGTCTCCAATAGATGAAAACCACTAACACAACAGTGGTGTTTCAAGGATTGATTATATGGTTTCACTGATTGAAAAGTAGATTTTAAGTGCAGTGGGAGACAATTGAAGGCTTATGAATGAAAAATGGTGTTAAAAGCAGGGGGCAAGCATTGGTGTTTTAAAAGGTGCTTACATGAGTTTCACTGTTAAAACACAGAATTGAAATACAGTGTGAAACTAATTGGATGATTATGAATGGAGAAATGTTGTTAAGCAGATGGCCAACGAATAATGTGTGGATGATTCAAAGACACTTTGCTTTTCCTGTCTATGGATATCTTTTTCAAAAACTCATCAAAATTGACAAAAAGGTATCATAAGCCTTGCTTCTCAAGGGGACTGTGAAAATAAACAACACAGAGACAGTATGTGTGAAAAAAGGGTATGACATGTGTTTTAAGTTCAGGGAAAACATTCAAAGAAATAAAACATGCCACTGTCATAGACAAAGGCCTTTTTTCCCTGATAAACAGATATAGGTAAAATCTGGGGAGTACAAATGAGTTTCTTCACCCATAGTCAAAAGAAAATCTCAAAGGGTGCCTTGCAGTTTTGATCAACTTCACAATGGGCATAATCAATAGAGTCCAGATTGTCAAAGTAAGTTTAGAGTTGTAAATCATCTCCTCCCAGGATATGGCAAAGGATGCATCAAAAGGCTTGGATTTGACTCTTAAGCAACGCTCCTTTAAAAATCAAAAATAGGAAAACAGTGAAAAGAGTATTGCCTTGATGAGAAAACACTGAGAGAGATTTTGGCTTTCAAGATGGTTTCCTTACTTTGAAAAGGGCCATATATATGAATATTTTCAAAGGTATCATCCACATCACTTTTAGGAGTCCTGGTCAAATATTGGCTTTTGTGATGTTTTAAAGATAATAAAGTGACAAAAGAAGTGCTTCATGTCTTGTTTAAAACCAAAATCCTTTTCAAAGGGCCTCCAAAACCCTCACAAAGAAATTTCAAAACGTGGTTGGATTTTTCGACTATAAAGGTGAAGAGACCGTTAGCAAAGTCTCATTTTGCAAATTAAAACACATACAATGTTCTCCCCTCGCTGCTCACTGGACAGAAACGAGACTTCAAGAAAATTTCAAAGTTTTTTAAGGCTTAAAGCCTACGCAGCACACCTGGAAAAGCACGCGGCGCGTTTGGTAGAGAAATTAGAAAGGGATGTAATGACCGCGCGACGCACTTGTAGCGCCTGTCAACAACTGCCCGGAGGCCGACCTGACACCTCTCCACTGCGCGACATTTTTGCCTATGAACGTGCCGCTCACTCCTTTTTCCTTCTAACAAGCTCTAAAGCTGCTCAAGAAATTGACCAAGGCCATAAGCCTTATTTCAAGGTATTCTCCATGCTTATTGCTAATTTTTTGAAATCTTAAAAGGGATGACAAGGTTATTTTCACAAGACAAGAAACAGTGATAAGGAGGGTAGAGGTTTTGATAAAAAAAAAATTTGGTTAGGGCTGTAAATTACACATACCATTTCAAGTGATAGAGGAAAGTATTGAAACAATCTTAAGAAGCCCTTATTGTTTTTCAAAAACAATGATAGTGAAGGAGTATGGTTCTAAAGGATGAAGGCTAGGTAGATGAATAAAACTTCCTTTTTTTATGTTATGAGACAAAAAACTCTGTGCAGCTACCATAGTTCAAAAAAGAAAAATCTGTGTTTGAAGGTCCCAAAGTCAGTGTAGAAAGATGTTTTTCTTCCTGTGTTGAGAAGAGATCCCATAATTGCTGAAAGTGTCCTAGCAGTGGTAAAAAAAAAATTAACCCCTGTCTGCAAAATCTAAGGTGAAAACAATTTTTATAAAGGGAAAAAATTGATCATAATTTGAAAGCCTTGTCATTTTGAAAAGATCCTCTCTATGTGATAAAATAGCCAAATCTGTACAACCTCCATAATCCAAAAAATAGAGTGTGTTGAAAGATTTTTCAAGAATCAGTTGAGGATGTTTTTGTCTACCTTTGTATAGAAGCCAGTGAAACAACAGAAGAGTTTTGTTTGGGGGAAGGGTGTCTTGTTTCTGTCAAAACACAAGGAGATCCTTGTTCTAACAAGAAATCCACAAATACCTCTTTTCAATACCTTGCCCAAGCACAGTGATAAGATTGAGTTTGTTTCATTTTGATAAATACTTGTTGTTTGGCATAAAAGAAAAAAAATAGTGACTGATAAGGAGGACAGGGGTGTGGTTGACCAAACATTTCAAGGACCATTTGAGACAACTTGTTTTTACAAAGAACATTCAAAACAAAAATGCCTCCCAGGCAAGACAGTAGAAGTGGCCTTCACAAGAGGTTTGAGCCTGTTTCAACTGAAGAGGTAAATGCTCATCCATCAGTCCTATTTAACTTCCATGAGGTTGGGTGTCTAGAGTTTTGTCAAAGGGTGCAGGAGGTGAAAATATATTCCCCTTTGACACATCTTTGTGCTTTGAGATTTCAAGGGAAACACTTTCAGCTGGCAGGCTTGGATTTCAAGTTCTCTCCTAGGTCCATTTCCAAGGCCACCAAAATCCCTTATGTCGGAGAGAAGTGGTTTAAACAAATCCACCTAGACTCAGAATAGTACAAACCTTTTCGGAAGCCTGAGCATAGAGACACATGTCCATCCATTTTTCCCTTCTCATATCTTTTGACTAGTTATGCCCCCCTCATGAAGATAATCATGAGATAATTCACTTGCAAGGGAAGATTCTCCCGGGTCTATGCCTACCATGTCCAGTTGCTCATGCATTTCACAAGAGCCAAATTTTTAAATCTCCCTTTCTTCCTCCATAAAATTATTGAGAAAATGGCCTCCACTGTTCAGAAAAACCTCCTTCTCAGCAGTTAGCTTGCCTCTTCCATCATTCGCTCATCAAGGTTATCATTATTCATCAGCTTGAGAAGAAGGAAATATCTTGGGATACTTTAATTGCACATCCAGATTTCGCTGTTGTTCCTTCTTTCCATACATCTCCTTCACCTTCCACTCACCATCCTTTGCCTTCTTCAAGCAAGCCCATTCCCAAGAAACTCAATTTTCTAATTGAACAAGAAGAAGAGCATGATGAGGAAGAAGAGCATGAGCAAGGGGAGGAAGAGCAAGGTGAACAGCAGCACGATGAAATAAAGAAGAAAGGGGAAGAAGAATATGATAAACAACAGCATGATGAAGAGGAGGAACAACCAGGGGAAGAAGGGCATCAAAGTGAAAAATGTCACAGTGAAGAAGGGTAGCAAGGGGAAGAAGGGCATGATGATGAGCAGCAAAATAAAGATGAACATCAGCAGCAGGATGATGAACAACAGTAGCATAATGATGAACATCTGCAAGGGGAAGAAGGGAAAAAAAGTGAGGTGCAGCATAGTGAGGAAAGGCAGCCTCATGAAGAAAAACATAGTGATGATATACAACACAGTGATGAAGAGCAGCGCCATGAAGAAACTCAAAATAGTGGCAAGAATGATGAGGGAAGTGTAAAGGGAAAAGAGCCAATAGAGCATGTGCTAGCTGCCTCTCCTAGGCAAGGGGCCATGTTTTCTTCTCCAAAAGTGGCCAAGCCTTGGACATCAAGGAAAATGGTGCCTCGAACTATAAATCTAAATGTTACTAGGGCCCTCCGAAGAAAGGGGAAATTGAACAAGAAACCCATTGTTGAATTACCTAAGAGGAGGAAGACCAAGAATGCTACCCAAAGCAAAGGAAAGGAGAAAGAAGAAAGCAACCATGAAAAGGAGAGAGAATTTGACATCATTCAAATCCAAAGTGATGATAGCGACAATGAAGCCCGAATCCTAGAGACTCTCTTGATCAATAGAGAAATCCAAATTGATGCTTTGAGGATAGATCTAGAGAGGGCTAGAAACTTCAATCACTTTTTGCAAACACAAAATAAACAGATGAGTGTCCACATGGCGGTATTTGAGACACGGGCCATCAAATACAAAAGGGAGACCTCCAAGGCTCAAGTTAAATTAGAAGAACTCATGGGTGAGTTCAATGAGAGTGAAGATGAAGATCAGCCCAGGAGAAAGAGGCCAAGAACCATGGGACTCAGAAAAGCCCTTGAGAAACAAAAGGAGGAAGAAGCTGCCCTTCTCCAATCTACTCCTCTCACTACATTGTTCACCTAAGAGATATAGAACAATCGAGAAGCATGGCTTGAGAGGGTAAACGATCACTTGGAAAAGAATTTGGATAAGGCCAATAGAGATTTGGACCTTCAAAGGAGGATGACCGGGCACTATAAGAAGCTCAATCAGTTCGCCCGGTGGAAATTGAAGGCCACGTAGGAGAAACTCAAGGAAGTTCAAAAGAGGCGCCCAACGCCAAAATTGAAGAAAGACACCTCAAAGATCCAAATTTTGGCCTCGTATTCACAGCATGTTTCTGAAAACCCTTGAGGGTCATGCTCGCCAAAATTGGGGGAAATTCGACAAATTTTGGTTTTTTGTCATTTTTGGGTTTTTGGCTAAAACTCATGGGCATCGCCATTTCTTTTTGGGGCATCCTCAAAGGATTAAAATGGTATCATTGGATGCCATAATTTTAGGGGCATCTACTCAGCGATTTTCAGATCAATTGAAGAATATTTTCTCCTCCAAAATGGTGAAAAACACTCACTTTTTCCACACTCTGCCCCGTTTACCAGCAAGGTCTATTTTTTGGGTTTTTACACACAGGTTAGTTTTTGATGGAATTCCAGTGGTCAGTTTGGAGAAAACTAAGAATTTTTAGAAAATATACATTCAGATATTTCCAACAAGCCATTCTAGCCTCGTTTCGACATCGAGAAGGCCTCCAAAAGTTGTTTGCAAGTCAGAGGACTTTCTGCTGATATATTTCTTAAGTATTTTTGTGAAAAATGAACCTTTCTAAGTGACTTTTCCTCATGTGCGTTTAGCTATTTTTGGGCATGATTAGTTATGAAAAGTTAATATATTTTCTTTTTTTATCATTTTTGAGATATTTTATTAGATATTTTGTGCCTTGGGCTTTGCAAAGCCTCAAGGACAAAATCAGATATTTTGGATAGGCCAATGAGATTGCAAGTTGAACTAGGAGGTTTTCCTCACTTTGGCCTATATATTCCAAAGGATTTCATTGTAAATAAGGTTGAACTTGATGAATAGAAGCAATATATGGTTATACAAGCTTGGAAGAAACACTTGTCTCATGCATTGGATAGTTTCTTGAATGTTTTTGGATGATGAAGGAGGTCACTTGTTGGATTCCTTGACTTGGTAAAATGGTATAGTGTCCCTCTCTGTTTTGCTTCTTAGTTTTCATTCATATTTCCATGTTCTTGCTTGCTATAAGACAGTAGAGAATAGATTTGAGACATGCCCTTGGAGGCACCTCAAATTTCTTGTTTCTTTATAGCTTCTATGTTTTCTTCCTTCTTAGTCATATCAAAGAATCCTTGATTTCTCTTTGATAACTGAAGAATATTGTTTGCTTGTTTCATTTATGGTTTTATGCATGCTAAGTATGATTCACGGTATGCCCTACTTACTCATGGCTAGTCATAGCTCCACCTCTGAAACCTTTCTTTGATTATTTGATTGTCGTTTGTTGAACCAAAGAGGTCTTGTACTGATCTTTCCCTTTGCCTAAAACTATGCAATATTGCTTTCAAAGTGCCCAATAGCTTGAAATACTATGCTTAGGAATTTCCTCATAGTGATTTGAGTTGTTTGTTTGTCTTAAATGTATTTCCCCAAAGTCTGATAGCCATTTCCTAAAGTTAGAGAGTCATATATCTCTATGCATGGCTTGAATGTTTATTTCTATGCATTGATCAGTTTATAGTTACATTTCTCATGATTAATGGTTAGCCCTACCATGTTTATGTCAACTATTGAACTATTTATGTTTGAAATCCTTTGTTCTTCACAAATTTAGTGTCCATCCCACTCCATTTTACCCAAAGATCCATTTTACCTCGATCAAATCGGCCCTTCAACAACCTTGTATCACCATTTGAAAGCTTTCTTGACCTTTTCGACCCCATAGCCCAGTTGATCCGACATATTTTTACCTATCTTAGTCTTTGATCAGTTCATCCCTCACAACCTAAAAACCAAAACCAAAAACCTACTTCATAACTAGCCTAAAATCAAGAACACAATAAGCAAACACACAGATATCCCTTACACAAATAGAGAGAGCCCTCTCTGAGTCCAGGAAGGCTAGGTCCTTGGGCTCCAAAGACTGGTTTGATGTTACACTATCATTTGGCTTTCCAATCAGCCAAATCATCGCCACACTAACATAATGGCGATCACGGTGGGAATTTGAGTCAAAACATCCTCGGTATCCCTTAGGATCTCTCAAAATCTCAGTCAAAATTAGAAAACTTAGGTATTGTCTGAAGAGTAGAAACTAGCTCCTTCACCATCTTAGAAAAATTATGATTCAGTTATAAGAAACTCTTCCAAACCTTAGGGCTACATATAGGAAACTCAGAAAACCCCAAAATATCTCTAGATTGGTGTTTATCAGTATTGGTGGTGGACCATACACATATACTCTCAAAACAACTAAAAATCCACCTGGTGACTCCACTAGCCTCTAGTAGGCCTTACTACTTTACCAGATTTTAGAATACTATCCAATTAGCCACCTCATTGCCACCTAACATAATGGCAATCACGGTGGGACTAATTGAGTACATAACAGTCTAGCAAACTCTTGTATATTCATTAGTCTTTAAAAATTTAAATAGGCAAGCATTCCATAGAATCATTTAGAGTAAACTCTTTTTGTTTTCACCACCCTAGCGAAGTGATGAATCAGGTTTAGAACACTCTAATAAACCATAGGCTACACATAAAAACTCAAAAAACCCCAAAACATTCCCCGATTGGCTTTTTCCTTAGTTATTGGTGGTGGACCATAGCTACATATCTACAAAACAACCAAGTTCCACCTTGCGACTCCACTAGCCTCTAGTAGGCCTAAAAAACTCCATAAAAACCAAAAAATTCATAAACCATACCCTTTTTGTTGACTCATCCTTTCCAAAACTCATGGTGCAAACTCTGTGATCGGTGACAAACTAAGTATAACTTAGTGATTCAGAAAACTTCACCTAAACATAGGAGATAAATAGAAATAAACTTACAAGAGAACCATTAGCTTGTCCAGACAGCCTAGCAAACTGTTGAAACCAAGTAAATCACTTTTCCTTGCAAGTCTTCATCTCAAAGTTTGCTAGAAAACATTTTTCTCGAAAGAATCTTTGATAGTTTTGGTGGTGGACCATAGTTCTCAAAGAAATCCACCTGGCGACTCCACTAGCCCTCATTTTTGTTTTGACCATCCTTTACATTTAGCAAAAACCCCTAGAGAGGCCGTCCATCCAAAAAAATCACAAATACCATCTTCTCTACACTCTGATTTCGAAATCTGGCTTCACGAAGAATCAATACCAGATCTCATCCAGACCCAAATCCCCCTATCATAGTAGATGACCCAGAGAAGATTCTGTGGCAAGCTTCCGAAACTAGAATTTTAGCTATCGATAGATCCATCCGTAAAGCAAGATCAGTACCTGAACACCTGACATCCTTGCAGGATTCCCCATTTACTTAAAATCAACAAAAACCATTTTTAGAAGCAAGTCACAAAGTAAAGTAAACTTTGACGATCTTGAGCCCCTAGATATGCCATAGAGTCCTAGTAGAGAAGCCTCGCCTACTACACCTCCTGAATTTCAGCTTCTCCATCACTTTGGCTCCTACCACCCCAAATCTGCTCAAAATCATATCACTAGCCCAAGTACATCTGCCACACCCATCCAAACCACTACTGTTCAAATCACCTCAGCTCATCCTACAAACACTCATTTTGTACATCATCCATTAGCTCCCACCATGGCATCCTGGTATGCACCCTTGGTGTTACCACATCCTTTGGCTTCTTTACAAAATGACTATCAATCCGAAATCCCGCACTAACTAGAGTTGAGACTACCACAACTCAGCAACATGTAGATAGAATTAGTGATGCCTTTGAATACATGGAAATAGAAGACGAGACCATCATAATGAGGATGTTCACCCAAAGCCTGGGCGGAGAACCCAAAAAATGGTTTAAGAGCTTAACTCCAAACAACATCCATGATCTCCCAGAACTCTACCAAACCTTCATAAATAAGTGGGAAATCAAAAAGAACCCCATTCAAATCCTGTCAGAATATAGCAATCTAAAACGGGAAAATGGGGAAAGTGTCCAGGGATACTGCACTAGGTTCAATAGTGTTTATAACGCCCTCCTACCTCACTTCAAAACTCCACTTGGCTCAGCCTTAGCAAAGTTCCCCGAAGGCTTTGACCCAGACATGACTTATCAACTAAGAGACAAGGACCCCCCTACCTTAGAGGAAATGCAAAAAGTGGCCATAAGTGTAGAAGCCAACTTAGCAGAGAAGAGAGCTAGGACTAGATCATAAATGAAAGTCACATAATGGGATGAGGTCTCCCCTTCAGCCCCTTCCTTAGATCCTAGAATAGATGACTTGGTTAAATCCATGGCGAAAATGTGGGAAACGATGAGTGAAAAGACACCTCTTAGGGACAACCAACCAAACCCTCCAAATAGAAACCGGAACACAGCCTCAAAACAAACCAAGAGAAAATTACCAACAAATTAGGCCACCCTTTAATGAAAATTATGTTGATGAGGATGAGAGGGATAAAAAACCCATTGATGAAAATCATTTGAACCTTGTAGGTTCTGATAAAAAGAATGAGGTTTACCTCATAGAAGAAGAACAAGCTTTCTTCTCTCCAAATCAAAATGAAACCAACTTTGAAGATCCCGAAGATCCTGCCATAGATTTTCAGAATGCCATAATAGAAGCTCATAGGCAGTATGACCTTAGAAGCAGAAAAAACCAAGACAACTCCAATAAAGGTAGCTCGGACACTGTAAAACCCCTGATACCATCATTAAAAAAGCAATGGATAGCAACAAAATCACAGTCAAGAAAACTGACCAAAACAAAGATAAAGCTATTCAGACAAGTCTTGGCTCAGATTCTCCTAGTACCTCCACCAATATTCCTGAGATGGCTGTGTAAAAAAAAATCCTTAAACAAAGTCAGCAAACTCAGAACAAAGAGAAAGTCATGGCTGAAAAAACTGAAGCAAACCTGTCTAAACTACAAGCACCTTTCAATTTTGAAGATGAAATCGCCAAAATAAAGATCACCATGCCTCTCACCGAGCTTATCGCCCAAAACTCTTACAAATCCAAAGTGCTAAAATTCCTGAATATAGGAAATGATGCCAGCACCTTAAATCTAGCTGATGACACTCTTGAAGTGTTGTTTGGTCCAAAAATAGAAGGGAAATTCTAAGAAGGAACCACTCTTCCCTTTTACATCAATCTGAATATCCATGACCAAATCTTACAAAATTCCATGCTAGACTCCGGAGCCTTGCATAGTCTCATGCCAAAGGTGGTGATGGAAAGACTTGGCCTAGAAATAACAAGACCCTATAAAGACTTATATTACTTTGATTCAAGTAGAGTCAAGTGTCTAGGCTTAATCAAAGATATTTGTTTTAGTTTGGCCCAAGTACCTGCAAAACACCTGATCATGGACATAGTGGTAGCAGAAATCCCTCCCAAGTATGGAATGCTTTTATCCAGATCTTGGGGAGCTAAGCTTCAGGGAAATATTCAACTTGATATGTCCTATGCCACTATTCCTGTGTTTGACCAAACTAGAATACTCTATCGGGAATCACACATGAAATATATGATCAGTAGCCAGGAAAAGCCAAATAACATCCTGATGTACTCCTTGAATTCAGATCTAAATTCCTTCATTTTACACACTGATGAAAACATTGAGGAACAGTTGGGAGAAATTGAAACAAACTTAGACCCACCACATCAACTACCCCAAGTTCTCTATGATGAACTGGACACTCAAAATTATCATGATCATGAGCAGTTATGTCTTGATGAAAGAGAGTTCGTTCCTCTTGAAACAAAAATAGAGCAAGAAGCACAAAACATTATATACCATCAAGAAAATTGCTCAAACCATAGGCAAACATCAGAAATAACATCAGGAGATTTTTTCAGAACAGAGGCATTAGAAGACTTGCATATCACAAACCTCTTTGGAAATCAAGGGCAGGGAAGCTTAATGTTCTTACCATACCTTAAGGATTTACCATCACATAACTCTACCCCTTCAAATGAAGCCTTGAATGTAGCCATAATATCCCCAAATCCAGGAAACACGTCTAAAAAACTTCTTATGAAAGGATATGATGACTGCAGCCCAAATATACCCGAATTACTTGAACTGGCTAACATTCTGTCACTCCACCAAAGACTTAGAACTGCTAGAATTTGCAATCTTGTTCAAAATACTACTTCATATAGAGAAAACAGTGAGAGACACTATGCCACTGTCATCACTCCAAGAAACAACTTCGACAAAAGAAAATACAAAAATCTGGACCAAATAGTAATAGTCAAAGATAAAATAGCTGGTCATAGGATCTGTTTTGATTTTAGAAACACTAATACACACCCTTGTGACAGAAATTTTATCCTTCCTTCCCAAGACCATGATATACCAATGATAAGTGCTTTTAATCATGTGTCTTTGAAAGATGATGTTTCAGGTTATAGCCAAATAATTCCTTTGCAAAGCAGACAACTCAAAGAATTTTTCAAGTATGCTGGAAGTAGTTCCATTTTCAAACCCAAAATTGCAAAACCACTGGATGTCAAAAATATGCTCCTAAAAGCCATGTTTCCAGTTCTGAATTTCTGCATTCTGACATACCTTGATGATGTCATCATATAATTCAAAAATGACAAATAATATTTGCATTATTTGAAAAAGATGTACAGCAAAAGAAGGAGTGGAAATCAGAGGTATAAAAAGGTATAGTGGGAAGATACGGAGTTGTTCAAAGATTCATGCATGAATCTTTATGTCATGCTTAAAAGAGAAAATTTTCCAAATTTTTCTTTTCAAGAGCTGAGTGGACGAAGAGTGGTAGGAGATCCTTATGAAGATAAGATGCTTAAGTTTCACCATTTCCAAGATTTCTGAGTTAAATATTTTCAATCATTGTATATACCATTGTTTGAAAAATGAAAAATGAAAAATAAAAAAACAGAAAATTCAAAAACAATAGAAAAAATAAAAAAAGAGGGCAGTTTGAACAATAGAAAGGAAATCCCATGTTCAAAAAATAGTCATTCTGAAAGCGTGCAAGTCTAAATGCCACTACTAGTGCTCAAATGTCTTGTTCAATTATCTAGCCTAATCATAACTGAACATGTTTTAAATTTATTTGCTGATAATTTAGTGAGAGGAAAAGATAGTGAACATTGTGTAAGCTTGACTTATCAAAGAGAGTAGATTAGGAAAAGACATTGGTTCCACATGCTCAAAACAGAACCAAAGAGGAAAGCAGGGATGAAAAAACAATTGTGTATCCTAGCCCTGATTTTCTAGATTTAATTTTATGCAAAATAATATTTGTGAGCAGCTTGTCTTTCATGCCACAAGTACATGACAAATCAGACTGTCTAATCCTGATTTGGTCATTTTTCAATTTCATGTTTTAGATTAGAGAATAAAATCCTGTCAAACAGCTTAACCTTGACAGTCGATTCAGCATAGGTAGAGAAACAAAGAAGTTCATCAGCTTAATCTGAACTCCCGGCAGATATAAGTGTAGAATTAGATAGTATAACTTTTCAAAAATGTTATGTCAAAGGGTTGCTAGTCCAAATTCACCCAAAAGAAGAAAAAATGTTAGGAAATATAGTGGGGTAGGTAGAAATATCGTTGATGCTAATCATGCTGTCATTTTTCAGAAATAGTATCAAGGAAGAAAGAAATTTGCACCAATGGATAAAGGCACTGGTCTTCAAAGAACCGAGATCTGAAATTATAGACACCTCCTGAAAAGGAGATTCCCTCCCCAAATGGAGCCACTGTTATTCATCAGTAATTTTCACCTGTTGATGATGACTAGTTTTTAAAACCAATTTTTCTAGCATTTGATCTTCAATTTGTCAAATTTGTCAGCTAGAAAACACCCATAAAATTTTTTCCCTCTTACCTTTTCAATCAGCCCATGATGAGATAAAACCTAATTGTCAAGCCCTATCTAGTCTCAGTCATACAAACTTGTCCATCAGCTCCAAAGAGAGTACCCCAAATCTGTCAAAAAGTCTCCCCTAAGTTAGGTAGTGGTGCTTTAGGCATTCCTCCCTTGGCAAACTATCCTAAAGCCAAAAGAACCCCATGTCTAATATCAACCAGTAATAGATAACCTTCCTATTCTGCAAATAAAGCTTGATACACCCTTAAGTCGCGCCACTAAAAAACCTTGATGTCTCAGTAGTGCATATGCCATAGGTCAAACTGATATTAGGCAGATTTACGGTGTTTCAATGTCTTTTTCAAAAGAATAAGTGTACCAGTGTTCCAAAAGACATTATTAAATTTAACATGAAAAGACAACTGCTTCTCATGTGGTTTTGAGCCTGGGATGCAAGTACAAGATAGAGAGTTATTTCAATAAGCTCCTGCAAACACAGTCAAAATGTTAGTGACTTATGAATAATAAGTAATACTCTGCAGATACTGGTCAGGTTTCTTTTGATGTCTAAAATATGCATAAAGGTATTTTAACAGAAGGCTTACATGTCTCAGAAAAATGCCCCTCATGGCATATTGTCAATTTGTCACTTTTATTTTCTTAACTATGAATAGCCAGTGAAAGGAAAGATGACACTGCTTGAAAGCAGATGAAATGGCATCACTGTGTAAAACCTCCTCCAAACATGAGCAGAGGGTTGAATGTGATAAAGGCCCCCTTCATTTAATAATCAGAGGGCAGGAACAGAGGTATGGCCTCATCTAAAGGGCGCAAAGCTAACAATGACGCAAACTGCCTAAAAACTTGTTTAACACCTTGTCTCCAATAGATGAAAACCAATAACACAGCAGTGGTGTTTCAAATATTGATTATATGGTTTCACTGATTGAAAAGTAGATTTTAAGTACAGTGGGAGACAATTGAAGGCTTATGAATGAAAAATTGTGTTAAAAACAGAGGGAAAGCAGTGGTGTTTTAAAAGGTGCTTACATGAGTTTCACTGTTAAAACACAGAATTGAAATATAGTGTGAAACTAATTGGATGATTATTAATGGAGAAATGTTGTTAAGTAGATGGCCAAGGAATAATGTGTGGATGATTCAAAGAAACTTTGCTTTTCCTGTCTATCGAGATCTATTTCAAAAACTCATCAAAATTGACAAAAAGGTAGCCTAAGCCTTGCTTCTCAAGGGGACTGTGCAAATAAACAACACAGAGACGGTATGTGTGAAAAAAGGGCATGACATGTGTTTTAAGTTCAGGGACAACATTCAAAGAAATAAAACATGCCACTATCACAGAAAAAGGCCTTTTTTCCTTGATAAACAAATATAGGTAAAATCTGGGGAGTACAAATGAGTTTCTTCACCCACAGTCAAAAGAAAATCTCAAAGGGCTCCATGCAGTTTTGATCAACTTCACAATGGGCATAATCAATAGTGTCCAGATTGTCAAAGTAATTTTAGATTTTTAAATCATCTCCTCCCAAGATATGGCAAAGGATGCATCAAAAGGCTTGGATTTGACTCTTAAGCAACACTGCTTTAAAAATCAAAAATAGGCAAACAGTGAAAAGAGTATTGCCTTGATGAGAAAACACTGAGAGAGATTTTGGCTTTCAAGATGGTTTCCTTACTTTGAAAAGGGCCATATATATGAAGATTTTCAAAGGTATCATCCACAACACTTTTAAGAGTCTTGTTCAAATATTGGCTTTTGTGATGTTTTAAAGATAATAAAGTGACAAAAGCAGTGCTTCATGTTTTTTTTAAACCCAAAAGCCTTTTCAAAGGGCCTCCAAAACCCTCACAAAGAAATTTCAAAAGGTGGGTGGCTTTTTCGACTATAAAGGTGAAGAGACCGTTAGCAAAGTCTCATTTTGCAAATTCAAACGCATAAAACGTTCTCCCCTGGTTGCTCACTGGACAGAAACGAGACTTCAAGCAAATTTTAGAGTTTGTTAAGGTTTAAAGCCTGTGCGGCGCACCTGGAAAAGTGCGCAGTGCATTTGGCAGAGAAATTACAAAGGGCTGTAACGACCGCGCGACACACCTATAACGCCGGTCAAAAATTGCCCGAAGGCCAACCCGACTCCTCTCCACTGCGCGGCATTTTTTCCTATGAACTTGCCACTCACTCCTTTTGCCTTCTAACAAGCTCTAAAGTTGCTCAAGAAATCCACTAAGGCCATAAGACTTATTTAAAGGTATTCTCCATGCTTATTGCTAATTTTTTGAAATCTTAAAAGGGATGACAAAGTTATTTTCACAAGACAAGAAACATTGATAAGGAGGGTAGAGGTTTTGATCAAAAACAAAGTTGGTTAGGGCTGTAAATGACACAGACCATTTCAAGTGATAGAGGAAAGTGTTGAAACAGTCTTAAGAAGCCCTTATTATTTTTCAAAAACAATGATAGTGAAGGAGTATGGTTCTAAAGGATGAAGGCTAGGTAGATGAATAAAACTTCCTTTTTTATGTTATGAGACAACAAAATCTGTGCAGTTACCATAGTTCAAAAAAGAAAAATCTGTGTTTGAAGGTCCCAAAGTTAGTCTAGAAAGATGTTTTTCTTCCTGTGTTGAGCAGATATCCCATAATTGCTGAAGGTGTCCTAGCAATGGTAAAAACAAAATTAACCCCTGTCTACAAAATCTAAGGTGAAAACAGTGTTTATAAAGGGAAAACAGTGAACATAATTTGAAAGCCTTGTCATTTTGAAAATGTCCTCTCTGTGTGATAAAATAGCCAAATCTGTATAGCCTCCATAATCCAAAAGACAGAGTGTGTTGAAATATTTTTCAAGAATCAGTTGAGGATGTTTTTTTCTACCTTTGTATAGAAGCCAGTGAAACAGCAGATGATTTTTTTTTGGGGGAAGGGTGTCTTGTTTCTGTCAAAACACAAGGAGATCCTTGTTCTAACAAGAAAGCCACAAATACCTCTTTTCAATACCTTGCCCAAGCACAGTGATAAGATTGAGTTTGTTTCATTTTGACAAATACTTGTTGTTTGGCATAAAAGAGACAAAACAGTGACTGATAAGGAGGACAGGGGTGTGGTTGACCAAACATTTCAAGGACCATTTGAGATAGCTTGTTTTTACAAAGAACATTCAAAACAAAAATGCCTCCCAGGCAAGACAGTAGAAGTGGCCTTCACAGGAGGTTTGAGCCTATTTCAACTGAAGAGGTAAATGCTCATCCATCAGTCCTGTTTAACTTCCATGAGGTTGGGTGTCTAAAGTTTTTTCAAAGGGTGCAGGAGGTAAAAATCTATTCCCCTTTGACACATTTTTGTGCCTTGAGATTTCAAGGGAAACACTTTCAGCTGGCAGGCTTGGATTTCAAGTTCTCTCCTAAGTCCATTTCCAAGGCCACCAAAATCCCTTATGTCAGAGAGAAGTGGTTTAAACAAAGCCAACTAGACTCGGAACAATACAAACCTTTTCTGAAGCCTGAGCATAGAGACACATGTCCATCCATTTTTCCCTTCTCATATCTATTGACTAGTTATGCCCCCCTCATGAACATAATCATGAAATAGTTCACTTGCAAGGGAAGATTCTCCCGAGTCTATGCCTACCATGTCTGGTTGCTCATGCATTTCACAAGAGCCAAATTGTTAAATCTCCCTTTCTTCCTACATAAAATTATTGAGAAAATGACCTCCACTGTTCAGAAAAAACCTCCTTCTCAGCAATCAACTTGCCTCTTCCATCATTCCCTCATCAAGGTTATCATTCTTCATCAGCTTGAGAAGAAGGAAATATCTTGGGATACTTTCATTGCACATCCAGATTTCACCACTGTTCCTTCTTTCCATATATCTCCTTCACCATCCACTCACCATCCTTCGCCTTCTTCAAGCAAGCCCATTCCCAAGAAACTCAATTTTCCCATTGAACAAGAAGAATAGCATGATGAGGAGGAAGAGCATGAACAAGGGGAGGAAGAGCAAGGTGAACAACAACATGATGAAACAGAGTAGCAAGGGGAAGAATAATATGATAAACAACAGCATGATGAAGAGGAGGAACAACAAGGGGAAGAAGGGTAGCAAAGTAAAAAATGTCACAGTGAAGAAGCGCAACAAGGGGAAGAAGGGCATGATGAAGAAGAGCATGATGATGAGCAACAAAATAAAGATGAACAGCAGCAGCAGGATGATGAACATCAGTAACATAATGATGAAAAATAACAAGGGAAGTAAGGGCAGAAAATTGAGGTGCAGCACAGTGAGGAAAGGCAGCCTCGTGAAGAAAAACACAGTGATGATATACAACACAGTGATGAAGAGCAGCGCCATGAAGAAACTCAAAACAGTGGCAAGAATGATGAGGGAAGTGACAAGGGCAAAGAGCCAATAGAGCATGTTCTAGCTGCCTCTCCTAGGCAAGGGGCCATGTTTTCTTCTCCAAAAGTGGCCAAGCCTCGGACATCAAGGAAAAGGGTGCCTCGAACTATAACTCCAAATGTTACTAGGGCCCTCCGAAGCAAGTTCAAATTTCCCAAGAAACCCATTGTCGAATTACCGAATAGGAGGAAGACCAAGAAGGCTACCTAAAGCAAAGGAAAGGAGAAAGAATAAAGCAGCCATGAAAAGGAGAGGGAATTCGACATCATTCAAATCCAAAGTGATGATAGCGAAAATGAAGCCCAAATCCTAGAGACTCTCTTGATCAATAGAGAAAGCCAAATTGATGCTTTGAGGACAGATCTAGAGAGGGCTAGAAACTTCAATCACTTTTTGCAAACAAAAAATAAATAGATGAGTGTCCACATGGCGGTATTTGAGACACGAGCCATCAAATACAAAAGGGAGGCCTCCAAGGCTCAAGTTAAATTAGAAGAACTCATGGGTGAGTTCAATGAGAGTGAAGATGAAGATCAGCCCAGGAGAAAGAGGCCAAGAACCATGGGACTCAGAAAAGCCCTTGAGAAAAAAAGGAGGAAGAAGCTGCCCTTCTCCAATCTACTCCTCTCACTACATTATTCACCCAAGATATAGAGAACAATCGAGAAGCATGGCTTAAGAGGGTAAATGATCACTTGGAAAATAATTTGGAGAATTCCAATAGAGATTTGGACCTTCAAAGGAGGATGACTGGGCACTATAAGAAGCACAATCAGTTCGCTCGGCAGAAATTGAAGACCACACAGGAGAAACTCAAGGAAGTTCAAAGGAGGCGCCCGGCACCAAAATTGAAGAAAGACAGCTCAAAGCTCCAAATTCGGCCTCATCTTCATAGCATGTTTCTGAAAACCCTTGAGGGTCATGCTCACCAAAATTGGGCGAAATTTGACAAATTTTGTTTTTTTGTCATTTTTGGATTTTTGGCTAAAACTCATTGGCATCACCATTTATTTTTGGGGCATCCTCAAAGGATGAAAATGGTATCATTGGATGCTATAATTTCAGGGTCATCCACTCAATTATTTTTAGATCAATTGAAGAATATTTGCTCCCCCAAAATGGCGAAAAACACTCACTTTTTCCACACTCTGCCCTGTTTATCAGCAAGGTCTATTTTTTGGGTTTTTACACACAGGTCAGTTTTTGATAGAATTATAATGGTCCATTTGGAGAAAACTAATAATTTTTAAAAAATATAAATTCATAGCTTTCCAACGAGTCATCATGGGCCTCGTTTCGACATCAGGAAGGCCTCCAAATGTTGCTGGCAAGTCAGAGGACTTTCTGCTGATATATTTCTTATGTATTTTTGTAAAAAATGAACCTTTCTAAAGTGACTTTTCCTCATGTGCGTTTAGCTATTTTTGGGCATGATTAGTTATGAAAAGTCAATATATTTTCCTTTTTTAGCATTTTTGAGATATTTTATTAGATATTTTGTGCCTTGGGCTTTGCAAAGCCTCAAGGACAAAATCAGATATTTTTGATAGGCCTATGAGATGGCAAGTTGAACTAGGAGGTTTTCCTCACTTTGGCCTATATATTCCAATGGATTCATTGTAAGCAAGGCTGAACTTGATGAATAGAAGAAATATATGGTTATATAAGCTTGGAAGAAACACTTGTCTCATGCATTGGATAGTTTCTTGAATGTTTTTGGATGATGAAGGAGGTCTGTTGTTGGATTCCTTGACTTGGTAAAATGGTATAGTGTCCCTCTCTGTTATGCTTCTTAGTTTCCATTCATAATTCCATGTTCTTGCTTGCTATAAGACAATAGAGAATAGATTTGAGACATGCCCTTGGAGGCACCTCAAATTTCCTGTTTCTTTATAGCTTCTATATTTTCTTCCTTCTTAATCATATGAAATAATCCTTGATTTCTTTTTGATAACTGGAGAATATTGTTTGCTTGTTTCATTTATGGTTTTATGCATGTTAAGTATGATTCACGGTATGCCCTGCTTACTCATGGCTAGTCATATCTCCACCTCTGAAACCTTTCTTTGATTGATTAGATTGTCATTTGTTGAATCAATGAGGTCTTGTACTGATCTTGCGCTTTGCCTAAAACTATGCAATCTTGCTTCAAAGTGCTCAATAGCTTGAAATACTATGCTTAGGCATTTCCTCATAGTGATTTGAGTTGTTTTTTTGTATTAAATGTATTTCCCCAAAATCTGATAGCCATTTCCTAAAGTTAGAGAGTCATATATCTCTATGCATGGCTTGAATGTTTATTTCTATGCATTGATCAGTTTATAGTTACATTTCTCATGATTTATGGTAAGCCCTACCATGTTTATGTCAGTTATTGAACTATTTATGTTTGAAATCCTTTATTCTTCACAAATTTAGTGTCCATCTCACTCCATTTTACCCAAAGATCCATTTTACCTAGCTCAAATCGGCCCTTCAGCAACCTTGTATCACTGTTTGAAATATTTCTTGACCTTTTCGACCCCATAGCCCAGTTATCTGACAATATTTTTATCTATCTTAGTCTTTGATCGGTTCATCCCTCACAAACCTAAAAACCAAAACCAAAAACCTACTTCATAACTAGACTAAAATCAAGAACACAATAAGAAAACATACAGATATCCCTTACACAAATAGAGAGAGCCCTCTCTGAGTCTAGGAAGGCTAGGTCCTTGGGCTCCAAAGATTGGTTTGATATTATACTGTCATTTGGCTTGCCAATCAGCCAAATCACGGGACCCTAACAGAGGTGGTGAAATTTCTCTTGTCTGCAGATAAGACCATCCCTACAATCATCACACGCATACATCCAATTATAATTGACAAAAAGGAAACAATTAGAAGTGGAAAAGATGTGTTGAATTTAAATATGATCTAATTTATGCCAAAACTCTGATCTAATTAATAAACCAAATCCTAAGCTACAACAAGCATATGAAAAACAATATAACTACCCAAATATGTTTCCAAGAAATCATAAATAAAAAAATTTTGGGTTGTGGTTGTGAATCCTTCCACCTGTGCTCCCACAAGAGAAGTGAAGTAGAGGCCTCAACCCTTTGGAGGTAACTCAGTGATAACAAAATAAGCAGATTCTCATTATCATCATATATAAAGGTCTAATACATTATATAATAGTCACAATAAACAAGGCCAAGTACTTGAGCTTAATAGATACCTAGCTAAAAACAAAAATCGAATCCTAATGATATATTATTCATGTTTATTTATACAAGAGGGTAGATGCTAGTATCTCCCTAGTAAATAAGAATGTTTGTCTCCCCCAAATCGAGGATGGTGGATCTTGTTTCTCATTACTTCACTTGCACTCCTATTGGCTTGGCTTCCAATGACCTCTAGCTTATGAGAGACAAATACTTATGATATTTGGCTAATTGAGGGATTTAAGAAGGTGGACAACCTCCTAGATTCTCTCCTTGTTGTCCACTTTGAGCCCCTGAATGGAAAATATCTAAAAAATTCTCCATTTCCCGCAATTAAACCACATTATTCTACATGATATTAAAATTACTTTTTACCCTTATCTATAAGAATAATATAGCTAAAATTGTAAATAAATGTGAGAAAGAGATAGTTTAATAAGTTACAGGATGACATTATGACCCTTATGATATACCTATTAATGAGCCTCGTCATCACCCTCCTACTGGAATTTTTTCTCCTCTTATGAGAAACTCAGTCATCTATGTGCACTTCTCTCATGGCCCTAATGACCTCCCTAACATCCCAAGGAACCTCAGATGGAGTGCCCTCTAGTGGGTAAAATCCTGCATTATTTTTTTCCTTAATCCACTCCTTCTCCTCTTATTCTAGTCTTTTCCTTCTTGTAGGCATAGAAGCAAAGTTGGATTGAGTGTCATTCCTATCCATTGAATCCTAATTCTTTGCATCTCTATTTTATATAATGTTTTTTTTCTCTAAGTCATTCTTCATCCTTTTAGGAGAGTGGTATTCTCTATATTGCAAGCTTACTGGTAAAACATACCACCTCCTCTGGAAAGCCTGCAAATTGTCCTCTCCCAACAACTTAGAAGTATCTTCAAAATGAAGAATGACCTGATCCTATATTTCATGTAATTTTGTTCCAAAAAAACATAATTGGAGATGAGGCTATGAATTCTAAGGACATCCTTGGGGCTCATTAGCTCAACTCTGATGTATAGGGGTTCCTTCTCCTCTTTTTGTATTACCCTGTTTACCTCCTCAGCCCTTATCTCTTCATGTGCTAGTTAAGATGCCAAAGCCATCAACTACATGTCCCCTAGTCTTGAATCTGGATCCCAATGGTTCATATTTGTTAGTATGAAATTATGCATGTAAAATTCAGCCATTTTTGCTCTATCCACAATACTAGCTTGTTTTCAAAAATCAAGAAACTGTTTTTAGTTTTGAAAAGGAAGAGAACCATGTTGAGCTAGAGTTATAAGTTAAATTGTAACCATTTATCTTTGAGAAAAAGAGAATAATATTTGGAAGGTTTCCTTCATTGCAGTGCCTCCATACAAAGACTTTCCATGGTGGAAAGTTGGGTTTCCTTCTCTTGCAACTTCTCTGTCAACCGCAAATTCTCTGCATTTAGTTGTTCTTTCACCATAGGCTCTGTTAGGGTCCTATAACTATAGGATTCATAATTTTGAATTGACTTTTGATAGCCTTGTAAAATATGTACGTACCTTGCTTTCTGCAAGTTGTTTTCCCATATTTTGAAAAAAAAATCAAAAAATCAAAAAAGAGGGTAAAAAGTCCTAAAAGAAAGATCTAAGGACTTAAAAAATATAGACCCCAAAAGAGAAAAGATCAAAATACAACATGAAAGTGCACAAATCCAAATGCCACTACTTTTTACTTTTTGCAAATGATTATGGCAAAGTGTCAATAAATGCCATAATCCATCATGAGTTAAACTGTTTAAACTTGACTTGTCATGTTTTCAATTTCCATGTTTTAGATAGTGAAGAAAGTTTTTTCAGACAGTTTAATCCTGACAAATCAGTAGATAGGTAGAGAATAATGAGGAGCTCATCAGTTTAATCCGAGCCCTTGGATGAAATAAGGTAGAATTAGATAGTTTTATACTTTCAAAAGAATAAATTTTTTAAGGTAGCAAGCTTAAATGCACCTGCTAAAAGGAAGAAAAAATGTTAGAGTAATGTTGGGTAGGTAGAAAGGAGTGGGAAAAGCATGTAATATTCATCATCAGGAAAAAATCACTAATTTCCATTCCCCTGTAGGTATTCAGTATTCTATACTTCTAGTCAAAGAGGCTCAGAGCATTTCTCTGACTTCTGTTGGGACCGGACCCAAGGCTCAATGACTGGATAGTAGAAAATGTTGAATTCTTATGAAATTATTTATCCCTCATTCATACATTTAAGTCATCTTCATAAGTAAAGAAACCTTCTTACTTAATGAAACTTAAAATCCCATTTAATTAACTTCCTTCATTCATAAAAAATACAAAAACCCTCAAAAAACACTCTATCCTAAGTAAATTGGTGAAATGATCAAATAATAACCTTTGCTTTTGTTTATTCACTCTACTTGGTCATTTAGTGTATTCCATCTCCCCTTGTCATATTAACTTTTAACTTATGCTATTAATTCCCTAAAAATACTTTATCCTATCTATATAATTCCCTTTATCTAAAATACCCCCTAAAACCCACTATTATAAAGTTTTTAGACCAAAGTTAATATCCACATGCTAAATTAAAAACCCAAATAATACCCCCTTTGGTCTAAAACTAACTTTAATTAAATATCCCACCTCCTATGGTTATTAGACCCTTCAACAAGTCTAAAAGCTATATAATAAAATAAATAATCAAAATAATCAAAATATGGTTTTCCACGCATATCCTATGTATTTGGAAAACACATAAATATCACCCCACCCACATTTTTATCCTAAGTACTAAAACAGATTAAGTCTTTTTTAAAGGTTTTAACCCCCGTGCCTTTGAAAAACACTTACTAACCTTTTTCCTCACATCATCTTTTAACCCAAGGTGCTAAAGCGATTAATATTAAGGTTTATTTTCATTTGAAATTAAACCTTCCCTTTATACCCTATCCCCGCTATGTAAATCCCCAAGCTTTACATAAGCTAAACTGTAGTTAAAAATACAACCCTGCCTCATGCGCCTCTGCCCTTGTATATAAAACTCTTTTATATATAAAAATACCATTATTTAACCCTTTTAACCATATGTATAAATCCCACCTTTACATATATGAAACCTTTGATAAACCTCGCTTATACATTCAAACCCTGGTCCCACCATATTTTTGGCCGCATCTTCCAAGAAAATAATGATTGTTCGCTCCCATTTGTCAGATCCAACGACACAAAAACAATATTGCACTCACAAATTGTTCATCTGCACAAAGCCCAAACGGACGCGAAATAAGTTGTTTCATCAATTATGCCTCCTGCGACGTGGCATCCTCTCATAGGATCGCGTTCATTTCACTAAAAAAAGCTTATCGCCTGAGCTCAATGGGAAAAACATCATCGGTTTCACATTTTAAACTAAAAAACCACTCCCGCCATTTGATAAGACCTGCATTTAATGAATTAGATGGTGATTCATATCAAAGGTTAAAACCTTTGATATAACACTTTGATGTTTGTTTGCGCATTCAAACTGTAAAAGCTCTGATAAATTGTGTAAGAAATTTTTGCCCCAATTTGTTAGCTTATATCCAAAATTTACGAATTCAACCATTAAAGATTGACCAGGAGTAGTTTCCTGATCCAGTAATCCGGACCAGACTTCAAATTCAACCGCGATTTCCTCAGAACCTTTCAATAAGCCAAACACTTGCGCTTAAGGTATTTTTAAACCAATTTAAAGCCTGCAAATTCCATTCAAAACCTTCTACAATAGAACCAGGTTTTCAATTAGAAGAACTCACCAAAGAAATTGCCCAAAACGTCCAAAACATGTCGAACCCTGGCCAATTTTTTCCAGAAAACCCTGTTATGAGCCTTTCTAAAGCCAAATTTCCAATTTTTTGAAGCGTAAAGACCAAATTCAAAGACCTACAGGGTTAAATTTGTTGAATATACCCTAAAAAGCCCTTTTTCAGTCAAATCTATTCAAGAAACCCTCGTTTTCTATCATATTCCAGTTTATATCCTCTGACAAAGAAAAAAAACTCCTGCAAACAATTTAAGCTTGCAGTAGTTAGTCCAAAATGACCAAAAAGTAGATCACAGCTAAACCTGGAGGTTCTAAACCAACCAAGCCTGGAGGATCCAAAGCTCCCAAATCTGTAACAACTAAAGCTGTTAAATCTACTCCAGCCCTCACTGCTAAATCCACTGTATCAATAAATCCCCTCCAGCCACCTGTAGCTACTGAAAAAACCCTTCTATTCACTGATATGGACGACAAGATTGTTGATCTTGTTGTATAATTCAACCTTTTAGAAATACATAATTGGTGCTATGATAAATACTTGGAAAAGGATGAAATGCCTATTTGGGAGACTTATTTGCCCAAATATGTAGTTCCATTGACCCACCCTGGACAAGACCTTGTTATATTATGCCAAAAGAATTATGAACTAGACCAAAGGGCCATTGTTAATGCAAACAGAGAAATCCAATTTACCATTACAGTAGAGTCAATAAATAAAATGCTGCAATTATAGTCAGGTCCTCAATCAGTCCCCCTATCTAAAGAAGCTTTGACTCAGATGTACTTAGGCCTGTATTTCCCAAAGAAGTTTATGATATTTCAAAACTTTTTGCCTTCCCATGTTGACATTCCTAATCTAAACCCTCCTTATTCCACTGCCAAATTTCCTGAAGGGTCTAGGCATATTATTTCAATGCTATCTTTTATACTGGGATAATTTACAGATGGATTCACTGATGAATCCATTCTTGGCTTTCTATCCACCTTATCTCCAGGCCAACCTCCAGCAATCAGTTTTGATTATGCCAAATTCATAGTAGACAGTATTCATCATCAGCTTACCAAACTACCCACTGAAGGGGTTTTTAGATACTCTTCCTACTTGCTTCACTTGTTTTTATTCTTCCAAGATGATAATTTTCCAATTGCATTGAAAAAGATGGACTTGGAGGGTAAGCCTTTATCTATTGTCTTCTGGACTTGCTTGCTAAGGAAAGAGAGTAGTGAATTCACTTATACAGATTTTTCAGACCTTTTCCTCCATCCCACAATGAACATTTTGTACAAAGCATAGCAGCCCAGAGTCAATGAAGAAATGAAAAGGATCTTGCAACTATTAGAATGGAATAAAATGGGAGACTGGTTTCTTTATGAAAAGCATACAGAGATAAGAATTTTTGGATCCAAATTATTACCTTATAAGTTGCCAAAATACATGAACATGAGAATTTTTGCATTGGAATATTTAAGACAGATTCTCAATTCTGAATCTATCAACTTCTTAGCTGCAAGGAAAAAGACTCAATTCAAGCTAAAGAATCAGGTTGGTCCTTTCATCATAAATAACAGAGAGACAGAAAAATAAATCTCAAAGAGACTAGTAGAATTCAAATTTCAATAAAGTTTTCCATGGAACTATGATCCTCAAGGGATCCTGAGCAATTTAAGGGTAAAATGTAAACTTACACCCTTCATACATGAGCCCAAGCCGAAGATTTAGAAGTTTTCCAATCAAGAAGATTGGGTGGAGAACACACTGATAGATACAGTCACTAATACAGAGACAATAGGAAAAACTGTTACAACACAAGCCCTGGAAGTTGTAAAGCAGCCAAAGACTTCAGCCAAAAGAAGCAGAGAAGAAGGAGCATACACAGCAGAAACAACTACATAAACAAAATTCAAACTGATTTATAGTAAAAGGCTTAAATTCAATTCAATTGGGAAAGAAAAGGTAATTGATGTTGAGGATACAAATGAGCCAGAGGTAAATAATGATGAAGGTACAGTAATAATCAATGAAACTCTTGCAGAGATTGAAAAAGAGAAAAAAACAGGTAAAGATGATATTCAAGTGATTGAGAAACAAAATATGGAGGCCTCTTCCTCACAAATAGTTGAGGAAAAGGATTTAGATATCAAAGAGAAATATAAGCAGATAAAGCAGAAAAATGAAGAAATTAAATCAGAGATATATTCTCAATTCCTCAAGCAAAAACCGGGGAATCAAAATAGGCTACTAATAGCCTTTGATTATTCTACAAAAAAAATTATTATGTCATTTTTGCAACCAAATAATTCAGCACCAAAGACAGTGGCAGATTATAAAAAGGTGGAGTTTGAAGTAGACACTGAAAATTTTCATGAGATAGACCAAATTGAATTTCATAGACATAGCTCTGAAATGTTGTATTCAACTGTGGTGATAAAGGCAATGAGTGCTTCCAAGTTGCAGAATACTATTCTTAACATGCAGGATCAAATGAAGCTAGACAAAGGATCTTTGTATGCAAAGGACCTAAGGATTGAAGCCTTAGAGGATTTGATTTTACAAGTGGGATATGATCCCTCAAATGTTCAAGCAGTGCAATTGTTGATTAAGAAATAGAATGATGATATTGCAGCTATGAGGAAATAGCTTAAGCTTCCTCAAAGTGAGCATCCATAGACCAAAGAAATCCTTCAAGAAAAAATTGAAAAAGAAGAGATGATGAAGCTCATCCTCAAACTAACTGCTCAAATCAAAGAAATGGAATCCCAAATGGACCAGCTTGTCCAAGAGAAGGAAACTGTGAATGAAACTGACACTCCTATCATTCCTTTAGTTATACCAGTGATTACCATAGCAGTGGCTTCCACATTAGGAGAAAAACTAGCACCAAAGGAACCACTGGCAACTGTAGTGCCAGTGAGTTCAAATACTACTTCAAACACAAATTCTTCTACAACACATGTTCAACAAACAGATGGAGCAAGTCAGATTGTAAAATCTATGGAGGAAATGTCCTTGAAAACTAATGAAATTAATAGCCTAAAGAATATGTTTGATAATCTTGAAGCTACAAATAAGTTAGCCCAATTAAATGCTAAAACCCATGAACAGAAGGAAATTAGACTTGGGGAACAAATCAAGGGCTTACAAAAAGAGCTAACATTCACTGAGAAAATTTCATTTGTAAAGAATAATTTATGGACAAATATAATTGAAGCCATTCACACTTAATGGCCTTCAATTCAGATTATATATGAGCAGAGAGACTTATTGTTAGCAGCTTAGGCAGAGATTCAGAAGACCAAGGATGAGTTAGTTGATAAGCCAGCTTAGGCTTTAAAACTCATCACATTCCTGAACAGCGAGAACAGAGCAGAATTGGAAGAATTATAGATATTGGATAGAACAGAGACCATTTTGCAGATTAAAAAAATGGTAACAAATAAAAATTTGATGAACTACCTGGAAGAGAAGTGTGAATCAATGAACATTTCCATAATAAAGTTTATGGTGAAATATGCAAACTTAAGACAGAAGGGCTTGCCAGACATTCATGTCTTCAATGAAAAACTAATGCCCCAGAAAGATTATGATAAGAAGATCAAGGAATTTTCCAAGGAGCAAGTTAGTAAACCATTACCACAAGGCACTCCCACAGGAAAAGTTCTCCTTCAGCACTTTGAAGATTTGTTCTTTCTACAACATGAGATCAAACATCTTTTTGTGTTCAAACCCAATTTTGCTAAATACACGGAAGCAGATGAGAATTTTAAAAAGCTAAAGAATGTCAAATTCCAAGTGAAGAACAGTGGCAAACATTTAGAGATTTAATGTAAAAATGAAAGGTAAAACAGTGAATAAATTACCTTGAAAACAGTCAAGAAGAAACAGTGAAGTAAAAGGACAGTCTGCTGATTTTTCACTTTAAAAAGAAATATTTTTACAGTAGTAAAACAGTGGAAATATTAGTCAGAAGTGTATCAGAGTTAAATAGCAGTGTTAAAGAGTATCAGATAAAAGAGTATCAGTTAAGGCAACTCAAATGAAGATATTTTCTAGCAGCCAACAAAGCAGGACAGCTAATCACTCAAAAGCTCCTTAATTAGATAAAGTAGTTCTATTTATTTTGGATAAGAGGACAGCTTGCTTACTTGTTAAGCAGTTGTCCCTCTTATTTTGTAAAGATATTTTATATTTCCTCAAGATATTCCTAGATGTCTCCTAGGATATTTGTAACTACATTTTGTATAAATACTTCTACATTTGAAGTATTCAGTGTGGAATAAAATTTCTAGAATTTACTATATACTTTTTTGCTAAACATTGGAGGCTATTATGTGTTGATTTCGAAGTAGTAGACTGGACAAAGCTAAACTGGAATCATAATTCAGGATCCCTGTGATAAGCTGATGAGTGAAGTACTTTCTTCTTGTCATCTTTTCTGAGTTTCATGCAATTCATTATATGTTTGTTCTATCTGAATGTGTAACTAGGAATATTACTATAGGTTAGTCTAGTGCTCCCTGTTTTTAACTAGTTGCCATTTTAATGTTTTTTGCTGATTTCCAGTGTTAGGAATCCTTGATTGCTCCTACTCCTATTTGACCCCTGCCTCCTTCTTCCATTTTCTGGATCAAAGGATCCTTCATAGCCCTTTATCCTGATCATACTATTTCACCAAAAAACACTTTTCCAAATCTCTAAGGGTTATCTATCTTTCCCTGAATACATTTGTACCTTTTTGGCCTTGACTTCTAGTGCTGCTAGCTAGATTTAGACTCCATAGCCCAATGGACAAGTAGATTTCTCTCTAGTTTACCTCTAAGTGATTTTTTCCCACCAAAACCTTTAAAAACAAAACCAATTGTTCTATCATACCTGTCGAGGCATAAAAGGTATCTTTTAACACCTATTTATCTCACATTAATTATCAATCCGGGAGCGACTTTTTATTTCAAGAGTGTACTCTGTCTGAGGCAGCAATTTATCCAAGAGTAATGCCTTGCAATATGTAGTACAGTGTTCGAGATACAAGAGTAAATGGATGCTTGTAAAGAAATCTAATTACAGTAACATAAATGGAAATGCTCTGAAACATTAATTAAACCAATCTGCAAAACATCGATCAGGGATACAGTAGCAATAACTCCTTCCCTTAGAAATCGATGCAAGATAACCAATCTGGGAACTTGGAAGCAATAACCAGTGTCCTCTACAGTTGGTGATCTTAAAGCAATCGAAATGAAAGCATAAATCTTGTAAACTAATTAATATGAAACAAAAAGCAATGTAAATGGACAGCAAACCGAAATTAAAGGAATTGAACAACAAAACTCTATTAAATGGTAAATCCTATTGAACAGCAAATTGAATAGCGAAGCTTTATATCTGCACTCTGAAATGAACAGAAGTTAAACGAAACAGCAAATGGAATGGGACATCAAATGCCGAACAACGAAGCATAACAAGATAAGTAATTCGAGGATTAAGACTCTTGTTAAATTGGGAAGGAACGGCAACGCAATCCATTATAATAAAACAGTAAACTATTAAACACGGAATTAAGATAGAACCAATATCACTTCCATGAATCCAAGGTTGTTCTAAATAAGGCAATATGTTGTCTCAATTAACCCACGCTGTAAGAAATAAGATTCAGATCATACGATAATAAAATAACTCATAAACAGAGCGCGTCATACATAAAGACAGTAAAATGATAAAAACTAATGAAATAAACTCACAGTAACATGCATGTAGCAAATCGATCACACGCTGTAGGAATTGGAAATATAACACAAAGGAGCAGTTCACGTTGCCAGGGGTCGAGCCCTTAACCACCAGCAGGGACTGCTTAAGCTACTTCAGATGATGCGAATGGAACAACAACTTCAATTAATCATTAAAATGGAGAAGCATTACAATGGAATCGTGCTTTCAATAACACAACTTTTGATTAAGTTTACAATTCACAAAAGAAACAACTATGATTCCCCCCCCCTCTCTTTTACAAACGTCTCCTTTTATAACCAAAAAGAGGAGAAATTAAATAGTAAATAGGATCTCTCATAACAAAATTGAATTGTTCCCAACCAATTGATCAACAAGAAAATATATTTCCAACAATCTTTCAACGAGAGCAAGGCGAATTTGGCTTTGCAGCTGAGATTTGGAGGACGGCCGCAACAACAAATCTCAGAAAATCGTGCTCAAAGAACCCTGTGTTTCTCTCAATACAAGCCGAATTTGGGCAAACCGTTCATTACTAAAGTTAATTGGGCCCGTTCTGGACAAAACCCATGTTTTAGGTTTTCCAGATTCTTCTTCATTTGCACAGAATCTTAACCGAAAAACTATCACTTCTTATTCCAACGAATTTCTGAGTTGGAATATTTGATGATGATTTGGAGATCAAATCTTCAATCTGACAAATATCTTGGAGGCTAAAATGGTGAGTCATATTACAAAATATATTAATAAACCATCATTGATAAAATCATGCATAATAATCATCAATTTATTAAAAATAAAGGAGAATAAATAATATTCATCCATAAGAGCATAAATCATTATAAAATGGATATATATGATAAATTATAATAAATGACATGATAAAGAAGAGTAAAAATGGATGAAATAAGTGTTAAAAAGTGGTCGTATTCACGGCCCAACAATAACTAGCCTAAAAGCATAAATAAAAAACAAAGATAAATCTTAAAGAGAGAGCCCTCTCTGAATTCTAGGAAGGCTAGATCCCAGAATTTGAAGTAAGTTTGTCGTTACCTCTAGTGTTCTTAGACTAAAACCTCAAATCCCACAACTTAATAAATTACTAGAGCGATAATAGACTCCATGAGTCTCAAATAAACTAATTCCTTCCCCATCTCCTTGAATTTTTCTCCATCAATCCCACATCTTCCACATTCTTTGATCTAGCAATTTTCATCCATCTTTGCATCCTTCCCCTTTCTATTTATACCTCATAAAGAAGTGGGATTATGAATTTCTTAGGGATGATTCTCCCTCCTTCAATAAATTTATAATAGGACTCCAAGCTAGGTTGCACACTCGGCTCTTGTAGCCGCTAAGGAGTCCTTATCTAAGCTTTTTGGGGAGGTTTTTTCCTCCTCTAGCTCATCTTCCTTCCTCTTTTCCTGTTGTGGCACCTCCTTCCCCTCTAATTGCACATTCTTCCCCTCTAGCTGCACATTATTCCCCTCTTGTAGCATGCTCTACCCCTCCTCTAGCACACCCTACCCCTCTTGTAGCATAGTATTTTATTCTTATTGGAGGGTTGTTTGTGTCTTGGGTTGCATGAAGGAGGTTGATTTAGTGGTAATCCTCCTCACATATGCTATAGGATCCTTTGTTTTGGTCCTTGGAAAGGTGACCTCTTAAATTATTCCTTTAGCTATTCCTACCTCCTATTTCTTGCTTGGGGACTCCTCAATTGTGATGGGGATATTTTTGGTAGTTTGTGGCTTCCCTTATTTGATCCTAGTGCTCTTCCTGGTCTTGAAATATAGAGGAGTTTTCCTTGGTCTCTTTCTTTTGGGTTTAATTGGAGTGCTTAAGGTATCTAAAGTTACAACTACCTCATTTTCAGTGTTTCCTAGAGACAAACTTGTTTGTTATGGGGATATATCTATATCCTTGGGCACAGTGGTACTCTTAGGATTCAATGCCTCCTTTTCTTGTTCTTCCCTTTATTCATTTTCATCTTTTTTTCCTTCTACCTCTACCTCTATTTCATATTCCTCTATTTCCATCTCTCCTTATTCTATTGTCTTTTCTACTTGTTCCTCCTCTATTATTGTATTTTCATCCTCTTCTGTGTTTACCTTTATACCACCAATGATAGAGGCAAGTATAATGTTTTGGGTCCCTATGAAGTTTTCTCTATCCATGTCTATGAAATTGGACCACAAGACAATGATTCTCAAAATTTTCAAGGAATCCACCACTATCAATTTGATAAGGCCATGGTGGGCTAGGTGTTGGTGTTTTGCCTCCCTTCTGTTTTCACTCATTTCCCTAATGGACTGCAGGAGGATGTATGCCACACTAAATCTCTAAGCAAGAGAAAATTTTGCCTTAAATTTGAGTTCATGAGGCAACCTAAAGTGGTAAGCATATACCACACTCTTTCTGACCTCACAAGAGATGTATTTAAGAATATGGTAAGCTAATGCATCCCATGGATAAGGTAGGATTTCTCTTCTAACTCCATTCTTGTCCTAAATTGGATTTTATTTGGTAATGAAAAATTTCTTTTTGGAAGTGACACTGGTGGATTTGTCCTCTTTGCTCCATTTTATCCCTAAAGGTAGGGTGGTTACTCTGTTAATTATCTCAAGGTTTAGGGATATAGCCAACCCCCTCACAAAAATGGTGGCACTGTCCTCTATTTGTGAATTTAAAGCCATGGAAAACTCAAGGGAAAGGTCATCATCATACTCGTTCAGTAACTCGAAAAATCCTAGCCACTAGTGTCATCTAAAAATGTCTACTACAAGAGTGTGTAGGTGGATTCTCTTGATATCTGAGGATACTCATCTATTAAATCCTCCTCCCATCTTCTCTTTATGTCCTTAGTTAAGTGAGGGAGATATGCTTCTTTTATGGCTTTAGTGTCTAGTTTAGTGGTAGCAGTGAGTCAAAAAATTTCCTTATCACTCCAATTTCCTATGTTCAACCATTATACTTTTCAAACATACCTTTTAATTGTAGAATTACACTACCAGAGTCTGTATAATTTTTTATAGAATTTGCAAGAAATTTTGATGGATGGACGAGGGATATGGTGAAACTTACTTCTTGTCAAGTAATATGATATGAAGATGGTAATTTGGGAATCAATTTAGACCTTTGTAGCTCTTTTCCACCCTCTCAATATTCCTGTAGTAGTCTCTCGGCCTTCCTATAGAAATTACAATGCTTCCTGAAACTTCCTCCTATTGCAATTGTAGAGTGGGGTCAAAAACTCCTTGGTGGCACCAAACATTTTCACTTTCTCTAATTTTTTTCAAAATGACAAAATACACAAAAGAATTCGAGCCCAAGTACATAATATGTTGTTTTGTGAGTGGGCTTGCAGCACTCTGATGACCTGCCAATCACACGAGGTTTCCTCTTTTGGACCATTGTCCCCACTTAGAGCAATCATTATTTCCTTCCCTCGTAATCACCAAACACTAACAATTAGCCTAACTCCTTTTGTGTGACATCTCCATAATACATGAGTGTAAAATTAACTTTTATTTCACTAGTCGAGGGTGGCCAAGTTAACTGGCCACCTCCTCCTTATTAAAACATCTCCTCTTGACAATCATAAGTTTTAGTTATTTACACATTGGAGGAGGGTAAGAGTCTATCATACCTAATCCTACCTCATCATCGAACTGATGCAAGGATTTGTATGCTGGAGCTGGACCATAGTAATGACATCCAACGAGTTGACTTATTGGCTTATTTCCTATGCATTCCTTCTTCTTTATTTAGGGTAATTTACCGTTGTTTTTTTGGTGTGTGCAGGTACTTAGTTGATGTCCAAGTTGTTGCTGATGGTGGGAAGTCTTCCTGGGAGTGCCATGAATTATTCATATTTGTTTTATAAGGTTCCATTATATCCTCTTATGAGAAATAAAACACTATAGTGCTCTTTGTGGTAACTGCACAAGCTTCTACAGGAGGCGGTTTTCTTCCTGTAGAAAACCTTTCCTCTCACTTTTGGGTCTTCAGTATGCATGGGGGTGATTGGAGAAAGTGTAACAAGACCGAGGAAAATACTAGGATAATGAGGGAGCAATATGGACTTGTAGAAATGAATATGGGGACCTCTGTGGTTTTTTTTTTTAAAGGTAGGACATAGTGAATGGTTTGAGTGAATTTCTTTGTGAAGTGATATGGAGGGTGGGAAAGAATGAGGGAGCCTTATTCCTCATTTTCCAGGTCATAAGGCTCCTATTGGGCTTTCCTTGCTCTCAGATCTTTCTCCTGTAGCTTTTATGAACCCTCCTATAGCATTAGAGGACCTTCATGTAGCATTATAAGATCTTCTTGTAGCAACATAGTGAGGGGCTGAAACATGAATTTTAGGCTAATTGGATGGTGGAGAGAGATGAACACATGAGTGGAGATGATGGATAGGGATTGAATGGATGGAATAATGGAGGAAACATGAAAAATTTTGGGACATGTAGCCATAATATGCCACTGTGCATAAGCCTGCAAAACAATAGAAAGGTCAACAATCATGGAATTATATTGTGTTTTTCTTTTATTTTCTTTTTTCTCTTTTTATTTTTATTTTCGAGACAAGTAGGCTTCCTTTGAGGAGGTTTTCAACCTATATGCCTCCCCTAGGTGCCCCAGAGGAGGTTTTCACCTAAGTATCTTTTATCTTTATTATTTTTCTTCCTTTTTTTTTTTACTCCAGGAATGCCCATGATATTTTTTCAATCCTAGAGTTGGCCTTAGATGCCTCAGAGAGGTTTTCATCTAGGATTTTTTACTTTTTTTCTTTTTGTTTTTTGTTTTTTTTTTGTTTTCTCTAGGAGGGCTGTGAAATGGAAGCCATGAAATTCCCAATCAAATTTACTTCTCTATTGATTTTACTAATGAATTATGCCTTAGACATTGGTCTCCTATATAACTTCAACCTATAGCCATTGATAAGCAAGCATGTCCCTTCCTCATCAATGGTTATGATCTGGACAGCCCCAATGTCATGACATTTCTCTACTAGGTATGGGCCTAACCATCTTGTCATTAAATTCCCTTTGAAATATTTAAACCTAGAATCATATAATAAGGCCCAATCCCTTCTCGAAAATATTTTACTTGATATGCTTATCATGCTAGACCTTCCTCTACAATTGTATAACTCCAATGTGTAGGATGGCCTACATTTTAAAATCATCCAAGCCATTCAGTTGGAGCAAACTTTCTTGTTGTGATCTTGTGATATCTAAGCCCAATTTGGCTACCATTATCAAAGTGTTATACTCAAACTCAATAGATAACAGAGCTTTCTTCCTGTAAACCAAATCATATGGAGTGCATCATGTGGTTGTCTTACATGTCGTGTTATAGGCCCAAGTGACCTCCACTAGTCTGACTGCCCTATCTATTATAATATTGCTAACATCCTTTGTGAGGATTCTCTCCAATGCCCTATTCATGACCTCTACTCTCCCATTTTCTTGAGGGTGATAGGAATTATATTTTCTATGCTTGATATTATGCTTCCTTAGGAGTTTCTCAATAAAATGTGATGTGAATTTAGCTCCTTGATCATGTTTATCTCCCTTGGATACCCAAATTTGTAGAAAATTTTCTCTCTTAAAAACTCAACCACTTTCTGCTCTATTTTTGCTTTGATAGCCTTTGTCTCAACCTGCTTTTTCAAATAGTCAGTGCACACAATAATGTATTTTCTTTGTCTTAATGGTGGATCAATTTGCCAAATGAAATCCATGCCCCACTTGTCAAATGACTCTAATGCCACTTGATGTTGTAAATTAATCACATCCCTGGGTGTGGGTTTCCTTATCCTTTGGCACTGATCACATCTATTGGTATACCTCCTTTCATCTTGATGGACACTGGGCCAATAGTAACCAACTTGTAGAAATTTGGAATTTGTCCTCTTAGTAGCAACATGACCCCCACAGGGCCCATCATGGCATGTTGATAGGATGTCAAAGAATTCCTCTTCCCTTACACATCTCCTCTTAATTTAATTTGGTCCCATTTTGAAAAGGTTTTCCCCAATCCAAGTGAAAGAGGTGGTTTTCCTTACAATTATGCTCTTCTCCCTGGATGAAAGACTTGGATCAAACCTCCCAACAACCATGTAGTTTTCTATGTCAAAAAACTAGGGATAGAGAAATGAGATATCAAATAGGTTCTCATATGGAAGTTGATCATTGACCATCTCTTCATTATCTGTAGGCAGTGTAACTCTAGAAAAAACATTTGCAACTACATTTTCCTTTCATGGATTATCATTGATAGTTAAATCAAACTATAGTAATAATAACAACCATATAATTATTCTAGAATTCACATCAGCCTTATTCATACAATATTTAATAGTTGCATGATCAATATGAACAAAATTTTGGTATTCAATGATATAGTGTTTGAATTTGTTTATGGAGTGTACAAAAACTAAGAGTTATTTTTTTAGTGACAATGTAGTTCAATTCAAACTTATACAAATATTTACTAGTGAATTAAATGGCATAGGGAAACTTATCATCTACTTGACTCAAGATTTTCCCCACATATTTGTCTGATGCATCAATATGGATATGGAAAGGAAGATCCCAATTGGGACCCTAAGTATGGGTGCAGTGGTTAATTTTCCTTTTAATATTTCAAAGGCCTCTTGGTAGCTACTTGTCCAACATAAATCTGAATCGTTGGTTAGCAATCCAAACAATGATGAAGCCACTTTACTAAAATATTTGATAAAACTTTTATAGTAAGCATCTAGGATAAAGAAACTCCTAACATCTCTCTATTTTTTAGGGTCTGGACGCTTTTTATGATGGAAATATTGTTTGGGTCCACTTGTATTCCTTCCTGAGATATGGAGTGTACAAGGACACTCCCTACCTTCATTAAGAATTCACATTTCTCAGGGCTCAAGGAGAGATTCATGTCAATACATTTCCTCATGAATTTACCCAGATTAGAGAGGTGCTCCTGGAAATCACATCCATAGGGAGTGAAATGATCCACGTAGATCTACACTGAGTCATGAAAAATCTCAGCAAAGATAATCAGAAATTCCCTTTGAAAAGTGGTAGGGGAATTGCATAGGCCAAATGGGAGAACTATATAAGAAATGTAACCCAAGGACATGTAAATGTAGTTTTGTATTGGTCTTTAGGGCTGATTTGGATATTATTGTAATAATTGAATCCATCCAGGAAAGAGAAAAAATTCTTCCGTTCAAAACCAAGACGTGGAAAATTAAGGGTAAAGGGAAATTTTATTTCTTTATGGCCTTGTTCAGTTCTATATAATTAACATAGATCCCCCACTTCCCATTCTTCTTTGGGACTAATATTAGAGGTGACTCCCACTGACTATCTGAGAAGGGGTATATGAACCCTGCATCGAACAAATTTTGTAATTATTCCTTCACTATGTCTTGAAGGGTTGGCTTCAATATCCTATGGGGTTGGCGCACATGATTGCATCCTTATTTGATGTAAATATGGTGGGTACATACTGAGGTATGTAACCCTTTCATTTCTTTATAGTCCCAAGAAAAAACATCTGAGTGTTCTCTCAACATCTTGCACAATTGTTCTTCGTGTTTGGCCGAGAAAGAAGGGTTGATCTTTAAGGTTCTACATGGGCCAAAATGTATAGTTTTAACATGTTCATGGCTTGAGTCAACCAAGCATAGCTCAGTCCAAGGATTTCTTCAAGATTCTCTCACAAGTTCATCTAGTGGAATGGTAGCGGGGGGTTGGTTTTGAAGGATATCGTCAATGAGGTCATCTTCATCAGGTTTCCCCCCTCTTATAACAACATCTAAGGTACAGATTGGGTATGGTGTTGCATGATGCACTTCATCTTCTTCCTCGTCGTCTAGCCACAAAGGTATATCATGTTCAATAGAAGGCTAAGAAGGAGGATATAATATCAGTTGCTTTGATAAGGGTCCATTTTTTATGGTCATATTTCTTGCCCTACAACTAATGTAGGCATCAACAGTGGCCAACCAAGGTTATCATAGGATAATAGGGTAACCATTAAACTTGATTTTTCTATGGAGAACTAGGAAATCATAAGGATAATCCCAAGAGTCGACAAAAACCATGGCATCCTCAAAAACTCCTCATGAGCTATTGTGGCATTTTTTGCAAGCTGCAGCACTGTGGTGATTTTCCTCAAATCCCCTTGGAGATTTAGATTTAGCATAGTTTCTTTATTTATCACATTCATGGCAGCCCCAAGATGATTCAGGGTATGAGGGAAAATGATGCCATCAATGTGCACATCCACTATTGGGCTTCTAGAGTCTAGGTATTTTGGAAAAATCACTCTCCGCAGCATCATATTAGATAATTTTCCAACAACATTGATGGTGTGGGTGTCTCTCTTCTTTCTCCCAAGAATTTTGAAACATTTCTCCTTGATAATATTATTATAGATGGGAACATCCTTTATAGCCTAGAGAAGGGGTATCTTGACACACAATTTTTCAATTCTCCTAGAAGTTAAATCTCTTCTGGGGTGTGATGGCTAGGGTGGATCAATATCTTAGGGAAATGAGGTGGACTCACTTGAGGAGCACTCTCTTCCTTCTCCTCTCCAATTTTTTAAGGTGGAGAAGGTGGATGATTATCTAGAAGTACTCTTACAGACCAAAGGTTGAACTCATGGATCACCACAACATAGGCATGATAAGATGTCTCTCCACTGTAGACCTGTTATGCCTGTTTTTTATTCAGGTTCGAATTGGGTTGAGCAGACATATTAGGTTTCTTAGGTGGAGAAGGATGAGTGAGTTTTGGTTAAGGTATGGGTGGAGGTAGTAAAGTAGGAGGTTGCTTAAGATTATGCCTCCACCCTTGTGATGGGTTTCTCCTTTGAGGAGGTTGGGAAGTATATGGTTGAAAATGATGGTTGACAGGTTGAGGAGGATATGGAGGATCATATGGCCAAGAAGGATGTGTGGGCCATGTTGGATGAGTGGAAGAGTACCAAGGATGTAAAGGTGCATTTTGATTTGAATTTTAATATTGTGCACCTTGCATGCCTTATTGGTATGGCTGCAGTCCTTGAGGCATCCTTTAATTGATGAAGAAAATTTTATCTAGTCCACCTTCAACCCCTTTGTATACAGCTTTTAGGCCTGGTAAGGCAGGGAATTTCTCTTGTTATCACTAGGCTAGAACAAGTTGGGCAGTGTTAACCTCCAACCAAGCATACTATTTCAAACCAACTTTTAACTGGAAGTTAGCCCTTCCAGTTTGAGAAGGATCTCTAAAAATACATATAAGATTCTCAATATAAAACTCAAAATTTCATAAGGCTAAATTTGTACTTTTCAAGTGATTTTTGCAGGTGAAAGAGTGTGATGATTGCCACCATTGGGCATGGAGTCAGAATAAGGAAAATAAATTACAAAAAAACTACGTTCATGGGAGTTGAGGAAATTTTGTTTGTAAAATGGTGTGAAATTAAATATTTAAAGTAAAAAAATAGAAAATGAATGAAGTTGGAGCATATAACATGAATTCCAAGTAATTGAATTGCTATAAAATATGAGCCAAAACAGAATCTCAGGTGAAAATTACAGTCGGTTGTAAATGTATATTCATTGAAGGAAAAGGTTTACAAAGGTGGTTCTCTCACATCATCCATCAACCCTTTCAAAATGAAAAAGTTACACATATATAGAGTGAGGTACCCATTACAATGATCTGCCACCTGGGCTAAACTCTATGCACAACCAAGAGACCTATTTATAATTGATTTACAAAACATGGAGCCTTTGTAGGGATATTTTTGCTTCAATAAAATTTGAATACATAAAGGAGTCTCTTATCATTTATGAACTCAACAAATTTTGTTAATGACCCTCATCGAAATGCAACCAATCTACTGATTATGTTGGAATGTTGTGTACTAGAGTGTTGATGTGTTGGAGTGTTGATTTGGCTTCCACGTGGATGCTGACCTGTCTTCCTAAGAAATAGGATTCCATGGGTTGAAGATATAAAAAATTAATATTTGTAGTCCATCTAACTTTTTGTTTTCTGATTTCCCAAAAACTAATCAAGACTTCATTACGCAGAAAAAAACAGAGTTAGGAAGTTTTGTAGCGAACTTTGGTAGAAAATTCCAAAAAATACCTTTCTGCTACCAATATGAACTTTCTTACAGTTTAGTGGTATTCATTGATGTTCATTAGCTAAACACATGCCTTTATCACTCCCTAAAATGAGATTTAAACTTTCTTTTTCCTCCATGAAAACTATAACAATTCCATAGCAAATATTCACCTTCAATATGGGGAGTTGCTACGAAACTGTCAACTTTCTGAGATTTTTTCGTTTCATGATTTCTTCCACCTCCATGTAATTTCTAATAGCCTATACAAGCCTATATAATACTAAAAATATTGGTTAAATATATCATAGGAAAAAATAAAGAGTTTTACCATGTTCAAGGAGTTCCATCTATTTCAACAATGATCATGAGATTTCTCTTTGCAAATTCCACTGATCATTTCAATTTGAGTTCTAATGCTTTACCTTGTCCTTACAACTTTTTAATGTCTTCTTTCAACCAGTTTTTCCTTCTGGATAAGTGTTTCATCATTCTATGCAAATGCAGAATCCTCTTCACCATTTTTCTAGCTTCTTCTCCAATGTTTTCATAAAACTTCTATTTCGCTTTTTCTTGTACAAGCTCTTTGCCTTTCATTTTCTTTGTTTCCTCTGTTTTTTATGAAGGCACCTCAAACATATTTTCAACTTGTTTCATTGAACTTGTAACAGGTTTCCGAGGTTTGAAAACAAAACCTGTTTCCTCTTGAGTGAACTCCAATTTCTTGGCCCTCTTGCTCTTCTTTTGAGTTTCTACCTTTGTCACTTGTATAGGTTGCAATTATGGAATTCCTTCACTCTCAATGGCCTCTCGAATATAAAATAGCTTGCCCTTCCCTTTACTTTTCCTTCTGGTCACCCTCCACGTAGTGCTCGTAGAAGTATTTACTATAGGTTCTTCTACAGGTTCTACTACAAGCTCTATTTCAAGTTTTGATTCATGTTTCTTTTCTTCCCTAGGGGTTATTGATTGAGACTTTGGAGTTTTCCTAGGGGTGATAGTGTCTAAATAATAACCACTTAAAAATAGGAATATGAGCCAATATATGTTCAAAATTTTTAACTCTTCTACAACTAGCAATTTAATAAGACCATGATGGAAAACAGAGGTATTACTAGCATCAGGCTTGGATTGGAATTTATCAACCATCTTTCCAAAACTTCTAAACAGACAAAAAGGAATTTCTAGGGGTTGTTTTCCCATGAAATATAGTAGAAATTTGAAATGGTATTGGTATACCATGTTGAACCTACCTTCACATGTGAAGTAATTTTGGATGACTATCAGGAGTTTACAAAAATATTATTTGAGGCAAATTCTAGAGATCCCTGCAGACATACCAATCCCTTTGTCCTCTTCCTTAAGAAACTCATCACAATTCTACAGCTAAAAATTCTACACTTTAAACCACATTTCTCCATACCTAGGGATTTATATAGCATGATCAATGGTGTCAGGGGACACTGCAAAGTTTAGCATTCCCACTTTAGACTCTGATGCAGGAGCATTAGGCAAAGAGAAATACTTTGTATTTTATTAAAACTTAGAGGTTTTTAAGTTTTTAGAGGAGCTAGATTTTTATGAATGATTTGAGTGGGTTTTAAGTATTTTTAATTAAATATTGTAAATAATTGAGAATATGAGAGAATTTGATCAGTTGAGGATGTAAAGGGATTGAGAGATTTTTCTAAATATTAATTTAGAAATTAGTTTCATTCATTATGGGTGAAAGAGAATCCTTAGGGATTCAAGAGTGATTTTAGGATTTTGTTGAAAAGTTGAAGGGATTGAACTTAAATTAGATCATTCTAAATTGTATAAATTATCAAGCCTCAAAGGCATTGGAAAATCAGAGAGAGTTGATTAGAGTAGAAGCAAGGATTTTTGCTGGGAGCCTTCAGGCTATTGTAAAAGGGCCAATGATTTGGAAATCAGGCCAAGGAAGGAGATTGTTATGTAAGTATTGTGTGTATTAAAACAAAATTTAATTTTCTAAAGATTATGCCTTCTTCCTTAGTTTATGTTGTATGAATGAATTGGGATTCAATATCGATTGAATTAGCATTGAACACTGATTGCTTAAAGTGTCATCGATTTGATGAAATTCTGTTATTTGTGATATCACTTGAAGTATTCGTAGTAGTAAGACGTGTTTTGACAAAGAACGCAATTGATGAAATCGTTGGATTTGAGCATGTTAGATCTGGCATCTAAAAAAACCCTGTTTGATTGAAGCAAGATGGTTAATACCGATCTATAGTATTTAAGAAGAGATGAGTGAGTAATTAGAATGGAATTCCCGTGTTCTACGCACTCTAACTCCTAGTTGAATTTGAATGGGTTTGAATGGAAATGGTGGCTATACAATTAATTGTAGAAGTGCCGAAATGAAGGCTTGAAGTGGATGTAGCAGAGGAATTTATGAAGTCCTAGTCGAAGCGTAGAGATTACAAGATCAGACGCAGAGGTGGAGATCTGATATCAGTAGTAGAGATCGAAACAAAGGAGTGGAGCCTAGCAAAGGTCGATGAAGATTGATCCGTTTGCTGAAAAGCATAAGTGATCTAACCTTCGGTTACCAAGTATGTGTTAACCTCTATTTGCTGGGATCAATTATCACAATCCATAGCGTTGGTATAAATCGCATTATAGGTGTTCGATTGGCATAATAGAGATCGATTTCTATATTAAAAGCTACGTCAAAATGTGTGGAGATTACACAAGGGTCAAAAACTAGCGTTCTGCATTAAAAGGCCATGTTGCATTATAAAGGATGAATGACATTGCCGGAGGATAAATTGAATGATTTTAAATATGTTGAAAATAGGCGAAATGGGAACCGGTCCTGCTTGAATACTAAGTTAAAAACAGTAGGACGAAATTGAGAAGGAAATCGATTTCTGTGTTAAATTCAACCAACAGGAAATTGGTGATGTTGAAGTTCTATTTGCAGCGTTTTGAAATAACGCAATTTCTAGTGAAATTTCCGAAAAGTGAATGCTTTGGAAGGATGCTAAACGCAAGAATGGGTTGAATCTGGTCGAAGATTTAAACCGAGAGTAGAGTCGATAGACTGTGATAAAGTGTGAGTGCAGAGGAGATATCAATCTAAGGATCAATTCGATTGCAGAATGAAAGACATTGCAGCATGGTTAATTTCAGGAGAAATGTGGATTGAAAGTTCAGTCGATTTCAGAAATGCACGCTGCTGGTATGAGCCAGCGCTTAACATTTGAATGTGTGGACCCGGTAGTGGAGGAGGTAGGTTAAAAGAAGTATGCAATAACCATTGGATTAGTGAAGTTTGAATGATGAACGATGCGTCCATCATTAGATGAAAAGGTATGTAAGTTGCTGTCGCCCGACTTTGTGTTGGCGTTTTGGAGTTTTAATCAAAGTTGAACTTTGATTATGGATCCAATATTAATTTATGTTGATGTTTGAGTTTTTCCAAAAAGTCTAACATATATATTCAGACATGTGAATATGGGTACAGTAAATGTTGAGTTTTTATAAAGCTCAAGGTTGGAAGAGAAGCTTACATTTGAATTTATTTGAAATTCAATGGTTGATTAAAACTCATATGGTGGGTATTCCAATGGTTCTATGATCATTTTTTAAGTAATATAGCTTCCACATGATAAGTAAATCAGGGCTGCTTGTTGGTTTTATAACCATGAATTAAAAGATAGCTTCTGCATATTTATTTAAGTTTGCCCAGAAAGTGAATTTACTTGGCATTAAACTAGAATTGCATTTTATATGCATCTTCAAGTGAGGATTGTGGGCAAAGCGAGGTTAGCCCTGCATCAAGTGGTATCAGATCAGGAAGGCTCTGTTGAATATATTTTTTTTTCTAAATGCATGTAGGAAGGTTCTGTTGAGAACTGAAGTGTGTTTTATTTTGAATGTGTGATGAACACTAAAAGGAAGATCATATTCTAAATCTGATATGCAAAGGTACACGATTGCAGCAAACAGGATTGCAGAAATGAATGGAGGACAAGATCATGCAGGATCTTAAAGGTGAGATAATTTTCTGATTTGCAATTTTATGGTTGCAGACAAGATGATGGCAGTGAACCTGACATTCAGCTAATGGATGGATAGGGAGGACAATTGCAGTGTTCTGAAGAGAAGGTGAGTTGAATAGATAGCCTAGAGAGAGTAGAAGAGAGTGCTCAAAAGGTTCTAGAGGAAATGAACCAGTACTTACCAAAAGACCGGGTCCAGTGAAGTGGATTGGTGAGGTAAAAGGTAGCAAGAGAGCTTGTTGTTGCAGAGGTTAGTGCAACTCATGGTGAGTGATAAAATCATAGAGAAGATGATCATGGAGGATCAGAGAAGAGGTTCAGAGGAATGCCACAGAGGTAAGATGACTGATAAAGTCAGAGAAAGAGAAATTGCAGTAATGAAGGTACAATTGCAGGTACTACAGGAATGGCTGCAAGAGCAGGAAAACTAGAGTGGAGGATGGATCTTTCCACTGGAGGGAAAGAGAGTGATTTGGAAACCATTGTAGATGAGGTTGAGGCAAAGGGAGATTTCCTTATTTAAGGAGGAACTTAGAGTTCTTGAGCCAGAGATGGAATTTGAAGATTCCACACATAGATCTATTCAAAGGGAAGTTCTTGAGGAAGCAGTCAAGACTAAAAATTCTTGTGGTTTAAAAACTAATGAGTCGTATGTGTTTGCAAATACAACACAAGGAGATGAGAAAGCTTTAGAGTTTGTTCAAGAAGAGTTGAATCTGAAGTCTGTTCAGATCAATGCTGAGATAGTAAGATCTCAGGAGGAAATGAAGAAAAAGAAGTCTAATCAGAGTATTAAAGCAAAAGAATGAATACCATCTGATGATGAGTCAAGAGCTGGTGAAGGTATGGAAAATTGTGTGAAGTTTCCAAGTTCTACTCCTAATGAAATTATTGAATTGTATAGGAAACTAGATCTTCAGAGAAGAGAATTGGAGAGGCAGAGAACTTACACACAGGATAATTTGTTGAAGAAACAAGATAAGAAATTTTTCATGAATGACAGTCATGAAGCAGAGGATGGAAAGAAGGAGAGACTAGCTGATAGTCTCATGGTGAATGAAAATCAACATATTGATGTGCTGACAAAGGAGTTGGAAAGGAACTCAGAGAAACATACTGAAGTATTGCCAGAGAAAGCTGAGGAGAAAGCCAGTAAAGATTTTCTGAGTCCTGAGGAAGACTTGGAGCTACAGATAAAAAACTTGGCGACTGAATCAACAAGTGAGACCATTGGGTCTTGTGATTTTGAAGCTGAAAATTTGATTGTGTATACAGGTGATGCAGAAGACAATCCATCACTTGGAATTGTCTTGAGAGAAGAAGAACTATTTCAGAAAGGAAATGAGACAATCATGTCTCATATACAGAGGCTTGTTACCATGGGTGACAAAAAAGATTTGACTTGTCTAAATAGCCAAGAGAAGACTGGAGGATGGACTTTTGAAGCTGCTACACTGATGGAAAATCAGAATTCTATTGTGATAGAAGAAGAAGATACTAAATTTAAATTGCAACATACTGATGATGTGAAACAAAATGAGTGGCTGAAATGTTTGCTGAAGACATTTGAACCCGAGGAAGAATTTGCAGACACTAGAATAAATTTGCCTGAAGTTGAGAAAGGAGCAGATACTAGTTTGTTAAAATTGATTTTGCTTGCTAGTATACAAACAGAGATAAATGGATATGTTATTGCGGGAAGAGAATTAAATGATAATTTATTTTCTGAAGATAAATTTGCAGGTGATGAGCCAAAGAATGTTGTTGAGGGACAGGAAGTTTGGGAGGCAGCAACATGTGGGGTGACATCTGTAGGAGTAAAACCAATGTTATCAACCATCGGGAAGATGACAGCTGAGGCAACATTGACAGCGGCGACATCAATGTTGGAAACAAGAAAAGCAGTCACAGCAAAAGCAGCTACAATAGCTGAATTGACAGAAATTGGGGACAGCAGCAGTAAGCTGGACATAGAGATTGAAAGCATCAGAAGACTCACATGATGAAGGTGTCTCAGAGGCAGCAGACAATAGCAAGAGAGCAGAAAAATTTTAGCAAGGGAAAGACAAAAGCAGAGTATGAAAGCATAGCTAGAGGGAGGATGCAGAACAAGATATGGAAACCTGGAGGAAAAAAGTAAGCAACAACAGATGATGAATTGCAGAAAAAAGTGTGGGATCCAGGAAGACAAGGACAAAGACTTAAAATGCATGATCAGGAGATCATGATCATTTTCAACCTTGGGAGTCTGATGCAGGAGCATTAGGCAAAGAGAAATACTTTGTATTTTATTAAAACTTAGAGGTTTCTAAGTTTTTAGAGGAGCTAGATTTTTATGAATGATTTGAGTGGGTTTTAAGTATTTTTAATTAAATATTGTAAATAATTGAGAATATGAGAGAATTTGATCAGTTGAGGATGTAAAGGGATTGAGAGATTTTTCTAAATATTAATTTAGAAATTAGTTTCATTCATTATGGGTGAAAGAGAATCCTTAGGGATTCAAGAGTGATTTTAGGATTTTGTTGAAAATTTGAAGGGACTGAACATAAATTAGATCATTCTAAATTTTATAAATTATCAAGCCTCAAAGGCATTGAAAAATCAAAGAGAGTTGATTAGAGTAGAAGCAAGGATTTTTGTTGGGAGTCTTCGGGCTATTGTAAAAGGGCCAATGATTTGGAAATCAGGCCAAGGAAGGAGATTGTTATGTAAGTATTGTGTGTATTAAAACAAAATTTAATTTTCTGAAGATTACGCCTTCTTCCTAAGTTTATGTTGTATGAATGAATTGGGATTCAATATCGATTGAATTAGCATTGAACACTGATTGCTTAAAGTGTCATCGATTTGATGAAATTCTGTTATTTGTGATATCACTTGAAGTATCCGTAGTAGTAAGACGTGTTTTGACAAAGAACGCAATTGATGAAATCGTTGGATTTGAGCATGTTAGATCTGGCATCTAAAAAAACCCTGTTTGATTGAAGCAAGACGGTTAATACCGATCTATAGTATTTAAGAAGAGATGAGTGAGTAATTAGAATGGAATTCCCGTGTTCTATGCACTCTAACTCCTAGTTGAATTTGAATGGGTTTGAATGGAAATGGTGGCTATACAATTAATTGTAGAAGTGCTTAAATGAAGGCTTGAAGTGGATGTAGCAGAGGAATTTATGAAGTCCTAGTCGAAACGTAGAGATTACAAGATCATACGCAGAGGTGGAGATCTGATATCAGTAGCAGAGATCGAAACAAAGGAGTGGAGCCTGGAAAAGGTCAATGAATATTGATCTGTTTGCTGAAAAGCATAAGTGATCTAACCTTCGGTTACCAAGTATGTGTTAACATCTATTTGCTGGGATCAATTAGCACAATCCATAGCTTTGGTAGAAATCGCATTATAGGTGTTCGATTGGCATAATAGAGATCTATTTCTATATTAAAAGCTACGTCAAAATGTGTGGAGATTACACAAGGGTCAAAAACTAGCGTTCTGCATTAAAAGGCCATGTTGCATTATAAAGGATGAATGACATTGCCGGAGGATAAATTGAATGATTTTAAATATGTTGAAAATAGGCAAAATGGGAACCGGTCTTGCTTGAATACTAAGTTAAAAACAGTACGACGGAATTGAGAAGGAAATCGATTTCTGTGTTAAATTCAACCAACAGGAAATTGGTGATGTTGAAGTTCTGTTTGTAGCGTTTTGAAATAACGCAATTTCTAGTGAAAGTTCTGAAAAGTGAATGCTTTGGAAGGATGCTAAAAGCAAGAATGGGTTGAATCTGGTCGAAGATTTAAACCGAGAGGAGAGTCGATAGACTGTGATAAAGTGTGAGCGCAGAGGAGATATCAATCTAAGGATCAATTCGATTGCAGAATGAAAGACATTGCAGCATGGTTAATTGCAGGAGAAATGTGGATTGAAAGTTCAGTGGATTTCAGAAATGCACGCTGCTGGTATGAGCCAGCGCTTAACATCTGAATGTGTGGACCCGGCAGTGGAGGAGGTAGGTTTAAAGAAGTATGCAATAACCATTGGATTAGTGAAGTTTGAATGATGAACGATGCGTCCATCATTAGATGAAGAGGTATGTAAGTTGCTGTCGCCTGACTTTGTGTTGCCGTTTTGGAGTTTTAATCAAAGTCGAGCTTTGATTATGGATCCAATATTAATTTATGTTGATGTTTGAGTTTTTCCAAAAATTCTAACATATATATTCAGACATGTGAATATGGGTACAGTAAATGTTGAGTTTTTATAAAGCTCAAGGTTGGAAGAGAAGCTTACATTTGAATTTATTTGAAATTCAATGGTTGATTAAAAATCATATGGTGGGTATTCCAATGGTTCTATGATCATTGTTTAAGTAATATAGCTTCCGCATGATAAGTAAATCAGGGCTGGTTGTTGGTTTTATAACCATGAATTAAATGATAGCTTCCGCATATTTATTTATGTTTTCCTAGAAAGTGAATTTACTTGGCATGAAACTATAATTGCATTTTATATGCATATGAAAGTGAGGATTGTGGGTAAAGCGGGGTTATCCCTGCATCAGACTCTATCCCTTTTAAATTAATAGAAAAATAATTGGAAATTTTCCCATGGTAACCCTGCAGCTTCTGACAGAAACGAAGGCACGCCACGTTGGTAAATGCTTGAGTGAAAGCAGGGTCCTCCTCCAATAACTTCATATTGATTGGTTCATTTCTTACAACTGAACCTACTTTATACTATTTTTTTCTGAGCTGCCATGGCTTCAACAGGTTGAGAGCTACTTTCCACCTGAAAATTATCCTAAATATAACTAGAACCACTTTTAAAACACTAGAACCTTCCCTTAAGACAACAAGACCATCTACTATGACAAAAAACTGAACTTATGATAGAAAAGTAGTTTCAAATGACAACAACACCGAGCTTATGACAACAAAACATTTTAAAGTTGAAAGAAAAATGATGTACGAATGAATTTATATAGTTTGAGTGTTTTGGAAATGATGGATAAAGAAAAATGGCACGTAATCATGACCCACATGACTCTTACCGCAACCATTTTAGAAAAATTGTAATGTTACCTTACCTTTACCACATCCACAAACTTTCGTAGTGGGACAAGTTTTTGAGAAAAAAAATCCACCATGGAAGTGTCAGGGACTTCCATAGAAAACCCTAGGTTTTTCTAACTGGAGTTGCTCCGAAGTTTTGTAAAACTATCAAAATTCCAATTATGACCAAATAAGCCTGAGTGACAAGTAATATTTTATTTTAACCTTTATGTTGACACCATATTTAAACTAAAAATGAAGCTACAAACTAACTATAAGACCAAAAATACCTTTGTTCATGTGGTTATTTTTAAGAAAACTGAAAACCCTAATTAATTTAACCAAATTGACTCAAATAAAAAACATAATTGTTATCTTGGATAACAGTGTCTCTAGTGGGGATGTTGCACCCCTATGGTGCAACGAAGAACTAGCAAACTAGCTGCCTTATTGGAAACTGAAAACTGAAACTTGATGATATCATCAACAAGCTCTTATGGCCTTCACTTCAGGCTCAAACATGTTGAATAGATCATCCACATCTGCAATTAGGGAAATGAAATATGGAATATATACAATGGTGTTCCTTCCAGCTGACTGAATCGGGAGGAATAATGCTTGAGAAACCTGCCATTGATAGGTCCTCCTTTACACAATTGACCATCCATTTCTTGCAGTATAAAAATTTCATTTCCATGGTAGGCTGAGATCTTCTATGGCCATTTCTAGATGTTTTCAAACTTGCCACGTTTCCCTTTATATTCTATCTTAGCCTCCCACTTCAAAACTACATCCAGAATATTGAAGTTTTCTTCTTTTGTCTTTTTGTCAAATGTCCTTTTAACTTTGTTTTGTGATTGTTGATAATTGGTGTGTACTTCTTCTCTTTTTTCTTGCAAATAAATCAATTGTCTAATCCTCCTTTGAATTGCATTTGGTTCTTTCTCCAGCCCTTGTAACAATATCATCATTGGGACTCCAAGAGATCTAGGAAAAACAACTCCAGTCCCATAAACCAGCTCATAAGGAGAAGTCCTTATGGATCTTTTAGTGCAAATTCTATCACCCCATAAAGAGAATTTAAGTTTCTAGTGCCATGACCTTTTGTTTTCTTTCAAAATTATCTTGATAATTTTGGCTAGGATCTTGTTTGATGACTCAACCAAGCCATTACCTTGAGGGTAATAGGCTATAGAGTGACCAGGGGTGATATTATACTGGTTGCAAAAACTTACCAAATTATTTGAGTTGAAGATGTGGGCATTATCAATGATGATTTTCATTGGACAACCAAATCTAGATAAGATGTTATTTTCCAGAAATTGCATGATTACTGAATTTGTGGTTTATCTTTTAGGAACCACTTCAATCCACTTTGTAAAATAATCAGTGGTTGTTAGGATCCACCGATGCTAGACTGAAGATGCAGGATGTATCTCGCCAATAAAATCCAACCCCCACTGCTGGAAAGGAGCTTCTACCACTATGAGTTTCAAAGGCCCATGGGAGAAAGTTTCTCTTTCCATTAAATATTCTAAATTCATTATAATAAACAACCTTCTTATACACATATTTGAACATTGAAGGCCAGTAAAATCATGCTCTGAGTATTTTATTCACTATTTCTTTCCAAATAATGATGACCCCCCTAGTCACCCTTATGAAACTCTTCAATCACTTTCTCAAATTCATCTTCTAGTAGGAAATTAAGAAGTATTCCACTTGTGTCTTTTCAATACAAACTTATGTTCAAGATGCAGTACGTCACAGATTTCATCTTAACAAATATGGATTTTGAATTTGTTAATTCAGGAGGAGCTTTATGATGTTGTAAAACAAAAAAGACATCCTTATACTAGTCTGACAAAGTGAACTTTTCTTCAACAGGGATCAACTCTTCATCTGCAATCACATCTGAAATTTCTGCTATAACATTCATGTCTACATAGTCAAAATTTGATTGAGTCATTAGTTTTACTAGTCCTTGTCCTTTCACCAATTTTGTAGGTCTGATCTCCAAATCATATTCCAGCAAAGTGGCAATCCACTTACTCCTTTTACCACTAGGACCATCTTGGGTTAATATATCTTTTACTACAACATTAGGTACAAAAGCAACAATGTGTCAATGGATGACATATACCCTGAAATCTTTAAGTGCCTTCACTAAAGCATAAAATTTCTTCTCCATAATGTTGTACTTCAACTCAGAATTCCCAAGTTTCCTACTGAAAAATTAAATAGGTTGTTCATTACCTTGTTGTTTTCTCTGCAACAATACTCCTGCAATTATATGTTCTGAAGCAAATGTAAAAACCAGAAATTCTTTTGAAAAATCAGGGTTTATGAGTACTAGAGCTTGAGTAAGAGCCTTTTTAATTTCTTCAAAATAATTTTTAGCCTCTGTTGTCCACTTAATATCAAATTTCTTCTTAAGCATCTTGGTGATATGATTCACAATTTCTGCAGAGTTAGGAATAAATTGTCTAACAAAATTCACCTTGCCTAAAAAATAATGAATTTATATTATGGTTCTCGGAAAATCTATCTTCTGAATAGAAAAAAATCTACTTGCATAAATATTAATCCCCTCATTTGATATTATATGACCCAATAAATTTTAGGTTGTCAAAGCAAAAACACTTTTGGTGGGGCTTATAGAAGTACCAAATTTTATGCGTTTTTGCAAAATATTTTCCAAGTGCTTGAGATGTTCTTCTTCTTTCTTTGAGAACACAACGATGTCATCCAAATATACAATGATAGACCTTTCCTTTTCTTCAGCAAATGCAATATCCATGGCCCTCTGAAAGGTTGCCCCTGCATTCATGAGTCCAAAAGGCATCTTTGCATACATAAATGTTCCCCAAGGCGTTGTAAAAGCTATATTTTCTTGGTCATCTGGATGTACCAATATCTTATTATAGCCTGAGAAACCATCTAACATTGACATCCTTTGTGATCCTACTATGTTCTGTAGTATGTGATCCATCTTAGGAAGAGGATAGTTGTCTTTTAGTGAGGCTTTATTCAACTTTCTGAAATCAATACATATCTTAATATCCCCATTTTTCTTCCTTACAAGTACCAAATTAGCCAACGAACTGGAAAACCTCAATGGAACTATGATCTTTTGTTGGCAATATGATGCAGAATGTTGTCCTTGATGGCAACCCACTGAATGAAGATGAAGACAAGAGATAGTTGACTTGTGTTGTCCTTGATGGCAATCCACCTGATGAAGTTATTCTTGACCTGATGGACTTGATAAATGATGTAAATCTGATATGAAATGATGTTTGGTAGCAATATGATGCTGAGTGTTGTCCTTGAATGGCAACCCACTTGATAAGTGTGCAGAACCTTGTCTATCAGCCTGATGGCGAAGCCTACTTGTAAAGTTTGATAAAGTTGTGCTTGATAGAATATGGTTTGATGAACTAAATCTGATGTATCTACAGTGAGTACAGAAGGCATTGAAGAAAGGAATTCAGCATGTGCTAAATCTATGATGAAAAGAGTATGTCTCAAGGCATACACAGATCTGTCTAAGGGAAGTCGCGTATGCACGCGGAAAAGAACGTGACAAGTCGCGTATGGGCAAAAGCACTCAAAAAGTGCAAAACCAAGGGTAACCACCATAGTATTGACCCATTGTATTGGGTAATGATTCGTCTAAATGACCCCGTCCAGGAATACCATTGGAAGTAATGTAGTTTTGGGCTCATGGTATTGAAAAAGGGTAAACCTATATAAAGAGAAGAAATTCATTGTGCATATCATGAGTGTGGGTGCAAGATGTCTGAGCTTGAATGAATACTTCTCTCTGAAGTATATCTGAATGGAAAGGGTTATATTTGAATGATAGATCTGAATGCATGATGCACCATGAAGAAAATGATGAAGAAGGGTATCTAGATTTGAAATGTATTTGTACTTGCTAGATCTGTTTATGGAATGATTAAATCTGAGATGAGGCGAACATCTGTCTGAAGTAAAGGGTAAAATCTGTGTGATGTATCTGTTCTGAAGAATTGCAATGACCTAATGTACGAGAGGGCAAATCGCTGGTTCGCCGCGAGAAGGGCACGTATATATGCGGCTTAATGAAGGAGAAAGCGCGTGCGTGAAATTAGCTCTATAATATATCTTGAAGTATACAGCAGTTTGTATAGCGAAGGCGCGTATATACGCGGGCTCGGTGAAAGTAAGCGCGTATGCAAACTAGGGTTTGTTGAAATTGAAATTTATGCGAGATGTTACGCTTTATCTTGCGATATTTGTTTCGATGTGTTGCGCATACATCTACTTGATGATCGGGTTGTCTGAATTGTTAAGTTTGAGCTTAAATGTGTGGAGTGGGTCCAGTCTGAAAATATGATGAAACGAGGCCTGCAATTTGTGCTCTATTGAAGTTGTTTGGATCCAGTGTGAAAATCGATGAAACGTGGTCCATGGTGGTGCTGAGGATTGTAGCCTTCAGTCAGGGGGTTGTAGTTCCCTTCCAGGTGAGGCTGGTAAACGAGATCAGGGGGTCGTAGCTCCCTTCCAGGGGAGGCTGGTAAACGAGTCAGGGGGTTGGAGCTCCCTTCCAGGAGAGGCTGGTAAACGAGCGCAAGTGGGTGCACAGTGACAGATGCGCCAGCACATATGTTGTAAGATGTTTTCTCTACAATAAAATATTGAAGGCTGAGCAACTGCAGCGGTGGTTTTCTCCTGACTTGGGTTTCCACCTAAAATCCTGGTGTTCATGTGTGATGCTTATGTGTGATGGTTTATTTTGTTCTTACTGCACATGTTTATTGTTTATTTGAACATCTAATGAATGAATGATGGAATGATATAAGTGAAGAATTAATGGCATAATTAGATCTCTATGTATACGCGAGTTTTATGAAGCATATCCGCGTGTATACGCTAGTTGGCTTCAGCATAGTAGCGTATGGGTTTTTAGAGAGTGAAAAAGTAAAAAACTTTGATAAATTCCTAAATACTGATTCACCCCCCCCCCCCTCTCAGTATTTTTCCCAACATCTTTTCTTCAAACAACTTTTTAATCTCCTTTTCAATCAATGGAAGAATAAATGGATTGATTCTCTTTATCATTTGTTTGAAATTATTTTCATTTTTATTTATTGGTATTGTATGTTGAATGATACTATGATCTTATCTTTTCAAATGTGCATAACTCCATGCAAAGAAATCTATGTATATCTTCATCAAATCAACATATCTTTGTTTTACCTCAAAAGAAATGATTTTGGATAGCTTGACACTCTTAGGATTTTCTGTAGTACCAAGGTTACAAGTTTCAACCTCTTCATCATCATATTTCATCTTAGGACTCTTGACTACATCATTTTGGTCAAACAATTTTTCAAGAGGAATAAGACCTTTAAGAATACAGTTGTTTTTCAGCTGGATGACTTCTGTACTGGATTTGGTTTCAGCAAACATGTTTTGCTGGTCAACTTGAATGGTTTCAAAATTTTATTTCAACTCCATAATTTTTTTTTACTTGTTGATCATTTTAAAATACATGCCATATTTTTATGTTATCAGGGATGGTTGGAATATGTCTAATTTCAATCTCATATTTCTTGCTGTAATGAATGGGAATTGTAAATATACTGGTTGAAATAACCAAGGTATCTACAATACTATTCCATTCTCTAGGCTTGATTGTGAAATTGTATTCTTCAAAATTTTCCAGCATTTCAAGAATCAAATTTTGGTATTCTCTCATTCTAACATCTTTAGTTTGATAGGTGCCATTTAATTGTTTGATGACTAACTCAGAATCACCAAAGACTGAAATTTTTTTAACATCAAAGTTTTGTAAGACTTATAAACCCAAAACTAGAGCTTCATATTCTGCCATGTTATTTGTGCAATCAAAATTGAGTTTGAAAGAGAAAAAAATATTTTCATCTCTTGGGTTGATAATCCAAATGCCTGCAACAGCTCCATATCTTCTAGTAGCACCATCAAATCTCATGTGCCACTAACCTTCTCTATCAATTTCTTCAATTTTTTTTTATTTTTGTTTTTTGATTTTATGTTTCACCGATGATTTCATTGAAAATAATGGAGGATCCTAACTCAATTTACACTACATAAACTGGGAAATTTTGAGGTTTTTCTTTGTTGCTGACCATATGTGCCATCCTAGACTCTCTATGCAATCTCCTTTTCTCACCAAAAATAGGGATAGTGGCATAGGTTATGTCCATTTGCATGGTTCCCTTGATTTTGGCAGCCCATGATCTAGATAAAAGCATGTTGAATTTTCGTGGAATATCAGCTACAATTATGTTCATCAATACAGTTTTAGAAAGGACTTGAGTTAAAACAACAACCACATATTTAATTAGACCAATACATTGAACCCTCTTAGAATCAAATGAGAACAAGTCTTTGTATGGTCTAGTTATGTCCAAACCTAATCTCTCCATAATGACCTTTGGCATTAAGTTGTGAGATTCCCCTGGATCTAACATAGTAGTGTGTAATGCCATGTCATGAATATTTAAGTTCACACAAAATGGTGGCACTTCTTCATTTTTCTCATCTTCCACCCTTGGTCCTAATAATATGGTAGGGTAGTCTTCTTGCAAATTTAGAATATTAGAGGGTCCAGCTTGAGTGTTAAGCATCTTCACAATTTGGCTTATGTATTATGTGACCTTTATTATTTCACCAAGGGGGACAATAATTTTAATTTTTGAAATTTCATTTTCTAGGTTGAAAACTGGTTGCGTATTTTCAATTTCTTTCCCAGGAGCCTCTTTCTTCTATTCAACACCCTTTGGACCATATTTCTTAGGCTTATTTTTATTGGCCACTATAGGAACATTTCTATTCCTCAAAATATATTTTTTCTGCATAAAAAAAATAGCATGTTGATAGCCTTTCAAGCATTCTGAATATTTTTCAATTTTATCCTTACACATGTCATTGCTAGATTCATCATGCTCATCTTTCATTAAAAACATTCCTGTTTAAACCTCATCTAAATAGTAAATTATATCTTCTTGATTTTCTGGCTACATCTCTTCTTCATCTACAAGGTTTTGCTAGAAAGGGGCCTAACTTGTTTATCGAGATGATTTCTCTATTATCTTGCTCTTTTCTGAATTTGAGGCCATGTAAAACATGGATTTCTGATTTGTGTTTCTAGTTGTGCGACAAGAGGAGGATTGTTTCCAAGGTCTAGTCTATCCATAAGTCTTTCCATGGTTTTCATCATAGTGTCAAATTTCACATCTAAAGATGTAGATGGTTGTTCTTCCTTGTTTACTCTTCCTTTCCCACGCTTTGAACTTTTTTTTGTAGCCATGTTAACTTCAACCTTAACAACATCATTTTTCATATCCTCCAAAGTGGCAGACTCCCTCTCTCTTAGAAAAATGGAAAATTCATCATCAAAAGCTTCAACATAATGAAATTGGATAGCCCCTAGGGGAGGTTTTATATGACAAGGAATGGGATTATAAAATTTCTTGAACCTTTTTGAAAAATCTTGAATTGACTCATTTCTTTCTTTCTTCAAATTGTTATATTTAGTCAAGGCTTGGACAGGATTTTCCTTACTTCCCCATTTCCTTAAAAAAAATTCATATAATTGTTCCCAATTTTGTATACATGTTGGGGTTAAGGCTTTAAACCATTTTCTCACTTCACCAATAAAACTTTGCACAAAAAATCTCATTTTAACATCTTCGTCATCTACCTCCTATAGGTCTATAAAGTCATTGAATCGGTCAACATGATGTTCTGCAGTGATTCCCTCCTCACCTCAAAAGGGTTTTATCCTAGTAGAATACCCATATGGGAGATCATGAAGTTGAGTAGGCAAAACAAGAGGGGCGTATCTAGCAAGGCCTGCAGGAGGAGGAGGAGGAGGAGGAGGAGGAGAAGGAACTCCTTCCATTGTAGGAGTGATAGAAGATGTACTAGAAGAAACTACAACAGAGGAAGTAGCTATCAGACTAGTAGTAGTAAAAGCAGATTTGATGTTAGGAAATTCAGTTACAAGAACCTTCAATTCAGAGATAAAAGAACTCGACTCAGGTAAAGGGACACCAGCTCTTATTTTCAACAGGAATTCAAATGGATCAAGCTCTTTTAATTTTTCTAAAGATTCATGTTCTAATGATAATTCTAATGTGAAAATTTCCCAAAACCTTTCTTTATCTTTTTCTGAAACAAAAGATGTAGTTGCAATCCCTAATATTTTTAGATCTAAGACAATTCATTTCAATTCATTTTATGATTTATATCTAAAAAGTGTTTTCTCAAAATTTTCATCAAACTGTAAGTGTTCAATATTTTGAACACCTCCAGAGGGTAAATATGAAGCTCTTAAGAGATATGAAGTACTTTATTTTGAGGAGCTACCAATACCTCTGAGAATTTTCTCTGGATCATCAACTATGTTTGGTGGGTCAGGGTCTGGATTGCTCCTTGTATGAATCGTCTTGGAAGAAACCTTTAAGTTGAAGATGTTAGTGGAGTCACCAAGGTATAAGTACAACCTCGAATTTTCTGATCTCCTGCTACCTTCAAGAGCTCAGTTACTTTGAAAAGAATCACTCAGGATGATATAACTTTCAGACTCACGGAAGACGCACCAAAATGTTATCACTAGTCTAGAACAAGCTGGGTTGTGTCAACCTCCAACCAAGCATATCTATTTCAAACAAAATTTTAACTTGAAGTTAGCCCTTCCACTCTAAGAGGGCTCTCTTAAAATACCTATAAGATTCTCAATATAAAACTCAAAATTTCAGAAGGCTAACTCTGTACTTTTCATGTGATTTTTGCAAGTGAAAGAGTGTGATGACTGCCACCATTGGGAATGGATTCAACATAAGGAAATCAATTACAAAAAAATGATTTCATGGAAGTTGAGGCAATTTTGGCTATAAATGGTGTGAAACAAAACATTTACAGTAAAAACATAGCAAATGAAGGAAGTTGGAGAATCTAACATGAATTCCAAGTAATCAAATTTCTATTAAACTAATAACAACACATAAAACATGAAGATACAACATATGAGTTGTCATCGCTCTGTAATTCCGATGCTGAAAACAGAATCTTGGAGGCAACATCAAAATCACTTCGAGCCTAAGTTCTATCCCTCCTATACCTGGAGATGGATCTCTCTGTTAGATATAGCTTTGTTGATTTGGACATTTTAGGCTAGCTATTAGTGCATAGAGGTTTCCAGAAGAGGGACATTGGGATATGGAGTCAAACAGGTGTAAACAGATTCAAATGGATGAATAACCAAAATCATGTGTACCAGGCTAGTTATCCATGTCAATGGATATCTACAGATCATGAAATGGAAAAGGAGAAGAGGTTAAGGTTCAATGGGAATGCAGAGCAGACCTTCTCTAAATTCTACATTCAAATTTCATAGGAAAACATAGATACTATTTCAAGACTGAGTAGGGTGCCCGATGACAAATCCTGAACAAAATTTTCTTATCCACAGTAAGAAATAAAGTAAAGGTGGAATAAAGGAAAGTAGATAACATGAAGAATTATATCACCATTAAAACATAACACAAGAATCTAGAAAAATCAGTGTCCTTTCATTCATCCAAAAAAAGTTTTTACAACCAGAAGAACCTTTACAATAGCTTTTCTCCCTACAGTTCCTCCCTATACTGTAAAATGGATGCAGTAATTAACTAAAACTTAAGTCGTTTACTCTATCCTCGTCAGAGATCTTCATTAATCACATTCAAGCCAAAATTGGACAAGTGGAACCATGCAGGCGGTGATAAGATAAATCTGGTTAAAATGGTGGTTGTATTTACTATAGAATTATGTTATTGATTTCAGAGTGGTCAGAATCTAGCTAGTGTGATGCTGAAGAGGCAACGACAAAACAACACTGACATCTGGCTCTGCTTCGGTGAAAAACGGTTTTTGGATGATCTGATCTGATTGTTGTGTTGGCTGTCATGATGGCCATTTTCTGTTAAACTGGCTCTAACATTATTACTACGTCGGTTACTACTGTAGTAGAGTTTAAAATAGAAAACCCATTGTTTCATTTAAAACATTATGAAATTATTCAATACACCCTTTGGATAAGATTGGCAGGGAAAAGCGATGTGGAGCAATTGCACAGGCAGGAGCTAGTGTAGCAGGGGTGGCAAGAGTGGTGAGTGTACATGGAGCAGCAGTGGTAGTGGTTGACGTGACGTAGTGGAGCAACGGTGGCGAGAGTCGACGTGGAGCAATGGATTGGTGGATGGATGTGGAGCAGTGGTGGCGTGAGTGAACATGGAGCAATGGTGGTGGGAGTAGTTTTGCTGTGACAGGAGAACGGTTTTTCGGGGGGGTGAAAAGTAGCAGAGAGGCACCTCATAATGGGAACGATGGTAAGGGATACTGCCCATTTTGGACACCCACCCCACCCCCACCCGCCCCCTTGTGGTTAAAGCTCAAACACTGAGGGGGGCGTGAAATGTTATGTTGATCATTGGATGGAAGCGGGGTACGGTGGATGTCGGGAAAGTGTAGGGAGTTTAAAGAGGTGTGATTGGACGGTTTTTTCAGGTAGCAGAAGGTCCGCGATGCGATGGGGAAAGGGTGACGGGGCAGGGAAATGGGTCCCATTATACTGCATCTGCAGTTGGAAGCGGAAAATGAGAATGTGAAATGGTAAAAAGTGCGAAGTATCCTCTGATTTCCATGTGGGTGTAGGAATGGTGACCAAAACCATTCATTTCAGACCCCCCAAATAGTAAATTTTGAATGGTGGGGGGTTTAATATGGGCGAGGAGATGACAGTGCTCTCTATGATGCGATGAGATTATGAATGGAAGGAGAAAGGTTTATGTCATAAACATATTGCCAATGGTAATATAAAGTTTGAAAGGCTTGCATTATGGTTTTGAAGGATTAATGAGATGGATAAGCACTAAATAATATATTTAGGATTAGCTTGGTCTATATCGAGAATGAAGTAGGTATCCATGTATTAGAACTAGGATAAGTTCTAAAGTATTTTTCCAAACAATTCTTTATGCACCTTTAACTTGTAGTGTGATTTCCCACCTAGGAGAAGCCATTCTTTGCCTCTTTTGACCAGTAGATACTTCTTGGAAATAGATGGCAGCCATGGAGTATTATTTTCAATATAAATGAACTGAACAAAAATAATCAGTCACCTTGAGATTCTGTAAATTACAGGACCCTAACAATGGCTCCATCTGGGGATTGTAGCTCCTTCAGGAGGTGTCAAGAACATCGTAGAATAGTGGCCTGATCCATTGAGGTGATCGCAAATCTGCAACTTAATCCACTACAAAACCTCTGTGGCTGAAAATATTCACGCTGAAATCAACACTCTCTACAACCTGTAGTCTTAAACACACTTGAACTGAAAACTAGAAAGCAATCTAAAACTAAAACTGGAAAAATTACCAAAGTACTGAACTTATTTGCACACCTACCTACTCTAGTCTGAAAAACATTGTCCCATCAAATAATAATCATATTCCCAATGTGACCAGTCAAGCAAAAGACTGCATGACTAATTCATTTTCACCTTTTTGAGTAGCCTGAAAAAGGAAAATGACCACTCCCATCTCAATTGCTGTTGAACAAAAGTGTTCAATTTTTTCTTTAAATATTTCAATAATGCATTCATGTCATAACATACTCCTTATTTAAATGATTCCAAGAGTTCAGTAAAAAGATCTTGGACAAACACTTGGTATTGAGGATTCAAATGACCATCTTCATCTAGGTCTACTCTTGGTTTCAATCTATTATGCTTAGGATCATCCTGAAAGAGAATATTTAAAAATTCGTCATGATTATTTGATACAACATATTCATTGTATATCAATACGTTATCCTCAAGAAAATATGATATATCTTGACTAATATGGCTAAGTTTTGTCTAAAGGTCATCATCTTGATGAGCGAAAGTAGTTTCTAGCAATAAGCCTTCTTGAGAATGTAAAACAACCTCAACATCAATATGTTCTACATCTTTTTCTTCATGAGGAATGACTTCAGTTCATAAATCAATATTAGAACAAATAGAATTGATCTCACGATCATATAAATATTGAGAGGTTGGCTGCATGCTTAGAATCTGATTAATTTCTTCCTCAGTTAAAGGAGGAGGTAGTATCTGTTTTCTTTGGACTGAACATAAATTGTTTTCTTTCTCTCGTGAAGATTGACTATGATGTTGAATGTTTTCTTTAGTTTTGTACAAAGGATCAGATGAATTATGAGTTGTCTCCAAAGAGATATCTTGTGGATCTACTTTCATTTCTTGATTGCTTTCATATTCAACTAAATTCTCTTCATCGTTATGACAATTAAATTGAGAATTAAATCCATAAATTGCTTCTAACAAATCCGCATCATTCATGTCTCCTAGATCTTCATCAATACTTTCAAGGTATTGTATGAGATCCTCAAACTGATCATAATAGTTTTCCACTAATCACAAAGATGGGGAATATTATTTATAATGCTCATAGTACACTTTGTGGAAATATTTTAAAGAAAACAAGCTACCAGGGTTTAAACCTTCATACTAGTTCCTCACTTTTCCTTCTAATGTTTTAATAAACATCTTCATGTGACAATCCTCATGCCATTCAACTTTCAACTTCCATGAATGTATGCGAAACTTAATGAGATGTAACAAAGCATCATCAAATTCTCATATTAAAAAATAGGAATATTTCTTTGCCAATTTACCTGAGGCATTTTGTTTGGGAAGCATGGAATGTAATCTTTGTTCATTGGAGAATATCTCCTTGCAATTGATCCCATGTTGAGCTTGTGGAGTAGCCAGTGAATCTCTATTTCTATATTTTATTGCCAATGGAGTTCCCAGGTGAATGGAACAACCTTCTGGTGTTTGCATTCTGTTCACCATCAAAAGTCAAAACTGAAACCTAAAGTGCATTACTGGGGAAAGTCCCCAGTATGGTCACCACTATGTTAAAGCTCCATAATTCTGAGACTGAAGACAGAATCTTGGAGGCAACATCAATATCGCTTCGAGCCTACGACCTAGCCCTCCTAGACCCAGAGAGGGATCCCTCTATTAGATATAGCTTTATTTATTTGGGAATTTTAGGCTAGCTATTAGTGCATAGAGGTTTGTTTGAAAATTTGTGATTGAGACAGTAGAAGAGGGCCATTGGGCTATGGAGTCAAATAGGTGTAAACAGATTTAAATGGAGGTATAACCAAACTCATGTGTACTATACAAGGTAGCCATATGAATGGATCTCTATAGCTCGTGAAATGGAAAAGGAGAAGAGGTTAAGGTTCAACGTGAATGTAGAGTAGACCTTCTCTGAATTCTACATTCAAATTTCAGAGGAAAACATAGATACTATTTCAAGACTGAGTAGGGTGCTCGATGAGAAATCCTAAGAAAAATTTTCTTATCCACAGTAAGAAATAAATAAAATGTGGAATAAAGAAATGCAGATAACATGAAGAAGTACATCACCATTAAAACATAACACAAATATTTGGAAACATCAGTGTCCTTTCATTCGTCCAAAAAAAGTGTTTACAACCACAAGAACATTTTAAATATATTTTCTCCCGATAGGTCCCCCTATATTGTAGAATGGATTCAGTATTTAACTAATTAAGGTTCAATGTAATGCAGAGCAAGCCTTCTCTAAATTCTACATTCAAATTTTAGAGGAAAAGATAGATATTGTTTCAAGACTGAGTAGGGTGCCCGATGACAAATCCTGAACAAAATTTTCTTATCCACAATAAGAAATAAAGAAAAGGCGGAATAAAGGACAACAAATAACATGAAGTAGTACATCACCATTAAAATATAACACAAAAATCTAGAAACATCAGTGTCCTTTCATTCATCCAAAAAAAGTGTTTACAACTAGAAGAACCTTGAAAATAGATTTTCTCCCTACAGGTCCCCCTTATATTGTAAAATGGAAGCAGTATTTAACTAAAAATTAAGTCAGTTACTCTATCCTCTTCATAGATCTTCATTAATTACATTCAAGCCAAAATTGGACAAGTGGAACCATGCAGGCGGTGATAAGATAAATCTGGCCAAAATAGTTGATGTATTTACTATAGCAGTCTGTTATTGATTGCAGAGTGGTCAGAATATAGCGAGTGTGATGCCGAAGAGGCAGCGACAAAACAACACTAACATCAAGCTCTACTTCGGTGAAAATTGTTGCTAGATGATCTAATCTGATTGTTGTTCTCGCTGTCATGATGTCCATTTTCTGTTAAACTAGCTCTCACATTATTACTGCGTCGGTTACTACTGCAACAAAGTTTAAAACGTAAAACCCATTTTTTCCTTTAAAACATACCCAAATGATTCAATACACCCTTTGGATAGGATTGGCAGGGAAAAGAAATGTGGAGCAATTGAACAGGAAGGAGCTGGTGTAGTAGGGGAGGCAGGAGTGGTGAGTGGATGTGGAGCAGCGATGGCGGGAGTGGTTTTGTTGTGGCAGGAAAATGGTTTTCGGGGGATGTAGGAGCAGTAGGTGGTTTTGGTGTGGGTGTTAGGGTTCCATTATTTGGCTGATTGGAAAGCCAAATGACAGTGTAACATCAAACCAATCTTTGGAGCCCAAGGACCTAGCCTTCCTGGACTCAGAGAGGGCTCTCTCTATTTGTGTTAGGGATATCTGTGTGTTTTCTTATTGTGTTCTGATTTTAGGCTAGTTATGAAGTAGGTTTTTTGGTTTTGGTTTTTTGGTTGTGAGGGATGAAACTGATCAAAGATATAAGATACGTAAAAAGATGTTAGATCAACTGGGCTATGGGGTTGAAGAGGTTAAGAAAGCTATCAGATGGTGATACAAGGTTGAAGGGCCGATTTGATTCAAGGTAGAAAGGATCTTTGGGGAAAATGGAGTAAGATGGACATCAAGTTTGTGAACAACAAAGGATTTCAAGCATAACTAGTTTAATAGCTAACATAAACATGGTAGGGCAAACCATTAATCATGAGAAGTGTAATTATAAGCTAATCAATACTTAGAAATAAACATTCAAGCCATGCATAGAGATATATAACTCTATAACTTTGGGAAATGGCTATCAGAATTTGGGGAAATACACTTAAGACAGAAAAAAAAACTCAAATCACTATGTCGGAACGCCTAAACACAGTACTTCAAGTTATTGGGCACTTTGAAAACAAGATTGCATAGTCTTAGGAAAAGGGAAAGATCAGAGCAAGACCTCTTTGGTTCAAACAAATGACAATCTAATCAGTCAAAGAGAAATTTCATGGATGGAGCTATGGCTAGCCATGAGTAAGCAGGGCATACCATAAATCATACTTAGCATGCATAAAAACATGAATGAAACAAGCAACAATATCCTTAAGTTATTAAAAAGCAATCAAGAATTCTTTAGTGTGACTAAGAATGAAGAAAACATGGAAGCTATGAAGAAACATGAAATTTGAGGTGCCTCCAAGGGCATGTCTCAAATGTGTTCTCTACTGTCCTATAGCAAGCAAGAAACATGGATTTATGAATGAAAACTAGGAAACAAAACAAAGAGAGAGACACTATACCATTCTACCAAGTCATGGAATCCAACAACAATCCTCTTTCATCATCCAAGAACATCCAAGAGAATATCCAAGAGCATGAGACAAGTATTTCTTCCAAAGCTTATATGACCATATATTTCTTCTATTCATCAATTTTAGCCTTGTTTACAATGAAAGCCTTTGGAATATATAGGCCAAAGTGAGGAAAACCTCTTACTTCAACTTGCAATCTCATTGGCCTATCCAAAATATCTTATTTTGTCCTTGAGGCTTTGCAAAGCCCAAGGCACAAAATATCTCATAAAATATCTAAAAAATGATAAAAGAGGGAAATAAATTGACTTTTCATAACTTCTCATGTGAAAAAATAGCTAAACGCACATGAGGAAAAAGCAGTTTTGAAAGGTTCAATTTTTACAAAAATACTCAAAAAATACATCAGCAAAAGGTCCCCTAACTTGCCGGCAACTTTTGGCAGCCTTCCCGATGTCAAAATGAGGCTCATGATATCTCGTTGGAAATATCTAAGTGTCTAATTTCTGAAAATGTTTATTTTTATCCCAACGGATCACTGGAAGTCCTCCAAAAACAGGCCTATGTGAAAAAACCCAAAAAATAAGCCTTGCTGATGACCGGGCAGAGTGTAGAAAAAGCGAGCATTTTTTGCCATTTCGGGGGAGAAACTGATCTTCAAATGTCCTGAAAATCTCTGAGTATGTGCTCCTAAAATTATGGCATCTAATTATATCATTCTCATCCTTTGATGATCCCCCAAAATGAAATGGCGAAGCCCATGAGTTTTGGCCAAAAACCCAAAAATGACAAAAAACCAAAATATGTTGAAATTTGCCCAAAATTGGTGAGCATGACCCTCAGGGGTTTTCAGCAACATGTTGTGAAGAAGAGGCCAAAATATGAAGTCCTGAGGTGTCTTTCCTCAATTTTTGTGCCGGGCGCTTCCCTTTAGCCTCCTTGAGTTTTTCTTGAGCAGCCTTCAACTTGCGCCGGGCAAACTGATTTAACTTTTTATAATGCCCCGTCATTCTCCTTTGAAGTTCTCAATCCCTGTTTTCCTTCTCCAATTTCTTCTCCAAGTGGTCATTGAATCTTTCAAGCCATGCCTCCCTATTGTTCTCTATCTATTTTTCGAACAATGCAGTGAGAGGGGTAGATTGGAGAAGGGCATTTTCCTCTTCTTTTTGCTTCTCAAGGGCCTTTTTTAACCCCATGGTTCTTGGCCTCTTTCACCTAGGCTGATCTTTGCCCTCACTTTAATCGAACTCACCCATGAGTTCTTCCAACCTCACTTGGGCTTTGGAGGCCTCCTTCTTGTATTTGATCGCTCATGTCTCATAAACAGCCATATGGACACTCATTTGCTTATTTTGGATTTGCAAAAATTGATTGAAATTCCTAGCTCTATGAAGATCATCCTTCAAGGCATCAATTTGGATTTCTCTATGGATCAAGAGGTTCTCTAGAATCCGGGCCTCATTATCACTATCATCGCTCTAGATTTGGATGATTTCGAATGCACTCTCCTATTCATGACTGCCTTCTTCCTTGCCCTTCCCTTTGCTTTGGGTGGCTATTCTAGTTCTCTTCCTCCTGGGAAAATCAATCATGGGCTTCTTGGGCAATTTTCCTTTGCTTCGGAGGGCCCTAGTCACATTTGGAGTGACAACTCTAGGCACCCTTTTCTTTGCTATCCGGGGCTTGGCGACTTTCAGAGAAGAGAGCATGGCCCCTTGCCTCGGAGAGGCAGCTAGCACATGCTCCATGGGTTCCTTACCTTTGTCACTTTGCCCTTTTTCTTCTTGAGGGTGCTGTCCCTCATGCTGTGGCTGATGTGTAACATGTTGTGGCTACCCCTGTTTATCACTCTCATGTTTCTCCTATTTAGCACTTTCATTCCGCTCCTGTTCCTCCTCACTGTGATGCTGCTGTGTGTCATCTTTTGACTACCCCTGTTCATCACTTTTATACCTTTATTCAACATCTTCATGCTGCTCCTATTCCTCCTCACTGTGATGTTGTTGTTCAGTCTCTTTTGGCTACTGTGTGTCATCATAAGGCTGCTCACCCTCATCATAAGTCTACTGTTCTTCATCTCCTTGCTACTACTCATCATCATTGTGATGTTGATGTTCAACGCTTTCTTCCTCATCCCCTTGCTACTGCCCATCATCACTTTCTTCTTTTTTCTCATGTCCTTCTTCCTCCTTATGGTCACTTTCTTCTCCTTCTTCAGGCTCCTTGGTTTGTTCTGTGGTAAAATTGAGCTTTTTGGGAATAGGTCTACTAGAAGAAGGCGAGGGATGATGAGTAGGAGGTGTAGGGGATGTATGAACTGGAGGGACAGTGGAGAAATTCGGATGGGTGATGAAAGTATCCCAAGAGACCTCTCTCTTTTCAAGATGATGAAGAATAATGATTTTAATGAGAGAGTGATGGAAGAGACATGCTATTTGTTGTGAAGGAGGCTTCTTCTGAATAGTGGATGCCATTTTCTCAATGCTCTTGTGTAAGAAGAAAGGAAGATTTAGCTGCTTGGTCCTTGTGAAACGCATGAGAAATCGAATGTGATAAGCATAGATTCGGGATAATCTTCCCTCACAAGTGAAGTATTTCATGATGATCTTCATGAGGGGGGCGTAGCTGGTTAGAAGATATGAGAAAGGAAAAATAGAAGGACATGACTCTCTGTGCTTAGGATTTAGAAAGGGCTTGTAATCTTCTGAGTTCAAATGGCTTTGTTTAAACCATTTCTCACCAACATAAGGGATTTTAGTGGCCTTGGAGATGGACCTTGGAGAAAATTTGAAGTCAAGGTCTGCCAACTGGAAATGCTTGTCTTGAAACCTTAAAGCACAAAGATGTGTCAAAGGAGAAAAACTCTTCACCTCTTGTACCCTTTGACAAAACTCTAAGCACCCGACCTCATGGAAATTGAACAAGATTGATGGGTGGGCATTCACTTCTTCAGTGGAAGTAGGATCAAATCTCTTATGCAATCCACTCCTACTATCCTTCCTGGGAGGCATCTTGTTCCGGATGCTCTCTGCAAAATCAAACTGCCTTAAAAAGGTTTTCAAGAATGTTTTCTCAAAAAAAATTATGTCTTCTTTTTCAATCACTGTTTGATCAAGGCAAATTTGCCTCAAATGCTGTGTGAAATGTTTTCTTTGATATTAGGTCTTTGCTCCTCCCAAAACACTGTCTTTCCCCTTTGTATGCCAATCAACAAATAATTTTAATAACAAGCACACAGTCAACTAAAAAGTATACACAGTCAAGTGATTTTCGGTGTTTGGGTAAGATCACAAAGCTCTTGGTGTTTAGGTGTAAGCTAGGTAGCCTAGTATTTAGACAGAGGAAAAATACTCCTCTCAATCAAAACACCCTCCTTGTATTCACTATTTCTCACACACAGGTAAACAACAACACCTCCAAACTGATATAACTGCTTTACTCACTAAGTCTACTTTATAGAACAAAGGAGGAAAAAGTGGTTTTTTCCTTTTTACCCCTCAGAGAGGACTTTTGAAATAGCAAGGCACTTATACAATGATCACTGCTGTTGAAGTTAGGCCCACTGCCTTGCTTCTCAAACCCTGTTTTTCCTCCCTTTAAACACTCCCTCCACCTTTCAACTTGTTTTGAGGGCAGTTTGTTAGGTCTTTAGACATCAATAAGAACCAATCATTTTTACTATGTCAGTGTTGGGCAATCATTGCCACTGTAAGCCCGGATATTTAAACAAAAATATCAACCCTTATTACCACTGCTTTGTTCCCACTACATACGGCTGACAAAGGTTATGGTTTTATCTCAGTTTCGAGGGTAGCTTTAGGTTCTTTGAAACAAGAATGACCACCTTTCTTTCAACCAACTGTAACAATAAACTTAAAACCTTTTTACCCCGACACACCTCGATTTACACCAAGAGTTTCATTTTTTTTTACCATCACTTAGTCTTTTGAAAAACATAGCATTGATCACTTTTTAGAATTTTTAAAATACCAAGGAGGCTCATAAAATACATCGAAACTCGATGGCAAGATTTTCTTGAGGATTTGAGCAGCTTTCAAAGCTTTTGGAGGTGTTTTGATGGTTTGAAACATGCGCGGCACGTTTACTAGGGAAGGTGCCACGCAAAACAAGTTGTCGGGTCACTGACGGGTGGTCGTGACCAGAGCCTACAAGCGCACCACGCGCTACTACAGGCACGCTATGCGACAGTGTAATCCTTTGGTAAAATTCCTCCTGAACGCGTCGCGCAACTCTACAAGCATGCCACGCAGTCTTCAAGCCCGAAACTCTGTGAATTTTCTGGAACACTTCTTCTCTGGTCTAGTGAATAGCAGAGGGGAGTGTTGTTTGCATTTTGGTAATGCAAAATAGATTAGAAACGGTCTCCTTATTCTTTTTTGAACGCAAAAATCCAACTACCCTTAAGTTTGATTTGTGAGGGTTTTGAAGGCTCCTTTCTTTAAAACCACTGCCTTTGTTTATTTGAAAACAAAACAAAAGTGATTTTGAATGTGCTATAAGGGGCCCATACTTTAAATAATGTTGGAAAAAGGCTGTTCATGCTATCTGGGCAGTTTTGGTAGATATGACTCTTTCCTTTTGTAATAAAAATCCTTCAAGGGTCAAACTCTTTTCACTGTGCTTTATTATTAAAAAATGAAACTCTGCCACTGCTGACCCTTTAATGACATCTTCAAAATGGGAAATCCGCTCAAAACGTACAAATGAGTGGTGAGGCATATTTTTCCATTTTGGAAGGAGATGACTTATCTCTTTTAAAACTTAATTGATAATTTCTTCTCCTTATGATTGTATCTACTTGCTAGAGGGAAACTGGCTCAAATCCACATAAGGACTGTAGATGTATTCTCCAAATGACTTTTTCTTTGATTGTGAGATGAAAAACAGTTGTACTCACCTGAGCTTTACTATCATTTGTCCATCAAGAGGGAATTTCTTTCAAAAATATTTTCTTTACTCAAAATGCAACAGCCAGGTATCTTTGATCTCTTTTATAAGGAGCAAGCCTTCATTTGTAGCAGTGGCATGCTTCAATGGTTTTGAATTTTGTTCCAGAATTAAAAACACATGTCATAATCCTTCTTACACTTTTATGACCCTGTGTATCTATTTGCAATGCCTTTTTGGGAGATTTAAACTCAAATTGCCTTCTGTCCACTATGATGAGTAATTTTTGAAAGAAAATTCTTTATGAATAGGAATAATAGTACCTTTTGAAAATAAATCATCACTCTTAGTGGTTTCCCTTGTACATGATGGCAAAGGTCAGTTTGGGACCAAGACCCTTTTGGCTCCTTTGGCCATCAGCTTAATAATATTTCTTCATTGATGATGAACCCATTACTTCACATTGTAACTAAATAACAGAGGAGCTTCTGTAAACAATTTTTAAAAGCACTACTGCTCTTCCTCTACCTTTAATCATCATTTTATTTTAGAAACCTTCAGTTGCTGTCTCACTGTACTTCAAAAAATTTCCTACAGTCAGTGCAATTCTTAAAATCCATTGGCCCTCTGCTTATAGATGAAGGAGGTGCTCTTAACCCTCTACTTATAAAATGAAGGAGGTTCTTCAGTCATCAAACCCTCTACTTACAGATGAAGGAGGTTTTTCAGTCATTCCATCTCATCAGCCTTTAACAGTGTTATTTTTCCTTTCATTGTCTTGTCATGCTTTGACTGTGATCGCAAGAGTTTAATGAAAAAACTCTCTGTCCTGTAGCTGCATCCCAGGCTTAAAATCACATGAGAAGCAGTTGTATTCTCATGTGGAAACAAATAATGTCTCCTGGGAATGTTGGTATACTTCTGTTCTTGAAAGATCCATTAAAACACTATAAAACCACCTAAAATCAGTTTGACCTATGGTACATGTATTGCTGAGACTTGAGGGTTTATGAGTGGTGCGACCTAGGGTTGTAACCAAATTTATTTGTAGAATGGGAGGTCTGTTATGACTGGTCAATAGTAAATAGAGGTTCTTTGGATTTAGGATAGTTTTCCAAGGGAGAAATTCCTAAAGCGCCACTACCTAACTTAGGGGAGACTTCTTTGGACAGATTTGTATTGTTTTCTTTGGAGCTGATGGACAAGCTAGTATGGTTGAGGCTAGATAGGGCTTGATAATGAGGTTCATCTAGTCATGGGTGGATTGAAAAGGTAGGAGGGAAAAAAATGTTTATGGGTGTTTTCCAGCTAGCAAATTGACAAATTTTTAGATCAGCTACTAGAAAACTTGACTTGTTATAACTAGTCATCACCAACAAGTGAAAAATACTGATGACTAACAGTGGGGAGGTGCAAAGTAGCACTGACGCACCACGTAGCAAGAATGGCAGTAAGGGATACCTGAAATTTTTGACCCCGGCCCTCCATCCGTCATTAAAGCTTGAAGGCTGAGGGGGGCGCGAAACGTTATGTTGATCATCAAATGGAAGCGGGGTACGATGGATGTCGGGAAAGTGCAAGGAGGTTAACGAGGTGTGATTGGACGGGTTTTTCGAGTAGCAGAAGGTCCGTGATATGATGGGGAAATGGTGACGGGGCAGGCAAATGGGTCCCACTATACCCCATCGGTGGTTGGAAGTGGAAAATGAGAATTCGAAATGGTAAAAAGTGCAAATTATTCTCTGATTACCATGTGGGTGTAGGAATGGTGACCAAAACTATTCTTTTCGGGCCCCCCAAAAAATCAATTTTGAATGATGGGGGGTTTAATATGGGCGAGGATATGATGGTGATCTATATGATGCGATGATATGATGAATGGAAGGAGCAAGGTTTATATCATAAGCATATGGCCAATGGTAATATAAAGTCTGAAAGGCTTGCATTAGGGTTTTGAAGGCTTAATGAGATGGTTAAGTGCTAAATAATATATTTAGGCTTAGCTTGGTCTATATGGAGAATGAAGTAGTTAGCCATGTATTAGAACTAGGATAAGTTCTAAAGTCTTTTTCCAAACAATTCTTTATGCGCCTTTAACTTGTACTGAGATTTCCCACCTAGGAGAAGCCATTATTTTCCTCTTTTGACTAGCAGATCCTTCTTGGAAATAGATGATAGCCATGGAATATTATTTTCAATATAAATGAGCTGAAGAGAAATAATCAGTCACCTTGAGATTCTGTAAATTACAAGACCCTAACATGAGCCAAAATAGAATCTCAGGTAAAAAAGATAGTCTGTTTCAAATATATATTAACTCAAGATTTTTTTTTTACAAAGGTGGTTCTCTCACATCATCCATCAACCCCTTCAAAGTGAAAAAATTACACATATATAGAGTGAAGTCCCCATTACAATGATTTGTCACCTGGGCTAGAATCGATGCACAACTAAGAGACCTATTTCTAATTGATTTACAAAACATGGAGCATTTGTAGGGATATTTTTGTTTCAACAGAATTTGAATACAAAAAGGAGTCTCTTATCATTTATGAACTCAACAAATTCTGCTGATGACCCTCATCAAAATTCAACCAATATATTGACTGTTCTGGAATGTTTTGTACTAGAGTGTTGATGTGTTGGAGTGTTGAGCTGGCTGTCACATGGATGCTGACCTATCTTCCTAAAAAATAGGATTCCATGGGTTGAATATTTGAACACTTATAATAGTTGTAATCCATCTAATTATTTTTTGTATGATGTCCCAAAAACTAATCAAGGCTACATTACGTAGAGAAAAACAGAGTTAGGTAGTTTTCTAGAGACCTTTGGTAGCAAATTCCAAAAAAAAAAAATTCCGCTATCAATCTGACCTTTCTGACAGTTTAGGGGTCTTAATTTATGTTCATTATCTAAACACATGCCTTTAGCACTCCCTAAATAAGATTTAAACTTTTTGTTTCCTCCATGAAAAACTACAGCAATTCTGTAGCAAATATTCACCTTCAATATGGGGAGTTCCTACGAAACTGTCAACTTTATGAGATTTTTCCTTTTCATGATTTCTTCCACCTCCATGTCATTTCTAATAGCCTATACAAGCCTATATTGTACTAAAAATATTGGTTAAGTACATAATAGGAAAAAATAAAGAGTTTTACGATGTTCAAGGAGTGCCATTTATTTCAACAATAATCTTGAGATTTCTCGTTGCAAGTTCCACTTTGATCATTGAAATTTGAGTCTCTAATTCTTTGACTTGTACTTGCAAATTTTTCATGTCTACTTACAAACAGTTGTTCATTATGCACAATTGTTTCATCATTCTATGCAAAGGCAGAGTCCTCTTCACCATTTTTATAGCTTCTTCTCCAATATTTTCATAGAAATCAAGCATCTTTGGTATATATTCTTCTAACTCCTTAAATAGTAATTTATATTTTGTCACCTCCTTCCTAGCTTACCTCAATTGTTCTTGTAAAACATCTATTTCATTTTTTTCTTGTACGGGCTCTTTGCCTTTCCTTCTCTTTGTTGGATCTGTTTTTTTTTCTGAAGGCACTCGAGACATATTTTCAACTTGTTGCATTGATCTTGTAATAGGTTTCCTAGGTTTGAAAACAAAACCTGATTCCTCTTGAGTGAAATCTAATTTCTTGGCCCTCTTTCTCTTCTTTTGAGTTTCTACTTTTGTCACACTTGTACAGACTGCAATTTTGGACTTTCTTCAATCTCAATGTCCTCTAGGATATCAAATAGCTTGCCCTTCCATTTATTATAGCTTCTAGTCACCCTCCTCTCAGTGCTTGTAGAAGTATTTACTACAGGTTCTACTACAAGCTCTATTTTAGGTTCTTCTTCATGTTGCTTTTCTTCCCTAGGAATTATTGATTGAGACTTTGGATTTTTCCTAGGGGTGGCAGTATCTAACTCGTAGCCACTTTAAAATAGGAAGGTGAGTCAATCTCCGTTCAACCTATTTAACTCTTCTTCAACCATCAATTTAATAATACCATGATGGAAAACAAAGGTATTGCTAGCATCAGGGTTGGCTTGGACTTTGCAGCCATATTTCCCAAACTTCTAAACAAATAAAAAGGAATGCATAGGGGGTTTTTACCGGTCAAATGTAGTAGCAATTTGAATTGGTATTGGTAGACCATGTTGAACCTGCCTTCACATGTGAAGTACTTCTGGATGACCATAAGGATTTTAGAAAAATTTTCTTTGAGGCAAGTTCTAGAGATGCATACAATCATATCAATCCCTTTGTGCTCTTCCTTAAGAAATTCATCACAATTTTTCAATTGAAACTTCTACACTTTAAACCACATTTCTCTAGACCTAGGGATTTCTATAGCATGAACAATGGTGTCAGCAGTTTAACATGCCCAACTTAGACTCTTTCCTTGTGAAATCAATATCAAAATATTTGGCAATTTTCCCATGGTAACTCTACAACTCTTGACAGAAACTAAGCAACCAACAATGGAAAATTCTTGAGTGAAAGTAGGGTCCTCATCCAATAACTTCATATTCATTGGTTCATATCTTACAATTGAACCTCCTTTATATTTTTTTTCCTGATTTGTCATGGCTTCAACATGTTGAGAGTTGCTTGCTGCCTACAAATGCCCCTAAAGACAACTAAACCTGTAGAAAATTAATCAACTCATAAAACACTCATAAAAAATTCCCGAGACATAGAACTGGAGAAAAAGGCCACAACCTTTGCCATACTCCTCACATATTCTTCATTATTAAAATAACGTTATAATACAAATAAATAGATGATGAAGTTGTCTCAAGATAGTGCGTTTGTCTTGGAAAAATTGGTTGAGAAAATATCTCAACCACACACTAATGTGGGAGACAAGTTAGGTAGGCCTAAGCTAACTCCTGATTAAGAGGAACCAACTCAATCTAGAAAATTAGGCATAAATTCCTAATTTTCAAGATTTAATTAATTTAATTATATTTTTCAATTTATAATTGTTTTTCTAACATGAGAGTGAGGCTAACATTCCCCCCCTCAATGATAAATCCAAAATAAGAATGAGGAACCATCTTCCAAGTTCTCATGTTGATCCTCAAAAACATTGCCTGAAAACCGCCAAAGATTGATGCCAAAAAAATTGCAATATGAAGAGACCATGAGTCAGATGCATGTTTGATTCATCTCCGAATTTCGCTTGAAAAATTCATCACGTGCCAAGCTGAAAAAGGATCCATCTTTCCTTTTCTTGAAATCAACATCTTTTTTCCACTTACAAAATTTGAGAACGCCCACTAGTGGATCTGCTCATGATGATCGCCCACTGCATGATGATGTTGATGATGTTAAAAACTCATTTTTTCTTTTTTTGATACTATCGGAAACTTCTCACTGCAGTTGTTGAAAATAGCTCACTGCTGCTTTTGCTATCGACTGCCCACTGGTGAATTTGTTGATGCCCACTAGCTGATGAAGATGGCCATTGGCTACTTTGTTGATTTTTGTCGATATTTTCAGTCGAACAACCACCTTCAATATATTATCATTCCCCCCCCCCTTTGTCAGCTGAAAGGAAAGACAATCATCTGGAAATTATTTCTGAATACCCCGCCTTCAGGTGTAGGAGATTTTCACTAGTGTAATCCCCCGTTCATCTGCATGAGAGTACCATGTTCATTTGGTTATTGGCTGCAATATGTGTGATTGAATTAGGTTCTAGAGATTATACAATTTTTTGACCATTGATGACCATTCCCAAGGATCAATCCATTCATAATTGATCTTTAACCCGACTTGTTGGTTTTGGTTGCAACATTTCTCTAATAAATGATTCGGCTTGCCACAATGGCGACAAGGATGGAGATCAAAACAATGATCTTCCATATGACCTATTCTTTGACAATGTGAGCATTTTGGTTTGAATGCAACTTCAGTTTGTGTGCATGTCTTTTTGTCTGCAACTTTCGCAGAATTTGTTGATGTGATTTGTTCAAGAAAGCCTTCACTGATGAACTTGATGGGCTTTGAATAATATGGGATATGCAAGTTTTCTTCATTTTTGTCATATCATCATCCTCGTCAATTTTTGTTACTTCGAATTTCTTCCCATGGCTTAATGATTGGCTTGGAAGATAGTTGAACTTGGAAAACATTGACACTTGAAGTTATTTGGATGAGAGGCTTGGAATCATCATTTTTATATGTATGGGTGAATGGCTTGGAAGCATCACTTTTCTGTTGAAACTCATTTCATTGTAGTTGTGACTCCAATTGAAGGAACTAAATTACTTCATTTGTCTATTGTAGATGCCTTGAAATATCAACAAGAGTTGATTTACTGATTTGCACCATGTCTTCAGCACTTGATAGGATCAAATTGTGAAGAGCTTGAAACAACTAGATGTGTTTCGCCAAGTGAACTCACTCGCTTCAATTCAAGCTCGCTTGTCTTGAAATTTCTCACTTGATTTGAACTTTTTGGATGGAATTCGATCGCTTGATTTGAATGACACGCTCTCTTTCTTTGTTGCTTGAATGGCATGCTCACTTGTACTCGCTCGCTTGCGCTTGCTTTCAAAACTTGTTTGAGTTTTATAACTTGCTTTCTTGAACTCTTGAACTCATGCTTGCTTGATTTTGATCTCTTTTGATTTCTCCACTGGCACTTTGTACTTCCTTGAATGTACTCACTTGATTGTGCTTATTTGAAAATGAAGGGTGCCGAACACTATAAAAAATGCACCCAAAAGACAAATGACAAATTCAAATAATATGAATCAGTTGAAGACTTACTTGACTTAATTGTCTTAGGTTGACCACCTTATCAATTCAAACTTGGGTGTCAGTTTCAACTGAGAATTCACCCATACAATTCAACTCAGTTAGAAAAATGTTTAGCTACAAGTGATACAAAAACTGTTGTTGATGTCATCTTGTCTTGGAATGCTTGATTTTGTAGCGTCTTTAACTTGAATTATTTGATTGAATGATGTGGAATGTGGTAGTAGAATACCTCTTTATCAACTTGATGATGTGTTGCACAAATGCATCTGATTGTTTGTTCTTGTGTAATTAAGCTTGATTATAGGAGCTAGATTACTTAAGTTTGATGACTTGTATACTTAAGCTTTCTTATGTGCATGTAGTTGTTTTTGAACCATATTACAAAGAGAGTGTAAAAAAAACTGGACACAAGTCATGCGCATGCATTCAATACAAACGGTGTACCTAATATCCCCTTATTCAATTTCGGGGGGATATAGGACACAAGCACCATCAAAACATTATGTTTTATTAAGTTTCAAGGTACATCAATCTTTCATCTTGATGACATCTTCGTTGAATCTTCTCAAGCACAGATTGTGAGAACTTCTTGGAGGCAAATTTTCTTCAAAAAATTGGATGGATACTAACTCAACCTCCAAGAAAAAACTTTACTTTAATGAGATTCCCTTTAAAAATCACTTGACTCCAAATATTACAAAGCACTTATTGCTCCAAATTTCCAAATTGACATAAAGAATTTCACTAAATCATTTCAAAATTAAAAACCAAACCTTATTTCTCCAAATTCCAACTTATTAATCCAAAATAAAAATTGTACCTTATCACTTCATTACAAAATATTCAATTTGCTTCCATTAAGAAAACAATTTTATGAAATCACTTTATAAAGTGAATTGTTTTCCAAAATCACATTTAAAACACTCCTTATCACCTTTCAATTATCTTATCACTCCAAAAATTTTATGATAACCTTTTAAAGAATGCTTTTACATACTTCCCATTATTCCCATTAAAATAATTATGAGAATTTTATGAAGTCACGTTTTCCTTACAACTTATGCATGTAAAGATATACTCACCATTGGCCTCTATGTATACAAAAATATACAAACCATACCATATGTACCATATTTTTTTACCATACCCACAATGTGTAATGATCCTTCATTAATTGATCCAACGCTGAGACATCAACTAATCCAACGCAGAGACAATCCTTTAGGCACACCTCATGCCACGTAATCAAGTTCTTAGGTCCTTTGACTGTGTTATAGGAGACTGCAACTTTTTATGATTTTAATGCATGGAATCCATGCTCACCACACCATCCTTGAGAATTGAGGAAGTTTTTTTCTCCAAATTTGAACTACGAAACGCTTCCACAACAATTCTTCAACTAAGATCCCAACAATGCAAATAACCAGAAAGCTGCATTAGCAATCTGGCCAGAAGAAATTTCGATGCCAGATTCTGGTGCTGGCACATGTGAAAATCCTGAAGAATATTTAGACAAGAAACCCATCAAAGTGAATATATAAAAACAATTCTTAACCCAAACAAACCACCATAACCATGACAGAAAAATTGCAACACAGTCTGATCCACCGAGTTTCAATTCGCCCTTTCGACAATGCATTTCATTGCGTCAAGACAATTGCTTTCATTCATATATTGGTGGTGTTAGTCATCGGTAAATTTTACCTATTTAGATGACTAAATTCTTATCCTATATTTCTAGAAATAAAATTCAAGAATCTCGTGAGTTCTAGAAATCTCACTGCCTTCATTACCCTTAGGATAATTTTCTCACTGTTCTACTACTCTACCAAGGCATGGCCAATCTCTCACTCCTAGAAGACCAAATTATGGACTTATGTCCCTCATTATCACTATGTTTTCCACCTCTTACTTTACCACTCTGTTTCTGATTTCCTAAGCCTTCTACTTTTACACCTTGATTTTCCATGTAGCCCAAACCTTTTCCCCTACTCACCAAGTGCCTCAAGCAGTGGTGATTTTAAAACTTCCTTTCTAGGTTCTTTAGGTAAATCAAAGATTTCAGTTTCTTGGATGACAATGCATAAAGAGTTGTCAAAATCTTGTTTTACACCTCCAAACCCTTATTCAAGTTTTCAGTCAAACACCTACTCTAAAGGACATCGCAATAGGTCATTTAGGGTCTCCTAGATTATGCATTGCTTTGGTTTCCTAACTCACTATTTTTGCATGTGCCCAAAGATGAAATAAAATGAAAAATAAGGTGAGATCATGATTAACCAAGGGTATCAAAAGTACTTCAAGGAAGAACCTCCTATATTAGATCATAAAGTCTGCAAAAAGACAGTAGCCTATATTGAAGCATTTCTGCAAGAATGCTTCATAATGGTTATAAGCAGAAGAAAGGAAAGGTAAGAAGCTAAAAATTCTCAAGGACATCCACAGCAGAAGAGAAGTAACATGCCTAAGTTCATAAAGAGGATCATGGTTTCATGAGTAATTGGCTATAAGGTGTTGCCCAACAAAAATCCCATACAAAGGATCATGAAGGCAGAGGTACATAAGCACAACTGTGCATAAATTAAAGATTCATTGAAGCAAGAAATAAAAGTGAGGGGCCTCCTTGATGACAGTAGGCAAAGATTAAAAATGATGTCAAGAATGACTTATAAGTCTTATTTAGGCACACTACTTCACTACACCAAAAGAATAGATTGAAAAAAGTATCAGTGTGAAAGAGACAAAAATCTCCAGTACAGTCAATATCCATCAAAATGGTCAAAGAAAAGAGATCATAGGTTCAAAGTGTCAAAATGGAGAAACCAAGAAAATCATCAGTTTGGTGAGTAAGTGGCTAAAACTGCCAAAATTCCAAAGAATGACAAGGAAAACAAAAACAATGTATTATGGCACCTGCAATAAACAAAAGTGGCCAAAGGAAAAAGGTGTGTTTGGAAACATCCAAAAAAGGTCTTTTTGCTTAAAGTCATCTCCTACACAAAGAGAAAAATAAATATCAGTAAGGGTAAAAAGACCAAAAGTAAACATTAGTCAAGGTGGGTTTTCATTTCTAATTTTTCAAAGGGTATAAAAAGCCTAAAGTTGTCATCACTCAAAACCATTTCTTCATATGCAAAAGAGTGGAAGGTTTTCAAGGAATTCAAGGTTTTTGACGAAGTTTTTGGGGAAAAAAACCCCCACGCTGCACTCATGAAAGGATGCACTATGCGCCTATGCACGTTGCATGCACATTTTTGAACAGGGCATTGCATGTCTGTGTAACAACGTTATGCATAGGGCCATAGCCTGGCTCGACTACGTGCACGCCAGCCCGGGCGCTGTCCTCATTTGCGTGCAGGAGATGCCTGATAGCTTCAACAGCGTGCACAAATGCCCGTGCTACGCTCCTGCCGACGCTTCGTGCAGAGGCTACCCGACCCGAAAATCTGCATTGCATGCCCAACTGTTCAAATCTTGCCTTTCACCTCATGCAAGAGCACCCGAAAACTCCTCAGCTACGTGCTCAACCATTCAAAGTTTGTGTGGCAGCCCGTGCAGGGTCTGCCACGCTATGTACCTATGCGTGTAGGGTCTACCTCACTACGCACTTGGGCATGCAGAGGACCCGACACCTCATGCAGAGGTCTCCCAAACTGCTACAGTCCTGTGCGTTCAAGGTTGCCTAGGAAGACATGATAGCTCGTGTAGGAGGTGCCCGACTGCCCCATGTTGCATTTCTGTGACTCTTTGCTTCAAATATAAGGTTTTGAAGGTATTTTAGTTTTTTCCCTACCTTTTCATACTATTTGAAGATGAAATATTAAAAAAATGTGAAGGGTGAGCTTAAAGAGAAGTTGAAAAAAAATTGAAGGGAGAAAGGTTAGGTCCCCATGGTTGCAAAAATTGTTGATTCAAAGGGAACCCATCCATTTACATAATAAGAACACACTGAGGCCCAAATTGGTTTTCTTCACCCATCCTTCTCCTCCATTTGCAGTCACCACCTATCTCATTCTCATTAACCTCTCATTTTCCCTCTCCATGTCATCTCCCAAGAAGATCAGGGTTTTCTTTTCAAAGGCAAAAGTAAAGGGAAAAATGCCTAGAGAAGGCAGTGTTGACAGTGGTGAAAGAGGCCAAAGGCCTAGAGAAAAACAGATGAAGGGTGGGAAAGCAAATAGGTTTGAGCCTGTAAACACTAAATAATTTACAACCTCTCCTACTAGAGTTTCATATTTCCAAGAATTAGGATGTTATGAGTTCTGTGAGAAAGTGCAGGGAGTCCAAATTCACCCTCAGTTGACCAAAATTTTTATCCTTAACCTCCATGACCACCAAGAACATCTAGCTGGAGTGAATTTTGAGCTGATCACCAATGCAATCTCTATGGCCACTTGGATACCTTGCATGGGAGAAAAATGGTTCAAACAGGTGTATCTGGACCTAAGCAATTATCAGCCCTTCTTAAAACCAAGTTACCAAGCTGATTGCAAAACCATTTTCCCCTTTTCTCATTTGTTGGATAGGTATGCTCCTTTAATGAAAATAATTATGAAATACTTCACCTGTGAGGGTAGGTTTTCTAGAATCTATTCCTACCACATAAGACTACTTATGCATTTCACTAGGGCCAAGGTGCTACATTTTCCCTACTACCTTTGTAGAAGTATTGATAAAATGTCATCCATTATGCAAAAGAGGCCTCCCTCACAATATATGTCAAATATTTTACACCATTCCCTCATCAAAATGATTGTCTTACACCAATTAGAGCAACAAGGCATCCCATGGGAAGTTTTCATCACCCATGGTGTTTTCACAAATCCACAACCTCTTCCTTTGAAAAGTTTACCCTCATCATCCCATCCACATTCCTCCACTCCTCCATCACCCTCCATTGACCATGATTCATCCCCTTCCCATGAATCATCTCCCCAAACAAACCTCCCTCTTTCACCTTCTCCTAAAAAATCAGAACATGAAGAAAACAGTGACAAAGAGGAAGAAAACGGTGACCAAGATGAACATGGCAGTCAAGAAGAAAATGACAATCAAAATGAAGAAACAAATAATGAGGGAGAGGAAGATGAAATTGAAGAAAGTGATGACAAACAGGAAGATGAAAGTGAAGAAAGTGATGAGGAAGAAGCAAAAGAAGAAAGTGTTGATGAAGAAGAAATTAGCGACAAAGGCAGTGAACCAAAAAGTGAACAAGAAGGCAAAGGAAATGAGCTAGATGAAGATGAGGAAATCAATGATAGCCCAAGGACAAAGGCAGATTTTGATGAGCCAAATAATGAAGGTAAAGAAGCAAACAGTGAGCACAATAGCAGTGATAAAAGGAGCAATGACAAAGATGAAAATAGCAGTCAAGAAGAAACAGAGTTTGAAGAAAATTGCAGTGGGAAAAACAATGAATACAGTGGGAAAATTAGTGTGGGTATAGACACACATAATGAGGAAGAAAGTGATAGTCAAAGTGAAGGAGAAATTAATGAAGATGCCTCTGACAGTGACCCCACAAAAAATGCAAGAAATAATACAGAGAATGAAGATGCAGAGACAGAGACAGAGTTTGAAAGTGAAGACAGTGGGCCAAATAATGAAGACATTGGGCCAAATAGTGAAGGGGCTAATGACAGTCATAATGAATAAATCCTAATGACTGATAGCCCTAACAAAAGTGACAGCAGTGATCCCATAACCTCAAAAGGCAGCCAAGTGGATGAAAATGCGCCAAGCAGTAATTATGACACCTCTAACCATGACAACAAAGAATATTACAATGTAGAGGACATGGAAGAAGATGATAATGGTGAAGATCAAGGTAGTGATACTAGCATGGGAGAAAGTGAAAATGCCTCTCAAGAAATAAGTCTTGATATCACCAAAGATGAAGTGAAACATGTTAAAACTTGTACTCTCACTTACCAAAGAGGATCAAGGAAAGTGTTTACTGCCTCTAAGAGGCATTAAGGGACCTTGACATCTACTTCAGCTCAACCACTGGACAGAGGTAAGAAAAAAGTGGAAGAAGAAGAGGAAGATCATGAAAAAGAAAGAGAGTTTGAACTTATTCACATAAATAGTGATGATGAGAATGAAACAATAATTTCAAACTACCTCCTCCAAGACAGGAATGCACAAATAAAGGACTTGGAAGCTGAATTAGAAATAACAAAGGATGTCATTCACTTCTATCAGATGCAAAGCAAGAAAATAAGTGCCCATCAGGCCATCCATGAAACTAGAACACTTAGGTATCGGAAAGAGGCTCAAAGGGCACAGGTGAAGTTGGCAGAATTCATGGGCACTTATGAGGAGAGTAGTGATGAGGGAGGTCAAACTAGAAGGAGACCTAGAATTATGGATCTAAGGAAAGCATTGGCAAAGCAGAGAGAAGAAGAATTAGCCCAACCAGAACAAATTTCTCTCTAAGAACTCCTTGCACTAGAAATTGAACATGATAGGAAATCATGGCTTGAGAGGGCTAACATACACCTTGAGGCCAAGATAGAGAAGGCAAATAAAGACTTGGATTCACAAAGAAGAATGACCAAGCATTATGCCCAAAGAAACCAATTTGCAAGGGAAAAACTCAAAAAGACTGAAATTGAGATCCAAGCACTAAAAAGAGAAAAGAGCCAAGCTAACCTTAGTGTTTTAGCTCAATCTTCTCTACAGGTCTCCCAAGACCCATGAGGCATACTTCCACCAAATTTGGGAGATTTTTGACAAGATTTTGTTTTTTGCAAATTTTGAGGCTAGGAGTGTAGCACACCTAGTGCTATGCTCTTTTTCAGCGCATATTAAGGAGGAAAGGCTTGCATTTTTGGGTTCCTCATCAATCATATAACATGCTCAGAAAGTTTCAGCTCAACTGGAGTTTGGTCCCTCAAAAGGGTCAAAAACTCTCACTTTTTAATCATTCTACCTACTTTTTAGGACATGTGTTGTGCTCCTACCAGTCTTGGAATTTTCAATTTTTGGGTAGGTTTCAGAGGCCAGATTGGATAAACAAGGGTATATCTGGAAAATAGACTTCAAGGGATTTCCAACGAGCCATCACAGAGCCTTTTTTGACATTGGGAAGGCCTTCAAAACACTGCTGTAAGAAGACCCATTTTTCCTATTCTTGTGATGCGCTCCTGGCATAAGCTTTCATTTCAGAACACAGTGCTACACTCCTGTGGTTGAAAAGTAAAAATGTGCATTTGGAAAGTTTTAGAAGGCTTGTCAGAGCCTAAAGGTCAATTTCTTTGCTACAAATGGCTAAAAAGATATTTATTTTAGATATTTTTGTGCCTTGGGCCTTGCAAGGCCTCAAGGACAATAGAGATACTTTTGATTAGCCAATAGAATTCTAGATGCTCTTTTAGGTTTTCATCCTCCTTGATTGTTATATAGAGCATGAGGATTAATTGTAAGACAGGGCTTTTGATGTGTTTGAGAGAAATACATGGTTTTTGAAAGTTGAAGAGCAATTTGGTGTTGTGGAGCTTGTGGATGATTTACCTTGATTGATGTTGATGAAGGCTTGCTTGTAGGATCCCTGAGTTTAGTTAATGGTGATGTATCTCTTATTTGTTCATGTTTTCTAGTTAATAATATGTCCATATTTCTATATTGCAATAGATCATAAGAGTATAGGATGAGAAATGTTGTTTGAGGCACCTCGCTCCTCCTGTTTGCCTATTGTCTTTATGTTTTCTTCTGCTGGGTTAGCTTAAGGAATCCTTAGTTGCTCCTTAGGCCCACCTAAGCTTATCTATTTCATTATTGGATTAATATGCTAGTTTACAAATATGATTCACAGTAAGCCCTGCTTGTTTGATGCTATCTAAACTCTATCTTGAAATCTCTCTTTGATGTATTGATTGTTAAGTTAAGCCAAAGAGGTCTTCTTTCGATCTTGCCCTTTGTATATGCTTATCAGTTTGCCTCAAAGTTCTTTATAGTTTAATGAATGATGTTTAGGATTTCCCTCTTCATTTATTGATGCTATTTGTCTCTTATATGTTTTCAAATCTTGAAAGTAGAATCATTGAAGTTAGATAACTTTTCTTGCTTCCTTGGTTGCACTGGATTGTTTATATTGAATGTTTACTTGTTTAAATTATTGTCATTGAGTAAATGGTGTGCCCTATCTCATGATTAGTATCTTTTCTTATCAGTATTCAAGACATTCTTGTTCATAGGTAATTGACAAAGGATTCTTACCTGCCCTTTTCCCTATCTTATTTTCCCCAAAAATTAATGTTCATCTCACCTCACACATAAACTTAAAGATACATTAACTACACTAGATTGGCCCTGTGATGTACCCCGATTTACTATTGAGATATCAATGATTTCATAGACTCCATATCCCAATGTTTGACAACCTCTCATTCAACTTATCCTACTCAATCATCTTACCTCAACCAACCATACAAACAAACCCTACACTTAACAACTAGCCTAAAATCAACCATCTAAAGCGAACAAGTTTATATCCTTCACACATAATAGAGAGAGACCTCTCTGAGTCCAGGAAGGCTAGGTACTAGGACTCCAAAGATTGGTCTGATGTTACCCTGTGTATTTTTTCTACTAATCTGCTAAATCACAGGACCCTAACAAGTGGATTCGTCCTCTTGGGATCTCCAAGAATATAATTATGTTTCTTATGTAACATTAGTTTTACACTTATGGAAATCATCTCTATCGATCCACTGTTTGGCCATGGTGCTGTCTGGCGATGCTCGGCTCATGAATTGATACATAAACTTTAGCTTGATCACGTACCACATGCTGCACATATCATCGATAGGTATAATATTCTCACACTATAGTGATTATTCATTCTAGTCGGTTTATGCAGATCAATATAGTCAAGGCCACACACAAACCTTTATGTAAAAATATAAGAACCTGAGAATTCCATACTCTAAGTACAAAAAAAATTATATAATGGCCATGTACATAGATTCTAAATCATTTATTTAAGACAAGAATGTTCCGATGATCTAGCTAAAACACATTCCAGGTCCAGCTTCATAGCTTGAAGCACACGTAGCAAAGAAGGGAACATGGTAAGCCTCTAAGCCATATGTAGCAGGAAGATATCGTCGTAAAAATATTCTGAAGTTGATTTGTTTCCTCCCATTTGCATCAATGGAACAGAACACGTTCTCGAAGGATGATGCAATGGAAGAGTGGTCCACAGATATAGCTACATGACTGCCCACATGACTGAAATTTCCATGATAATCAGAGCAATTGCTTAGATCGAGTATTGAAGGAAGAGAGAACGTTCGGTTCCATCTTAGACAACGGGAAAGAGAAAATGGGGTTTCATATTGAACATAGAGATGGCAGGTTACACCTCCAAGAACTCAGTTGTGGATCTAAATGAGTGTAGCCATGCCACCCGGTTTAAGCATCTGTTCGATCTTTGAAATAGAATTTGCAGCATTGATGCATAGGGATTTTGTTTTAGAGCTTAGAAGATCCTCAACCATTAAGCCCTGAAAAAATACCATGAACAACTCCACAAAAAATATGCACACTTTACTACTCTCACATCTCTACATGTTCAGATATAGCTCTGACACCACATGTATAAATTAATCAACTCATAAAAAATACTTGAGACATAGAAATGGCAGAAAATTCCACAACCTTTTCTATACTCCTCACATATTCTTCATTATTAAAATAATGTTATAATACAAATAAATATATGAGGAAGTTCTCTCAAGATAGTGCGTCTATCTTGGAAAACTTGGTTGAGCAAATATCTCAACCACACACTAATCTAGGAGCCAAGTTAGGTAGGCCTAAAATAACTCCTAATTACAAGGAACCAACTTAATCTAGAAAATTAGGCATAGATTCCTAATTTTCAAGATTTAATTAATTTAATTATATTTTTGGATTTATAATTGTTTTTCTCACATGAGAGTGAGGCTAACATCCCCCCCCTCAATGATAAATCAAAATAAGAACGAGGAACCATCTTCCAAGTTCTCATGTTGATCCTCAAAAACAGTGTCTGAAAAATAGCCAAAGTTGGATGCCAAAAAATCTGCAATCTGAAGAGACTGTGAGTCAGCTACATGTCTGATTCATCTCTGAATTCTGCTTGAAAAATTCATCACGTTACAAGCTGCAAAAGGATCCATCTGTCCTTTGCTAGAAATCAACATCCTTTGTCCACTGACAAAATTTGAGAATGCCCATTGGAAAATCTACTGATAATGATCACACACTGTCTAATGGTGTTGATAATGTTAAAAACAACTCACTGTTACTTCTGATGCTATCGAAAAATGCTCACTGGAGTTGTTGAAAATTTCTCACTGCTGATTTTGGTGTTGATTGCCCACTGGAAAATTTGTTGATGCCCATTGGTTGATGAAGATGCCTAGTGGCTTCTTTGCTAATGTTTTCAAGACTTTCATTCGGACAACCACCTTCAATGTCATTGCCATTTTTCCCCCTTTGTGAGTTGAAAGGAGAGACAATATTTTGGAAATTATTTCTGAAGTCCCCCCCCTTCAGGTGTAGGAGAGTTTCACTAGTGTACTCCCCCATTTATCTGCACGAGAGTACCATCTTCATTTGGTTTTCGGTTGCAACAGGTGTGATTGAATTCGGTTATAGAACTTATACAATCTTTTGATCGTTGACGACCATTCCCAAGGATCAATCCATTCATAATTGATCTTTAATCTAACCGGTTTGTTTTGGTTGCAGCATTTCTCTAATGAATGATTCGACTTTCCAAAATGGTGACAAGGATGGAGATAAAAACAATGATCCTCCATATGATGTGTTCTTTAACAATGTGATAATTTTTCTTTAACTGCAACTTCGGTTTGTGTGCATGTCAGTTTGTCTGCAACTTTCGCAGAATTTGTTGATATTATTTGTTCAAGAAATCCTGCACTGACGAACTTGATGGATTTTGAATAATATAGGATATACAAGTTGTCTTCATTTTTTTCATATCCTAATCCTCGTTGATTTATGTTACTTTGAATTTTTTCATGTGGATTGATGATTGGCTTGGAAGATAGTTGAACTTGGAAAACTTCGACACTTGAAGTTGTTTGGATGAGAGGCTTGGAATCATCATTTTTATCTATATGGGTGAATGGCTTGGAAGAATCATTTTTTTGTTGCAAATCATTTGATTGTAGTTGCGACTCCAATTGAAGGAACTCAATTGTTTCATTTTTCTGTTGTAGATTCCTTGAAATATTAACAAGAGTTTCCTTGTTGATTTACACCATGTCTTCAGCACTTGATAGGATTAAATTGTGAAGAACTTGTAACAGTTGGATGTGTTTCACCATGTGAACTCATTTTATTGAATTCAGGATTGATTTTATTGAAATTTCTCACTTGATTTGAACCTCTTGGATTGAATTCGCTCACTTTATTTGAATGACATGCTCGCTTGATTTTTTTTCTAGAATGGAACACTCGCTTGTACTGGCTCGCTTACGCTTGCTTTCAACACTTGTTTGAGTTTTATAACTTGCTTGCTTGAACTCTCAAACTCATTCTTGCTTGATTTCGATCCCTTTCTTGAACTTGCTTGATTTCTTCACTAGCACTTTGTACTTCCTTGAATGTACTCACTTGATTGTGCTTATTTGAAAACAAAGGGTGTCGAGCACTGTTGAAAATGCACCCAAAAGACAAATGACAAGTTCAAATAATATGACTCAGTTGAAGACTTACTTGAATTAATTATATTAGGTTGACCACCTTACCAATTCAAAATTGGGTGTTGGTTTCAATCGATAATTCACCCGTACAATTCAACTCAGTTACAAAAATGTTTATCTACAAGTGATACAAAAAATGTTGTTGATGTTGTCTTGTTTTGGAATGCTTGATTTTGTAGTGTCTTTAACTTGAATTCTTTGATTGAATGATGTGGATTGTGGTTGTAAAATACCTCTTTATCAACTTGATGATGTGTTTCACAAATGCATGTGATTGTTTGTGCATGTGTACTTAAGCTTGATTACAAGAGGTAGATTACTTAAGTTTGATGACTTGTATAATTAAGATTGCTTATGTGCATGTAGTTGCTTGTGAAACATATTACAAAGAGAGTGTCAAAAAAACTGGACACAAGTCATGAACACTCATTCATTACACACGATGTACCTAAGATCTCCTTATTCAATTTCAGGCGGATCTAGGACACGAGCACCATAAAAAAATTATGTTTTATTAAGTTTCAAGGTACATCAACCTTTCATCTTTACAACATCTTCATTGAATCTTCTCAAGCATAGATTGTGAGAACTTATTGGAGGCAAATTGTATTCAAGAAATTGGATGGATACTAACTCAACCTCCAAGAAAAAATTTTACTTTAATGAGCTTTCCTTTAAAATTCACTTGACTCCAAATATTACAAAACACTTATTGCTCCAATTTCCAAATTGACATAAAGAATTTCACCAAATCATTTCAAAATTAAAAACCACACCTTATTTCTCCAAATTCCAACTTATTACTCCAAAATACAAATGATACCTTATCACTCCATTACAAAGGATTCACTTTACTTCCATTAAAAAAACAATTTTATTAAATCACTTTATAAAGTGAATTGTTTTCCAAAAATCAAATTTAAAACATTCCTTATCACCTTTCGATTATCTTATCACTCCAAAAAATTTATGATAACCTTTTAAAGAATGATTTTACATACTTCCCATTCTTCCCATTAAAATAACTATGAGAATTTTATGAAGTCGTGTTTTCCTTACAAATTATGTATGTAAAGCTATACTCACCATTGGCCTTTATGTATACAAAAATAGATGTACCATACCATACATACCATATTTTTGTCACCATATACTTTGGACAATGTGTAATGATCCACCATTAACTGATCGAACGCCGAAAATTCAACTAATCCAACGCGGAGACAATCCTTTACGCACACCTCATGCCATGTAGTCAGGTTCTCAGGTCCTTTGACTGTGTTATAGGAGACTGCAGCTTTTAATGATTGTAATGCATGGAATCCACTCTCACCACACCATCATTGGGAATAGAGGATTTTTGTTTATCCAACGCTGAACTCCGAAACACTTCCACAACAAATATTCGATGCAGATCCCAACAATGAAAATAACCAGAAAGCCACACTATCAATCTGACCAGAAGGATTTTCCCTGCCAGATTCTGGTGCTGGCACATTCGAAAATCTTGAAGAATATTTGGACAAGAAACCCATCAAAGTGACAGTACAAAAAAAATTCTTAACCCAAACAAAGCACCATAACCACGACAGAAAAATTGCAACACATTCTGATCGACCGAATTTCAATTCTCCCTTTCAACAATGCATTTCATTGCATTGAGAAAATTTCTTTCATTCGTATATTGGTGGATCCGTTCTCTTGGGATTTCTAGGAATATGATTATGTTTCTTGTGTAGCATTCATTTTACACTTATGTAACTCATCTCTATCGATCCAATGTTCGGCCATGGTGCTATCTGGCGATGATCAGCTCATGAATCTTTACCAAAACTCCAGCTTGATCACGTGCCACATGCCACACACATCGTTGATAGGTATAATATGCTCACACTCGAGTGATTCTTCCTTCTAATCGGTTTCTGCAGATCAATATAATTAGGGCCACATGCAAAACTTTATGTAAAAATATAAGGACCTGGGAATTTCAAACTCTAACTACAACAAAAATTCTACAATGGCCATGTCCATAGATTCCAAATCGTTTATTTGAGACAATCATGTGTTGATGAGCTAGCTAAAACACATTCCAAGTCCAGCTTCATATCCTAGAGCACACGTAGTAAATAAGGGAACATGGTAAGCCTCTAAGCCATACGTAGCGGGAAGAGATCGTTGTAATAATATTTTGAGGTTAATTTGTTACTTCCCATTTGCATCAATGGAAAAAAACACGTTCTCGAGGGATGATGTTATGGAAGACTGGTCCACAAATACTGCTACATGACCACCCACATGACTAAAATTTCCCTGATAGGCAGAGCGACTGTTCAGATCGAGTATTGAAGGAAGAGCAGGCATTCGGTTCCATCTTAGAAAATGGGAAAGAGAAAATGGGGCTGCATATTGAACATAGAGATGGCGGGTTACACATTCAAGCACTTAACTGTGGATCTAAATGACTACAACCATGCTGCCCAGTTTAAGTGTTCGTTTGATCTCTGAAGCAAAATTTGCAGCACTGACACAGAGGGTTTTCCTAAGAGCTCAAAAGACCCTCGACCATTAGGCCTTGAAACAAGACCGTGAACGCCTCCACAAAAAATAGTCACGCTTGACTACTCTCATGTCTCCATAGTTTCGTATCTGACTCTGATACCACATGTAGAAAATTAATCAACTCATAAAAAATACCTGAGACATAGAACTGGCAGAAAAGGCTATAGCCTTTTCTATACTCCTCACATATTATTCGTTATTAAAATAATTTTATAACACAAATAAATAGATGAGGAATTTGTCTCAAGATAGTGCATCTATCTTGGACAACTTGGTTGAGAAAATATCTCAACCACACACTAATCTAGGAGCCAAGTTAGGTAGGACTAAACTAACTCCTAATTAAAAGGAACCAACTCAATCTAGAAAATTAGGCATAAATTCCTAATTTTCAAGATTTAATTAATTTAATTATATTTTTGGATTTATAATTGGTTTTCTCACATGAGAGTGAGGCTAACGAGACCCGCTTTGACAATGCTGGACTCTTCCCTAAATACAACAAGACCATCTACTATGACAGCAAACCAAACTTATGGCAGAAAAAGAAGTTTCAAATAACAACAAAACTGAGCTTATAACAACAAAAATGTTCTAAAGTGGAAATAAAAGTGATGTAGGAATGAATTTATATGGTTTGATAATTTTGGAAATGATGGATAAAGAAAAATGGCACGTAATCATGATCCACATGAATCTAACCACAACCTTTTTAAAAAATTTGTACCATTACCTTACTGTTACCACAACCATAGACTTTTGTAGCAGACAAGTGTTTGAGAAGGCAAAACTGATACGGAAGTGTCAAGAACTTCCATAGCAAACCCTCGATTTGTCTAACTAGAGTTTCTATGGAATTTTGTAAAATTGTCAAAATGCCAATTATGGCCACATAAGCCTGAGAGACATGTAATATTTGATTTTTCAACTTTATGTTGACACCGCGCTTAAAATAAAAATGAAGCTACAAGCTAACTATATGACTAAAATGACCTTTATTCATGTGATTATTTTTAAGAATCCCTAATTAATTTAACCAAATTAACTCAAAGAAAAAACCTAAGTGTTATCTTGGATAGCATGTTTGTTTCATGGTTTTCCTCATAAACTGAGCAAAATTCTATGAAATTCATTGGGAATTCATTCTTAGGGTGTCTCCTAGTGCATCTAGGGAAAAATATAACTATGGTTATCTCTGCCTCCTCTCGTTTCCCCTTGATTTGCATGGTATACATTCGCAATGCAAAGGTATGCAACATTTAACTCTTGAAATCATCCAACATTTTCCCTATCTCATTTTTTATGGATGAGGTAGAGGAAGAGGCACTAGCCAAGCCATGGTTAATTCTACCCTTTTTCCTTGCTTTACTAGAGTGGTTTTTGAACATAGTTTTGATGTCATCATAGGAAAACTGATAGATATCCCCTCGAGATAGCATGTTGAGTGTCTCCAACACTTCCTCCCTAATCCCTCAGAGAAGAAATAACTTGATTGATCAAGGATCAAGGGTGCAGTTGGCCCTCCTATAGTTAATTTGAAACCTTTCCTCATAGTCTTCTAAAGATTCATTAGGCCATAGGGTCATCCTAAATATTTCTTCCTTGGTTTATTTTGACCAACAATAATATTTGTACTTCCTATTGAAGGACTCCTGCATTTGGGCCGAGGTAGTGATGTCGCCCCCAGGTAGACCCATGAACTAATACAAGGCTGCATCCTTAAGGGTAGAGGGGAAAAAATTCAACTTTTTTCATATGAGGCATAGTCATAGGTCCTAAAAGCAACAACAAATTCAAACATGAAGGCATTAGGATCCTCAGAGGTTAGGCCATGGAAGTGTGGGAGGGAAGTAGGGCAGATTTTCTTCATCCTGCCTCCCCATTGGTTTATCTGATGGGAAAGATATAATTATTTTTTTTTTAAACCATATCTTGGATAGGTGAACTAGGTTCTTCTTATTCCCTAATAGTTTCTTAGAAAATTTCAGGATGTTCGCCTAGAGGGTATTCTAACTCCCCTATAGTCAGAGAGGGAAGATCACAGTCACTGAAGAAGAGTGAAGGTTGACTGTGTGAGGATGTGGGGGTTTTCGGTAGAAATTTTCCTTGGTTATCCTACTCCTACGAAGCATGAAAGAATTTTTTTTCTTGTTTTCTCTCACTTTTCAAAATTGTATGCAAATTTTTTTTTGGAAAACAATGCTTAAGCAGAAACATTCATCTACTTAGACACCTCCCCGAAAAAGAAGAAAAAAAGTGGTGAGCCCTGGTATTGCACCAAGAGTTCTAAAACTCCTAAGGGAAACTCAACTCTATTTATCAACCCTGGTTTTGTACAAACTTAAAGGTGACTGTGCTATATGCACAGAGGTGGGATTCTACTCATGCCACCCTCAACTAGGACATCTAATCAATAGTGCTTTAAGACCATTCCTCCTACTAAATTAGCGAATGAATATTCAATTTAGAAGCTACCTCTAGATAAAAAGAGGAAAAATCCATTAAATTCAGTTTGAAAATTCTATTGAAACAATTCACAAAAAGGTAAGAGTTAAAATACTTGCAGAAAGGAAACTACATTATCTTGTAATCATCTGTCTAGTTATCAAATTTGCTTGAAGAAAAGAAGATAACCAATCTTGAATATTCTATCAGACTATAAGAAAGAACCTCGTGCATCATCTAAATATCTCACACTTGCATGCAAAACATTGACCTACCTGTACCAATTTTGTGATGAACGAACTAACATTATTTTATTTTTGCAGTGAAGGAAAAGGAAGCTTTGGAGTGACCTAGGAGCTTCCCATGATGAGGAAATCATAGCTATGGGTCAATAATGTTCTAAAATATGTCTAACTACAGCAAGGATAAAATCTAGTGGGAGAATGAGGTCTTACAAGTGTGCTACAGGAGCCCTGTATTGCTACAGGAGGGCCTGTAATGCTACAGGAGGGCTTCTGTTATGAAACTAGCTCCAAAAATAGAATAAAAGAGAGATCAAAGCCTTAGAAATTAGCCACTTCGAGGTGGAAAACTACTTTACATTACTGTTACACAACATTTTTTCATTGTCCCTGCAATCCCCATCTCGCCCATTGGAGGGTCATTTATGTGACCAATAAGTAGTGTCATGCCTTAAAAAAACCATCACTGCATTCCTTTGCATGAGAGTAACATTCCTCTTGTTGACAATTCCCTGAGCAGGACTTTAAAAACCCTTGTTTTTGCCTTGGCGCGAGTAGCAAGTTACATTCCTGCGCTGAGCTGGAAAATTAACACTAAGCCCACGCCAGTTGGTGCTCTGTCCCAGTTAAGCACCCGCGCCAAGCTGTTTATGGAATGTTTTTTAAAAATAGAGGTGGAGGTTCTATTCCAACCACCTCGAGGATGAGTCATTGAGAGTGGTTGAACTAAAAAAAATACAGACTCCCTCCTTTAGTTAGTAGTTTCCACCTCCCTTGGAACTCTCCTAAAGGATAGGATTCCCTCCGACCTTTGTAGGGATCCTAACCTCCTCCTTTTCCTCTATAAAAGAAGCTATCTCTCTTAGTACAAGATAGCAAAATTGGAGAACTGATAATATAGCTGAATGACTAGAGAAGATAGATGGAAGGAATTACATTGAAGAGAGCTTGAGTCTATGTCTTCACCCCATTTGAATTCCCTAACGAGAATCTGAGACGCGCTTCGCCTAAACTCCACTGGAGGAGTTTGCGACGTCAAAGCATCGGTTGTAACTCTTCCTTCTATTCACTTATATACATGACTACTATTTGGTTCCACTATTGTGTTATGAAGTTTGCGTAATGTGATATTTTTAGCCCTCTTTGACTGGCTAATAGTTATGAGTGAAACTATGATGTCGTATGTTGTTCTTGTTTCTTGTTCTATGTGCAAGTATCCGGGTGTAACAGCGAACAGATTGTGATTTTCCAAGGCAGGAGCGAGAGGATACTACTCTTTCCACAACGACGACTGCATTGGATTCCAGGTAGGTCAATTTACCATGTCTCTTGTTCATTCATTAACTAGGAAGCAACACTTTAGCGTGTCCCTTTGTTTCTAGACCCACCCTAGGGCTAGAGGGATCGTCTCTATCCGCAGAGAGGATTTACCTATGTACAAAATTGGCTTCTCCACTGGGGACCAGTGCGAGTTTTTCGTTTCATCTTGTTGGGTCAGTTTCGATTATCAATTTCGTTCTCTGTCTTTTTCTGGTTTGTTTGCTTAATTTCCATCCTCTGATCAGCTCCAGAGTGTCAAGATTGTCCTCTGCTCATTAAGTTTTGGCTTTTCCTCCTTTTCCCATAGGTATCTAGTTTGGTGTGGTTTTTTTCTGAACAATCGTGCTGATTGGCGTAGGTTGCTCTTTTTGCACTCGCGCCAACCCCTATATGGCGTGGATTACAGCCTTACAGTCACGCCAACCCCTATAGGTTTTGGTTTGACCTCCTTAATGAGTCTTTTGGTCAATTGTGCTTTCTTCTGGGTGTGATTTAGCCTTTGGAACTATGTTGACTACTATAGAATTATTTCTTTCAATTGTTTGTCCATTTTCCTATTAATGTCATTTAAGGCCTTAGGGTTTCTAAGTGTTCTTGTACACTCAGCCTTCCGTTTGAAATGCAAGTCTCTTTGATTTTTGTCAACCTCGTTTCGTTTTGCGTCATTGCGTTGATTTTTTTCCTGATCCTTTTGAGTGTTTATTTTGGTTGAATGGTCTTTCCATTTCATCGATTGATCCTTTTGCTTAGTGCTCTATGCATCGATTACATTGCTTGTGTTGGGTTGATTTGGGAAATTCCCTCTATTTGATTGAAAGTTTGCTGCATTAGCTTGAATGTTTTTGTGTTTGTTTTGCTTTAGTTGAGTCATTCAATTTTAAAATCCCTTCATTAGAAAAACTCAAACTAGTGTTTATTTTGTTTTCCATTTGAATTAGTACATTGTGTGCTTTCTTCATTGAAAAATCAAAAAAATATGTTTTTCATTCTTTCGTTCCATCGAAATTGAAACATTCCTTTGCATAACTAGCCTTTTTCATCTAGGAAGGAATTTCATTTTCGATTTATTGCATTAGAGGCATTAGAAGTTTTCTTCGTATACTTTCTTTGTTTTTTATTATTTGAAAGATTTCTATCCTTCTTATAACTAGTATTCATTGAACTGAAATGATGTCCATTTGCATATAGTTTTCATTTAGGAAGTTGAGCTCCAAATTCGTTAGGGCCTTGAAATTGAAACATAATCCAAGATTAAATTTAAAATTTACTCAATGAACCTAAGGGAACATTGAAACCTAACACAACTTTTCTATTGGTCTAGGCTAGAGATGTGCTCCGACATCTTAATAACTAGTAGTTGTCGCTCGCCTGTTGGCTTCAGATAGCGCTAGTATGGACTTGTGCTCCCCGTATCGTCGAGTATATAAAGGGAGACCCCTCTAGGTTGCAATCCTTTATCCATAGGAAGCCGAGTCTACTGCCTTGTAACCGTGATACACGGAACACAACATTCAGGGAGACTACCTACATGTACGTCAAGTCCTTAGTCATTTCTGTTTCATTTGATCACCAAGGTGTGTATGGAAGTTCACGGAAACCTAGTACACCCTCTTGCTTATAATTCCTGAGTAGTCATTTCGATCTTTTCTTGACTCTTTAAACAAGAGAAGAGATCATCGAGCACTTTTCCTTTCATGCTCGTTTCAAATTTAAAGTGACTAGAGTCATCTTTTTCCTGTTTCTCGACTCTTAAAACATGAAATAGTGAATTTTGGTTTCAGTGTTATAAAATTAATCACCTACGATCACACACCTATTAAAATTTTATTACATTGGCCTGATTAATTTCCTTGGTTCTTGTTTTGGCACCTTCGATTAGTTATCTCTTTTCCTTCCTGTTCTGATATAGAGTCAAAGTTGCAGAACATCCAGTTTTTTCGTCCTTACTACCTCCTAGTGGTGGTTCTTTTCCGGACATTTCTTTTGAAACCCCTCAGTCCACTAGGTCTGTCGAGTTTTCGCAGCCTATTCTTCCGTCTGTCCAACCCCTTGCTACTCGATCTCCTCTTGACGAGCCAGTTGAGTTCAATTGGCCTCCTTCAAGTGCTTGTTCTAGTTTTGGGGAATAAGGATAATTTCCTCCTCTTTGTTGAGATTCAACAAGATGATGAGCTTAGTGAAAAGAGTCGCCTTCACTAAGTGGGCCCGCAGGCTATTTTTGGCGCAAGTCTATTTTTAGACTATGTCTATTTTTAGACTATGTCTATTTTTAGACATGTCAATCATATTTTAGAAGTTGCAGGATGTTATTTGTGGATGGTTGATCAAGTTGGAAAAATATATGAAATTATATTTTTAGAATATTGGGCGAAGTCTATTTATAAATCGTCAATCTAAAAATAGATGCATGTCGATTATTATTAGCTCTTAATAATAATCAGACTCTAAACAAATTTTTTTTCTCTTGGAGCACTTCAGTTCAGTGCACAGATGTGGAACATTAGCTGATAGAAGGAATTACGCTATTCCTAAGGGTTTATTGGAGCTATTGCATGGAGGAATCAGTTAGAACTCAAGTGAAAGAGTTATGACATAGTTGGAAGAAGTAGTTATGTAGTTGTATTCAGTTTAACTTAGTTAGACTCAGTTGAGCTAGTTGTATCTAGTCTAACTGATTGATACACTAGTGAGAGTGGAGTGAATTAATTATTTAATTAATTCATAAATAATAACTCATTAATCAACTGAACAATACAATAGTTAACTACATTGCATGGCAGTTTCAGTGGAGACCAGTGGAGAGATAGGTGAAAGGGCAAGATAGACTAACTGTTGTGACTATAGTGATGCATTGATTTCATCACACACATAGTGGAGATGCCAATGAGGATTGTGTAGTCAAGGATGGAGTAATTCGAATTCATTCAGAGCTAGTCTTCAGTAGAGATTGCACAGTGGAGGCAGGCTAACAGGTGGCATAGATCGGTGCATGGATTTGCAATATTGGGCCTGATTAGTGTATGACGATTGTATTGGACTGAGAGATTGTGATAAGATTTGTATGTTTGTATGATATTTTCATATGATCTCCATGTTACATAATATATAGTTGGGTTTTTTAGCTTCAGGCTTTCCCGGTTAAAAACTGTGTTATGTGCGATTGAATATTTTTGTTTATGCTTCACATGTGTGTGCAATTAATTTTTTCCGCAAAAGATTAACAAGTGGAATAGATTCAGTATCTTGCATAAAGTTAAATACTGTGAGATCAAGTGGATCTTGGACATATGAATTCTTAGTGCATATAATTTCTACATGGTATCGAAGCATTGTTGATTGAATATTGCAATTGTGAAGTGAGTTTGTGCTGGTGGACAATTCGAATTTGCTACAGAAGATTCTTGGTGCAGAAATCGAGTATACATTGAAATGTATTTCAATGGGTTGAGATTGGAGTATGCACTTGATGGGAGATTGAATTAAATAGCCTGGAAGGACAGGATGGAGGCGGTTCTGGAGGATAATGGGCTGAAGAAGTTCATCGATAGCGATGTTCCTAAGCCGGGATCTAGCAATGTTGCATTACTTGATGCATGGAAAAAGAAGACTGCAAAGACAAGGAGGATTTTGTTGGAAGGTGTGAAGGATCATATTGGGTCTAGCCTTCATGGGAAAGCCACTCCATTCTTAATGTGGAAGGCTTTGATAGATTTTTTCCAAAGCAGAAGTGACCAGAGGAAGTTGGCGCTTAAAGACAAGCTTAGAAAAATAAAAATGGAGAAAGGCGATAGTATTCCAAAATACCTCACGAAGTTTGTCCACTGCAAGGATGAACTGAGAAGTGTGGGGGTTACTGTTGATGAAGAAGACTTGGTGAGCTTGGCTCTCCTTGGGCTTTCGAAGAGTTGGCATAGCTACGAAGACTCTGTCAATGGATGGGAGAAACGGCCAGGATGGGAGCAAATTTGGTCGGATCTTGTGCAGGAGGAGATAAGGCGAGGTACCAGGGATGGATCTTCATCAAAGAATGAAGAAGAAGAGAATTGCGATTTTGCTGCCAAAGCAAGGAAAGGGAAGGGGAATAAATATTCTTCAAAATCTAGTGTTAAAGGCACGAAGCAAGACTTGTCCAAAGTGAAGTGTTTTCACTGTCACGAGCATGGACATTTCACCACTAACTATCCACAGAAGAAGAAGAATAAGCAGGCTGCTAGATCTGCAGCTGGAGAGGCCTTAGCCTCACAATTTGAGTCAGATTTTTCCTTGATCGTGTTGGGGTTCCCATGTTTTGGCCAGGTTGACAGAGACCAAAATATGAGACAACATAGAACCACTTTCAGACCTTAGGATCTAGCCCTCCTAGGTCCAGAGAGGGATCTCTCTATGATTATCAAAGGATATATGTCTTTGAAGTTCTCAATTGTGATTTTAGGCTAGTTATAGGCTCAAGGTTGTTTGTTTGATTGTTTGAGTTTGGTTGTTGAGAATCAGGAAGGAAGGTTTCATCATGAGACAAGGATAGGTAAAGAAGGAAGCTAGGCAAGAATAGATAACTCAGGGAAAATCAAGGCCATTGGGCAATGGAGTCAAGAAAGGATTTACGTATGTTCAATGTGTAAGCTTCAGTTGGGCTAGTCATCTAGAGCATTTGGATCTCAAAGACTGATTGGTGGGATGGAACACTAAGGAATGAGAATGAAGAATGGAAAACCATCTGATTCCGTCTATAGATCAGGCCAGAGGTCATTTAACTCCAGGCCTGCTTGGACAAAACCATAGGCAACACAAGGGGTCTTGAAAAGGTTTGTATGGAAGGGCAGGTTATGAAGAGGCAGCGACAGGCTTTACACCTCCCAATGTTCCTAACCTCTTTCAATTAAATCTTAACAAAACGTCTGAACACTGATTCTATCAACTTGCACATCAGAGAGCAGGCAATAATCATCCACTACACTGGTTTAGTCAATTGAAAACAATATTCAGATACAAATATGAGCAGAGAACATTAAAGACTGAGAGAGCTGGGACATAAGGTACCTAACAAGGGTAAATCTTATGTCATGCGTTCAGATGTCAGTCAGAAGAACATGAAATGAAATGGAAATAAACACAGAGATAAGAAAAACATCACCAACTGTTGTAGATCAGGATCCAATAAAAACTGCTTAACATGTTAAACACAACACCAATCAGGTACATCACTGCCCAAAGCTTTTACATTCAGCCTGAATACATCATATTTCTCAGCCTATCATACAACTGTTACACAGGAAACTTGGCCCGGGACAAAAATGCTTGCAATTCACTGATAATCCGACAACAACCATTACAATGATATCCCTCTGTGCTTTATAGCAGAAGAGACACAGAGGACCGACTGAGGAGGTAGGTGAATCTTTAAATGTTACATTTAAACACAACAATGAATGCAGGGCCGAGGCCCATTCTGCTTGATACACTGTATATTTAATCATTGTCACCTTCCTCGTGAAAGAAAGATCTGCTCCGGATACGATTTGACCTTTGGGCTGTAGTACTTCAGGTGATTTGAACAAAATGAAAGAACTTGCTGGGAGGTCTGCCTCATGGATGTTAGATTGCTTTGAACTATAGCTGGGATGGAAAACTCCTTCAGGGACACGGCGCATAATAAATACTACATGGGAGACCTGTCCTTTATGGAAAAACATTCTGCTGATAAGAAAACCTTGATATTACCTCTTATTGATGTTCGGGATCTCCAGAATCGATCCTCGGGGTCTTCAAAATGATGCTTTGCCTCTTTAAACTTCTGTTTCAGGGCTCAAGATCTCCGTTGACACGCATTAATCCCTCTTCTCTGTACTAAAAATCCTTGCTTCTTCATGACTGCCTCTCTCGAGTTAGCTCGAGCTTTTAATGGCGCCGGCAAGATTTTCGGCGTTTGAACTCTACTCTCCATTAATGTGAGTCCTGACGGCCCCATTCCTTGACTTTCCTGATGGTACTGGCTCATTGGATTTGATCCTGACTGCGCCGCTCGCCATAGAGGTAGTACATTGAACAGTGGCGGTCCTCTTCCTCTAGAAACTCTGCAACATAGCAAAACTCATGAAGAAAACAGTAGACGGAGCGATGGGTGCAGGGGGACGAGATGGTAGTGCGGCGGTGGTGGAAACAATGCTTTTGTGCAAAAGAACGATGAAAATGCAGTGGAGTGGTGGAATGCGCGGATAATAGGGTTTGGTATGATCATGCAGTGCAGACCGTTAGATCCTGGCCTGGAGACGAAGATCAACGGTGGAGATTGATCCGGCGTAACCATATATGGAACTAACAAAAACAAACAACATACATGAAATGCGACGGGGATGAATGAAAGAGTGGGACCCAGCGGAGGTGGAGGGAGATTAAATCTTGACCGTTAGATCGGGGAAGGATGAAAGGCCCAGATGTAATCGGGGAGGAGGCGGAAGCAGTTGCGATTAATGCTGGACCGTTGATCTGCGGAGAAAAGGACGGTCCAGATTGAATCAGAAGACAGAGAGAAGAACCTGCGATTGATGACCGGAGGTCGGGATGCGATTGAGCGCTGACCGTCCGATCAACCGACAGATCAACGGTGGGGACAACAATCGGAGGGGCAGGGGCGATGGAGCGATGACCGTTGGATCACGGGGAGATCAACGGCTACGATGCAATCAAGGAATCGCAATCGAGGCGACACAACTGGGGTTTGCGATTGCGATCAGGCATGGGCTTGCGATTGAGCGCTGGCCGTTGATCTGCGGGACGGATCGACGGTCGGGATTGAATCAGGGGGGGGGAACTTCCGATTGCGATTGGCAGGGAATTAGCGATGGTCGTTAGATCTACAGGGGAATGGACGGCCCAGATTAAGTCGGGAGATCGCAATCGGAGCACGGGTAAGAAGGCGTGCGATTGATCGGAGGACCGTTGGATCAGGCGGGGAGATCAGCGGTCAGGATTGAATCGGAAGATCTCAATCGGGGCGGCACCGTTGTGAGTTGCGATTGCGATTAACGGGGGGCTTGCGATTAGCAGACAGCCGTCAGATCTAAGCGGATCAACGGTTCATATCGGAGCGGGGACTTAACGATGTAATCAAATCGCATCGGGGGTTTTATGATGTAACAAAGGAAATTGCCTCCCGCCCGGCTTCCGATTGCGATTGGCCCCCAAGGCTTAAGCGCTTGGTCTTGGGTGACGGGCATATGTGGGGAAGTGGTTGAAGGGGCTTAACGGGAAAGGGGCTAGGGCCTGTTATAAAGTCGGGAAAGTGGGTTTTTGGCCCGTTTTAATGGGTTTTAAGGGATTTAAAGGGAAACGATAAGGGGAAAAAGAGGAAAAAAAGCTAAGCTAAGGGTAAGAGGGGGAATTTAAAGGGGATTTTAGGGGGATTTGAGGGGTAAAAGGGGAAATAGAAGGGGAGCCAAGGGAGGATAAAAGAGGCTAAAGAGGGTAACAGAAAGGGAATTTGGACAAAGGGAAAGAGGGGGAATTGATGTATGTTGCAGGGGTAAAGGAAGGAATAATAGGCCCTTTTTAGCAATTTATTAGCAGAGGGGGATTTGTATCAAGCACAGCAATTGAGAGACTTCAAGGAGGATGGGTTTTCAGGGGAAAGGCATTCCTTGAAGACTCAACAATGACTTAGCCCCCTATTTGCTTGTCAAAAATTTCATAGGGGGGCTAACAGTGGCTCCACATGGGGATGGCTTCTTCTTGAAGGAGTCAAGAATTCAGAAAATGATCTCTTGGTGTAGGCCAGATGCCTGCTGCTATAAGCCATCTTTCTTCTTTCTTTAGATTAGCTGCCACAATATATTGGATACACAAATTAGCAGAAACATTTTCCCAACCAATATACCTACCCAAACTAGAGCTCTAACAATTTTCCCTTGGGTGCATTTGAACTAGCAGACCCTTTACATTTTATTTTGCAAAACAAAAACAAACCTATTATAATTCTACCCTTATTGCTCCATGAGGCCAGATTAGACTGTTGGCCTCATCTATTTCTCTACCTAAACTACTACCTGTTGGGATTAAACTGTCCAACAGGTTTCTTCACCTACATTCTAAGACAGGAAATTTAAACACAGCCAAGCCAGGATTAGACTGTTTGACTCGCTGGGTAGAAACTTGAAGAAAACAAAACTGAGAAGGCATGGAATTCTGAAACTGTGAAGCATCCTTTTTTCTTTCTTGTGACTCAGGTTTTGAGCATATTTGAGTCACTTCTTTCCTTTGCTCCAGCTCTGATTTTGGGCATATTAGAGCTGGATCTTCTTTCACTGCTGATCCAAATTTTGAGCTTGTAAGGACCAGCTATTCTTCTTCCCTTTGGCTCAGATTTTGAGTTTATTAGAGCCAATCCTTTTGCCTCAGAGGTTCATGTTTTGAGCATGTCTGAACCTCTCTTTTCATTCTATTTTTTTTTTTTTGGAACAATTTCTTCACTTTTTTGCTGAAAATGAAAATTTGCAACGGTATATACAATGGAAATGAAACTGGAAATGGAGAATTAGCAGAAATAGTGTTTGAGCATCCTGCCATTGACAGGACCCCCAAACAGCTCTATACCATCGAGTTCTTGTAAGAAAAATTCATTAGGACCCACAGTGGCTTGAATGATGAATGGACCTTGCCACAAGCTGTCGAATTTTCCATGTTTGCCTTTATCCTCTCTTCTTGAATCCCACTTCAGGACCTTATCCCCAACCTTGAAATTCGTTGCTTTGGTTCTTTTGTCAAACTGTCGCTTCATGTTTTCCTGCACTCTGACAGCTCTGTCATAAACTTGCTCCCTTGTTTGCTGGAGATGGATTGTTTCATTAATTCTCCTTATCATGCTGTCTTCTTCTGATTGGATTTCCTGAATAAGCTTTACCACTGGTATCCCAAGGCTAGTAGGAAAAACTGCTTCTGTCCCATAAACCAGCTGGAAGGGTGATGTGCCAATAGATTTCTTTGTAGTGAGCCTGTCTGCCCACAAGGCATGTATCAACTTTTTATGCCAAGACCTTTTGTTTTCTTCCAACAGCTTCTTAATGATTGTAACCAGGCTTTTATTTGATGATTCAGCTAAGCCATTACCCTGGGGGTAATAGGCAGTTGAATGTCCAAGTGCAATTCCGTACCTGTGACAGAAATCAATCATTCTTTTGGATCTGAAAGCAGCAGCATTGTCAGTGATTATTTTCCTTGGGCAGTCGAACCGAGATAAGATGAAGTCTTCTAGGAACCTAATGATGACATAATCAGTGGCATTCCTAGTGGGTATGGCTTCAATCCACTTAGTGAAGTAATCAGTGGCAGTCAGGATCCATTTGTGTTGCCCGGAGGAAGTGGGGTGGATTTCTCCAATGAATTCTAGACCCCATTGCATGAAGGGACCTTCTATGGTGATAGGTTGCAGAGGGAGGGGAAGGAGCTTTCTTTTGCCCTAAAAAATTTGGCATTTGTGGCAGGTAAGGATCATTTTATGGACATCACTGAAGAGTGTAGGCCAATAGTAACCAGCCCTGAGTATCTTATTTGCAGTGGCCTTCCAACTCAGGTGGCCTCCACACTCCCTAGCATGGAATTCTTGTTTGATTTTTTCGGCTTCAATTTCAGACAAGCATTTCAGTAAAAGGCCATTTGGATTTTTCCAATATAGACTCTCATTCATAATGCAGTAATTTCTAGCTTTGAGTTTTACGAATCTGGCCTTTGTTTTGGACAGTTCTGGAGGGGCATTGAGGTGTGTGAGCACGTAAAGGATATTAGTGTACCAAGGAGAGTTCTGAAACTGCTCCTCAACAGTTTGATGGGGCAGTCCTTCCTGCTCATCCAGGGCATTCATCATGTTAATATCAAGGGCCTGTAGATTAGTTTCAGCCATCAATTGAGCCAGGCCTTGACCTTTGATCAGCTTGGTGGGTTTGACTTCAATGTCATATTCTAAAATTGTAGCAATCCATTTGCCTCTTTTCCCATCTGGGTCTTGGGACAAGATATCTTTGAACACTATATTTGGCACATAGGCAATGGTGTGAGAATGAAGAATGTACACCCTAAAGTCTTTTAAGGCCTTAATCAGGGCATAGGCCTACTTTTCCATGATGTTGTACTTTAAGGGTGCATCTCTCAAGGCTTTACTGAAGAAGGCTATAGGTTGTTCCTTACCTTCCGAATTTTTTTGCAGCAAAACCGCAGCTATTGTGTGTGGGGAAGCGAATGAAAAGATCAAAAAATCTTTTGAAAAGTCAGGGCTGATAAGGACAGGGGCTTGGGTGAGTGCAAGCTTTACTGACTCAAAAGATTTTTTGGCTTCAACAGTCCACTTGATTCCTGCATATTTCTTTAGCATTTCAGTCATTTTCCTAAGATGCTCAGCAAGATTGGGGATAAATCTTCTAAGGAAATTGATCTTCCCAATGAAGGACTGTAGCTCCTTGATGTTTCTTGGATGTGATATTTGAAGTATTCCCTCAACTCTCTGGGGGTCTATCCTAATCCCTTTCTCGGATATGATGTGGCCCAGAAGCTTACCTTCTTGCAGCCCAAAAACAGTCTTCTTAGGATTTAGGGACAGATCGTACCTTCTACATTTTTCAAAAACTTTCCTCATATGTTTTAAGTGTTCTTCTTCTGTTTTAGAAAAGAAAGTTAAGTCATCCAAGTAGATAACTATAAAGTGTCCGATCTCATCTGAGAAAGCAATATCCATTGCTCTCTGGAAGGTAGCTCCAACATTCATCAATCCAAAAGGCATTTTCACATACATGAAGGTGCCCCATGGAGTGGTGAAGGCTGTTTTGAGTTGATCTTCTGGGAGTACCAGAACTTGGTTGTATCCTGAAAAACCATCGAGCGGGGAGATTCTTTTAGAGCCCACTACCTTCTGTAGGATATGCTCCATTCTAGGCAAAGGGTAGTTATCTTTCAGGGAGGCTCTATTGAGGTTTCTGAAGTCTATGCACAGTCTAATCTCCCCTGTTTTCTTCCTTACAGCCACTAAGTTTGACACCCAATCAAAAAACCTTACAGGGACAATAATGCCTGCATCATACATCTTCTTAATTTCCTTTTCTACTGCAGGCAATTGTTTTGGATTAATTCTACGGAGTTTTTGTCTGAAAGGTTTCTGATTTTCCTTCAGTGGTATCTTATGTTGTATAATGTTGGTTTCATAGGCCTTTAAGTCTTCATAGCTCCATGCAAACACATCAATGAATTCCTTAAACAAGTCAATGTATCTTTTCTTCATGTCTGCAGGTATAGACTTAGCCAGTTTTATCATTTTGGGTTTGTCTTCAGTGCCTATGTTACATTCTTCTACATCTGATTCTACATGTTCTATTGTGGGCTTCTTTGCAACATCATCAAAATCAAAGAGATCCTCTAAGGGTGCTAAGCCTCTTCGTATGTTCTTGTCTTTGGCTTGCAGCACCTCCATTTCTTCTCTATCTGCGTTTTCACGTTTTATGGCTGAATCTCCAGTTTCTTCAGAAAAAGAATTTATTTCTATACTACAAGGTGTTTCTAGTTCATCTGGGGAATCCTCACTTGGGCAGCTGTCATCAGATTTTGAGTCTGAATCAGAAAATTCAAACTCATTTATGCCCATCAGGAAATCTTCAATCTGTTTGTCTCCTTCAAAGACCTGCCAGTATTTTTCATTGTCTGGCACTGCAGGCCTGAATTTAGTCTGAATGATGATTTTTTGGTCAACTGGGGCCTTAGGATAAGAGCTATCTAGGCAGGCTAGTCCATTTGCAATAGCGTTTTGACCCCTAGGAATGGATACTAAATCATATTCAACAAACGTTTTCAGCAAATCTAGAGTATCATTCCTATATGCCCTAAGCCTGGGGTGTTTTTCCGAATACTCACCATTCATCTGTTTGATCACTAACTCAGAGTCTCCTCTCACAACTATCCTATGGGCTCCTAATTTTTTCAACAGATTTAAGCCCAAGATTAGAGCCTCATATTCTGCAATGTTATTCGTGCATTTGAAATGCAGATTGACAGCGTGGCTCTCTGCGTGGTCATTTTCGGTGTTACGCAGCCACACTCCAGCTCCAGCGCTTTGCCTAGTGCAGGACCCATCAAAGTTCATTTCCCACAGGGGATCTTTGTTTACTTCCACTTCGCTTTCTACCTTACAGCTGGATTCACCATTAGGTTGAGTTGGGAGGTCTGTACTAGGTTGTAAACTATCTTGTTGTTCGTAGAGGCCATGGATGTCAGGGAGGTGGTTAGCTTGTTGTTCTTGTTCTGTATCTGTTTTACTTGGAGTGAGAGGTCCACCACAGACCCTACAGGCTTCATTGTTGATTTCCTCTTCATTTTCGGTGTGCTGCCCATGGTCTTCCTGATCATATTCTTCCAGAGTGGCCATTATGAGGAGGTCCATAGGCTCGGTGTTCTCATTTGTATGCCTATTCTGGGACTCTGGCTCTTCTAAGGATTCATCATTACAAAAGATGAAGGAGTCAAGGTCGGTATGTACAGAATATAATGGTGAATTTTCAGGTTTCTCGGGGCTGCTGACTAGGAATTTCATTTGGGATTCTCTATATAGTCTTCTTGATTGGCCAAATATAGGAATAGTAGCATATGAGCCATCCATCTACATGGTGCCTTGCAGCTTGGCTCCCCATGATCTAGATAATAACATGCCATACTTGGGTGGCACGTCTGCTACCACTACATCCATGACCATACATTTCGCAGGAATTTGAGTCAAACTCACACACAAGTCTTTGATCAGGCCAAGACATTTTACTCTACTCAAGTCAAAAGAATACAAGTCTTTATAGGGTCTGGTGATTTCTAGGCCTAACCTCTCCATAACTACCTTAGGCATCAGGTTGTGTGAGGCTCCAGAATCATGCATTGCATTGTGGAGTATTTTATCATGAATGTTGAGACTAATATAGAAAGGTGGTACTACCCCTTCCTGAAACTTACCTTCAATCCTAGGACCAAACAAGAGGGCAGGCTGATCATCATTCAAGTTTAAAAAATCAGTGTATTCCCCTAAATTCAGTGCTTTCAAAATTTGGCCTTTATATACATCCTGAGAGGCCAGCTCAGAGAATGGTACAGAGATTTTGATTTTTGCAATCTCACTTTCTAAATTGAAAACGGATTGGCTTTTGGGAATGTTCAAGTCTGTTTTATTTGCAACTACCTTAGTAGCTGAATCAGTTTGTGTTTTCTCATTATGTACATGTGTAGACACAGTTTTATCAGGAGCACTAACTGAGGTGCTAGTGCTACTGGGATTTTTGATTGATAATCACCTGGTAAGGGCAGTAGAGGCTGAGGTAAAACTAGAGGTGCATACCAGGCTGCCATGATGATGTTCTGATGAGGTATAGGGTTGTCTTGAGCAGCTGGTATTTGGATGACAGGGATCGTAGGACCAGCAAAAGACTGTTGAGCAGATCTAGGGTGAGAAAGCCCCAAGTTTTGGAGAAAGTGAAGATCAGGTGGTGTGGAAGGAGGGGTTTTGCTGTCCCTAGTGTCTGGCTGGTCTGAAACACTGAATGACCTAGTTCTAGGTAATCTGTTTTGGAGGTCTAGGTCGAAGAAAGGGTCTAATAGAGCTGCAAGATCTTCTGGTGCAGAATTGGCTCTATGAATGTTGCTGGAAATAGTTGATCTCCTACTCACAGGTGTTCTTTTAAGGATTTTCTCGGGATTATCAACTGTTTCAAGTGGGTTTGGATCAGGGAAAGCTCTTGTATCAATGGTTCTGTGAGCCAGAGTGTTGTTTATAAGCCAAGCAGCTTAGCCCTACTTGTTATTTCTACTGTGGTTAATGTTGTCTTGGGGCTGGTCTCCCAGTGGAGTCTGATGTGAAACCAAGATAATCAGCAGGCCTACTGATCACCAATGGATTCTATAACGTTTAGGAAAAATGGAGTCGCCAGGCGGAGGGTTTAGGTTTCACCTTTCAGAAATCTCCTTTAAAGCAACAAGCTCCAACCAGAGATTGACTGGGAGGGCATTTACCAGATATGTCACCTCTGAAGAGAGGATGAGATCTGGAGGCTACCTGGCCCTATCCAGGCTCTGTCTAAGAGTATGGTGGATATTCAATAATGGAGGCTGATTCAAGAAAGGTGTGACTTACCATCAACCTAGCCAGAGTTCTAAGTTTATGAGGTTTAAAGAGTGTTTAAGATGAAATTTACTCAGAATTCCCCAGTGGAGTCGCCATTATGTTGGGGTTCCCATGTTTTGGCCAGGTTGACAGAGACCAAAAGATGAGACAACATAGAACCACTTTCAGACCTTAGGATCTAGCCCTCCTAGGTCCAGAGAGGGATCTCTCTATGATTATCAAAAGATATATGTCTTTGAAGTTCTCAATTGTGATTTTAGGCTAGTTATAGGCTCAAGGTTGTTTGTTTGATTGTTTGAGTTTGGTTGTTGAGAATCAGGAAGGAAGGTTTCATCATGAGACAAGGATGGGTAAAGAAGGAAGCTAGGCAAGAATAGATAACTCAGGGAACATCAAGGCCATTGGGCAATGGAGTCAAGAAAAGATTTACTTATGTTCAATGTGTAAGCTTCAGTTGGGCTAGTCATCTAGAGCATTTGGATCTCAAAGACTGATTGGTGGGATGGAACACTAAGGAATGAGAATGAAGGATGAAAAACCATCTGATTTCGTCTATAGATCAGGCCAGAGGTCATTTAACTCCAGGCCTGCTTGGACAAAACCATAGGCAACACAAGGGGTCTTGAAAAGGTTTGTGTATGAGAGTGAGTTGTAAGAAAATCGACATCGTATTTTACACCTCCCAATGTTCCTAACCTCTTTCAATTAAATCTTAACAAACGATAAAGCGATTCTGTCAGCACGCCGAGCCGAGGCAATAATCATCCACTACACTGGTTTAGTCAATTGAAAACAATATTCAGATACACATATGAGCAGAGAACATTAAAGACTGAGAGAGCTGGGACATAAGGTACCTAACAAGGGTAAATATTATGTCATTCGTTCAGATGTCAGTTAGAAGAACATGAAATGAAATGGAAATAAACACAGAGATAAGAAAAACATCACCAACTGCTGTAGATCAGGATCCAATGAAAACTGCTTAACATGTTAAACACAACACCAATCAGGTACATCACTGCCCAAAGCTTTTACATTCAGCCTGAATACATCATATTTCTCAGCCTATCATACAACTGTTACACAGGAAACTTGGCCCGGGACAAAAATTCTTGCAATTCACTGATAATCCGACAACAACCATTACAATGATATCCCTCTATGCTTTATAGCAGAAGAGACACATAGGACTGACTGAGGAGGTAGGTGAATCTTTAAATGTTACATTTAAACACAACAATGAATGCAGGGCCGAGGCCCATTCTGCTTGATACATTGTATATTTAATCATTGTCACCTTCCTCGTGAAAGAAAGATCTGCTCCGAATACGATTTGACCTTTGGGTTGTAGTACTCCAGGTGATTTGAACAAAATGAAAGAACTTGCTGGGAGGTCTGCCTCATGGATGTTAGACTGCTTTGAACTATAGCTGGGATGGAAAACTCATTTAGGGACACGGCGCATAATAAATACTGCATGGGAGACCTGTCCTTTATGGAAAAACATTCTGCTAATAAGAAAACCTTGATATTACCTCTTATTGATGTTCAGGATCTCCAGAATCGATCCTCGGGGTCTTCAAAATGATGCTTTGCCTCTTTAAACTTCTGTTTCAGGGCTCAAGATCTCCATTGACGCGCATTAATCCCTCTGCTCTGTACTGAAAATCCTTGCTACTTCATGACTGCTTCTGTCGAGTTAGCTCGAGCTTTTAATGGCGCCGGCAAGATTTTCGGCGTTTGAACTCTACTCTCCATTAATGTGAGTCTTGACGGCCCCATTCCTTGACTTTCCTGATGGTACTGGCTCATTGGATTTGATCCTGACTGCGCTGCTCGCCATAGAGGTAGTACATTGAACAACGGCGGTCCTCTTCCTCTAGAAACTCTGCAACATAGAAAAACTCATGAAGAAAATAGTAGACGGAGCGATGGGTGCAGGGGGACGAGATGGTAGTGCGGCGGTGGTGGAAACAATGCTTTTGTGCAAAAGAACGATGAAAATTCAGTGGAGTGGTGGAATGCGCGGATAATAGGGTTTGGTATGATCATGTAGCGTAGACCGTTAGATCCTGGCCTGGAGACGAAGATCAACGGTGGAGATTGATCCAGCGTAACCATATATGGAACTAACAAAAACAAACAACATACATGAAATGCGACTGGGATGAATGAAAGAGTGGGACCCAGCGGAGGTGGAGGGCGATTAAATCCTGACCGTTAGATCGGGGAAGGATGAACGGCCCAGATGTAATCGGGGGGGAGGCGGAATTAGTTGCGATTAATGCTGAGTTGCGATTAATGTTGGACCATTGATCTGCCAGGGAAAAGGCGGTCGATTGAATGAAGGCGAAAGAAACATGGGTTGACGGTCAGATGCTGATTGGCGTTGGCCGTCCGATCAGCCAGCGGTCAACGGTGAAACAACAGCCGGAGAAAGCTGACGATGGGCGATAGCCGTTGAATCAACGAAGATCTGGCAACTACGATACCTGGTAGAGAATATGATAAAGCGCTTTATTAAAGTTTCGCAATTTTGATGAGCATGGCTTACGGTTAGCGCTGGCGTTGATCTGTAAAGACGGATCGTGATGAGATTGAGTAAAGAGGAGAACTTATCATTTAAATTGGTAGGGAATTAGCAATGGCCGTTAGATCTGCAGGGGAATGGACGGCCCAGATTAAGTCGGGAGATCGCAATCGGAGCACGGGTAAGAAGGCGTGCGATTGATCGGAGGACCGTTGGATCAGGCGGGGAGATCAGCGGTCAGGATTGAATCGGAAGATCTCAATCGGGGCGGTACCGTTGTGAGTTGCGATTGCGATTGACGGGGGGCTTGCGATTAGCGGAAAACCGTCAGATCTAAGCGGATCAACGGTTCAGATCGGAGCAGGGACTTAATGATATAATCAAATCGCATCGGGGGTTTTATGATGTAACAAAGGAAATTTCCTCCCGCCCGGCTTCCGATTGCGATTGGCCCCCAAGGCTTAAGCGCTTGGTCTTGGGTGACGGGCATATGTGGGGAAGTGGTTGAAGGGGCTTAATGGGAAAGGGGCTAGGGCCTGTTATAAAGTCGGGAAAGTGGGTTTTTGGCCCGTTTTAATGGTTTTAAGGGATTTAAAGGGAAACGATAAGGGGAAAAAGAGGAAAAAAAGATAAGCTAAGGGTAAGAGGGGGAATTTAAAGGGGATTTTAGGGGGATTTGAGGGGTAAAAGGGGAAATAGAAGGGGAGCCAAGGGAGGATAAAAGAGGCTAAAGAGGGTAACAGAAAGGGAATTTGGACAAAGGGAAAGAGGGGGAATTGATGTATGTTGCAGGGGTAAAGGAAGGAATGACAGGTCTTTTTAGCAGTTTACTAGCAGAGGTGGATTTGTATTAGGCACAACAATTGAGAGACTTCAAGGAGGATGGGTTTTCAGGGGAAAGGCATTCCTTGAAGACTCAACAATGAATTAGCGCCCTATTTTCTTGTCAAAAATTTCATAGGGGGGCTAACAGTGGCTCCACATGGGGATGGCTTCTTCTTGAAGGAGTCAAGAATTCAGAAAATGATCTCTTGGTGTAGGCCAGATGCCTGCTGCTATAAGCCATCTTTCTTCTTTTTTTAGATTAGCTGCCACAATATATTGGATACGCAAATCAGCAGAAACATTTTCCCAACCAATCTACCTACCCAAACTAGAGCTCTAACAATTTTCCCTTGGGTGCATTTGAACTAGCAGACCCTTTACATTTTATTTTGCAAAACAAAAAAAAACCTATTCTAATTCTACCCTTATTGCTCCATGAGGCCAGATTAGACTGTTGGCCTCATACAATTCTCTACCTAAACTACTACCTGTTGGGATTAAACTGTCCAACAAGTTTCTTCACCTACATTCTAAGACAGGAAATTTAAACACAGCCAAGCCAGGATTAGACTGTCTGACTTGCTGGGCAGAAACTTGAAGAAAACAAAACTGAGAAGGCATGGAATTCTGCAACTGTGAAACATCCTTTTTTCTTTCTTGTGACTCAGGTTTTGAGCATATTTGAGTCACTTCTTTCCTTTGCTCCAGCTCTGATTTTTGGCATATTAGAGTTGGATCTTCTTTCACTGCTGATCCAAATTTTGAGCTTGTAAGGACCAGCTATTCTTCTTCCCTTTGGCTCAGATTTTGAGTTTATTAGAGCCAATCCTTTTGCCTCAGAGGTTCATGTTTTGAGCATGTCTGAACCTCTCTTTTCATTCTGTTTTTTTTTTTTTGGAACAATTTCTTCACTTTTTTGCTGAAAATGAAAATTTGCAACGGTATATACAATGGAAATGAAACTGGAAATGGAGAATTAGTAGAAATAGTGTTTGAGCATCCTGCCATTGACAGGACCCCCAAACAGCTCTGTACCATCGAGTTCTTGTAAGAAAAATGCATTAGGACCCACAATGGCCTGAATGATGAATGGACCTTGCCAGAAGCTGTCGAATTTTCCATGTTTGCCTTTATCCTCTCTTCTTGAATCCCACTTCAGGACCTTGTCCCCAACTTTGAAATTTGCTGCTTTGGTTCTTTTGTCAAACTGTCTCTTCATGTTTTCCTGCACTCTGACAGCTCTGTCATAAACTTGCTCCCTTGTTTGCTGAAGATGGATTGTTTCATTGATTCTCCTTATCATGTTGTCTTCTTTTGATTGGATTTCTTGAATAAGATTTACCACTGGTATCCCAAGGCTAGTAGGAAAAACTGCTTCTGTCCCATAAAATAGCTGGAAGGGTGATGTGCCAATAGATTTCTTTGTAGTGAGCCTGTCTGCCCACAAGGCATGTATCAACTTTTTATGCCAAGACCTTTTTTTCTCTTCCAGCAGCTTCTTAATGATTGTAACTAGGCTTTTATTTGATGATTCGGCTAAGCCATTACCCTGGGGGTAATAGGCAGTTGAATGTCCAAGTGCAATTCCGTACCTGTGACAGAAATCAATCATTCTTTTGGATCCGAAAGCAGCAGCATTGTCAGTGATTATCTTCCTTGGGCAGCCAAACCGAGATAAGATGAAGTCTTCTAGGAACCTAATGATGACAGAATCAGTGGCATTCCTAGTGGGTATGGCTTCAATCCACTTAGTGAAGTAATCAGTAGCAGTCAGGATCCATTTGTGTTGCCCAGAAGAAGAGGGGTGGATTTCTCCAATGAAGTCTAAGCCCCATTGCATGAAGGGACCTTCTATAGTGATAGGTTGCAGAGGGAGGGGAAGGAGCTTTCTTTTGCCCTCAAAGATTTGGAATTTGTGGCAGGCAAGAATCATTTTATGGACATCACTAAAGAGTGTAGGCCAATAGTAACCAGCCCTGAGTATCTTATTTGCAGTGGCCTTCCAACTCAGGTGGCCTCCACACTCCCTAGCATGGAATTCTTGTTTGATTTTTTCGGCTTCAATTTCAGACAAGCATTTCAGTAAAAGGCCATTTGGATTTTTCCAATATAGACTCTCATTCATAATGCAGTAATTTCTAGCTTTGAGTTTTACGAATCTGGCCTTTGTTTTGGACAGTTCTGGAGGGGCATTGAGGTGTGTGAGCAAGTAAAGGATATCAGTGTACCAAGGAGAGTTCTGAAACTGCTCCTCAACAGTTTGATGGGGCAGTCCTTCCTGCTCATCCAGGGCATTCATCATGTTAATATCAAGGGCCTGTAGATTAGATTCAGCCATCAATTGGGCCAGGGCTTGACCTTTGATCAGCTTGGTGGGTTTGATTTCAATGTCATATTTTAAAATTGTAGCAATCCATTTGCCCCTTTTCCCATCTGGGTCTTGGGACAGGATGTCTTTGACCACTATATTTGGCACATAGGCGATGGTGTGAGAATGCAGAATGTACACCCTAAAGTCTTTTAAGGCCTTAATCAGGGCATAGGCCTGCTTTTCCATGATGTTGTACTTTAAAGGAGCATCTCTCAAGGCTTTACTGAAGAAGGCTATAGGCTGTTCCTTACCTTCCGAATTTTTTTGCAGCAAAACTGCTGCTATTGTGTGTGGAGAAGCAAATGAAAAGATCAGAAAATATTTTGAGAAGTCAGGGCTGATAAGGATAGGGGCTTGGGTGAGTGCGAGCTTTACTGACTCAAAATATTTTTTGGCTTCAACAGTCCACTTGATTCCTGCATTTTTCTTTAGCATTTCAGTCATTTTCCTAAGATGCTCAGCAAGATTGGGGATAAATCTTCTAAGGAAATTGATCTTCCCAATGAAGGACTGTAGCTCCTTGATGTTTCTTGGATGTGAAATTTGAAGTATTCCCTCAACTCTCTGGGGGTCTATCCTAATCCCTTTCTCGGATATGATGTGGCCTAGAAGCTTACCTTCCTGCAGCCCAAAAATAGTCTTCTTGGGATTTAGGGACAGACCGTATCTTCTACATTTTTCAAAAACTTTCCTCAGATGTTTTAAGTGTTCTTCTTCTGTTTTAGAAAAAACAGTTAAGTCATCCAAGTAGATAACTATGAAGTGTCCAATCTCATCTGAGAAAGCAATAGCCATTGCTCTCTGGAAGGTGGCTCCAGCATTCATCAATCCAAAAGGCATTTTCACATACATGAAGGTGCCCCATGGAGTGGTAAAAGTTGTTTTGAATTGATCTTCTGGGAGTACCAGAACCTGGTTGTATCCTGAAAATCCATCAAGCAGGGAGATTCTTTTAGAGCCCACTACCTTCTGTAAGATATGTTCCATTCTAGGCAAGGGGTAGTTATCTTTCAGGGAGGCTCTATTGAGGTTTCTGAAGTCTATGCACAGTCTAATCTCCCCTGTTTTCTTCCTTACATCCACTAAGTTTGACACCCAATCAGAAAACCTTACAGGGAAAATAATGCCTGCATCATACATCTTCTTAATTTCCTTTTCTACTGCAGGCAATTGTTTTGGATTAATTCTACGGAGTTTTTGTCTGAAAGGTTTCTGATTTTCCTTCAGTGGTATCTTTTGTTGTATAATGTTGGTGTCATAGGCCTTCAAGTCTTCATAGCTCCATGCAAACACATCAATGAATTCCTTAAACAAGTCAATGTATCTTTTCTTCATGTCTGCAGGTATAGACTTAGCCAGTTTTATCATTTTGGGTTTGTCTTCAGTGCCTATGTTACATTCTTCTACATCTGATTTTGCATGTTCTATTGTGGGCTTCTTTGCAACATCATCAAAATCAAAGAGATCCTCTAAGGGTGCTAAGCCTCTTGGTATGTTCTTGTCTTTGGCTTGCAGCACCTCCATTTCTTCTCTATCTGTGTTTTCACGTTTTATGGCTGAATCTCCAGTTTCTTCAGAAAAAGAATTTATTTCTATACTACAAGGTGTTTCTAGTTCACCTGGGGAATCCTCACTCGGGCAGCTGTCCTCAGATTTCGAGTCTGGATCAGAAAATTCAAACTCATTTTTGCTTATCAGGAAATATTCAATCTGTTTGTCTCCTTCAAAGACCTGCCAGTATTTTTCATTGTCTGGCACTGCAGGCCTGAATTTAGTCTGAATGATGATTTGTTGGTCAACTGGGGCCTTAGGATAAGAGCTAGCTAGGCAGGCTAGTCCATTTGCAATAGCGTTTTGACCCCTAGGAATGGATACTAAATCATATTCAATGAATGTTTTTAGCAAATCTAGAGTATCATTCCTATATGCCCTAAGCCTGGGGTGTTTTTCCGAATACTCACCATTCATATGTTTGATTACTAACTCAGAGTCTCCTCTCACGACTATCCTACGGGCTCCTAATTTTTTCAACAGATTTAAGCCCAAGATTAGAGCCTCATATTCTGCAATGTTATTCGTGCATTTGAAATGCAGATTGACAGCGTGGCTCTCTGCGTGGTCATTTTCGGTGTTACGCAGCCACACTCCTGCTCCAGCGCTTTGTCTAGTACATGACCCATCAAAGTTCATTTCCCACAGGGGTTCTTTGTTTACTTCCACTTCACTTTCTCCCTTACAGTTGGGTTCGCCATTAGGTTGAGTTGGGAGGTCTGTACTAGGTTGTAAGCTATCTTGTTGTTCATAGAGGCCATGGATGTCAGGAAGGTGGTTAGCTTGCTGTTCTTGTTCTGTTTCTGTTTCACTTGGAGTGAGGGGTCCACCACAGATCCTACAGGCTTCATTGCTGATTTCCTCTTCATTTTCAGTGTGCTGCCCATGGTTTTCCTGATCATATTCTTCCAGAGTGGCCATTATGTGGAGGTCCATAGGCTCGGTGTTCTCATTTGTATGCCTATTCTGGGACTCTGGCTCTTCTAAGGATTCATCATTACAAAATATGAAGGAGTCAAGGTCGGTATGCACAGAATATAATGGTGAATTTTCAGGTTTCTCGGGGCTACTGACTAGGAATTTCATTTGGGACTCTCTATACAGTCTTCTTAATTGGCCAAATATAGGGATAGTGGCATATGAGCCATCCATCTGCATGGTGCCTTGCAGTTTGTCTCCCCATGATCTTGACAACAGCATGCCATACTTGGGTGGCACGTCTGCCACCACTACATCCATGACCATACATTTCGCAGGAATTTGAGTCAAACTCACACACAAGTCTTTGATCAGGCCAAGACATTTTACCCTACTCGAGTCAAAAGAATACAAGTCTTTATAGGTTCTGGTGATTTCGAGGCCTAACCTCTCCATAACTACCTTAGGCATCAGGTTGTGTGAGGCTCCAGAATCATGCATTGCATTGTGGAGTATTTTATCATGAATGTTGAGACTAATATAGAAAGGTGGTACTACCCCTTCCTGAAACTTACCTTCAATCCTAGGACCAAACAAGAGGGCAGGCTGATCATCATTCAAGTTTAAAAAATCAGTGTATTCCCCTAAATTCAGTGCTTTCAAAATTTGGCCTTTATATACATCCTGAGAGGCCAGCTCAGAGAATGGTACAGAGATTTTGATTTTTGCAATCTCACTTTCTAAATTGAAAACGGATTGGCTTTTGGGAATGTTCAAGTCTGTTTTATTTGCAACTACCTTAGTAGCTGAATCAGTTTGTGTTTTCTCATTATGTAAATGTGTAGACACAGTTTTATCAGGAGCACTAACTGAGGTGCTAGTGCTACTGGTTGGTTGACTTTGTTTTTCATTGTTTTGGTTGCCTTTCTGTTGGTTTTTCTTAGAACTCTCAGCTGTTGATTTATCGTTTACAGCGGTTGCTTTAGAAGGTTTTTCAGGCCTCTTTTTGATGGTTACCTCAGTATTTTTAGGTTTGGAAGTGTCTTGGTTCTTTTTACTCCTGAGCTCATATTGTTCTCTGACCTGTAACATTGCATTTTTGAATCCCATTCTATAATCCTCAGATTCAAACCATTCCTCCTCCCCATAAGAGGTTGAGGGTTGGTCCTCTTCTGAATCACAGTTTAGGATCGAATCTTCTGTTTCGAACATGTTTATCACATTCTCTTCAGACTCTTCTATGATTCCCTCATCCTCATCAAGAAAGTTTTGGAAAGGGGGAATGACTTGTTGATCTGACTCTTTCTGTCTGTTGGGAGTGTTGTTGTTTCTTCTAAAGTTCTAGTTTTGGTTTTGATTTTGGTTCCTGTTCTGAGTGATAGCCATATTTTCAACCACTTGGCATAGCTTATCCACATTCTTAGACAATCTGTCAATATTAGGATCTGAAGTGGAGGCTATAGTGTCATCCTTGTATGTTACTCTCTTCTCAGCTCTCAGTTTGGCCCTTTTTTCAATCAAATTTGCCTCTATGTTTACTGCCCCTTTCTGCATGTCTTCCAAAGTGGTGTACTCTTTATCTCTAAGCTCATAGGCCATGTCAGCATCAAATCCATCAGGATATTTTGCTAGGGCCATACCTTGTGGAGGTTTCATGTGTGGAGGGAGAGCATTATAAATGTTGTTGAATCTAGTGGTGTAATCGTGGACACTCTCTCCTGCGTTCCTCTTAAGGGACATGTATTCTGCTAGGAGTTGACGAGGGTTCGCCCTAGTTTCCCATTTATTAATGAAAGTCTGGTATAAAGCAGGGAGATCATTGATACTACCAGCAGGTAGGTTTTTGAACCACTTTTTAACCTCTCCCCCCAGGCTCTGCGCAAAAATTCTCATTTTGATTGTTTCATCATCAATTTCCATATAGTCGAAAGAGTCCTCCATTTTATCTACATGTTGTTGTGCGGTTGTAGGCTCTTTAGCAGGGAAGTGTGGGATTTTTGATTGATAATCACCTGGCAAGGGCAGTAGAGGCTGAGGTAAAACTAGAGGTGCATACCAGGCTGCCATGATGATGTTCTGATGAGGTATAGGGTTGGCTTGAGCAGCTGGTAGTTGGATGACAGGGATGGTAGGACCAGCAGAAGTCTGTTGAGCAGATCTAGGGTGAGAAAGCCCCAAGTTTTGGAGAAAGTGGAGATCAGGTGGTGTGGAAGGAAGGGTTTCGCTGTCCCTAGTGTCTGGCTGGTCTGAAACACTGAATGACCTAGTTCTAGGTAATCTGTTTTGGAGGTCTAGGTTGAAGAAAGGGTCTAATAGAGCTGCAAGATCTTCTGGTGCAGAATTGGCTCTATGAATGTTGCTGGAAATAGTTGACCTCCTACTCACAGGTGTTCTTTTAAGGATTTTCTCAGGATTATCAACTGTTTCAGGTGGGTTTGGATCAGGGAAAGCTCTTGTATGAATGGTTCTGTGAGCCAGAGTGTTGTTTATAAGCCAAGAAGCTTAGCCCTACTTGTTATTTCTACTATGGTTAATGTTGTCTTGGGAACTGGCCTCCCTGTGGAGTCTTCATTATGCTTGGGACTGGTCTCCCAGTGGAGTCTGATGTGAAACCGAGATAATCAGCAGGCCTACTGATTACCAGTGGAGTCTTTAACGTTTAGGAACAATGGAGTCGCTAGGTGGAGGGTTTAGGATGATTCTAGGGTACACTGTCCACCACAGTGCTCATGCACTATCACCTTTCATGAATCTCCTCTAAAGCAACAAGCTCCAACCAGAGATTGACTGGGAGGGCATTTACCAGATATGTCACCTCTGAAGAGAGGATGAGATTTGGAGGCTACCTGGCCCTATCCAGGCTCTGTCTAAGAGTATGGTGGATATTCAATAATGGAGGCTGATTCAAGAAAGGTGTGACTTACTGTCAACCTAGCTAGAGTTCTTAAGTTTCTGAGGTTTAAAGAGTGTTTAAGACGAAAAGTACTCAACACTCCCCAGTGGAGTCGCCATTATGTTGGGGTTCCCATGTTTTGGCCAGGTTGACAGAGACCAAAAGATGAGACAACATAGAACCACTTTCAGACCTTAGGATCTAGCCCTCCTAGGTATAGAGAGGGATCTCTCTATGATTATCAAAGGATATGTGTCTTTGAAGTTCTCAATTGTGATTTTAGGCTAGTTATAGGCTCAAGGTTGTTTGTTTGATTGTTTGAGTTTGGTTGTTGAGAATCAGGAAGGAAGGTTTCACCATAAGACAAGGATGGGTAAAGAAGGAAGCTAGGCAAGAATAGATAACTCGGGGAACATCAAGGCCATTGGGCAATGGAGTCAAGAAAGGATTTACTTATGTTCAATGTGTAAGCTTCAGTTGGGCTAGTCATCTAGAGCATTTGGATCTCAAAGACTGATTGGTGGGATGGAACACTAAGGAATGAGAATGAAGGGTGGAAAACCATCTGAATCCGTCTATAGATCAGGCCAGAGGTCATTTAACTCCAGGACTGCTTGGACAAAACCATAGGCAACACAAGGGGTCTTGAAAATGTTTGTATGGAAGGGCAGGTTATGAAGAGGCAGCGACAGGCTTTACACCTCCCAATGTTCCTAACCTCTTTCAATTAAATCTTAACAAAGACATCTGAACACTGATTCTGTCAACTTGCACATCAGAGAGCAGGCAATAATCATCCACTAAACTGGTTTAGTCAATTAAAAAAAATATTCAGATACACATATGAGAAGAAAACATTAAAGACTGAGAGAGCTGGGACATAAGGTACCTAACAAGGGTAAATCTTATGTCATGCGTTCAGATGTCAGTCAGAAGAACATGAAATGAAATGGAAATAAACACAGAGATAAGAAAAACATCACCAACTGCTGTAGATCAGGATCCAATGAAAACTGCTTATCATGTTAAACATAACACCAATCAAGTACATCACTGCCCAAAGCTTTTTCACTCAGCCTGAATACATCATATTTCTCAGCCTGTCATACAACTATTACACAGGAAACTTGGCTCGGGACAAAAATGCTTGCAATTCACTGATAATCCAACAACAACCATTACAATGATATCCCTATGTGCTTTATAGCAGAAGAAACACAGAGGACTGACTGAGGAGGTGGGTGAATTTTAAATGCTACATTTAAATACAACAATGAATGCAGGGCCGAGGCCCATTCTGCTTGATACACTGTATATTTAATCATTGTCACCTTCCTCGTGAAAGAAAGATCTGCTCCGGATACGATTTGACCTTTGGGCTGTAGTACTCCAGGTGATTTGAACAAAACGAAAGAACTTGCTGAGAGGTCTGCCTCATGGATGTTAGATTGCTTTGAACTATAGCTGGGATGGAAAACTCCTTCAGGGACACGGCGCATAATAAATACTGTATGGGAGACCTGTCCTTTATGGAAAAACATTCTGCTGATAAGAAAACCTTGATATTACATCTTATTGATGTTCAGGATCTCCAAAATCGATCCTCGGGGTCTTCAAAATGATGCTTTGCCTCTTTAAACCTCTGTTTCAGGGCTCAAGATCTTCGTTGACGCGCATTAATCTGCTCTTGTCACGAAATCCTTGTTTAACTTCTTGTTTGCCTCTGTGGATTAGCTGCGAGCTTTTAATACTTTCGCTTAGGAATTTTTCGGCGTTTGAACTCTACTCTCCATTAATGTGAGTCCTGACGGCCCCATTCCTTGACTTTCCTGATGGTACTGGCTCATTGGATTTGATCCTGACTGCGCCGCTCGCCATAGAGGTAGTACATTGAACAGCGGCGGTCCTCTTCCTCTAGAAACTCTACAACATAGCAAAACTCATGAAGAAAAAAGTAGACGGAGCGATGGGTGCAGGGGGACGAGATGGTAGTGTGGCAGTGGTGGAAATAATGCTTTTGTGCAAAAGAACGATGAAAATGCAGTGGAGTGGTGGAATGCGCAGATAATAGGGTTTGGTATGATCATGCAGCGCAGACCGTTAGATCCTGGCCTGGAGACGAAGATCAACGGTGGAGATTGATCCGGCGTAACCATATATGGAACTAACAAAAACAAACAACATACATGAAATGCGACGGGGATGAATGAAAGAGTGGGACCCAGCGGAGGTGGAGGGAGATTAAATCCTGACCGTTAGATCGGGGAAGGATGAACGGCCCAGATGTAGACGGGGGGGAGGCGGAAGTTGTTGCGATTAATGCTGGACCGTTGATCTGCGGAGAAAAGGACGGTCCAGATTTAATCGGAAGACAGAGAGAAGAACCTGCGATTGACGACCGGAGGTCGGGATGCGATTGAGCGCTGACCGTCCGATCAACCGACAGATCAACGGTGGGGACAACAATCGGAGGGGCAGGGGCGATGGAGCAATGACCGTTGGATCGCGGGGAGATCAACGGCTACGATGCAATCGGGGAATCGCAATCGGGGCGGCACAACTGGGGTTTGCGATTGCGATCGGGCATGGGCTTGCGATTGAGCGCTGGCCGTTGATCTGCGGGACGGATCGACGGTCGGGATTGAATCGGGGGGGGGGGGGGTGGGAACTTCCGATTGCGATTGGCAGGGAATTAGCGATGGCCGTTAGATCTGCAGGGGAATGGACGGCCCAGATTAAGTCGGGAGATCATAATCGGAGCACGGGTTAGAAGGCGTGCGATTGATCGGAGGACCATTGGATTAGGCGGGGAGATCAGCGGTCAGGATTGAATCGGAAGATCTCAATCGGGGCGGCACCGTTGTGAGTTGCGATTGCGATTGACGGGGGGCTTGCGATTAGCGGACAGCCGTCAGATCTAAGCGGATCAACGGTTCGGATCAGAGCGGGGACTTAACGATATAATCAAATCGCATCGGGGGTTTTATGATGTAACAAAGGAAATTGCCTCCTGCCCGGCTTCCGATTGCGATTGGCCCCCAAGGCTTAAGCGCTTGGTCTTGGGTGACAGGTATAAGTGGGGAAGTGGTTGAAGGGGCTTAACGGGAAAGGGGCTAGGGCCTGTTATAAAATCGGGAAAGTGGGTTTTTGGCCCGTTTTAATGGGTTTTAAGCGATTTAAAGGGAAACGATAAGGGGAAAAAGAGGAAAAAAAGCTAAGCTAAGGGTAAGAGGAGAATTTAAGGATTTTAGGGGGTTTGAGGGGGTAAAAGGGAAATAGAAGGGGAGCCAAGGGGGAATAAAAAGGCTAAATGAGGGTAACAGAAAGGGAATTTGGACAAAGGAAAAAGGGGGGAAATTGATGTATGTTGCAGGGGTAAAGGAAGGAATGACAGGCCCTTTTTAGCAGTTTACTAGCAGAGGTGGATTTGTATTAGGCACAGCAACTGAGAGACTTCAAGGAGGATGGGTTTTCAGGGGAAAGGCATTCCTTGAAGACTCAACAATGAATTAGCCCCCTATTTGCTTGTCAAAAATTTCATATGGGGGCTAACAGATCGCATGCTTGGTTTCAAGTTGCATGGGATTGGTGTGGTATCTTGACAATGGTGCGTCTTTCCATATGACGGGAGACAAAGAGTTGTTTAGTGACTTGGAGGAGAAGAACCTCCAGATGCATATAGAGATGGGCAATGATGGTCGGTATAGTGCGACTGGCATTGGGACCATTACCTTTGAGATGGAGTCCAGTAATCCATTCTTGTTGAAGAATGTCATGCATGTTCTAGGTCTAAAGAAGAACTTGGTCTCAGTTGCAATGCTGGAAGACAGAGGTTATGATGTTGTTTTCAATGAGGGAAAAGCCTTCCTTCGACATAAAACAACAGGTCAAACCAAGAAGATAGGGGTTCGAATTAAGAATATCTACAAGTTGGAGGTAGATGGCTACGCTGCAATGGTGGGAAAAGCAGAAGAAGTGGTGAGCCAGGATGAGGGCGAGTTATGGAATAGGATATTGGGCTATCTTCACCATGGCACTTTGAATATTTTGCAGCAAATTTATACTGGACTTCCCAAGGGTACTCTTGCACAGTCAGATCAGTGCAAAGGATGTACAATGGGTAAGTTTGTGAAGACCACCTTCCATGAGAAGGAGAACCGTGCTTCGGTGATCCTGAAGAGAATTCACACAAACGTGTGTGGACCATTCTCGGTTGCTTCAACAGCAAAATACATGTATTATGTGATATTTGTTGATGATTTTTCTCGTAGATGCTAGATATTCTTCATGCAGAAGAAGAGTGAAACGTTCTCAAAGTTCTGTGAGTTCAAGGCATTGGTGGAGGAGTCAGGGAAGCAAGTGAAAGCTCTAAGGAGTGATAATTGTGGTGAATACATCTTGGGCGAATTCAAAGACTTCTGTAGCAAAGAAGGAATTCGAAGAGAAGTCATAACGCCTCATAACCCACAACAGAATGGGGTCGCGAAGAGAAATAACAGAACGATTGTGGGTGTTGCATGAGCGATGCTGCATGACTAGGGCCTGCCGATGCACTTGTGGGAGGAATCATGCAACACTGCGGTTTATGTGAAAAACAGTTGTCCTCATAGAGTACTTGGCATGAGTACACCTGAGGAAGCTTTTACTGGTAAGAAGCCTGATATTTCTCATTTGAATATTTTTGGCTCACCTATTTACATTCATGTGACGAAGGAAGCTAGGAAGAAGTTGGAGCCAACTACAGAAGTTGGGATATTTGTGGGGTACACAGAAACACCCCATAACTATCGTGTGTATTTGCCAAACAGTTAGATGATTTTTATGCGACGGGATATAAAATTCAATGAGGTGAAAGCCATGAAGTTGTCGCTTGATAGGGAGCTACACTTGCATGCAAAGGAGGAACTTCTTGTTCCCAAAGATGAGCCTTTGGATGTGGATTAGCCACAGGAGGAGATTCATGGAGTGGAGGAGTCCACTCATGCAGAACCAAATATCAGACAAGGTAGAAAGCGTACCACAGAAGCTGAGAGACTGAAGGTGGATGCGGCACAGAATGTAGGAGTTCCTACATCACAATGCAGACAGAGACAGTCACCTGATCGATATACTGGATACATGGCTCTTATAAGTAAGTGTATTGTGACAGAGCCATATTCTTTTGAAGAAGCAGTGCAGGAGCCCACATGGGTAGATGCCATGGTGGAGGAGTATGACTCCATTGTCAGAAATAGTGCTTGGGAGATTGTTCCAAGGCCAGTGGGAAAATCAGTTGTAGGATCAAGATGGATCTACAAGGTAAAGCAAGCTGCGATGGAGTTTCGAAGTATAAGGCAAAGATTTGTTTGAGGAGCTTCTCACGGTTCAGCGTTGACTGAAGAAACCTTTGCACCTTCATGCAGTATTCTTCTATACGGACCATCCTTTCTCTACGGTGAGATAGGTTTAGCATTCATCATATGGATGTGAAAGGCGTATTAGTGAATAGGATCATTCAGGAAGAGGTGTACATTGAGGAGCCTGAGGGATTTGAGATCTTCAGCAGCGATTCGCATGTGTGCAGGCTCAAAGGAGCGTTGTATGGGCTGAAACAAGCACCCCGTGCTTGGTACACTCGGATCGAGAGCTATTTCACTGGACTTGGCTTCACCAAGAGTGAGGAAGATGCAAACCTGTACCAGATTGTGGTTGAGGGTAAGATTTTAATCATTGTACTTTATGTTGACGATTTAATACTAATAGGTGATGAGCAGTTGATACACTCATGCAAGGCAGAACTTGCAAAGGAGTTTGAGATGAAGGATTTGGGCCTCCTTCATTATTTCCTTAGATTGGAAATATGGCAGTGGGAAGGTGAAATGTTTGTGTCTCAAGGAAAGTATGCCTGGGAGATACTGGAGAAGTTTCACATGCAAGGATGCAAGCCTATCAACACTCCTATTCCAGGAAATTAGAAGAAAGAGGATGCTACACCGGCAAAGGTAGTGGATGCCACTGTTTATCAACAGTTGGTGGGTTCGCTCATGTATTTAGTCAATATAAGACTGGATATATGCTATGCGGTGAACCAGCTTTCACAAGCGATGGTTAAGCCTACCAAGCTCTTTTGGAAGGCAAGAAAGCATGTCCTGAGATATCTCAGGGGCACATCTGAGTATGGTTTATGGTACAGACAGATGGATGAGATGAATTTGCATGGCTTCACGGATGCAGATTGGGTAGGAAGCCCAATAGACAGAAAGAGCACATCAAGAGGAATTTTCAGTATCGGATCTACGACAGTTTCTTGGTACAGCAGGAAACAAAGATTTGTGGCACTCAGTTCAGCGGAAGCAGAATACATGGCAGCAATTTTAGCTGCATGTGAGGCTATCTGGATGAGGAAGATTCTGGTTGGTTTGTTCGGTTCACATTTAGATCCCACAGTGATTCATTGTGATAATTAGAGTTTCATTAAACTCTCGGTTAATATTATGTTTCATGATAGATATAAACATATTGATATCTGGTATCATCATATTAGAGATTGTGTGTAGCGGAAGATCATGTTGCTTCAGTACATTCCTACGGAGGATCAGCATGCAGATATTCTGACGAAGGTGCTCACCAGGAGAAAATTCGAATACCATAGAGGCAAGATCGGGGTGAAGGATAATCCCTATCTTGTTGAGAGGGAGTGTTGAGATTCAACAAGATTATGAGCTTAGTGAAAAGAGTCGCCTTCATTAAGTGGGCACGCAGGCTATTTTTGGGGCAAGTCTATTTTTAGACTATGTCTATTTTTAGACATGTCGATCATATTTCAGAAGTTGCAGGTTGCTATTTGAGGATGGTTGATCAAGTTGGAAAAATAGATGAAATTCTATTTTTAGAATATTGGGTGAAGTCTATTTATAGATCGTCAATCTAAAAATATATGCATGTCGTTTATTATTAGCTCTTAATAATAATCAGACTCTAAATAGCAAATTATTCTCTTGGAGCACCTCAGTTCAGTGCATAGATGTGGCACATCAGCTGACAAAAGGAATTACACTATTCCTAAGGGTTTACTAGAGCTATTGGATGGTGGACTCAGTTAGAACTCAAGTGGCAAAGTTATGACACAGTTGGAAGAAGTAGTTATGGAGTTGTATTCAGTTTAACTCAATTAGACTCAGTTGAGCTAGTTGTATCTAGTCTAACTGATTGATACACTAGTGAGAGTGGAGTGAATTAATTAGTTAATTAATTCATAAATAATAAATCATTAATCAACTGAACAATATAGTAGTTAACTACAGTGCATGGCAGTTTCAGTGGAGACCAGTGGAGAGATAGGTGAAAAGGCAATATAGTCTATCTATTGTGACTATGGTGATGCATTGATTGCATCATACACACAGTGGAGATGCCAATGAGGATTGCACATTCAAGGATGGAGTAATTCGAATTCATTCAGAGCTATTCTTCAGTAGATATTGCGCAGTGGACGCAGGCTAGCAGGTGGCATAGATCGGTGCATGGATTTGCAAGATTGGGCCTTATTAGTATATGACAATTGTACTATACTAAGAGCTTGTGATAATATTTGTATATTAGTATGAGATTTTCATATGATCTCCATGTTACATAATATATAGTTGGGGTTTTTAGCTTCAGGCTTTCCTGGTGGAAATAATTTTTTCCACAAAAGATTAATAAGTGGAATAGATTTGGTATCTTGCATAAAGTTAAATAGTGAGAGATCAGGTGGATATTGGACATATGCATGCTTAGTGCATATAATTTCTACACTCTTACATCAGGATCACCTTTTGTTACTGCTGCGATACCTCCTAGTCCCCGTAGTATTTTCGAAGATCTTACGACAGACTCAGATATGGATTCCTCCAGTCCTGTTGACAGTGAAGGAATGCCTGTTTCCATAGGAGAATATCAACTCTTTGTTGAAGATCTCTCTCGTGCCTCTATCCAATATTATCCACTATCGGTATCACTTCTGCCTAGCTATCGGTCCTTGAGTCAGATTATGTTTGGAGTTGCCTCCATTGTGCAATCTAGTATAGTAACTCCTTCTTAGAGTTCGGTCTCACCTTCATTAGGACTATCGCCTTTAAAACCTGGCTCGTCAATTACTGTTACATCTGTTCCAGTTCAACCGACGGTTTGTGTGGCTTCATCCACACTTGTTGTTACTCATCAGTCGTCGGGATATTTTCACACTCACAGGTCTATTTTCCTCAATCCAACGTGGCCTGTTAATCCTGGTCCTAGTAGATCACAGTATAGTTCCGCGAAGGCCCCATGTGCTTCTAGTGTTGTTTCCATTACTCCTGTGATTCCTGGCAGCCTTACTTTTGAAGAATATCTATTGCATGTTCAGCAGTAGAGTTCTCAGGGTTCTCAGCAATCTCAGGCTCCTGGTAATCCTCGATTCCATCACTATGATGTTGTTGGTAATCCTGTATATATATATCCGCACCATTATGATGTGTATGGTAATCCAGTCTATTTGCCTCCTATGGATCCTTATCAGGCTGTTTATGATCCTTATCATATTGTTACTCATTTATGACCTACCCTGCCTCCGCAACCCTCTGGCTTGCAAGGACAACCCTCATTGGGACAACCTATAACTCAGCAGGGTCCTGCTTCTAGTCCACAAGGCCAACCTTCACAAGGTCAGTATTTGGCCCAACATGGACAACCCTCCGGTCTTTCGGGTTAACCTTTGAATCAACCAAGATCATATTTTGGTCCTGGGGGGAAAAACTATCTGTCACAGGGACAACCTGTTGCACCTTAATCACAGCTGCACATTTAGTATGGCCCGAATATTATGTAACTAGGACAACCCTATGGTCCTTATCTGGGTCAACCTAGTTATCAGGGACAACCTATTCCATCGAAACCATCAGGCCAACCTTTTCCAAAAGGACAACCTAGTGGTCCCTAACAATAGTTTCAAAAGCCAGTTCAACTAGCTCAGTAGCCATTTCAACCTGCCCACCAGTAGACTCCTTCGGTTCTGAAGCTGGTTCTACCAGTTTACCCTGCTCAGCAGCCTACTCAACCTACTCCGCAAGGTCAACCTGCTCAACTGTAGGGTGCTTACTACCCTCAAGTTTTATATCAACCAGTATATAGCGCGCCCCAGATTCCTTACCCTCAAAATCAACCTGTGTATCATCAACCTCAAAGCCATGCTTACATTCCACAAAAAAATCCTTATACTACTCAGCAAGGACCTTCGTGGTCTACTTCGACTCAATATCTTGGTCCTCAACCCCAGTATCAACCGAATTATCCTGCTTCTAATCCCTATGATCTGAATCTTTTGGGACATAATGTATGGGGACATAATCCTACTCGGACTGGGTGGAATGTATACACAGGTCCTTATCAACGACCTCCGATGACTTTTAATACTCAATTACCATTTCTTGCTACGTTGGAATTACCTGATGTGTCAAAGTTCAGAAATGATCCTATTATTCATAATCTGTATTGGCCTCCGGTTCCAACCAAGATTCCTGGTGATTGTCATAAATTTGAGGGTAAACCTGGTGAAGACCCCCAAATGCATGTTATGACTTACCACTTGTGGTGTTCCTCTAAATATTGGGTTGATGATTCTATTCGGCTCCGTCTTTTCTAGCGAACTCTTATTGGTGCCGCTGCAAAATGGTACATTAAGTTGTCTCATGGAGTTTTTCAAGATTTTAATTCCTTATCTATGGAATTCCTTACACATTTCCAGTTGCCAGTCTGCTATGAGACCAGGACACACCTCCTCACTTCATTGAAACAAGACTGAGCTACTCATATCTCGGATCATATTCATGACTGGCGGCAACGTCGTCGCATGATCAAGTTTGAAATTCCTGATCAACTTCTAACTCATTGGTTCATTACCTCCTTTGTCAATCAGATCACCAAAAACATAGCTATGGGGGCATGTGTAACTAAGGAACAAGCCATTTCTTACACCTAGTACCTCGATCTTGTGTACTCTCAATCTGGTGCTTCATATGATATCTTTCCTGATGCTCCTCAACTTGGAACTTATAAACCACCAACGAATCCTTCCATTGATGGTATTATTTCTTTTGTATCTCAGACTTCTTAGAAGTCCCCATCTAATTCTGGGAAGCAGAAGTCTACTTATTCCAATAATTTTGCTTCTCAGCCAATTCCGAATTCTGGCAAACCCGCAAAAGTGAATTCTATCCAGGCCAATCCTACGGATAACGATTCTAAAGGTAAGAGGAAGGGTAAAGGTAAGGCCAAAGCTGATACCCCGAAACAGGATTTGTCGAAACCTCGTTCTGCTAATAGTTCTCAACGCAAACCGAAGTATCCTTGTTTAATTTGTGACTAACAACACTTCACCAAAGACTGTCCTCGACGGCCCGAAGTGAGCCTGTTGCTCAAAGGCACTCAAGGAGCTCCGGCTGTTCTTAAAGAATATTTTCCTACTTAGCAAACTCAGATGGTAGAGAAACCTCAATGCTCTACCCCATTTGGTTCTCAGGTTTTTATGATGAATGGTTTTGCACTCGTTTCTATTACTACTCGATCGAAAGATTATTTTGGTTCACGTAAGGCAACGGGGAAGGAGATCATTGATGGTACTCCTCCTCCACCTGTTTCTGGCCCTCTTGAGATTGAATGGCCTAATACTGAATCCGTTGTGCAACCACCTTCCAAAGGTGTGCTCCACAAGTCTTCGTACAATCCCAACGACCGTGCCACTCAGCATTATAGTATTGTTCAAGATTTCGCTTAGGCGCCATCTGCAATGTCTACGTTAGAAGTACTTCAAAGTTGTCCACCACAAAAGAAAGCATTGTTATCCGTGATAGGTGGGGTTGATCTTGCCAATACTAGCTTGCTTGCTTTCGATTTAGAGAATTTCGTCCTGCGACTCCCACACCAAATTGCACTCATCATTCAAGTTGGTATCAATGTTTTGAACATTCACCGAGCAGTCGTGGACGAGGGTGCATCTAACTGTGTTATGTCATCTACTTGTTGGAAAGCCATTGGTTCTCCAACTCTCACCTCGTCACCCAATGCCCTTTAAGCATTTGATGGAAGAGAGTATAAACCTCTTGGTGTTCTCCCTAGTTTACCAATCACATTAGAAGGGAAGATAGTCAATGTCAAGGTTGAATTCGTTGATGATAAACTCAATTATAATCTTCTCCTCGATCGTAGTTGGACTCATGCAATGCTATGTGTTTCATCCACTCTCTTTCGTGTTTTGAAATTCCCGCATGAAGGAAATATTATTACTATTGATCAATTGTATTTTTTCACTTCTTCTTCCGAGAACAACGTTCCTTATGTGGATAAGATTCCTACTCCCTACGAGAGTGTAGGGCCAAGCCTTTTCAAGAATCCCGCCCTCATGGGTATTTTTCCTTTTCCACCACCAAATATTGTTCAAGTCAACATGATTTCTCGCACCGATGACCCATGGGTTATCCCTTCCCCTAAACAGATTGATTCTTTCAGAGATTCGATGCTGTTGAGTTTGATTGAAATTTATTATTGTGAACTCATCGTCGCATTGGATACTCTGTCTCATGATTCTGCTCCTTCAAGTATGTCTCTTGAAATTTATTCTCAATCGCCTTGGCTCGGTGATTTTGATTCACCAGATCCTTTGAAAGAAGTGCTTCCCTCCGATGAGGCCATCGTGGAAACCATGTCTCTTGAAGGTCTCCCATGGGACAATAATCATCATCATTCCTCGTTCTTGCCAAATCTCGGGGCCATGTCTATCTGTCTTGAGTGTTTTTATTCTCAGGTTCCTTCTCCTCCGCTTCAAATGTCTGTTCAAATCCATGAATTTTTTTTGGAAGGTAACTTGAGTAACATTACACAGACGATGCTTATTGGCATTTCTTATAAACTAGGAATTGTCAAGAACATCCATATCGGGGTCACCTGTTCTTTCGATGAAATACAAGTCTATACTAGCATTTTCCGCGAATTTCGTGATGTATTTGTGTGGTCCTACGAAGAAATGCCCGGCATTGTTCCTAGCATCGTGGTACATGAAATTCCTACTCACCTTGGTTCAAAACTTGTTCGCCAACGTCTTCATCTGGTGCATCCTCGAAAAGCTGCTGCCATTAAAGCTGAAGTGGAAAAGCTTCTCAAATCTAGTTTCATTTATCCGATTCCATTGACAGAGTGAGTCTCTAATATTTTTCATGTAGATAAGAAACAAGGCACTATTTGTGTTTGTGTTGACTATCGTGATATCAAACGAGCTTGTCCGAAGGATAACTATCCTACTCCCTTCATCGATCAGATCATTGATGACTATGCCGGGAGCAAGATTTTTTCCCTTATGCACGTTTTTTCTGGTTATAATCAGATAAACATTCTCCCGACTGATCAACACAAGACTGACTTCATCTATAATTGGGGTACCTTTTCATATAATAAGCTTCCTTTTGGTTTAAAGAATGTTGGGGCCACATTTCAGCGCGCGATGTCCTACGCCTTTCATGATATTCGTCACATCGTGCGGCCTTATCTGGATGACCTTCCGGCTGATTTAGCTAAGCGTAGGGATCACCCTAAACATCTTTGTCATATTTTTCTTCATTGTAGACACTATAATGTTCAGCTTAACCCGCACAAGTGTGTCTTCTGCATTGATTCCGGTAGACTCTTAGGGTTTATTGTGTCCAAAGAAAGAATTCTCCTCGATCCTCTCAAAGTAGAGGCTATTATTACTCTCCCCTCTCCTTCCTCATTTCACCAATTACAGAGTTTACAAGGGAAAGCTAATTTTTTACATCGTTTTATACCTAACTATGCTGAAGTAGCTAAAGGATTCACACGATTGTTGAAGCAGGGTGTCCCTTTCTATTGGGATGAAATCGCTCAAAAATATTTTGATTCATTGAAGACATTGCTTGTTAATGCTCCTCTACTCCACCCTCCAAATTATCATCATGATTTTTTCCTTTATTTAGCTGCCGCTTTTAGCACAATTGCGATGGTTTTGGTACAAGACGATGATGACGGTCATGAGCATGTTATTTATTACTTGTCTCGTAACCTTCTCGACCCAAAAACTTGTTATGCTCATGTCGAGAAGTTAGCGTTAGCTGCAGTTCAAGCAGTCCAAATTTTTCGTCATTATATTCTCTTATGCACAGTGACGGTGATTTCTGATTTCAACCCCATGACCTGCATATTGTCTCGAAAATTGCTAGGGGGAAAATACTCTAAATGGATTTTTATCCTCCAAGAGTTTGATTTGGAATTTACTGCTGCCAAGTCTAAGAAATCATTAGTTTTTGTTGATTTTCTTTTCTCTCTTCCTTCTAACTCCACTCATTTTCATTTTGAGGAATCCATTCCAGAGGATTCTCTTTTCTTGATTATCACCCACAATCCTTGGTACGGTGATATCATTGTCTATCTCTAGAATTCATCTTTTAGGTCGAAGTTGAAGAAGGATTCTCATCGACGCATCTGCCATCAGTCACAACCTTATCGAATAGTTGGAGATATACTGTATCGTATTGGAGTTGATTCTATACTCCGTCGATGTTTTACTCTCGAGGAGGCTGAGAAAGCCCTGAATGACTATCACAGTGGCGCCTGTGGTGGTCACATGTGTGGTTATGCTACTGCTCAAAAAATCCTTCGTGCTGGCTATTTTTGGCCTTCTATTTTCAAGGACTACATTTTTGCGGTTCGTAAATGCCATGATTTCCAGATTTACCAACGCAAGGTGCACGCGCCACCCATTCCTCTTCATTCTATCATTATTGTTGGTCCCTTTGTGAAATGAGGCATCAATTTTATGACGTGTAACCCTCACTCGGAAGGGGGGCATGCTTATATTATCGTAGCCGTGGACTACTTCACCAAATGGGCCGAAGCAATGCCCACACTTGTTGCCGACGATAAGACAACTGCTCAGTTCATATTCAATCACATTATTGCTAGGTTTTATGTCCCACAAGCCATCATTAACGATCATGGTTTCCATTTTTGGCATGATATGGTGGCGGAGTTGACTTCTAAGTTGGGTCTGTGTCACAACAGCTCAACGCTGTATTACCCTCAAGCCAATGGCCAGGTTGAAGCTGCGAACAAATTTCTTGTCACTATGCTTCAACGTACAATTGAGATCCGTAAATGAAAATGGCATCTCATGTTATTTTCGGCTCTTTGGGCATACCAAACCTCAATTAAAAGTGCAACCAGTTTCACTTCTTTCGAGTTGGTCTATGGCCTAGAAGCTACTCTCCCGATTGAATGTGAAATAGCTTCACTCAAGTTAGCTGTTGAATTACTGCCAAATAATTCAGCAAAGGAAGAATGTCTCCTTTATTTAGAAATACTGGATGAAACCCTCCTCTTTGCCGCTTTGGTTATCAAAGCACAGAAAAAGCGGGTCAAAGCTCATTTTGACCAATCAATTTCCCCTCGTTCGTTTGTTGAAGGATATCTCGTCCTCCTATATGACCAAGCTCATGATAAGCTGGGGCAGGGGATTTTCAACCTATGTGGCATGGGCCCTACATCATTAAATGTGTATTATAGAATGGGGCCTATGAGCTTATTGATTACGAAGGCCACCCTCTTGAACAACCCAGAAATGGGTTATATCTCAAAAAATATTATGCATGAGTCATCCATGTGTAATAGGTGTACATAGGTGTCATTTTAATTTTTGTACATGTTTTGGTTTGATGTGCTTTGGGAGCATTTTCCTACTTATTAGGTCTTACTTATGGTGCAGATGTCTATTACCCCTTATGTCATTTTCACGGATGGTGCTTCCCGCAGTACCAGGAATTTGTCTTCAGCAGCTTGGGTAATTTATGATCCTGTTGGTGAGTTGATAGATCTGCAAGGTATTTTTCTAGGATGAGCTACAAACAATGTCGCTGAATATAGCGTTGTTATTGAGCTATTAACCGAAGAAATAAACCTCGGCATACGTGCATTGCTTGTAAATCTAGATTCACAGCTTGTCGTTCTGCAACTCAATAGTCATTATTCAATTAGAAATCCCCACATTCTGAGATTGTATTTACGTATTCATTTGCTAGAAAGACATTTTGATTTTATTACATATCAGCATATTCCTAGACAAATGAATACATTAACTGATACAGTGGCTAACATTATATTAGATAGACATTTGCGTAATTTGTAAAATCACCATCGCATGTAAAAGATCCATGTAGGAATATATATATATATATATATATATATATATATATATATATATATATATATATATATATCGCATGTTTACAACTATGTGCATCATAACTTCAAAAAATATATGTGTGTTTCTATTACATCCTGAGACATCATGTCTCTCAAAATATGCAGATAAAAATAAAACCTAGGTGTCTAATCAGCATGGTGCTCGTGATAACATGTCAGTGCCCGTACAAGCCGCCTCAGCAAGTGGTGAATTCGGCTGGGCACCCCTACAATATGTCTCTGGTAAACACGTGGAACATCATCAAATCGTGCATAGTCCGGGGCTCCTTGGGTGATTCCCTCCATATTATGCACTATCTCATCTTCCGCACCACCCTTGCCTTGAGGGTCGAAATCGCGAGGGATTCGCCTCGCTATCGGTGACATGCCTGCGGGTCTCTCTGGACCAACATATGCAAACACATGGATTTAGTGTTAGAACATGCATAGATAAAAAAATCATAGTACTCATGAAACTTTAAAAAAAAAAATGAGTCTCACCCAAATCTTCATCCCAATCCTCTCCCTCTGGGAGTGGGAGGTCTGGATCTTCAGTGAAATCTATACCATATTAGGGCTAGTCCTCCATGAAAATCAGTTTTTAGTGGAGCCAATCGAAGAATTCCGGTCTCCAGGACATCTGTAGACCACCCCCTGCCCTTGGCATCAGGGCTTCCCATCGGGGCATCTGTGGTTCTCTCGCTGGTGGTGTCGGGACTATGACCTCTTGTTGCTAGAAAATGGGTAGTCGTTTCAAGAAGAACGATACCAGAATAGATCCATAACCAAATTGCTTCAATTTGGTCTTCTTGCATTTTTTTAGCTAGCATTTCATGTTTATTGGCACGACCTCTACCCAGTTGTAGATGGTCGGTGCCAAGCACTCTATAGTAAGGAGCAACAATGTCTTTGTTGCTTCGTGCGGTGCTTGTGATCCCGCAGCTTGTGTAATGGTATGTAGCACTACTCTGAGTGTAAAGTCTGGGATAGTATAGATATCAACTTTCCCACTGCCTGATCCTTTTCGTGCCCCTGGAAATACCTTGTCTATCACCATGGTCATGTTTTCCATGCATGGCCGAGTGCCGATTAGGATTGGTGCTACTCCCCTCCGCGATAATCCTCTTATGAAATAGACGTCAGAGACTTCAATCTCAAGTTCTTGATCCTAAAGGATGAACTTCTCTTGATTTTCTTCCCATATGCTGATCAGGTACTGTAATAGCTATGGTTGGGCTCAGAGACATGGCGTTAGGAAGAATTTTTTTAGACCAAAATTTCTGAGAGCTTCCATGACTCTCTCATTCTCCATGGCCAACTCATCTTCTTCGCTATTGTTAGTATGATTCTTTTGTCATAAAAGATCACTTTAGCTACGCATAAAAAATATCCCTAACATCGATTATGGCTGCAAAATATCTTTAAGTTCGCTGCACAAATTCAGATCTAAGCACAAAATACATTAAGCAGATAAAATATAACATGGCTCCATAAATCCAATGGACAAGACAAAAAGAATGTATTTAAAAGAATTTTGTATTATATTAAAGAATGGGGCACCTGAGAGGAAAACAAGAAAGGTGTCTTCCGGTTCTCCTAAGTGGGATGGGTTCTTGAAAGTCCTCAGTGTTTCAGATCTAACATTTCTCTCTCTTATGGGTGTAGAAAAACAAACATAGAACTCAATGGGAGTTCAAAAAACAAAATGGAAAATGGTGACCAAGAATAGATCCAGAGTGATCTAATGCAATGAAGGTGACTAAAGAATGGGGAAAACCCTTCTATTTATAACAAAATATTGGGGTGTTCTAGAACTTGGTGCATGAATAAAATATTATTAATCAAATTCTAGAATCACCCTTTAGGAATATTTTATTATATTTGTTAGAGGGAAAAGGGTTTTTGACTTGGGTCAATTCCTTTATTTGTAAATAACAAATAAATAAATGATTTATTTATTATTTAAGGGAAATGATGGGAATTAAATAAATAATGGTTTATTTAATTATTTATATTTGATTTAGTCAAATTTAACTAATAATATTATTTAAATAATGATTTAAATAACTTATTCTTAGAAAATAATCAAATAAATAATGATTTATTTAATTGATTTCCTTGTTTTGGGTTAAATATGACCTTGCAATATAGACAAATGAGTTATTTTATATGGTGAAAGCACTTTTACTTAGGGTAAAATTGGTCTTACATGGTGTACTTGGGTTCATCTAATAATAATAGGTTAGATGACCAAAAAATGGTGTAACAGCTATGTTCCCGTTCTTTCCATTCTATGACCATTTTGCCTCTTTCTACCTACAAACACATTCATATGAGTGGTATTAGTCATTTTTGAACCTTGAATTTGTGAATAATTGGAGTATTTGATTAAAATTTTACATGAAAATGGTTTGCACCATTGGCAAGACTGTTTTCCAAACATTCGCGCCAATGGGTGCACCCTAGTGTGGAAAATTGGGCGGTTGGCGCGACTCCGTGCCTGAAACCCACGATGACCACCGTGCCCTAATATTTACATTTCCTCTCCCAAAATTCAAAATTGGAAATTGCAGATAATAAGAAATGACTTAAAATGACAAGAGGGATCTCGGTTCTTACCTGGAACTGACGGATTTGAGATTGGTCAGCTGGATTTACTACTATCGTCGCCACAAGATTGCATAGTGAAATGGGTAACTATTGCTCCACAAGAGGTAAATAGTGAAAATTAATTATTCTTACCATTTTTGGAATTTTATAACTTTTTCAAAACCCTAATTAGGTTTTAAGACATATTTTTCAATTATTTTATTATATTATTTTCGAGAAATGGGTTTTACACGTGTCTCTTATGCAGTAACAGGTTTTGATGCGACAATGATGAAGTAATGAGTTATATTTTATACTTTTTCAAACTCGGTAAAAACATGAAAAATTCACTACTGAAGTAATCTTTCAGCGCTTTTCTAACTCTCTCAAATTGAAAATATTGCCGAGATTCTTGTCATTTTGAACTCGTTAAATGGCTGTGAAACGATATCCACCCAGTATACGTTTAACCCTTTTTTGGGCTGGGATGGATTATTTACGAAAAATGAATACCTTAGCCTATCGTGACTAAGAGGTTCTCGCAGACACAGTTTTCTACCTTTTCAGATCTGTGAGACTACCTATGAAAAGGGATTGTTGCAGTTTTCTTTTCCGCCTTCTTTTCAAAATCTATAAACATGAAAAGATGTCGAGTTCTCCCTTTATCAGACTCGTTAAACACTGATGACATCGGATTTTGTCACCGTGACATTACTCGAGTTCCTCCTTCCTAGGGATCGTAAAATGTACTAGGATGGATTTTTCCGAAGGAAAAACTTACAGTACAAGCATATGCTATCCCCTTCAAGCTTATTTTAAAAAATAATTGGGGTACTCGCCAGAAATGGTGGGGGGGGGGGGAATGGAACCAAGTTTAGTTATGTTGAAAGTATGTCGCTCTTAAACATGGCACTTATCTGCATTCGTGTCGGGTTGGGGACATCTCATTTCATCATTTTTTGCCTCCATGGGTTTGGGTAATCTCTTTTGACCTCTCATATGCTCATTGCCACGTCATCATGACCTCAAATCCTTTGATGTCAAATACTGCCAAATCTAGTGTCGTGCTGCTGATATGTTCAAGAGAAGTTTGTCGCTGCAATCTTTAACCTCCCTCTGATTCTTTGTTGGTCCTGATTCACTATTATCATGTTCCTCTATCTCATATCGACAATGTGGGAAAAATTATGGCCCACCTTCGATTAAGTCACTTCCTGTCGACTTCAACTCATTATCCAAGAATTTGATCGAGAGACTTTGTTTTAGTACCTTGGAGCCTGCATGCCTTAATGGCAGGTTTTTCACATTCGATGCAAGGTCAAAATCATTTGCCTTCAATCGAGTGATTCTTCGGATGTTCAATGCCAAATCACTGTTCACATCCTGTGGATTGTACCAGTTGTACCTTGAGATCCATTGTCCTTATTATTGGTTTCTCTCGTACCTGTTAACAACTTTCATCATTGGTAGGTAATCAGGTGATTTTCTTGCATGTTCGATTTCAGCTCATATATTCGCATGCTTGAATTTGTACTTGTTCGGGTCAAGATGGAGTGCAAGACCCTGGATTTTGTCTAATAAAGTCCAAGTTGCGAATTTTGGTGGATTTTTATGACTTATTGCATGACTCTTTTGATTGGATGGTTGGGACCATACCTGAGTCTATTTTTTGATCCTTACTGCTGGATGGCTACGTCCATACCTCAAATATTAGTTTTTATATATACTCTATGATGGATGGTTGCACCCATGCCACATGTTCATGTATCAGAGATATTAGTTGTATTTGTAATTGTAAGTTTTTCGACAGCGGTGTTTGGTTCGAACGCGTTCTCATAAAGCATTTCACCCCTCCCTCTCCCTCATACCTCATGCTTTAGGGGGCATCTGTTACATAGCATATTTTTCACTGTCCCTGCAATCCCCATCTTGCCCATTGGAGGGTCATTTCTATGACCAATAAGCAGTGTCATGCCTTGAAAAAACCATCACTGCATTCCTTTGCATGAGAGTAACATTCCTCTTGTTGACAATTCCCTGAGAAGGACTGTAAAAAACCTTGTTTTTGCCTTGGCGTGAGTAGCAAGTTACACTCCCACGCCGAGCTGGAAAATTAACACTGAGCCCGCGCCAGTTGGCGCTCTGTCCCAGTTAAGCACCTGCACCAAGATATTTATGGAATGTTTTTTAAAAATAGAGGTGGAGGTTCTATTCCAACCACCTCGAGGATGAGTCATTGGGAGTGGTTGAACTGAAACAACCACGGACTCCCTCCTTTAGTTAGTGGTTTCCACCTCCCTTGGAACTCTCCTAAAGGATAGGACTCCCTCCCACCTTTGTAGGGATCCCAGCCTCCTCCTTTTCCTCTATAAAAGAAGCTATCTCTCTTAGTACAAGCTAGCTGAACTTGGAGAACTGATATTATAGCTGAATGACTAGAGAAGATAGATAGAAGGAATTACATTGAGGAGAGCTTGAGTCTATGCCTTCACCCAATTCGAATTCCCTGACGAACATCTAAGACACACTTCGCCTGAACCCTGCTGGAGGAGACTACGACGTCAAAGCATCAGTTGCAACTCTTCCTTCTATTCATTTATATACATGACTACTATTTGGTTCCACTATTGTGTTATGATGTTTGCGTAATGCGATATGTTTAGCCCTCTTTGACTGGTTAATAGTTATGAGTGAAACTATGATGTCGAATGTTGTTCTTGTTTCTTGTTCTATGTGCAGGTATCCAGGTGTAACAACGAACAGATTATGATTTGCTAAGGCAGGAGCGAGAGGCTACTACCCTTTCCGCAACGATGATAGTATTGTATTCTAGGTAGTTTGATCTACCATGTCTCTTGTTCATTCATTAACTAGGAATTAACACTTTAGTGTGTCCCTTTGTTTCTAGACCCACCCTAGGGCTAGAGGGATCGTCTTTGTCCGCAGAGAGTATTTACCTATGTAACGATTGCTAAGATTCTTGTCGTTTTGAATAGCATTGTTTGGTTCGAACGCGTTCTCATAAAGCATTTCATCCCTCCCTCTCCCTCAGACCTCATGCTTTAGGGGTTATCTATTACAAAAAAATTTGTCACTATCCCTACAATCCCCATCTCGCCCATTGGAGGGTCATTTCTGTGACCAATAAGCAGTGTCATGCCTTGAAAAAACCATCACTGCATTCCTTTGCATGAGGGTAACATTCCTCTTGTTGATAATTCCTTGAACAAGACTATAAAAACCCTTGTTTTTGCCTTGGCGCGAGTAGAAAATTAAACTCTCGCTCTGAGCTAGAAAATTAACACTGAGCTCGCACCAGTTGGTGCTCTATCCCTGTTAAGCACCCACGCCAAGCTATTTATGGAATGTTTTTTAAAATTAGAGGCGAAGGTTCTATTCCAACCAACTCGAGGATGAGTCATTGGGAGTGGTTGAACTGAAACAACCACAAACTCCCTCCTTTAGTTAGTAGTTTCCACCTCCCTTGGAGCTCTCCTAAAGGATAGGACTCCCTCCCACCTTTGTAGGGATCCCAACCTCCTCCTTTTCCTCTATAAAAGAAGTTATCTCTCTTAGTACAAGCTAGCTGAACTTAGAGAACTGATACTATAGCTGAATGACTAGAGAAGATAGATAGAAGAAATTACATTGAGGAGAGCTTGAGTCTATGCCTTCACCCCGTCTGAATTCCCTGACGAACATCTGAGACGCGCTTTGCCTGAACCCCGCTGGAGGAGACTGCGACATCAAAGCATTGGTTATAACTCTTCCTTCTATTCATTTATATACATTACTACTGTTTGGTCCCACTATTGTGTTATGATGTTTGTGTAATGCTATATGTTTAGCCCTCTTTGACTGGTTAATAGTTATGAGTGAAACTATGATGTCGTATGTTTTTCTTGTTTCTTGTTCTATGTGCAGGTATCCGGGCGTAACAGAGAACAGACTGTGATTTTCCAAGGCAGGAGCAAGAGGCTACTACTCTTTCCGTAATGATGAGATCATTGGATTCTAGGTAGGTCAATCTACCATGTCGCTTGTTCATTCATTAACTAGGAAGCAACGCTTTAGCATGTCCCTTTGTTTCTAGACCCACCCTAGGGCTAGAGGGATCGTCTCTATCCATAGAGAGGATTTACCTACGTAATGATTGCTGATATTCTTGTCGTTTTGAACAACGATGTTTGGTTCAAACGCGTTCTCATAAAGCATTTCGCCCTTCACTCTCCCTCAGACCTCATGCTTTAGGGGGAATCTATTACAGAAAATTTTGTCACTGTCCCTTCAATCCCCATCTCGCCCATTGCAGGGTCATTTCTGTGAACAATAAGCAGTGTCATGCCTTGAAAAAACCATCACTGCATTCCTTTGCATGAGAGTAACATTCCTCTTGTTGAAAATTCCTTGAGAAGGACTCTAAAAACCCTTGTTTTTGCCTTGGCGCGAGTAGCAAGTTACACTCCCGCGCCGTGCTAGAAAATTAACACTGAGCCCATGCCAGTTGGCGCTCTATCCCAGTTAAGCCCCCACACCAAGCTGTTTATGGAATTTTTTTTAAAAATAGAGGCGGAGGTTCTATTCCAACCACCTCAAGGATGATTCATTGGGAGTGGTTGAACTAAAACAACCATGGACTCCCTCCTTTAGTTAGTAGTTTCCACCTCCATTGGAACTCTCCTAAAGGATAGGACTCCCTCCCACCTTTTTAGGGATCCCAACCTCCTCCTTTTCCTCTATAAAAGAAGCTATCTCTCTTAGTACAAGCTAGCTGAACTTGGAGAACTGATACTATAGTTGAATGACTAGAGAAGATAGATAGAAGGAATTACATTGAGGAGAGCTTGATTCTATGCCTTCACCCCGTCCAAATTCCATGACGAACATCTAATATGCACTTTTCCTTAACCCCACTGGGGGAGACTAAGAACACAAGGCATCGGTTGTAACTCTTCCTTTTATTCATTTATATACATGACTACTGTTTGGTTCCACTATTGTGTTATGATGTTTGCGTAATGTGATATGTTTAGCCCTCTTTGACTGGTTAATAGCTATGAGTGAAACTATGATGTCGTATGTTGTTCTTTTTTCTTGTTCTATGTGCAGGTATCTGGGCGTAACAATGAACAGATTGTGATTTTCCAAGGTAGGAGCAAGAGACTACTACTCTTTCCACAATGAGGACAACATTGGATTCTAGGTAGGTCGATCTACCATGTATCTTGTTCATTCATTAACTAGGAAGCAACAATGTAGCATGTCCCTTTGTTTCTAGACCCACCCTAGGGCTAGAGGGATTGTCTATGTCCGCAGAGAGGATTTACCTACGTAAAAATTACATAAATTAATAATTATTGGATGATACAAATGAATAAACCTCCTCTCTATATATAGGAGTCCATGGGGTCACAATATAATCCTAGCCGACCTAACAATAATAATGTAAGGGCACAATAATAACAATATGGTGGTTACAGGGGTACAAAAATAACAATAAGGGGTTACACTAACAATAATAAGGGACTACACTAGTAATACAGGGACCTAGCATGCCCCTCTCCTTCAAAAAATTGTTGTCCTCGACCGCACTTGAGTAGCTCTGGATGATTCTGTATAAAATTCTCATCCTCCCAAGTAGAATATTCAGTGGGTAAGTTCCTTCGCTTGATGAGATACTCTGAAATTGATCGATTTCATAGCTATCGAGTTCTTATTTCCGTGGTTGCTTCAGGCTCCAATTTTATTTTTCCTTCCTCATCAAGTTCTAGAAATATTGATTGAACTTGAATTTTGTCACCTATAACCTTATTTAAGCAGGAAACATGGAAAACTGGAAGCACTTGAGAATAAGTAGGAAGCTCCAATTTGTATTCCATAGTACCAATATTTTGCAACACCTTGTAAGGACCATAGTACTTTGGCGATAAATTATTATCCTTCTTAGCTTTCTTGAGCGACATTTATTTGTATGGTTGTAGCCGTAAAAATACCCAGTCTCCTACATCAAGACTTCTCTCGTTGCGATGTTGATCTACCTGTTGTTTCATTTGATTTTGTGCCAAATTTAGGTTATCCTTTAAGAGTTGGAGAACTTGTTGATGCTCGATGTGATCTTCGACGGCTTGAACCTCATAATTTTCTCTTAAATATGATATGATGGAAGGTGGATGATATCCATAAAGTGCCATAAATGGGGTCGTTTTTTCTATAGTATGGAAGGAAGTGTTATACCACCATTAAGCTAGAGGTAACCATTGTTTTTTTTTATCAGATACAAAACAACGAAGATATCCTTCCAAACATTTGTTCACTATCTCAGTTTTCCCATCAGATTGAGGATGATAAGATGAGTTATGAGCTAGTTGTGTACCCAAACAAGGAAATAGTTATGTCCAAAAATTTCCTGTAAAAATGGGATCTTTGTTGCTTACAATAATATTTGGGTTTCCATGTAGCTTTTGAATTGTTTCCAAAAATGAAATAGCAACTATACTTGCTTTAAATGGATGAGATAATGCACAAAATTGTGCATACTTGGTAAGTCTATCAACTACCACCATGATGACACTCTTTCCTTCAGACTTAGGTAAACTTGTGATAAAATCCATTGAAATCTCCTCCTAATGTTGACCTGGAATGGATAGAGGCTGTGGAATACCCAGGGTCTTAATTGTCTCAACTTTATTTTGTTGGCAAACCAAACATTCCGCCACAAAATTTTCAATATTAGATTTAAGTCCATCCCAAAAAATATATTTCTTCACCTAGTGGTAAGTTTCTAAAAAGCATGAGTGTCCTCCTAAGGGAGAAGTGTCCAATTCCAAAAGAATATTTTGTTTTAGTTGGGAATTATTACAAAGATATAAGCGATATTTGTACCATAAGGAATCATTTTTCCAACTAAATGTATCAGATGTAGTAGGATTTTGCTACAACTTTTGAATGAGTATCCACACTTCTTCATCCCGTCTACATTCATCCCTTGCTTCGGTTATCCAATCTGGTTGGATAATAGAAATGGCACAAAGAAATGCTTCTACCTCTTCATCCTTTCTTGAGAGTGCATCTGCAACAACATTTATCTTCCATTTTTTACAGATGATTCCAAATTCATAACCCAGCATCTTTGTGACCCATTTTTGCTTCTCTTCTGAAGATAGTCTTTGTTCCAAAAAGTATTTAAGACTTTCATGATTATTTTTTACCTTAAGTGTCTTCCCATTCGATAAGGTCGCCATTTATTTAGTGCATGTAGTATTTCCAACATTTCCTTCTCATAAATAGTTTTCTATAAATACTTTCCTTTGATTGGATGACTTTCAAAAGCAATGGATCTTCCTTCTTGCATTAAAACAAGACCAATTCTATTTATTGAGGAATAAAATTCCACAATAAAATTTTTTTTGAAGTCTGGCGTAGCTAAGGCTGATGCTAGGCACATTGCCTCTTTAATATGTTCAAAGGCCTTAGTTGCTTCAAGAGTCCATGAAAATGCATCTTTATTGAATAATGTTGTTAGAGGTGCTGCTATTCTCCCATAATTCTTAACAAACTTGCGATAATACCATGTTAACCCGAGAAATCCTCACAACTGCTTTATGGTTATGGGGACTTTCCATTCCTTAATGGCTTTAATTTTTTTAGGGTATACCTTAACACCCTTGTGAGATACAATATGACCTAGATATTCCACCTCTTGTACTCCAAAGAAACATTTTGAGGTTTTTGCATATAATTTTTTCTCACCAATAGTTTGAGAAACCTGTCAACATATTGAACATGATCCTTCCAAGACCTGTTGTAGATTAGTATATAATGAAAAAATACTAACATAAATTTTCTAAGGAAGGGTTTTAAAATGGAATTCATCAACCCTTGAAATGTAGAAGGTGCATTGGTAAGGCCAAAAGGCATGACCAAAAATTCATAATGACCCTCATGAGTTCGAAATGTTGTTTTTGGAATATCTTCAGTCTTCATTCTAATTTAATGATATCCTGAACAAAGATCCAACTTGGTAAAATAACATTAGGGGAATTTTGAGGTCTAAAATGGGCCTCCTAAGTAAATTATAAAATAATAGCAAAAATAATGAAATAATATTTGATTACATCATCAAATTTTAGAGGGAAAAAGGAAAAAATTACTTTTTCAACTCGTATTTTGAACTTATCTCCCTAGGGTTTTACTCAAATTTTGAGCGGGAATACTCGTTGGATGCAAAATTTAATTCCTCATCCAAGGAGTACCCATGTTGCATACTTTTTATGGACCCTGATACCTAAAAAATGAGAAATACACGAAAAACATGATTACAATCATTTGTTTCGTGTATTTCTCATTTTTCATGTAGCAGGGTCCATCAAAAGTATGCAACATGGGTACTCCTTGGATGAGGAATTGAATTTTTCATCCAACGAGTATTCCTGCTCAAAATTTGAGAAAACCCTTAAGGAGATAAGTCGAAAATACGAGTTGAAAAATGTAGTTTTATTATTTTATTATTTTTTAATATTTTTACTTTTTTACTCCAAAAATGGTGAGTCATCCCCCATGGTTGAAATCATCATATTGAATCCTATTGGTTCTTATAAAGTTTATTTTGGTTGTACATTTTTCTTAGGAGGCCCATTTTAGACCTCAAAATACCCCTAATGATTGCTCCATGTTATTTATCCAATAATTCATCAATCACAAGAATGGGAAATTTATCTTTAATAGTGAGCTTATTGAGCTACCTATAATCTGGACACATGCACCATGATCCATCCTTCTTGTGCACCAATACTACTGGAGCAGAGAAAGAACTTTGGCTTGACTGAATTATATCAACCTCTAACATTTCTCCAATCATACGTTCAATTTATCTCTTTTGGACATAAGGATATCTGTAAGGCCTGATGTTTGGAGGAACACTTCCTGGAATCAAATGAATAGCATGACCAAGATCATGAATAGCTGGGAGTCCTTTGGCAGTTTCAAACACCTTGGATATCTAGAGAAATATATGATTTTGATGTTGGAACTTCAAATGAGCATAATTGTGAAATTATGCCTCCTTGTTCTTTTTTTAGAAGCTTTGTCATGACATTAGAGCTTATTATCTTTCCCAGCTTCCCTACAATACCCTGTAATTCAACTTCCTGTCCTTCCGAAAACAATTTCAAGAAAAGTTCTTGAAAATTAAAAGCTACCGTCCCCAAAGATTGTAACCATTGTACTCCCAGTACAATATCAACACCTCCCATTGGAATGGAAAGCATTGGACTATTCAATATATATTCCACCATGGTTAGCTTGATATTATGGCATTTTCCAGAGCAATTTACAGTTCCTCCATTTGCAACCATCACTTGACATTCTAGTGCTGGGTATAGGAAGAAATTCAATTCCTTGATACCTTACAATGAATAAATTTATGGGTACTACTTGAGTCAATCAACACTACTACATTTTTCTTCTTGATATGTCCTTCTATATTGAGAGTTTGAGGTGTGGTAATTCCTACTGATGCATTATAGGATTTGGTCAGACTCATTTATTCTTTCTCTAGGGTTGGTTCCTGGTGTATATCCTATTCTTTTGAATTTTCTTGCTCATTTTCTTCCTCCTTTTCACAATCTATGTAAAATAATTTCTTCTCAGTGGTGAGCCCTGATATTGCACCAAGAGTGTTGCAACTCCCAGGGAAAAGAAAATGGAAAAGGTTGAAAAATGTGATTTGCGATGCGTGACGTGGTGATGGGACTGGTGGTAGAAAGCGATCACAATATCAGAATCGGCAGATAGGAGTGGTAAGTATTAAAGGAAAGGGAAAAATTTGCGATGGGCGAAGTGCGATATCACAATCACAATATCACAAAGTTTGAGGGATAGCAGTAAGTCTTAAAAGAAAAGGGGAAACGATGCGAAGTGCGATGTGCGATTCGGGGAATAACGTGGCGATGGGACTGGTGGCAGACCAAAGTCACAATATCGCAATCATCATTTGGAAGTGGTAAGTGTTAAAGGAAGAAACTAAACACTGTGATTTACGATTTGCGACGTAGAGTAGCGGCAAGTTCGAGGAGCAACGGCGGAAGGTCGAATTCCGCTGGTTTTCAAGTGTTTTATGTTAAAAATGGGTAGGTAAATCGTGAATGATAAAAATAAAGGACTGAAGTAGCTGAAGGGTTTAAGTGTTTTTTGGAATAAAAGGTGGGGGTAGCAGTTAAAATAAGTGGAAAACATGAGGGAATGGAGGCGTAAAAGCAAGGTTGAGAGGCGTAACACAGAGATGGAAAGGGACTGGAAAATGGAGCGGAATGACTTAATAATTTTTCTGGGGCTTTTGATGCCTATTCCTGCAAACAACTATTCTTATCTATGCACAAAAAATAGACAAATGCGTGGAAATACTGTGCAAAGGATGTAATATCCCCAAATTGGGATTGCTAGCAAGGCATGCCTGAAAAACGCATTTTTTAGGAATTTATGATATAGAAACCAAGATTAGCCCTTGGATCTCTTATATCTAATAATCTAAGATCCAAATCCAAGAGGAAATCAGAAACCAAGAAAACTAGGTGAGATAAACAAGCCTCTCACACCTAGAATGGTTAGAAAATGACCAATAATGGACTGCAGCAATATGTGAACACAATATTGGAGCTGCAGCAATATATTAATCCATGGAACGTGTCAAGAAACACTTCAGCATAAATTTTATGTACAACATCAAGAATTATGATCCATTCTACCCACAAAAGATGGGGAAAAGCAGCAATTTATAGCCTAAAAAGGTTAATTTCAGAGATTTGCGTAAAAATAAGGGGAAATGACGATGGGATCCTTTAGCTTAGGTCATGTGAGACTCACATACAAAATTTCAGTAAAAAAAAATGACTCTATCTATGTTAAACAGGTCTCCCACTCCCAATATGGCTTAAAAATGTCCAATCCCCATGACTTGACTCAACAGAAATTAACTGAACCTCATGCAATGTGACTTTATAAAGGGTTTAAACACAAAATTTCATGAAAATCAGATCTAGAGTTTGTTACATGAAAGTATAGAGAAAAATGGAGATCCATCTCCTTTACACTTCAAAGAGGACAACCCGGCAAGGGTTTCATAAGATACAATACATAGGAGTGCAGATTTGCAGAACTAGATCTGAAAAATGTAGTTTAATGAAGTAGTATATTACAAATTAGATCTGTAGCAGATCTATACATGAAAATATAGATCTAATTCAGATCTGTGTACAATAAAGGCTCATCAATACATTCCCCTTGGGGATCTCAACAAATCATGAAAGTACAAGAGTAGATCTGAGATCTAAGTTACAGATCTGTAGTAATATTTAGAAAATTCAGAAGCATAGAATGTATAGCAGATCAGATCTGAAACAAACATGGATTGGATGGCCAATCCATGGATCACCACAGTGAAAGGAAGGATCCAATCACTAGAGATCTCTCCTCCAAGCTGATGCCAAAACACCCTGTAACTCTGCTACTGCAAATAACACAGATCTGCACAAGGGACTGCGCTTAGATTCTGAGCACACTTTTTCCTGATGCCAAGATATGGATATGAAGCTTAACAGCTAGTACTCTCTTCCAGGAGGTTAAAAGACACACTCACTGAGAAGAGGCACTAGTACAATCTAGATCTGAGCAGATCTAGTCTCCACTTGCTGTAGCTCACTGAAACAAGTAAACGCCAATAGGATTTACGTTGTCTAAGGGAGATGGAGCTTGGCCATATGCCTGATAGTGGAAGAGAATTGCAATGCCCTCCAAGAGTTACTCAATGGAAGGAGAGAGAATCCCCTAAACATAAAATCCTCACAAGTCTCTGCTAAACAGCCAAGAGAACTTGAATTGTATAAACAGACATAAAAATCAAATATCATCAACAACCTTCTCTTGAGCCTTCCCCTTCCTTTTATAAGATGAGAGCTTTGGAAAACCCTAAACCACCTTGATGAATTATCTCCTTTCACATGAGGGCCTCCTTCTAGAACTGTGATGTCCCTCCATGAGGTACATTGTATCTAGACAGTGTTGTGATTTGGTCCTGTTGACCCAATCAAACTCCTCAACCCTTGTTCACATGCAAGTGTATTTTATTGAAACAACCCCGATTCGCCTCTATTCACATTTGGAATTGATTTATTTGAATGTTTTTAGGATTTTTTATGTTCTCCTTTACATTTTATTCATCAATTAAGAAAATTAACACAAAATGAAATATTCCTATTAGCTTGGGCTAGTTAGGAATATTACAGTCCTCCCCTCCAAAAGTGTTGCTAGTCCTCAAGCAACTACAAGGTTAGAACTGAAATGGATGGGGAAATAATCTTCTCCGAAGCAATCATCCATACAAAATGAGTTATCTCCCAACATTGTAACTCCAGAAAATCCTCCTCCACCTTAGGTTCCTGCAAAGAAGGTGGGTTAAAAAATTGAACATAGTAGACAAAATTTCCTACCGCACGCTGTCCTCCTCTCCACTTAAGATAAGTGTAGATTTCTTGCTGATCTTGGGCTGCAATGATGTTTCCCTCAAGTGGAAACATGAATTTTATATCTGTAAAGATTCTTCCTCCAACGATATGAAACCAGTTGGCCCGAAAAATTCCACATGTGATGGATAGGAGAGCATCATCATATGGCATCCCATCACACATTTGGCCCACCTCCAAGAGAAACAAATATTTGGCTATGGTGGCCACAAATCCTCCCATGTTCCCCTTAGAACATGTACTGCAGAAAATGTGGGAATCTCCTTCCCAAAAGGACACATTCAAACCATATTCCTCACTCAACATCATGTCTCCCATCAAGATAAAAACAACACCAACAAGTGGATCATGATTGGCATCACAACAGGGGAGTTACTGATGGTTTCATAAAGTACTGGAAGGTACCAACATTCTCCCAAGTGGTAACATCGCAGTATTTCAAACTAATGCTTCAGAAAGATACATGGCAGATTGTTTCTTGATACATGGTTAATCATATGAATTAGCTGAACATACATGTAATAAAAAGACATTTTCCCAAGGCCACATAAGAGATGGTTTGGCCCAACATTGGTCATGGAGAAAAATCAAGAGCTTGCTTACTTTTGGAGCAATGCACAGCCAAGAGATGGTAATAGCATGCAAATATTGTGTTGCACAAACAAAGCTCTCACCATATGTTGGAAGTAAGAAGACACATGGTCCATGAATGGATCCTCCATAGTAGTTTGGCACACTCCCCTGAAGAGAAATGGACCAAGTGCTGCCTATAAATCCTCTCCATCATGCTTGGAAACCCAAGACAAGAAGAGTACACCATAGTAATAGATGTCCCCATCTACTACCTCATCTTCCTTGCCTCCTCTTTTCCCATCAAGTGCATCAAGTTTGAAGTGATCCTGGGGATACTCCATTAGTAAACCCCAGCTCCAAAGTGGCAACACTGTTGGCCTATGAAAATTGGCTCCTTCCAACTCATGGCTCCAATCTTTGACATGTATAATGTCAAAGGCATATCCCATAATGCTGCTACACATAAGAAGTATCTCTCATGGGGAAAGTACCACTTGAACATATAAGGCCAAGGAGTAGCCCATTTGCACTATGATAGTGCCATCTTCTACTCCTGCAACAACATGAAAACTATGAGAGAAAATCCGCCCTTTCTCTCTCAAGAACATCCCAAGCAACAAAATCTTTTGTTGCCTCCTCATACTTCCATCATCCAAATCATGTGGTGAAAACATGGTGATTTACATGAAGAATTTCATGTGAACACAATGTATCCATACTCCTTGCTTCCCCATGATGCAAGTATCCTGCCACATCCCCTTGGAAAGAAGATGATGACCAAATTCTTTCAAGAGTAACCAACGCAACCATGTCTCCTATTGCCTGGTATCATAGATCTGCAAGTAGCTCACCAGCTTCTTGCTCTCCATCCACATCCACTCAAACCATTGTGGGTGTCTCCTTCCATCCTCCATCTTGGTACTTCTCCCATGAAGGCTACCATCATCCCAAATCAGATTTCTACTCTTGCATTTCATGAGATGTTGAAATACAATCTTCTTAGGGATCAATTTGACCCCATAAGGATCCAAATAGGTGGTAGGAAAAAACCTCTCATCATGATGTGGATGGCTCAAGAAGTGTCCAACACACACATGAGAGATGTTATCCATCCGAAGATGTCCTCCATCATCTATCTGTTCCTCCTTGAATCCATGAAGATCCAAGTGTGAGAAGGAAAGAGCCTCCTCAGAATGTTGAAGAAATTTTCACTCCATGAAATTTTTAAGTGCACCTTTCATGGGATCTCTTGATGAGACCTCCTCCTCATGCATGCAGTGAGGCCTTAGAACTACTGCAGGTAGAATTTTCTCTTTGAGCTGGGGAGTGCTCATTGAGAAAGTGTCAGCTAGAAAGGAGAAAGGGTTTCTCACCTCAAGATGTCTACTATCTACCATTTCTTCCTCCTTTGCTTCATGAATGAATTTTTCATGTGAATGTTCCCATAAGGCATGGGTCCTCTTTTCTTCATCACTGCCTTTGCACAGCACAGTGAAACTCTGTTGCTCTAGTTCAGCAGCATGCAAAGATGTAGATCCCTCTTTCTCTAGCTGAATGAACTGAGGTAAAGCTAGAGTCTCCCTGGAGGCTATAGATTTAGTTTTGTATTCACTTATAATATCAGATTCCAAGTGTCCTCTATGTCTCTTTTCTTCTCCTCTCTGAGAATAGGAAGTGCATGGCTCTTCCTCTTCTTGAAACCCTCTAGGAGTTTCACTGCAACTCTTCATCTGCTTAACATCCTGGGGGAAGTCCTTTCTAGATATAAAAAATGATGAGAGCAAGCTCATCCTCTTCATCATTCTGATCTTATTTTATCTTCTTGGGCTGAGACTCACAGGCTGAGCCAAGAAAGATGCTCTGATACCACTGTAATATCCCCAAATTGGGATTGCTAGCAAGGCATGCCTAAAAAATGCATTTTTCAAGAATGTATGCTTAAAAAATCAATATTAGCCCTTGGATCTCTTAGATCTGATAATATAAGATCCAAATCCAAGAGGAAATCAGAAACCAAGCAAACTAGGTGAGATAAACAAGCCCCTCACACCTAGAATGGCCGGAAAATGCGCAATAATGGACTGCAACAATATGTGAACACAATGTTGGAGTTTTAGCAAGCTATTCATCCATGGAATGTGTCAAGAAACACTTCAGCATCAATTGTATGTACAGCAGCAAGAAGTATGATCCATTCTGCCCATAAAAGATGGGGAAAAGTAGCAATTTATAGCCTAAAAAGGTTAATTTCAGATATTTGCATAAAAATAAGGGGAAATGATGGTGGGATCCTTTAGCGTAGGTCATGTGAGACTTACATACCAAATTTCAGCAAAAACAAATGACTCTAGCTATGTTAAACAGGTCTCCCACTCTCAATATGGCTTAAAAATGCCCAATCCCCATGACTTGACTCAACAAAAATTAACTGAAGTTCATACAGCAGGATTTTTTGAAGGGTTTAGAAACAATATGTCATGAACATCAGATCCAGATTTTTTTACATGAAAGTATAGAGAAAAAGGGAGATCCATCTCCTTTACACTTCAAAGATAACAACTCGACAAGGGTTTCATAAGATACAATATATAGGAGTGAAGATCTGAAGAACTAGATCTGAAAAACACAGTTTACTATAGAATTATATTACAAATTATATCTAGAGAAGATCTATACATGAAAATATAGATCTAATTCAGATCTGTGTACAAGAAAGGCTCATCAATACATTCCCCTTGGGGATCTCAGCAAATCATGAAAGTACAAGAGTAGATCTGAGATCTAAGTTACAGATCTGAAGTAATCTTCAGAAAATTCTGAAGCATAGAATTTACAGCAGATCAGATCTGAAACAAACATGGATTGGATGGCCAATCCATGGATCACCACAGTGAAAGGAAGGATCCAATCACTAGAGATATCTCCTCCAAGATGATGCCAAAACACCCTGCAACTCTGCGACTGCAAATAACGCAGATCTGCAAAAGGGACTGTGCTATAGACTCTGAGCACACTTTGGCCTGATGCCAAGATATGGATCTGAAGCTTAACAACTAGTAATATCTTCTAGGAGGTTAAAAGATACACTCACTGAGAAGAGGCACTAGTACAATCTAGATCTGAGCAGATCTAGTCTCCACTTGCTGCAGCTCACTGAAACAAGTAAACCCCAACAGGATTTACACTGTCTAAGGGAGATGGAGCTTGGCCATATGCTTAATAGTCGAAGAGAAGTGCAATTCCCTCCAAGAGCTACTCAATGGAAGGAGAGAGAATCACCTAAACAGGAAATCCTCACAAGTCTCTGCTAAACAGCCAAGAGAACTTGAATTGTCTAAACAGACATAAAAATAAAATATCATCAAAAAAATTCTCTTGAGCCTTCCCCTTCCTTTTATAAGATGAGATCTTTGGCAAACCCTAAACCACCTTGATGAATTATCTCCTTTCACATGAGGGCCTCCTTCTAGAACTGCGTTGTCCCTCCATGAGGTACATTGTATCTAGACAGTGCTATGATTTGGTCCTATTGACCCAGTCAATATCCTCAACCCTTGTTCACATGCAAGTGTATTTTATTGAAACAACCCTGTTTTGCCTCTGTTCACATTGGGCATTGATTTATTTGGATGTTTTTAGGAGTTTTTATGTTCTCCTTTACAGTTTATTCATCAATTAAGAAAATTAACACAAAATGAAATATTCCTATTAGCTTGGGCTAGTTAGGAATATTACAAAGGAAGACTGGAAAATGGTAATGCAATTCTACTTCTAATCACAGAAATAGTGAACATAAATTAATTTTTGGGTCTGTGGGAAGGTTCACTCTCCTCGAGATCTATTGACAACGATGAGAAAGGGTTCTTGATCCAAATTTTTTTTGGTTTTTCTCTTCTATTCTGTTACTCACAAGCAAATTAAAAACTACAACAAAAAACCGAAATCAAAGACTAAGCAACAATGAAACTATTAGAAGTAGAACTAATTGAATTACAGAAAGAAACTTAGCCAAATGGAAAAAAGGAAAGAATGGTAACATCAGATAAGCTGAGGCACATGGGTTGGGCCCTAACCCATGAGCCTAGCTCTCTGAAACTTAAATCAGCAAAATGAAATCAGTATTCTCATTTCATTAAAGAATAACCTCATAAATTTCTGAAAGTTTGATCACTAAGTACAAATAACAAAAATCTCAATAGCTTGCAACAAAGTTCTAACTAGAATCAACTTTTTATTCCTAGCTCTAGCTCTTCTTTATTTATTCTATAGGGAAGCTACCAAAAACTCCCTTGAAAATGGTGATTGAGTCCACTTGACTCCAAGTAAACATAAATTGAGTGCCCTCTTTTTTGAGTTGCTTGGTTGCCTCTGGAACTCGAATTGCTGGAGAGAATATTTGGGGTGATTGAGTCCACTTGAATCCAAGTCAAAAAAGATTGAGTGCACTCCTCTTGGAGTTGCCTGGCTACCTCTGGAACTCGAATTGCTAGAGAGAATATTTGGGGTGATTGAGTCCACTTGACTCCAAGTATTTATGATAAAATCCTTATAAAAATGCTTAATAATTCATGATTTTCTGCACTCAACCTCATATTAGGCACTCGGAGTATGTTAGCCTTAATCACCACCTATACTAGCATCATAAAACCAAATAATAACAAAAATAGAAGAAAAACAGATCTAAGAAGGAACAAAGGTGAATATTAACCCCTCCAAATATGTCTAATGATGTAATATTCCTAAATTAGCACATAGCTAATTGGAATATTAAATTTTGATTTTTCTCTTACATAGAGGAATAAGAGGGTATGGAGACCCATAAATCTCCTTAGTAGGAATAAAAGACACTTCTAGTGAGAATGGAGGTCAAATAAATGCTGGATTGAAGACCCTTAGGTGTGAAAAGGGGCTGGTGCATGAAGACTGGGTCAACTTTGACCAAATCAAACAGCGTTGTTATGGAGGAGTGTCATTAATGGTGGGACAATGCAGTTTTGGAGGAAGATTGATTGCATGGAGGTAGTGACCTAATTGAGTGGGGCCAAGGGTGATAAGGCTTATAAATTATATAAGGAATATGATGGCAGCCATATGGGGTTATGTTTTGATTATTATTTTGATATGACTATTTAGACTTTGTTGCTCTCTTCAGCTGTTTAGCTAAGACTGCAGTGTTGTTTAGAACAGGGCGTTTTCGGTAGGAAATCCCACCTCTTTCCCTGAGAGGCCTCTTGGGAGAGTATTACACTACCTTGTTCACTATCCGGCATCAGGACAAGCTACATATTTGTTGTACAATGTAGTTTCTGCAGAGTATTGTGTTGTGTTGCAGGGTGCAGCAGTGGAGAGTTGATTTGGGTCACTTCCTTGCTCATTTTCAGTTGGAGGAAGGTTTCCTTCCATTGGGAGACTAGCAAGGAGAACCCCTAAGCTTTATTTCATCATCCAACATTAGGCTAAGATGATGTTGTCAGTTACAGTGCATTTTTCTAAAGGGACTGCGTTATTTCCGGGTGCAGTTGCAGTGAAGGGTTTGGAACCCTAGTTGGGGGAGATAGATCTTCAATAAGGGGATCAAACTTTTACTTGGAGAATCTATAGGAGGAGTTCTCATAAATTTCCATATCAGATCATCAACCTCCTATCATCTATCCAATTGCAGAGATTATTTAGCCCTAGGGCCATATTTGTATTTCTGCATTTTTATATGTTTCAGGAAACCCTTCCTGGGTTATCTTGGAAATGTGCTTGGGAACTTAGATCTATGTTCCCGAAATTGTTTGAGCTATATAACAACATATCCATATTGATACATCATTTATGTAGCAGTTATTCCCTAAAACTACGTTGTCTTAGCTGAGGGCATTTGTATGGCAACTATTTATAATGTATTGACATATTTGCTTGTGGATGCTTGTTTTGTATTGCTTGAGTAACTTGATCCGCAAGATCTTATGCCTATTATTTACTGATATTTTTAATAAAATGGATGTACATTTGTATCATATCATGGTGTGCTAATTTATTCACTGTTCTTTCCATTATTGTGTTCATATATTGCTGCTTCCCCATTTGGGAATATTACAAATGATGGAGCTCATAATCACCCCCCTACTGAATAGTTTCTCATCCTCTGAGCAACTAATCCTCCTCCTACCTTTCCTTTAAGGCTTTGACAACCCCCCTTGACTTCCTGAGGAATTCCCCCAAGGGGGTAAAAACCATTATTATTTTCTGCATTCTATTATCACTCTGTAAATTTTAATATTGGCAAGAACAAATGGAAAAGGACAACATCAAACCACTTTGGAGTCTAGGACCTAGCCTTCCTAGACTCAGAGAGGGCTCTCTCTATTTTTATGATTTAGCTTGATAATTCTAACTGTTGATATTAGGCTAGTTATAGAAATTAGGAGGGTTGTTTGTTTTGATTGATTGGATGTTTGGATAGATCAGTTTTGCAGAAGCTAATCCATTGGGCTATGGAGTCAAAAGGCTGGAATGGAACATCAACATCAAGAGCATCACAGGGCAAGCTGACTGTGCTAAATGGATCTTTAGAGCTGTATGAATTATGAGGTGAAATAAATAGTAAGGTTTAGTAGTGACTAAAGAGAAGTTAAAAATTCTTTAATTAGACTTCAACATTAAACATTCAGATTATAAATGCAGACAAAACTAAGGTGCTCTGACAGCAAATCTTAATCTAAAATTTCTAATTTACAATTATATGAATAGATGCATAGCATGGAAAACAAAAAAACATTTAAACATATAAGTAGCACATCACCATTTTGACACAGCTCAAGAATCCTGTAAATGGTCTTTTCTTATTGATGTCCAGCTCCGAAATTACAGTGCTCCAATATAGTAGTTCTTACAATGCATAGGCTAACAATATCCAACCCTTGATTATGAAAATTCAAGAAGCATTTAACTAAAACTTGAGTAAGTTTCCCTAATCTACTTTGGCAAACTTCATTTATTAAAAAAAACTGAAAATTAAACAGGTATGTCCATGCAAGGACTGAACAAAGAAAATTTCTGACAAAACACCACATGTGGAATTAATTTTGTTGACTCTTCAAGAATGAAAAACTCAGGTGGCCCTTCGTAAATCAAAAGTAGGCTTGAAGGTGGCATGTGATGATCTCGAAGAGGCAACGAATGATGGATTTGACATCTAGCCCTGCTTTTCAAAATATCAGTGTTGGGTAATTAAGTTTGGTGCAGGGCTAGCCACATTACATTGATTACTGACTGTTTTGATGAGTTTGTTGCCTTTTATGTTTCTGTCATTATAACATAACAAGTTTGCAAAAACGCCTTGCCCGACTCAACCCTTGGTGTATTTTTTCCACCCGAATCCTTTTTTGTTGTGTTTTACCCCTTTTTCTAAACAAAACAGCATAAAAACTCATTTACCCATACATGAAGATGTTTATATTTTATCTTAGAGCTGCATCGCATCCGCGATAGCATCGCATTTCGCAAGTTTTGAAATTTATGATATAAGAAAAGGACTCAACGATGCGATGTGGAGTGGGAGGTGACGTGGAGGGAAGGTGGGACCAACCACATTGCAATAAAAAATATTAAGGTTTAGCTATAAGTGTGGGGGAGTAAACTCTAAAAGATACGAAACAAAAAGCGCAGGGAGAAAGGAGTTACATGGCAAGTAAGGTGGGACCAATTGCATCGCAAATCACAAATCTTTAACATGAAGCAATAGAGGTAAACTCTAAAAGATGTGAATTGCGAAGTGCGGGGAGAAAGGAGGTGATGTGGAGGGAAGATGGGACCCGATCGTAGCCCACAGATCGCAAGCTTTAAGTTTTTGTTATAACCATCAGAAGGTTAACTATTAAAACATGCGAAATGCGATTTGCGCTGTCGAAGGATGGAGCCCACTGCATTGGAAGAGTTATAAAGCAGTGAATTATTTCAGCAGTAAGATAAATTTTATGATGTTTCATATGATATGTCAATGTATTTCAAATGACTATGAAGTGGGGGGGGGGGACCAACCGCATCACAATCGAAAATCTTAATGTTTTGCTGTAAGCGCAGGGGAGTAAACTCTAAAATATGCAAAATGCAAAGCGCGGGGAGAAAGGAGTGACGTGTCAAGTAAGGTGGGACTGACTGCATCGCAAATCACAAATATTTAACATGAAGCAATAGAGGTAAACTCTAAAATATGTGAATTGCAAAGCACGGGGAGAAAGGAGGTGACGTGGAGGGAAGATTGGACCTGACCTCAGCCCGCAAATCACAAAATTTAATTTTTTGTTATAAGCGCCAGAAGGTTAACTATTAAAACATGCAAAATGCGATTTGCGTTGTCAGAGGATGATCTGGCAAGGAGGATGGATCCCACTGCATTGGCAGAGTTATAAAGCGGTGAATGATTTTAGCATCAAGGTAAAATTTATGATGTTTCATGTGATATTTCATTGTATTTCAATGTATTTCAAACAACTATGAAGTGGGGGGGGGAGTTGGTGTGGTGAGGCCAACCGCATCACAAGTTAAAAAAAAAATATTGCAGGAGCTTCGAATGGTAAGTTAAAAAAATATGCGATGCAATAAGTTATCTCTGTCAATATGTGATGGATGATGGGGGGGAAGGTTGACATGGAGGCATAGCCCCACTCTAATCACAATCAGGGAAATCGGGAAGGCGGATGGTAAAACAATGATATAGCGGTGAAAAGGTAAAGTAGAAAGATATAGTGGAAAAAGGTAGAAAAGGTAAAGTTTAATGATTTTTTAAGGGAAATGGAATGAAAACGAAGTGTGGGAGGTGAATAGGTCCTGTTTCATTGCAAATCGCATTTCTATGATTTTGACATTTACCCTTGCGCCCATCCTGAAAAACTTGCGATCTGTGATTGCGATTGAATCTGATCCGTCGTTAGTCATTTCTTAGATTCAACGGCCCTCACTGCTCCCTTGTTGTGCTTTGTCGACCTTTTTTCTTTGGTTATGCCCATTCGTTTCTTAGTTGTTTGTGGAATACTTTGACTCATTCACTGCTTTTCCCACATTCATGACTTGCCTGCTTTCACGACTCTCCCGCATAGCTTTCACGACTCAATCCAAACGTGCATGACTCTGCCCATGCTATTTTTTTTCCTTAACTAATTCTCTGCTTCTTTCTCTGCCTTAACTAATTCCTTTTATTCTTTCTTTGGAAAATATTTTTAATATTGACATATATGTACAGTATGAAAAATTTTCAAAGAGAAAATAATCAGTCACCTGGTGATACTGGGAAATACATGGGTTTAATAGTGGCTCCAACTGGGGATGGCAACTCCTTCAGGAGGTGTCAAGAACACCATAGACTAGTGGTTTCATCCATTGGGCTGATCCCAACCTTGCAACCTGATCTGCTACAACTTTTGTGATTGAAACCTTCAAGCTGAAGTAAACACCCTCTGCAAACTAAAGTCTGGAACACACTTGGTCCTGAAACTAAAAAGTAACATGAAACTGAAAACTAGAAAAAATGCTCAAAGTACTGAGCTCATCTGCACACCTACCTACACAATCTACAATTCTAATAATTTTTCTTCCTTTTGGGGTGTGTTTAGACATGTAGACCCTGACCTGATTTTTTCTTTTGAATTTATAACCTATCACCTATCCCTTATTTCTCCTATTGGTTCAGATTAGGCTGTTGAAGCAGTGTCATTTTCTACCTAGGTACTGATAATCCAAGATTAAATGGTTTGGCAAATACTCATTTTCTAACCTATCAGCAAAAACTTCAAAATTGTACAATAATGCTTAGACTGTATGCTTGCACAAAACTCTTTTCAATAGTAGTGACACTTTGATTTGCAACACTTTCATAAATATGTATTTTTTGTGTGGGGATTTCTTTTTCCTTTTTTAAATACCCTCTTTTCTTCTTCTTTTGTTTCTTTTTATCTTCCTTTGGCAAATACTTTTGAATATTTGAAGCCTATATACAACATGAAATATTTGCAAAGAGGAAGTACACAGTTACCATGCACACCAAAACTAGTAGTCTTGTATACTTCTCCTCTGCAATGTTTTGATTGATCTCTTTCTTCCCCTCTTTTTTTTTTATTTTCTTATTAGACTAAGCTTATGGCCTTAACTTCAGGCTTAAAACTTGTCCAATGGATTTTTGAAAATTGTAGGACTATGGTATTTACAATGATGAAATTTTACTCAGATTTTTTAACAAAAATAATGTTTCAGCATCTTGCCATTGATAGGACCTCCAAAAAGCTCTGTTCTATCCATCTCTTGCAATAAAAATGCATTACCTCCTATGAAAGAATGAATAATGTAAGGGCCTTTCCTTAGGTTGTCAAACTTGCCATGCTTACCTTTATCTTCTCTTCTGGAATCCCATTTCAGCACTTTATCTCAGATATTGAAATTGTTTGCTTTTGTTCTTTTGTCAAAAATCTTCTTCATATTTTCTTGCACCACCTAAGTTTTGTTGTACTCCTCTTCTCTGGACTGTTGCAGCTGAATGGTCTGGCTTATTCTTCTTTGTACATCATTTTCTTCAGCATGCACTTCTTGAATGAGTTTCATGGCTGGCACTCCTAAGGATGTTGGGAAAACTGCATCCATTCCATAAACTAATTGGTATGGTGACATGCCAATTGATTTCTTATTTTTCAATATGTCAACCCAAAATGCATGCACAAATTTGTTATGCTAGGATTTCTTGTTGTCTTCCAACAACTTCTTGATGATTTTGACCAGTCTTTTGTTGGAAGACTTAGCCAATCCATTACCTTAAGGATAATAAGCTATTGAATGCCCCAAAGAAATGTGATATCTCTAACAAAAATCCACCATCTTCTTGGACTTAAAAGTAGCAACATTATCTGTAATGATTTTCCTAGGACAACCAAATCTGGAGAGGATGTTGGCTTCAAGAAATTTGATAATCAATGAGTTAGTAGCAATTCTAGAAGGAAGTTTCTCTATCCATTTGGTAAAATATCCAGTAGTAGTAAGTGTTGTCGTTCATAGAGACAACCTTGAGTTGTGAAAGACTAGTGCCTAGGACATCTTATATAGCAAGGAGCATATGGTATAACAGGGGGAGTTATCAATAAAAGGCTCTCATGCTATCTCCTGAAAACAAGGAATATTAATTTGAATGGGACCAAGACCTTCAGAAACTAGATACAGGGAGAGCAACACTACATAGGCAAGGTGCAAAACTCCAATACAAAAGCATCAGACAATTCAGAGGCAACTTACTGTAAAGAGGGCCAATTCAAAAGATATGTCACATAAATAGATAATCAGAAGGTGTTTGCTATGTAAGCAAGATTAAGAGAATACTAGTTGTCATTGAGATGATATCCAGATGCACAATATCACCATGTAATGGGCTTACCAATTTAAGAATCCATACATGACAATAGCGTTTTAAAAATAACCTCCCAAAGAAACTAATATAGCAGAAAAATGGTTCAAATGAATAGTGAAACAGTATATCATGCCTGAGCCATATTGAAAGCGCTTGACTAATTCTAGCATGGTTATCAACTAGGATAAATCCATACCAAAAACCAGTGAGCCACTCGCATTCCAGAAACATGATACAAGAAAGACGGATGAAACGAAATAAACCATTGAATTAGCACATATAAGAGAAATTTACACACTATGAGATACCAAAGATCATAATCCTCTTTAAAGACAGAACTCCTCCTCACTGAAACCCAATGGGCTCTGTACATTCATATAAGAGTTCTTACAAAATGCATACAAAAATCCTCTTACTGAATAATTTTATGATAAAATCTGGAGCCTTCAAAAATATGTTCTTCGGGAGTTTTATAGGAGAAAAAGAAAACTTAGTGAAGGAAATGGATGATGAACATTTAATCAGCCTCATTAAGATAGGATGGCGAAAATGTGCATGCCCATACTGCTTGATGACTCTGTAGTGCTATATGTACTATGTGGCTTGCTTTCTGAAATAAATGCACTGGGTGAAAGTCTCTTCAGGAACACGGTAGAGAAATAAAAACCATATGGGTAGCCCGTCCTTCCCTGGAAAGAAAATTCTGTTGAAATGAAACCTTGATGGTATTTTTTTTGTGCATGGAATTTTTGAGTGATCTACGGAGTCTTCGATCTAGTATTCTACTTTCAAATGGTTAGGTTAAGGCTCAAAAATCTTCAATTCCACGTCTTTAACTCTCTGCCTTCCACTGATACTCTCTGTTTGCAATATTAATGTCTCTGATCGTGAAATCTGCGCTTTGAATGACTCTGGAGGGTTTGACAGAGTTTAACCCTAATTATTTAATGGATCTCGTGTCGTAACATCTTCCCAGGCCTTTCTCCATAATTCTAGCCTTTGAAAAATGGTCCTTTCCGGTGTTCTCTGCTATTGTAATTGAGATTGTGAATCATGGCGGTTTACCGCCACTCGTACCCTGCAAAATACGTAAAATCGTCAAGAAAACAAATGCACGGGAAGGTGGATGCAGCGAGGATAGCAAGGATGATAGCGCAGCATGGTGAAATTGTGGAACAGTGCATGGGGATGGTGAAAAAACACAGCGGAATGGCGGAGAAATGCTCTGGTGCAGGTTGGTGGAATGCAAAAAATTAAATGCAAAACCTTAGAAATCGGCCTTAGAATGGAATATATATATATGGGATGGGCGTGTGACGAACACACGTGGAATAATGACGTGGCGGAAGACACATGTCGATGGCGGGTAGGCAAGTAATCTGGACCGTCCAATCTTAGGAGGAGATCGACGGCTGAGGATGCGTCGGAGGGCGAAAAATTGGCGAGCCAGTGGTACGGATACCTTGGGTTAAATTCCACGCATATTTGGGGTGCGATGACCGTTGGATGGAGAGCCCCAGATCATATGGTTATTATGCATATCACGCCTGGTCAAATGCCGAACAATAATGCGCGATGGGGGGGTGGTTTTGAAATAGTGACGGAGCCACGTGTCATACATTGAATGGAATCGCTCCAAAATGGAATATACCACCCACCCTCCAAAGGCAGTGCAATGGAAACTGGTGTATTTTGAACAGCGTTTTCAGGCGCGGGGACCACAAGGGTGGGTGAGATGTGGACCGTTGATTTGCGGGTCGATTGGATGGTGGAGAGGCGATCAGAGCGATAAATGGGTTGGGCCAAGGGCGCGACACTGATCAATGTAGGCCGTCCGATCTGTACAGATCAATGGATAATACTGCACCCGATATCCCCCTGTGATAAGCACTCTCCGGGCTACAGTTTGGTCTAGCGCCCAGGTTACGTGGAGAAAAAGACTGAGGGGGCTAGGGCCGAAGGTGCTAGGCCTTAAATATTTAAAAATGTGTGATTTCGGCCCTTTTTAATGCAATTTTTAGTTTGGAGGAGGGGAACGATAGGCGGAACAAGGATTTTTCAGGCCAAACAAAGGGGGTTTAAAGGGGATTATTTGTTAGAATTCGATAGGGGGCTAACATGATCAACATTGGCTCCACATGGGGATGGCACGTTCATCCCTGGGCATGTCGAGAACTTTGCAGATCACTAGTTAATATCATATGCGGACACTACTCTTCAGCACTGCTAATTTTCTTTTCATAATTCATCATGACACCCACATTATTTAGACAAGGATGAAAACAGGAAACTAATGTATAGTATGATACATTCGGCTATCTATGCGTAAATTAGAACTGGAAGTAGGGTTTAAGGAACTGGCCATTTACAGGGGCGTCGAGCAAGTCTCCCTGTAAATTTTCCAACTTGAAAGTGTTGTTACCTCCTTGTTCCACGATTTTAAAAGGGCCAAACCAGAGTGGGTCGAATTTAGCATGTTTCCCCTTTTCAGCTCTCTGGATATCCCATCTGAGCACTATATCACCAATCTGCAAATTCCTGTCCTTGGCATGCTGATCAAAAAGGCACTTCATCTTCTCTTGATATTCAGTCAGCCTTTGACTTCCCTGGCTCCGTGTTTCCTCTAACTCCACCAGCTGATTTATTCTCCTGGTCACATCATCGGGCTCTTCTTGACTTTCTTGCATGAATCGGGCTATTGGTAAGGCTAACTATATAGGGAATACTGTTGCCCTCCCAAATACTAATTCATATGGGGATTTCCCAGTTTCTCTCTTGCTGGTAATTCTATTGGCCCACAGAGCGAATTTCAACTGTGAATCCCAATTTTTCTGATTTTCATTGATAGCTTTCTTCAGTGCCCTCACCAGGGTTTTATTTGAAGACTCTGCTAAACCATTTCCTTGTGGGTAATAGGTTGTAGAGTGACTTAGTGTGATGTTATACTGTTGAAAAAAGCTCACAAAATTTGCAGACTTGAAGGCCCGAGCATTATCAGTTATTATTCTGGCAGGGCAGCCAAACCTGGATATGATGTTTTCTTCCATGAACTTTATTATCACAGCATCTGTTGCATTCCTCCCAGGTATGGCTTCCACCCATTTTGTGAAATAATTTGTGGCAGTTAATATCCACTTATGCTGACCACTCGACGGAGGATGTATTTCACCTATAAAGTCGATTCCCCATTGCCTGAATGGTTCGTCCACGTGAACGGGAATCATGGGCAGAGGTGCCAACTTCTGTCTTTTAGAAAATTTATGACATTTCTCACAAGCTCTAACCCGGGAAAAAACATCTCCAAAGAGCTTGGGCCAATACAAACCAGCCTTCAGGATTTTGTGAGCAGTGGCCCTCCAGCTGTAATGACCCCCACAGATTCCTTCATGAAATTCGGCCATTATACTCTCTACCTCATCCTCTGTGAGACACAGGAGTAGGATGCCTGAGGGATCTCACCAGTATAGCCGACCATTGGTGACTATGTACTTCTGTGATTTCAACCTTAGCATTTGTATTTAGCTTTATCACAGCTTGGAGGGTAGCTGAGTGTGAGGAGATAGTCTACTATCTCTTTGTACCACTGAATGGTGAGGTACTTTATATGTGTTTTCGGAGTAGTTATCTCTACTCCCTGTCGCTCTTCTTTCTCCTCAGATTCCTCACCTACTATTATGGACAAATTTATACCCAGAACCTGATAGTTTGATTCAGATAAGATTTTGGCTAACCCTTGTCCTTTGATCAGTTTGGTAGGGCGGATGTCTAGCTCATACTCCTGTATTTTGGAAATCCACTTCCCCATTTTTCCTTCACTATCCCCGTGGATAAGAATATCTTTTACAGCTGTTGTAGGCACAAATGCAGTGATATGGGACTGCAAGACATACATGCGAAATGCTTTAAGGGATTTCACTAGGGTGTATGCTTGCTTTTATAATATGTTATATTTCAGTTCTGCATCACGAAGTACCTGACTGAAGAAGGCGATGCGCTGCTCGTACCCTTCTTCATTTTTCTGCAATAAAACTCCTGCCACTGTATGAGGTGATGAAAATGAAAATATCATGAAAGGTTTGGCATAATCTGGTCTAGATAACACTGTGGCTTCTGCAAAAGCATTTTTTATCCTGGTAAAGGCCTCTCATGATTCCTGGGACCACTTAACCTCATTATTTTTCTTCAGCATTTTAGTTATATGTCTAACTATTTCAGCATAGTTAGGAATAAACTTTCTCAGAAAATTGATGCGCCCCAGGAACACCTACACCTCCTTCTTATTTCTGGGAAGATAAATACCATTTATAACCTCTACCCTCTTTGGATCTATCCTTACCCCATCTTTGGTTACAATGTGTCCCAAAAGCTTTCCTTCTTTTAATGCAAATAAAGACTTTTGTGGATTGAGAGAAAGACCATACCTTCTGCATTTCTCAAAATTTCTACGCAAATGCTTAATGTGCTCAGTATCATCCTTTGAAAATACAGTGATATCATCGAGGTAGACTACCAAAAACTTATCTTGCTCCCCAACAAAATCAATGTCAATGGCCCTTTGAAAAGTGGCCCCTGCATTAATCAAGCCGAAAGGCATCCTAGCATACATAAATGTACCCCATGGTGTGGTGAAAGCAGTCTTATTTTGATCTTCTGGAATTACAACCACCTGATTATAACCAGAGAATCCATCCATCATTAACATCCTAGAAGTTCCAACCACCTTCTGCAGGATGTGATCCATCTTAGGTAGTGGGTAATTATCCTTTAAGGATGCTCTATTTAAATTTTGGAAATCAACATACAGCCTTATTTCTCCATTATTATTTCGGACATGGACTAGGTTTGCCACCCATTCAGAGTACCTCAATGGCACAATTATTTTGGCCATTAACAACTTCTTAATTTCTTTCTCAATGGAGGGAAGCAGCAGGGGATTTATCTGTCTGAGCTTCTGCTTATGAGGTTTCACATCTCCCTTTAGTGGAATTTTATGCTGCATTATAATGATGTCAAAAGTTTTTAGGTCCTGATAAGACCATGCAAACACATCTTTTTAATACTAAAATAATTTCTGGTATAGCCTTTTATATTCTTCTGGGACCTTCTTGGATAGTTTTACAATTTTGGGGTCAGCATCAGTACCAAGATTCAGGTCTTCTACCTGATTTTATTCTACCACTTTGCTTGGCTGCAGTGGGACATCATTCTTGTCAAATAATCTTTCTAGAGGCACCAGCCCTCTGGGTATAACATTTCCCTTCAATTGTAACACTTTATTACCTGCCATTTTCTCCTCCCAATTTCTTTCTGAAGTGTCTTCAGCCTCTTCTTCTTCACCAACATCAATCTCCATATTGGAGAATTCTCCTACTGTTTCCAGGAATCTCTTCACCTGTTCTTCATCCTCAAATACCTGCCAGTGGTTAATGTTATCTGGGATTGATGGTCGATAACGTACCTCAATTTCATACCTTAAGAGAGGGTTCTAAGGTGGACGGAATGTACTAGCGGCCACAACAAGGGAATCAACCATCCTATTCTATTCCTAGGGCATTAACTGGATATTAAATGCCAAGAAGAAATTTTTCACCATGTCCCAAACTTCATTCCTATAAGCCCTCAGGCGAGGATGTTTGGTTTGACACTGATTCCTGACTTGTCTAACCACCAATTCTGAATCTCCCGGAACTTTTAAACTTTGTATATTCATGCTCCCGGCTGTCTACAACCCTAATAGAAGTGCTTCATATTCAGCCACATTATTAGTGGCTTCATATTCTAGCTTGAAAGACAATGGCAACCATTTTCCTGTAGGAGAAATCAATAGTATTCCAACTCCATTACCTTCTCGTGAATTTGCTCCATCAAAATGAAGTGTCCAGATCCCTACTTCATGGCTCTCTAAGGGCTGCTCAGTCTTGATCTAGCAGAAGGATGGTTCATGAGCATAATCTTGATCCTCTTCTAGCATCAAGAATGAGAAATATCCTTCTTTACTGTATACTGGTGAATTAACAGAGTTGTCAGCCTTAGTAACCATCTTGACAAATCTAGTTTCCCTATACAACCTCCTCTCCTGGCCACCAAAAACTGGGATAGTGGCATATGTTAATTCCAACATAATTGACCCACCAATTTTTGTCCCCCAGGACCTTGACATCAACATGCCAAAGCAAGCTGGGATGTCAGCCACCACGATGTCCATTACCACACTTTTTGCTGGTATTTGGGCCAAATTGACCACCAAATCCTTGATCATCCCCAGGCATTTAACTCTTTTGGAATCAAATGAATAGAGGTCCTTGTATGGACGGGTGATTTGTAATCCTAGTTGTTCCATGACTGACAGAGGTATTAGATTATGGGAAGCTCCATAATCTAACATACAGTTATGTAATAGCAAGTCATGAATCACTAGAGACACATAGAAGGGAGGAGTAGAAGCATCTAATTCCTCAAAATGTGGGCCAAATACAACCATGGGTCTTTCTTCTTGAAGGTTGAGACTATCTGGGATGAGAGGTGCTTCTGGAGGGAGCATGAAAGCGGTGACTTGGGATTGATATGTTGGTTGCTCCAACAATTCAGTCAAGGGAACTGGGATTTTTACCTTCTCTTTGCAGACTGAAAGCAGGAGAGGACTTCTCTATTACAAATTCTTTTGACTCTTCATTTTCAGCTGAGGGTTTGACTTCTTTTGACACAGACTTGGCATTATGGGGAATGACTAATTTTGAAGAAGAAGGAATTTGATCATTAGACTGCAAAGGTTTTTTTAGAGGCCCCTTACCTTTGTCTGTGACTTTCTGCATTGTTGACTCCTTCTGAGCAGGTGCTTCCTTCTGGGGTAGCTCTTCTTCTTGATCTTGAGTACGAGTCCTCTTCCTAGAAGATCTGAGATCATATCTTCTATTGAACTGTGCTTGCATGAAATCAACAAATTTCTTACAATAGTGATCAATTTCTGAATCTTCTATGTCTCTAGCCTTTTCTTCTCCTTGCAACGAGCACTCGGTTCCATTACTTCCTTGCAAGGGGCATTCTTCTTTATCACTATCCGAGAAAGCAAGATTTGCATCCTCCAGCTCATAGGCAGTGTCTTCAGTAGGACCATCCACTGGACCTTCCAAGTACAATGGGTGTGGTACCTAATCATGTTGTTCCTTTAGCTCCCTTTGCAATATTTGCAGGGGTGGTTTCCTATACTGAGGATTGTAACCTCTGTTTGGAGCATTTTGGAAATTATTAGAGGCTAAATTCTTGGCCTCCAATTCAAGCTTGACCAGCTTACTAGAAAGTTTCTTAATCATTTTTTTCATTTCTTCAATTCTGTCATTAGCTGAGTCTCTGTCTTGGTTAGAGGTAGATACCTCCTCTTTGCCCCTTATTCTAGTATCCTGTTCAGATTTTCCCTTTGATTTACCAGTGGAGGTAAAATTTGCATCCAACTCTAGGGCATCTATCTGAGAATCATCCAGAGTATCAGGTTTTCTTTCTCTCAGAGAGAAACCGAATTCTGAGTCAAAGGCTGCTATGAAAACAACTTTAGCAGCAGTTTGATGAGGTTTCATATCAGTAGGAAGACTCAAATACAATTTATTAAATCTCTTGATAAATTCTGACACCCCTTCATTATGTCTTTTCTTGAGTGTATTGAACTCAGTAAGACAATGTCCATGATCTTTCTTCTCTCCCCATTTCCTGAGAAAAGTATCTTCCATTATTTCCCAAGTGGTAACAGAACGGTCTCCCAATGTCTTAAACCATTTTCCGGCTTCACCATCAAGAGATTAGAAAAACAACCTTAAGACTACATCTAAATGTTCCACATTAAAGTTCTCTGCAAAGGAGCAGAAGACCTCAATATTTGTTTGAGCATCAATCTCATTTTCCCCATTGAATCGGGGTAAAATCTTCAAATAATCCTGTGGCATATCGTTCAACACTTGAGGTAATGCAAGGGGGGCATATTTATTTAACAAGAAGCCTGGAACATTGGCCATTGGAGGGGGTGGAGGTAGTGCAATAGTTTGATGTGTAAAAGGAGGAGGAGGAGGTGGAAGTGGAGTATGAATAACAACAGGAATATACTGGACTGCAGCTTGAGGTGTTGAGGGGAAAAAAGGTCTGTTAATAGCAGATACTTCAGTGAATTCCTTGACCTCTTCGACCTCAGGAGTAGGGTGAAAATTGTCTTTAATTCTGACACCTCCCCGGGGTGGACTATCTGAATAGTAATTGGTATCTCCCACAGTGGAGTTGGGACCTAGCACTAGGGCTATTTGAGAAGAAGAGGATGGAAGGTTTTCTTCAAACAATTCAGGGATTTCAGTGTGGACTAATTTCCTTTCCCTCCAATTCCTCCTATGTATGATCTTTTCTGGGTCAGAAACTGAAGGTTTCTTTGGTTGTGACATATCTGACCTCAGGTGTGGCTTACGAGGAGCCAGTACTGCAAGTAAAATTATCTAATAAACGAATGTGGAGTCGCCAAGGTGAGGGATCTACAACTCTCAACTCTCCATACTCACCTACTTGAAGAGTCAATTAGGTTTTGTTGAGGCCCAGGGATTTAAATTTTCTCAACTTCATTCCCCGGCAACGGTGCCAAAAATATGTTCTCATTCCTAGGGACATCCTTGAGTTGTGAAAGACCAGTGCCTAGGAAATCGTATATAGCAAGGAGCATATGGTATAACAGGGGGAGCTATCAACAAAAGGCTCTCATGCTATCTCCTGAAAACAAGGAATATTAATTTGAATGGGACCAAGACCTTTAGAAACTAGATATAGGGAGAGCAACACTGCAGAGGCAAGGTGCAAAACTCCAATACAAAAGCATCAGACAATTCAGAGGCAACTTACTGTAAAGAGGGCCAATTCAAAATATATGTCACAGAAATAGATAATCAGAAGGTGTTTACGGTGTAAGAAAGATTAAGAGAATACTAGTTGTCATTGAGATGATATCCAGATACACCATATCACCATGTAATGGGCTTACCAATTTAAGAATCCATACATGACAATAGCATTTTAAAAATAACCTCCCAAAGAAACTAATATAGCAGAAAAATGGTTCAAATGAATAGTGAAACAGTATATCATGCCTGAGCCATATTTAAAGCGCTTGAATAATTCGAGCATGGGTATCAAATAGGATAAATCCATACCAAAAACCAATGAGCCACTCGCATTCCAGAAACATGATACAAGAAAGGCGGATGAAACAAAATGAACCATTGAATTAGCACATATAAGAGAAAGTTACACACTATGAGATACCAAATATCAGACTCCTCTTTAAAGACGGAACTCCTCCTCACTGAAACCCAATGGGCTCTGTACATTCATATAAGAGTTCTTACAAAATGAATACAAAAATCCTCTTACTGCATAATTTTCTGATAAAATCTAGAACCTTAAAAAATCTGTTCTTCGGGAGTTTTATAGGAGAAAAAGAAAACTTAGTGAAGGAAATGGATGATGAACATTTAATTAGACTCATTAAGACATGATGGTGAAAACGTGCACGCCCATACTACTTGATGAATCTGTAGTGTTGTATGTACTCTGTGGCTTGCTTTCTAAAATAAATGCACTGGGTGGAAGTCTCTTCAGGAACACGATAAAGAAATAAAAACCATATGGGCAACCTGTCCTTCCCTGGAAAGAAAATTCTGCTGAAATGAAACCTTGATGGTATTGTTTTCTGTGCATAGACTTTCTGAGTGATCTATGGAGTCTTTAATATGGTATTCTGCCTTCAAATGGTTAGGTTAAGGCTCGAAAATCTTCAATTCCACGTCTTTAACTCTCTGCCTTCCACTGATACTCTCTGTTCACAATATTAATGTCTCCAATCGTGAAATCTGCGATTTGAATGACTCTGGAGGCTTTGACAGAGTTTAACCCTACTTCTTTAATGGAGGTCATGTCGTAACAGCTTCCCAGGCCTTTCTCCATAATTCTAGCCTCTGAAAAATGGTCCTTTCCAGTGTTCTCTGCTATTGTAATTGAGATTGTGAATCATGGCAGTTTACCGCCACTCGTACCCTGAAAAATATGCAAAATCGTAAACAAAAAAAATGCACGGGAAGGTGGATGCAGTGGGGATAGCAAGGATGACAGTGAAACATGGTGAAATGGTGGAACAATGCATGGGTATGGCGAAAAAACATAGCAAAATGGCAGAGAAATGCTCTGGTGCAGGTTGGCGGAATGCAAAAAATTAAATGCAAAACCTTAGAAATTGGCCTTAGAATGGAATATATATATGGCATGGGCGTGTGACGAACACACGTGGAAGAATGACGTGGCGGAAGACACGTGTCGATGGCGGGTAGGCAAGTAATCTGGACCGTCCAATCTCAGGAGGAGATTGACGGCTGAGGACGCGTCGGAGGGCGACGGATCGGCAGGCCAGGGGTACAGATACCTTGGGTTAAATTCCGCGCATCTTCGAGGTGCGATGACCGTTGGATGGAGAGCCCCAGATCGGATGGTTATTATGCATATCGCGCCGGGTCAAATGCCGAACAATAACGCACGAAGGGAGGCAGACGTTTTGAAATAGTGATGGAGCCACGTGTCATACGCTGAGTGGAATTGCTCCGAAATGGAAAATACCACCCGCCCTCCAAAGGCGGTCCGATGGAAACTAGCAGATTTTGAACAGTGTTTTCGGGTGCGGGGACCACAAGGGCGGGTGAGCTGTGGACCATTGATTTGCGGGTCAATCGGACGGTGGACAAGCGATCGGAGCGGTAAACGGGCTGGGCCACGGGCGTGACACTGATCAATTTAGGTCGTCCGATCTGTACAGATCGATGGATAATACTGTGCCCAATATCCCCTTGCGATAAGCGCTCTCTGGGCTACAGTTTGGTCTAGCGCTCAGGTTACGTGGAGAAAAAGACTGAGGGGGCTAGGGTCGAAGGTGCTAGGCCTTAAATATTTAAAAATGTGTGATTTCAACCCTTTTTAATGCAATTTTGAGTTTAGAGGAGGGGAACGATAGGAGGAACAAGGATTTTTCAGGCCAAACAAAGGGGGTTTAAAGGGGATTATTTGCCAGAATTCGATAGGGGGCTGACATGATCAACAGTAAAGATCCATTTATGTTGGGCAGAGGAGGAAGGGTGTATTTCTCCAATGAAGTCTAAACCCCATTGTTGGAAAGGAGCTTCAACAAAGATAGGTTGTAAAGGTAGAGGCAACAACTTTCTTTTTCCCTCAAATATTTGGCATTTATGATAGGTAGATACCATTTTGTGGACATCTGGGATGAGAGTATGCCAATAGAAACCAACCCTAAGGATATTTTTAACAGTGGTTTTCTAGTAGAGATGGCCTCCAAAATCCCCTTCATGGAATTCTTTCATGACCCTGTCTGCATCTTCTTGAAGCAAAAATTTAAGAAATATTCCCCTAGAATCTTTCGAGTACAAAACATTTTCTAGGATGCAGAATTTTATAGATTTCAATTTCAAGAATCTAGCTTTTGTTTTGGACAAACCAGGAGGAGCATTTAAAAAAAATAAAACATATAGTATCTCTGCGTACCAGGGAGAATTTAGGAATGCTTCCTCAATTGGTGGAGTCACTAGCTCCTCTTGTTCATCCAGTGAATGAATCATGTTAATATCTAGTGCTTGAAAATTTGTCTCAACCATCAATTTGGCTACTCCTTGTCCCTTTATTAGTTTGGTGGGCTTGATTTCTAAATCATACTCCAGGATGACAACAATCCACTTGCCTCTTTTTCCATCAGGATCCTGTGTTAGGATGTATTTGACAACTTTATTGGACACAAATGCAATGATGTGTGAATGTCAAATGTAAACTTTAAAATCCTTTAGTCCTTTGATCAAGGAAAAAGTCTGATTTTCCATGATATTATACTTCAAAGGTTCATCTCTTAAATCTTGGCTGAAAAATGATATGGGCTGCTCTTGTCCCTCTTTATTTTTCTACAGCAATATAGCAGCAATTGTGTGCACTAATGTAGAGGAGAAAATGTTGAAATCCTTGGTGAAATCAGTGCTGATCAGAACTGGTGTTGTAGTGAGTTCCTGTTTTACCAGGTCAAAGGACTATTTAGCCTCTCTAGTCCACTTGACCCCTGTATTTCTTTTGAGCATGTTGGTGATATTCCTCAAGAGTTCTGTAAGTGTTGGCTTTAGGGGTCCTGACCTAGGTTCGGATGTTTAAATTTTGCCAACAAACCCCTATACTACTGGTCCTTTCGGCAGTGACCTACTTGCGCAGGCCAAAGTCCCACCCGAAGTAGTATGGGTGGGTGCTGGAACCAGGTTTCCACACCCTGGGAGAGGGTAGGTAAGTCAAGCAGAGCTGCATTCACTCTTATCGTGACCTAATCTAGTATCACAGAGCCTATATTCCCTTTGCATCCACATGCACAACATCAATATTACTCACAGAAATCAACAGATCAAGAATTCATATAAAAATACACAACTATTTCAGATATTCTTGTATGAAACAAGTAGAACAAATGCAGATCGTAGCATAAATAAGTACACAAGTATGTTCGCAACTTAAACCAATATCACAACAACATATAATAAGTAATTAAGACATCACAGATTCATATCACAGTAATTCCAGTGGATTCAAATAGGCAATAATAATTCTGCATTCATTAATCTTTCAAATATACTTACAAAACCCCAAAAACCCAACTTGCGCACACAACAGCAGGGTCTGCACACAGTGTAATATTCCAAAATTTGCAAACAATCAAATTGGAATATTAGATTTTGGTGCTTTCACCTAGGAGAGGGATAAATGGGAAAGGAGGCCCATGAATAATAAAATATGAATAAATTCCACCTTAGTAAGGAAGGAGATCACCTTAGGAGCTGGTTTTACACTTCCAAGCATGAACAAGGGAAAATCAAATGGAGACATAGTTAAGTTTGACTAAGTCAACATCCATTCTTGAGGAGGAAGAAACACTCAAGTAAACGAGCTCAATGTGAACAAGGATCAGCCTAGACACACATATGAGAACCAGATTGAAGATCCCTTAGTGTGGAAAGAGGCATGGCAGGTGGATTAGTTCCAGTTGTCCAAGTCAAAAGTGTTGTTACAAAGAGGAGGGAAGCTAGCTAGGGCAGCGCAGTTTTGAAAGAGGAAGCTTCACTAGGAAGTCAACTCAACATTGTGTGGGGTCCGGGGTGAGGAGGCTCACCGAAGATAAAAGGAATGCATAGCATCAAAGGGGATTCATTCATGTATTTAGCTATCTTGGTCTTGTGAATACTTGCATGCTTCAGTTGTTTAGCTGGAGTTGCTACACTGCTTAGTACAAAGAATTCCCGTGCGGGAATTCCATCCTCTCTTTGGATCAACTTGCTTAAGGGATCAAGAGGGAAGGATTTGAGCTTAATTTCAGCATTTGGCTTGGGGGCATTCATCCACATTCATCCATAGTGTATTTCCCTTCAGAAAATTGCGTCTTTTATGCAGGGGAAGCAACAACAGGATTGCACCCTTCGATTTTCTGCTAATCCTTGAGGAGGAGGTGTTTATTTCCCTCTGGGAGTTATATTAGAGGCCTTTGGCTATTTCCTGTATTATTCAGCTTTTATATGTCATATTCAGTCATTTTTAATATAGTGTTGCAGTAAATTGCGTTAATACCGTAGTGCTGCCTTTTTGTACATGTATATTGTCGGAAACCTTTGTCGGGTGTCTTGTTTCTGCTGTATAAGGGGTTAAACCTCCATTTCCTTGCTTTATGATTAATGTAAGATCCATATAAAAATTATTTCATAATTTTCTGTATAAAACCTCATGGGAATTACGCTCTCATAGTATTCATAAATTCTGTTGTAGAGAAATCATGGGATTGGGGTGTTTTTAAGCAGTATTGAGCCGGGGAGATCTGTTTAAGGTAGCTAGTTTCATTTGTTTCACCTGAAATTCTGAAAATAGGTTACCTATGATCTAAAATAAGGGATCCAAGTCCCATTATCCACTTTTATTGTGCAATTTTCTAAACACAGTTGTTTTATGCCATATATTGCTGCATTTCCCCACCCAAGAAGGAGAATATAGGCCATTCTCTTGCCGAGGGTCTTTCATCTGCTGGTATGATGGTATTTTACATATAATGAGCTGCTCTACATTTCCATGCTCATGGTTTGATGAAGCTCCACATTGGTAATAACTCACATTATTCCCAATAGTGTAGCTGTTCCCATTTTGGGATATTACAATGGTATCAAAGCTGCCATCTTGGCTCAGCCTACGGATTTCAGATCCAATCATAAGATAATAATAAGAGGAGAACACAATGATGGAGAGTATGAGCTTACTCTCATCCATTTTTATATCTAAGAAGAAAGAAGAAGAGAAATGCATTGAAACTCCAAGAGGGTTTCAAGGAGGAGAGACTTGCAGTGAGACCTCTGAAAGGTTTCAAGAAGTAGAAGAAGATGCATGCACTTCCTGTTCTCATAGAGGAAGTGGAGAGAAAGGAGACCACTTAGAGAATGAAATCCTGAGTGGGTATTTGGAAAAATACAAGTGCCAACCTAGGGCTTCCAAAGAGACCCTAGATTTTCCTCAGTTTATTCAACTGAGAAAAGGAAGAAGACCTTGCAACAAAGGAGATATTAAATGAAATAGGTTCCTATTGTCTACATTTGATGGGTCAACCACAACTAGAGCTTGGGCAAGAAAGATTCAGGCATTCTTCCTACTTCATCCAGTGGTAGAGAGGGAGGCAGTAGAAGTTACAGCACTGCACCTAGAGGGTGAAGCCAATGCTTGGTGGTGCAATCACTTAAACCACACAAGAGTGACTTCAAGAGATGATCAGAACCTTTGATGAAGAAAGATCATATGAGAGAGGGCCCACACCACCATGGGAGGAGGCATGTACCAGTGTTGTCACAGCCTTGGGAGAGAAGCCCTCTACATAAGAAATTAGAGCAGTCATTACATTGGAGGAAGGAGCCTTTGGAGCACTACAAGAGGTTCTCGCATCTCATCAAGTTATGGGAAGATTTACACTTTTACTTATTGCAGCAAATCCTTCTAAAAGTTGTGGAAATATGTCTTCATATGACCCAAGATCAAATATTACTACTGAGATAGAGCAGTAGGATTGCACTGCGATGTGCAAGCTTGAAGGGTTCAGGGAATATTTGAACCATCAACCTCATGTATCATTGATGAGTTACACACAACCCTTGAGGTTGGAGTGTGATATTTTGGAGTATGACATAAACTTTGAGAGGGAGTGTGAGGCAACAACTATGTCATTGGAGAGACTATCAGCGCTGTCAAAAAATAGCAGTGAAGAGGCTTTTCCTTTATCACCTTTGGGTCTTGATGGATTCAAGATGGCCATGGACATGAGATCTTCTCTAAGAGATCTCCAAGGAAATGCATTGCATCATTTCATGGTATGCAGAGAAGAGGAACTGATTGTGGAGAATGATAGCCCACATGGGAAGAATGCCAAGGTGGAGAATGATAGGAGGCATCCACATGGGGTTGAGTGGATGTGGGGAAAGAGCAAGGGATTGGTGAGCCACTTGCAAATTTATGACACAGGGCAGCAAGAGGAAAAGATGGATTGGCTACTCCTGAGAGAGTTTTTCCATCATGGAACATATCCTTCTTCTAAGGGTATGAGGGAAGAGAGAACTTGGCAAGGTACTTGCATCATGGGGCAGCAAGGAGTGTGGATGCATTATGAAGATGTGATCATTGAGTTTCCACCCCATGGGTTGTATGATGGAGGTATGATGGGACAACAAAGAAATTTGTTGCTGTGGAGGATTGAGAGAGAGAAAGGGTTGAGTTGATCTCACATTTTGCATGATGTTGCAATGGGAGGAGATGGAAACATTATGAGAGGGGTATTTGACATTGAACATGTCAGAAGATGTATTTATGAGCTGGCATGAGCTTAATTTTCATAGGCCAACAACGTTGTCACTGTCGAGCATGAGCTTGTTGATGGAGTGTTCCCAGGATCACTTCATATTTGGTGCACTTGCTGGGCATCGAGGAGGTGAGATTGGTAGAGTGATGGATGGACTCACTAGTTATTTTGGTATGTTCTCCTTGACTTGGATTTCTAGGCATGAGAAGGAGGATTCTCATACAACATGTGGTTCATTCCTCTTCATATGGATATGTCATACCACTATGGAAGATCTATCTGTGGATTTAGTCACCTTCTTACTTTCCTTACATGGTAAGAATTATGTTTATGCATTTGTTGATTGTTCAATACAATATTTTCATGCTCTTACCTTTTCATTGCAGTGCATTGCTCTACAAAGGGGCAATTTTTTCTTTAGGCTCCATGGTCTATTTTTGGCCAGCTATCATGATGGAGAAAACCATCTACTGTATGACCGAGGGCAAGTATGTGGTTACTTCTTGTGTACTCAATTGACATATTCATCCATCTACTATTTACTAGTGGGTGTGATGACTTATACATCAAGCCATTTGTCAAGAGGCAACTTGCCATACCATTGTCTGAAGCTGCAGTGGGGAAGACTGCGCTGTGACCACTTGGGAGATTGTTGGTACCTGTTAGTAACCTATAAATATAGGATTCATAATTTTGACTTGACTAATGGTAGTCTTGTAAATATGTACAAACTTTGCTTTCTGCAAGTTATTTTCCCATATTTTGTAAAAAAACAAAAAATCAAAAATCAAAAAGAGGGTAAAAAAAGTCCTAAAAGAAAAATCAAAGGACTTAGAAAAAATAATATACCCCAAAAGAAAAAAGATGAATAAAACATGAAAGTGTGCAAGTCTAAACGCCACTACTTTTTACTTTTTGCAGTTGATTATGGCAGAGTATCAATAAATGCCATAATCCATGATGAGTTGAAAAATTTAATCTTAACTTGTCATGTTTCAATTTTACTTGTTGTAGATAGTGAATAAGGAATTTTCATACAGTTTAATCATGACAATTTAGTAGTTAGGTAGAGAATAAAAAGAATCCAACATTTTAAATTGGATTCTTGGAGGAAATAATTTAGAATTAGATTGTTTTACTGTTTTAAAAAAAAAGAATAAATGTTTGAAGGTTGCTAGCTCAAATGCACCTGATTAAAATAGAAGAAAAAATGTTAGAAGATAAGATCGGGTAGGTAGAAGAAAGCGGGAAATCCATTGTAAATATTTTTCACCAGGCTAAAAATAACTAATTTCCCCTCCCCATAGCTATTTGGCATTCTAGACTATCAATCAGAGAGGCTCAAGGCATTTCCCTGACTTCTGTTGGGACCGGACCCAAGGCTCAATGAATAACTAGTTGAAAATGTTAAGTATCTATATTAATCCCAGAAATTTTCATCATTTACCCTTCATGCACTCATCACCATTTAATTCTATAAGTGAGAACTCTTTTCTTACTTAAATTTTACATAAAAGCCCATTTGATTAATTCCCTCCATTTTACAAAACATGAAAACCCTTATAAAATACTTTATGCTAAGTGGTGAAATCATGAAATGATAAACTTACTTGAAGATGTTTCACTTTACTTAGTCATACAAATGTATTTATTGAGTATTCATTTTCCCCTATTCATATTAACATCTAACTTATTTTATTAACTCCCTATAATAAATCCTAGTCCTATTAATGTAACTTCTTTTTATTTAAATATCCCAAAAACTCCATATCATATGCTTTTTATATCAAAGATATTACTCACATGTTGAAATTACATCCTGAAATTATCCCTTTGATATTAAACTACCCATAATAAAATATCCCCACTCCCCTATAGTTTCTGAACTTTAAATAAATCTAAAACTATATAATAAAGTTAAAAATAATTGCAAAATACGAATTTTATTTACATACTGTGTATATAAAACATGCGTGCAAAAAAGAGTTTATTTTCCCATTAGTCTCGTTCCCACACAAGCTTTACCCACGGTTACAATTTTAACCTTACCCCTTTTTGCCCGTTACATATCCCTTTACCAAAGTCTAAACCCTGGTTTAAAAACCTTTATTAACCTGCCCATTTTATGTATAAACTCTTTTTATACATTAACTTCATCAAATAAACCAGCGCCCTCGCGCTCATCCTCAACCCTCCGATCATCTTTTCAATCACAATCCAACGGTTCGCATTGAACGCGATGAAATTGCTTCATGCCCCATCCTTCCCCATCGCGTTAAGCCATAACCATCCTATCCTCAAACTCTTTTTAATTCGACGGTTTGCACTGAGCGTGATCACCTGGTCTCATACCCCACCATTCTCATCGTGTCGAGCCATGACTATTGATCTTTGCTATCAAATCAATGGTTGATATTAAACCTGGGTCCCACCTTAACTTTCCCCCGCAACTTCCTAAGACATCCTGACCGTTCACTTCATCCATCCCGATCCAAAGATGCGGATCTCATATTGCGTGCCAAAAGTGAACAGGCGCAGTTTGCAAAAATTTATGCGATAAAAGTTGTTTCGCTATCACTAGAAAATTTGGCCCAATTTCTGACAGCCACTTCATCGCTAGTCCGACACATAGTCGTCGCAAGAGCGACATTTCGAGGCCGGACAAAACATGTTTAGCCATAACGTCGCAATTCTGACGCTTTGCCAAAGTGTCACAATACCGACACCTTTTCCGACGTTTCCAAAAAAACGTTACTCTTCCGACATTTTCAATACTGTCGCTCTTCTGACATTTGTAAACTATCACAATTCCGATGATATGGGGTTTGACGTTTTTAACATCACTCTTCCGACGCTTATCAAAGTGTCGCAAGACCGACACTTTGCTGAAGTGTCGCAATTCCGACGATATGGGGTCCGACGTTTTGAACGTCGCTCTTCCGACGCTTGTTAAAATGTTGCAATACTAATGCTTTTCAAGAGTGTCGCAAGACCGGCGCTTTTCTGAAGTGTCGCAATATTGACGCTTTGCAAGAGCGTCGCAAGACCAACGCCAGGAAGAAGTGTCGCAATACCGACGAACAATTAATTTTTTTTTTAAATGGAATGTCGCAAGACCAACACTTATAAAGCGTCGGTATACCAACGACGGGTTAAATTTTTTTTTTTTTTAAATCAAAATTATTATTCCAGCGTGCGTAAACCACATATATATCTTATGTTATAAGGTTGGCCCTTTTTATAAAGTGCTCGAATTCTAATAGAAATACTCCCCTTATGTACTGTATAAAAAGGCAAATATCCCGAGGCTCACAGCTTAACCACGCACTTATATCATAGGTGAACCCCTTCCTTTATTTTGTTTTATCAACTGTATTAGCCGACTCACTACTTAACCCCCTCTCTCTAAGGTTTGAATCGTAACATAACAACCACTTCGTATTCCGACCTTATCACGTATCATTAAACCAATGGTTCGACGACTTTAACATATGCACCAGTGATTATAACATTCAACCATAGGTTATAACAATAACACAGCGTTTTTATAACGTATTGTATTTACGGGCCCCACACATCGAAACTCGTAAACGATCAGTTTTAAACATGATTCAATGGTTTATACCTTAAGTTAACCTCTATGCAATTGAACGTGCGATATTCATCAGATCTCTTGGCCTCCAGATCGGACAACGCACAACAATATCGCATTTTTTTGCTCACCTGACTTTAACACTTCAAAAAAATGTGATGAGCGTGGTATTACCCTAGCGACGTGGCATAATGTAATAGGATCGTGTTTTTTTTAATGGTTTCGCCTCTGGCCAAAAGCTGTGCGATGAGGGCTATTTTGGTTTCACAAAACCACTCCCAGGTTTTGAATAGTACTCGACCGGACTTCTACTATGGTTAGCACATTTATTTGTATAACCTCCGCCCCATTAACTCTGGGGTCAAGCCTCAATGATATCGTTCAAATCATAGTAAAAAACGTTAAATTCTTCAATGCACAGGGTTTGCCACCTTCGACAGGGTTTCAAAGCTCTTTGGGCAACCAAAGCATAATAGGGTTTCACTCCTATGAAGTTTGTTCAAACACACAGAACTCAACACCTTATACAAAGGTTTAATATCCTCACTTGGATTGAGAACCACTACAACTCACTCTTGGCCTCTTACAGGGGTTATATACCAAGTTTACACATTCACATTAATCACATAGACTTGCGTTCAACCACAGATAGAGAGGGCCACTGGAGATTTAACACAGCAATTGTTCTTCTTCCAATTATACAAAAAGTTCACAATTCATAAGAGTAATTATTCGGAGAATGTCAATAGCACATACACAGTTAGCTAGCAATAAGGCTTAAATCTTATTCAACAGAGAAGACAGTTTCTCAATTCAACCTTTCGCTTCCATTCAATCACAAAATCATTGACTGTGAGGGATCTATCAACAAATGAAATTTTAATGAAAGAGGCAAAGATTAAATAATCAAACAAGCTCTAGCCCATCTAATCCTTTAGTGAAATCCAATCACTTCAGGGAAAATACACCTAAACTCAAAGGAGCAACTCTTCAGGGACCCCATATGCCCACAAATGGTTGACCGTGAAAGTTATACATGCTCCATAGTACGTGACCACCAGTTCTCGATACACTGCCCAAGAGGTGTTCATGCCTGACTAGTTGCAGTACGTGACCAGGAGAGGAAGGAGTCTAGGGAACATGCACCTAAAATCAAAGAAGCAACTAAGAGGGTCTTGAAACTACCCACAACTTGCTCATAACCAAAACAACTTTAGCAAGAAGACATGCCAATCACCAATGAAACAATGTAAGAACCTAAATTCATGGAGAATTTCTTACACAAACAAGAAAATGCACCATCTGTGTTGGCAAAACAATGATTAACTACTTAGCCAACCTCTTTTGAAGAAGAACAGGATCACATGAATAAATTAGCCAGGATCATCCCCATCATCAATCCAAAGAGCTCAATAATGTAGTGATACCCATGAGAAAACAACACCAACAATGAGCTATCCATGTAGATCAAGATAATCAAAGTTACTTCATCATCAATGCATACATATGGTGTGTCAAATCCATTGAAGAAAAGACATCAATATCATAGAAGATAGCCTTACTTTTTCTAAACAAGGCACCCTAGCATTCATGCAACAAGGAAGATCTCTTGAAAATAGTGGGGCCCTTAATTCCTAGGGACCAAGGTCCTCGTACCTACAATAATATTGTAGGTAAAAAATGAACCATTCACCAACTATCCATAAAAAATTAGCGAATACAATGTCACTAAAATCCTTTGTACAATCGTCATGAACAAGCAAGTTTAAATTTTGAAATATAACTGGAAAAAAACTATGCCTCCCAATCAAAAAACGTGCTTCAAAAACGAAATCACATGGATATATCATATTGCATGTTTTAACAAGACTTCTTGCACAGCAACAGACATTTATAAACAACATTTCACCTTTTTCTATGGGCTGGACTTTTAAGAAAAGTTTCGTGGTTGGAATCCAAAATAAGCATTCTCTTTCACCATCAGAACATTACATGATTCAAAGCAAGGGTTTCATCACCATTAGAACCTTGCATGATTCAAAGCAAGGGTTTCATCACTATTGATATGTTTTCATCAAAACTAGCATAAAAAACTCTTGAATATCATATCCTCTACACATCACCATAACAAGTAAATACTCACGCTATAAAGCATAGAAAACCATATTGCACAATATTATAAAATACCCCATCAGTAACAACAGATGGCAAAGAATTTCAAATGATCAGTCATATTTAATAATCGTAAACAACTTTCTTTCCAAATAAAGTTTTGTTCAATAGTCTTGAATCACTAGAACCACCACAATCCATCTACACCAAAGGTGCAACTCCTTAACAAATGTGGCAAAATACAAAATACAAAAAAAAAACATGGTATACTTAATCGTGTTACTTATACAGGTTTCCATCTAGTTTACCAGTCTCCAAAGAGCAACCCACTGGTGAGAAGATGCAAGCTACGCTACAACAGTCCAATAATATTCTTATCCCCAAAAATAATATACAGGTCAGGGTACAAAACCTAGATCTTTGAAATACTCATGCTCCAGAGCACTATGTGCATTGATCTGTCTACTAGGCTCCAGGAAAATCATTTTCTGGGAGGGAACAAGGTGGCAGAAAAACAAATAAACAAATAGCAAAGTTGTCAGCATTAAGAATAATTGTAACCTGGCATCCTTTGATCATATTCCAAAGAAGGAAAGATAATGTCTGTCCTTACTGAGAGAAGATCAATTCTCGCTGGCTCAAGACCTAGAACCACAGTTTCCAAATCCTATTGAATGCAAAACAAGTGAAGAAAGTTTTAAATCATGCATCAATATCACCATGTCTCCCATATGTATTTCAAATGGAAATAAAACTTGAATTTCCATTGTTCATCAGAAAAACATTAAATGTTATTGATAGGATGTTCTATGTAAGAATAATCGTAGAGCTAATTAAGATCAATTATGCTTGACCAAATTAATAGCCTTTGCCGAGTATTGTGCAAAAGTTATGCAATACAATGGAACCCAGTTATGCTGATGATTTGACAATGGGCTGGCTCTTGAGTTATTCTCATGTCATTTACCATTTTCCAGAACTTACACTATGCTGATGAATCTGGAAACATTGCAATCAATAACTGCAGCTAAGCCTGGGAAAAGAGCAATCACTTATACCAACTCGCCAGGAAAGATCATTACAAAAGTGCCTTACAGGACCTAACCAAGTCCCAGATCTAAATAGTAATAAAATTCTAGTTAACCCATCACAAGAAATATTTGCATAATCCCTATAATCTGATTCAAAACAAACCAGTTTTTATTTGATATTCCCTAACTTTTATCCCCTTTTCATTTCATTTCATTCCTAAGTAGCAGTAGCAGTTGTTATCCACATTTCATTTCATCCGCAACTAGCAGTAGCAGTGCAAGCTACATTTCATGGTAAACAATGAACATCTGAAGAAACACTCAACATTCTTGACGTTAATTACATCTCCTCAACTTAGTGAAATATTGACTAGTTGAGACTACTACAATTAAAGGAACTATAAAGCATGGGCAATGAATGACGACGCAATAACACATGCAAAAAACTTTAGGGTATAAACATTAGTACATTAGTAGAAATAACTAATATCAACAAAGAATGATAGTATCTAACATAGAAAAAGAATTGTGACACAAGAAAATGTGAACAACTTAGGACTTAAACAATGCATGGCACTAGAGAAAAAACTAAAAATCAAAACACCAAGGCAAATGAAAGCATTGTCTAATGCACCTCCACCTTTAATGCATCCTGAAAGATATTTTTCTGCAGTGCCTCCAAAATTCTATACAGGTTACTAATGATCATAAACCATTTGGTCTCACTGACATAACTGGTCTATTCAAACCATTTAAGATCTCAGGTTCATGCACTCTCAAGATAAAATGGCAAGCTTGGTAACAATTAGTACCAAACAAATGCATTTGGACTATGTGGCTTCTTGCCCTGGATGGGATTTGGCTACACGATCAATTTGGACTTTCTCAATGGAAAGAAGGAAGTTTGGGATAATTCCTTTTCAGGAATATGGATGGCATATCAAGTTTTTCATACATTGAATTATTTGTGGGACAAGGGTGTAGGTAAGTGATTGTCCTGCAGAGCTCTTAATTAGTCTCAGCAACTTCAAGCAATTGACAGCCTGGAATGCAATACCCCAGATTTGATTCCCAGATCAGTATTGTGTATATGTACATTGTATTTTAATGGCCAAAACCCAATCGATGTAATATATAGACTTGTACAATGAACGATAATTAAGAAAAAATACATCAAAGGTTGCAGAAGAGAAACACAAAAGAATGGGGAGCTATGTCTCCACTCAAGGGGAATGACAAGGGAACTAAAGGGACTGTAAATATATGAATGAAGGAAATTGTTCACGAATGTATGTGTATTGTTGATTTATTCTGTGTGAATAATGCCTTGCGTCCTTGGGTATTGTGTATGAAATTAAGACTCTGTGATAGGGCTAGAACATGCTCTGGTTCAGAGGAAGAATCGATGTCAAGGGCCATGATTTAGGACTGAATGCATGAAGGGTTTATAATTGAGCTCGTAAGCATAATCAGGAATTTGTTTGAACTCTGTGTGGAGAGGTTTAATTATATGGGAAACGAAATGTGAGACTCTGTACAGGTCTCTGAATTTCATATCTAGTTGTGAATAGATATGTGATAAACTTACATTAAATCAGGCTCCACATGCGAAGGGAGAATCGATTTTAATATCGATTTATGTTTCGAATTCCATATAGAGATTTTGTTATAATGGAGGCATAGAGTCCTTTTAACTCTGGTCGAATGTTGAAGGAAGGGCTATGTAACCACACTCTACAAAACCTAGAGTGAAGAAGTTATATGTCATAGCGTTAGCGTGGGAAAAGGCGAGAGAATGAAACAAAGTAGTGAAGGAAGCTCGATGGAACCTTAAGCAGAGTTGTTGTTTTAAACTTGGTTGAAAAGGGATTATATCCTAAAATTCAATTTCATTGTTGAAGTCACCGGAAGTGGAGTGAAATAAATGGAACCATAGTTCTATTGGGAACCTGAGTTAATTAAATGCCAAGGCAGTTTCTATGGAGAAAACCAATGGGTTCGCATTTTTTAAAATGGTAAGTGAAACCGCTAAAAAAAACGCGATGTGCATCAGCGTTTGACACGTCACAAAGTGGAGGTATTCTAATACCGCGAGTTTCGCGTTTTTTCTGAACGTTAAGGTTTGGAGACAAAAAAAACGCGATATCCATCTTGGTCGTTGGAACAGTGATGGTTGAAGCGACAATGCGTCCGTCATTGGATGTAGAGGGAAAGTTAAAGGCTGGGACCCATTTCATCGCGTGACGCTGAGAAGTTAAAGGACGAGTGAGGTTATCACATGACTGTCATTGGATTCATTGGTGGGAGCGAAATAGGACTACAACCGTAGACGTGAAAGGTATGTTAGTGCTAGGGCCCAAATATAGTTATATGTTGTATGGTCCGAATGTTGTAATATGCTGGTGGTTAGTTCTTAACCCAAGTTCAAAGGTTATATTGGTGAATTATTGTATGAGCGTATGTTCGTCAGGTTTTTGTATTAAGTCCCAGTCAAGATTTAATAAAGGTGGATATGCATAAAACTATTGATGAAGTTCCACAGAAGTGTGAAGGTACGTGGAAACTTATGTGGGCCCGAAATTAAAGGTGGGGTTTTATTAAAGTGTGTTATGATGGTTTGATGGGTTGTGGGACCAAAATCACATGTCATGTGATTTAATTAAATTTAACCCTTGGTGTTATGCATAAGCACGAATGTGTTATATCTGATATGGTGTTTGAGGTTGAATTCAATTGGTGTCAATTACTTATGTTTGAAATTTGAGAATGAGATAGTGTGACTGTGAGGTAATTTGGTTTAAAAACCTTAGAGTTGAAGTTGGTTGTTGTATACGGTTCCATAACCATAGGAGAGGAGATATTAAAGCTTCCACCCTATCTATTTAAATTTCCAGTCTAGCAACTAAAGTATCATGAAATTTCCCAGGTCTTGAGGTTAATTGGGCAATGAATAGGAGGTACAATTTTTCATACACAGAAAGTGGGGACTGTGGGTTTTTACCCGGCATCATAATGGTTGAAGATGAACATTTGGGTTTCATACCACTTTTAAATTCTACCATAGTGCATACATGAGGCAATGTTAAGCTATTAGTACATCCCATTTGTTGGGGTTAATTAGTATATAAGACTTTTATAAATGAATATCAGTTGGTCCCTTACTTGAATAAACTTGAACAAAACGAGAACTCTATCCAGTGTATTCTCAAACTCCTCCTCTGAAGTACCTTTGTTACCAGATCAAAGTTTCTCATCAAGAAATTTAGCAATAAGTCCTACTGGTCAGTTCTGCAGAAAAAGGCCATAATTTAGATAAATGAAAAAACAATATATCTAATATTATGAATGCAATTGTCTGCCTAAAAACATTCTTTCATTACTTACCTTTAGATGTTTTGTCATTAATCCTTTCAAACTTTCTGTCTCACTTAATTTGATAATCAAGAGCACAAATTTAATGAACAATCTGTATAAACAAAAAGAAAATGAGCATAAACATATAGTAACTAACCTGTATAATTAAATCTGTATAAACAGAAAGAAAATGAGCATAAACATATAGTAACTAACCTGCCTTAGATTTATCAGATGCTCAAAGGCATCCTTGATTGTATTAGAAAAGGCCTCATTCTTCAACAAACTTTCTTCCCATATTGTATCAAGTCGTGCTTTCAATTCTAGAAGTGATGACACCATGTCCTTGTCTTTCATTTCATCCAATACAATGCCTTGCCCAGTAGCTTTAATGTATGCATTGAGAGCCAGCCAAAGCAGCTCAAGTGCACTCACCCTTTTAAAAAGAGAGTACATGCGCTGAAGGTCTGGAATGCGATTGGCATCCATGAGCAAAGTAAATCCCTGGGGAAATCATGATTTGGCTACCCTGTTAAATACATATGAACCAACATATTTCTGAATTTAGAGAGGTGATTTGACTCCATCAGTAATAAAGAATGGGCTTCTATATCGATTTCTTTCCACATAGAAGAGACCATAATGATTAATTACATAGAACATCCAATCAACAAACAAATATGGGAATTTGAACAATTAACATGAATGAATATCAGATAACTCAATGGAAAGATCCACATTCCCAATCTCCATCAATTTTTCCAAAAAATACATGTGATTTGAATGGTAAGGGTATTGCCGTCATCATTGTTTCTTTAGGTGAGACATTTCCCAACATGCAAATTGTATTTGGCACCTTCACACCTGTACTTATGGACATACTCCCTTTATAAATGCAAACTCTTTAATTTTCCCAGAATGAAAAATAAGAACAAAATCTCAACTGAGGGGTTTACACCAATCATGCAACCATTTTCAAGAACCTGTTTGATTTTGCCTGGAAAAGCGTGAAATGAAATGGAGCAGAAAAATTCAGTTTGCTATAAACATAGTACACATGAAAATAGAAACACTGAGGTGCACCCACTTTGATCAAAATAATATTATACATATTTTCTGGTGCATCAATAGAATAACACAACTCTCGCATAGTACATAAAGCTTCCATAGAAAATGTTACCACATAACCATGACACACTGTGGCATGACAAACTACATTTTCTATTTCCATTTCAAGTGCATTCATCTTTGTAAAGACTTCGACCCGAAAAGGGTCACCATCAGAACAATGCCTGTAGGAAAATTACATAGATATGGTAAGCAATGCATAGTTTTGTTTCACTGCTCTAGTGAATAAATATGTGAATTTGATCAATAATGGAAGTATTAATTTGTGAATATCTGTGAATATACAAGGATGTCAAAGAAATGAAGGCCAAAACAGGGGACATGGAGCCGAATTCCAAAGAATTTTTTGAATTTTCAGAAGCTGCAGGTCAAGAACAGGGTAAAAGACTCATTGATAAGCTTCAAGAAGGATCCAGGAACTATAAGACAAAGCAAGGGAAAAGGATAGGGTTATAGTTTGTCCACAATACCATGATTGATTTGGGGAGCTAGAGAAGATTTTCGATATTCTGTGTCAGTTTTGTGCCAAATAAGGTTACTTTATTGACCTTATTCTTAAGTCCTGGGATGAACATCTTTATGGTTGGTTTGCATATGAGAAGCTAAGGAACCTCTTGCTTCTTCCCTGCAGTTATATCCCTTCCTAGATGTCATTCTTACCTGTGTAAGTAATTCTAGCTAAGTAAGTAATTCTTACCTGTGTAAGTAATTCTTAATGTATGAATGCTAGCTATTGTAACAAATAGCCTTAAATATCATCTTCTCTGTAGTGGCCATCATTGAAAGATGTTATTGGAAGCCAAATCAATACTCTTGACAGATTCTCTTTCCTTTTACAAGTAATTTATCCTCCATGCTCTATGTCTGCAATCCAAAAGTCTATATCCTAATTTGAGACTATGGTCTGAAGCATCTTTCCAAACATTCTGTAGGTTGAATCCTAAAGGAATCTAGCACCAAGACTGAAAGACTAAATCCTACATCTCTTTGAAGCTAATCTCTCGACCAAGTTACAGAAACAAGCACTTATGATGACACGAAATAGTTACATGTGACTATACATGACATTCAATACAATATTCTTTGTGATTTATGGAAGAAGATGAAAGAATATCCAATGAAGTTTTAAACCTCTTAACCATCTATTATAACTCGCTCTTGCTTAAGGTTGAAGGTCAAGTTTATGATAATCATCTTTACAAAAGGATAAATATTTTATGGGCAAATGAAGGTAGGAAATGAAGTAGAACAGAATTTGGAAGAGTACCGTATATATGTGACAAGTGATCTGAAGTATCAAAGATCATATGACAATAAATTTGTTGAAGCATCTAATCTCAAAAGATTGGGAGAATTGTTTACAATATAAAAACACAAGAAGCATTCATGATAGATCTGAACCTATGACTTCTTTGGTGGCATCTGAAGCTTTTATGGCATTATAGTATACTGAATTTTTGTTACGCTCTGACATACAAGTTTTGAAATCTTTGTGGCATTATGCCTATATGGTAATTGAGTTCTATGGCATATCTCTCTCTTAATATGATTCTTTGTGGCCTGATTCATTGTGCTAAAATGAATGTCAAAAGGTACATAATGATGCAAATTTTAGAGACACCTTTTCAATAACACAGAAGTAGCCCTCGCTCAAGTAAAACCCTATTATTTGAAGATACATGAAGAATTCAAAAAAATGCCTTCAACATAAAATTGCCTCAACATAGGCCTCTAGAATTAACAGTAGCATTCTCCTGTATGCTCCGAAAATAGAGATACCCTCAAAGGTACGATGCAACAACACTCTACCAGCGGTCAACTTAATTTACAATAGAACAACACAACAGAACTCTACCAGCAATCAACTTAGTTTCCAACAGAACATTGATAAATCATAAGACTGAAGTAATACATTGTACAACCTGAACGCTCCATTCCCCTCCAGATTTCTATATGTAGTACATAACATTCAATCTTGGTTAAAAATAATTTAAAAAAAAATCCGCCAAATGTGCTAGTTTTAAGTAAATAGGCGACTTAGCTAATTCGAAAGTTATGTCCAAGCATCAGTAAATAAGAGATAATCTGAGATTTTAATAGATGTTCACCACATAAAATATGTCAAAATCTTGTAGCTATATCCCTGGCCTGAGACTACAATGAAGAGGTCCAAAGTATGGCGGCTTCAATAGAACCAAGCCTCAATATAGGGTTGCAGTAGGTCCGAGGGTTTAATTGATTCAAGTCTTAATAAAAGGCTACAATAAAGAACCGAGCTCTTATGGTATATATCTTTCCTCTAATAATGACAAACATTAAATTCTCTTGAGCATGGTAATAAAATTAAATTTGTTTACAATAGTCCACAAGATATCCATTCATTTCTAGAAATTCTGCAAGAAGAAAATGAAAGTCATGTGTAACTTAGTATTATGAAAAGACTTCAAGAAACCATAACTTAGCCTGAATATCCTAAAACTGAAGTTGGAAACATCGTCTCTCCAAGGTTTTTAATGTTGCAATCCTCTGTTCAACTTTGATACAAATGTCGAAAACAAGTTAAAAGATGAACCAAATAATAACAGTCAAAGGAAAGACTAGGATGTCACCATTTCTACCTGCTATCCTTGAAAAGAAGGAGATATTACTTACATGCTTTTGTGTTTGCAAGGTGGACTTGAAGACCATGTTGATCCCAGAATGAGCTCAAAATATACTTTTTTTTTTTGGATTCATGAAATAGAAGGGCAGTGTTGTCAAAAAATAGTGAAATGGAGATCCCATAGAGGGCCTCCACCTTTACCACCCATGGATTTTTAAATGAGAAACTCTCGTCCATAAATATGAAGTCCAAATAATTTGAGGCATTCAACACCCTTGCTTGAATACTATGTTAATGTATATAATATACCCCAGAGATGATCATTTGAATCTCATATAGGGTCATAATTATAGAGATCGCCAAGCATAGGAGAAGTATACCTTCGGCCTCTCAAATAGTAGGTTTCTTCCAACTATCTGAAAGGCTTAACAGGTGTCCATGGATCAACAATATACTTACTTTTGCTTCCCCAATAACATTTGGGAGGATTGAAAAATAGTCAAAAGTGAGGTGATTCCATTTGCAATGACTAAACCTTAAACCTGCAATTTCTTCCTCTCTGCCCATATGGAGATGAATTTGTATGCTCTTCTAGCAAAGAGTTTGAACATGGTGTATCCCAGCATGATAGTCTCGTAATTAATTGATTCATAGGTCAGGATGTATGTAGGAGGCGGAGGACTTGAGTGAACTACCATACAAAGGAGGAGAGCATGAGTATTGAAACTGGGTATTGCTTCTCCAGTGAACAATTGATTACTTATTGTAATGGGTTTTACATATTAAAATTGTATTCATATTAAGAGAAGCCAAAATAATAGAGATTAAATTTTCTAGATCCAAACACCCAATTTCCATAAAATCAAGAGAAAATTGGGTTAAAACAGTTTAGCAAATTGATATTTCAAAAACTAATGTCAGGAACAAGAACTGTAAGCTACTTAAACCCTAGCAAGCACTTTTGAATTGGATGTTCATGGCATGTTGTCCGCCCCATATTAGTTAGATTGGAATTACACCTTGCAATTTGATAAGAGTTTGTATTGCCTGATGAACAAAATGCAACTTTAATTGCAACAAAAAAAACGGAAATCCTCTTGCAGAGTCCATAAAGGTGGTAGTTCTATATGGCCAGGCTTCACTTGAACAAACATGTCTGCCATTACATTTTTAGTTTGCTCTGCCACACAGAGCTGAGGCAAGGATGAAATTCATGCTCAAGAGTTCAACTTTCAGGGCAAAAACTTGAGAAATTTAAAGAAATTGCACCTAAAATTCTCAGTAACACCTACCTTCATTGGCAATGGCACTTTTGGTACATATAAACAGTAGTAAAAATGAATAGATGAGAAATAAAGGAAGAAAAACAGGACTCAATGCCTGGATTGTACCTGCAAGATGAGAAATAAAGGCACGTTGACATGCCATCTCACATAGACCTGTCAGGACAATGCAATTTTATGGCAAACAACAATGCATTGATCATGGGTTTAAATCAAATTAACTGACTCAAAATAGCTTCCCTCTATCCAGATTTGTTAAGGAAGGAGAGGGGATTACACAAGGATTTCCTTTCAAAACAAAAATCCATTGCTACTGTAACTGTACAGTACCACAATCAACACTTTGCAGAAATTAACCATGTGCTAATCTATAATTCTAAACTCGAACACATATGCATGAAAGAAAATATGAAGTTGTGTTAGATTGCATGAGTGAACGTCAAAGAGTTTGGAACATTCAAATGGATGACCCTCGCATAAATCTAGCACACCTTAGGACGAAGCCCTAGCATTCTCGCTGTAAGAGGAGGGTCCTGAAGTGGAACGTAGAGTCTTGAAGGGTACACTGTGGGACATGCTACATTGTAGAGGCCAAAGTGAAGTAATCATACTTGCGCTAAACTCAAAGACATGAGTCACCAAGAAGTGCAACATGCCAATGGAGTTGTCCCTAAAGCAAAACTGAATGGTGATCCTGCACAAGATGCCAGCAAGATCTAGAGGATCTGATTTTTAGCATTTTAGAACATGATCTGATTTTTAACATTTTATATAGTTGTATTATATAGTGTAGCTGAGACATTAAAAGTATCAAATTTCTGTGTGATTATAGACTGCATGATTAATTATATTATCTAGTTGCTCAAACACAGTTAAGATTGAAACTTTGGGACTAAAATGAATACAATGTTTCCAGGACTAGAAATTAGCCTTATAAATAATTTAGTTTCTGCCAGAGGTATATTTTTCCTAAGAACAAAAGAGATTGTAAATATGGTTGTAGAGGGCTTGGTTAGTTTATATGATCAATTTTACTGTATGCATCAGTACCAAGGCCCAAGAGGCAGAGTAGGAGGCTGCCATAGCCCCAATGTCATTTAAATTTCAAGACTAAGCAAGGTCTCGAATTGTTGCGCAATAGAAAAGCATCTCTAACCATTCCATTCTACTCACCATGGACTATCATGGCTAGGAGGATAAGTCCAAGTCTAAACCTTATTCCTTGGGGAAAAGTAGGTCCATGTTATGTCTGCTCATTTTAATTTACAAATATAAATGCGCTACTGTCCTATAGCAAGGCCATTAGAGGTACTTACAAGCCACAATAAGGCCACAACTGTCTCCAACAAGAAGACATAAATAAGAAGGCTTACAAGTGGGAGGAAGGGTGGATTTGAGCAGGGATAGGTGCCCTAACTAGGGTTGAGTTCTTCAAAAAATACAAATCACATTTTAAGGAAATGGAAGAGAAGTTTGTGGAGAATAGATGTAGGATTGGGTTTGAGTCTTGTGATAGCATTATGTGCTTGATGGTGTGAGGGTCACCTTTGTCTAAAATACCAAAAAGGGAGGTTGATACAACAATAGTTAGAGAGATTCTTTGGAGGGTCGTTAGGCATAGTGTAGGAGTGTACCTTAGCAAGTAGCTCCTGGAATTGAATGTGCAGTAGCATAGGGGGTGTCTCCATAAGTAAGGGAAATGTTCATATTGCTGGTTGGTCCATAAGTATGGTAGGGATAGTTGAGGAGCAACCTCACCCTAGGGTAGTGTTTTATTCCTTTAAGTGGACAAAAAATAGAAGCAGCCTATGGGAGAAGTTGATACAATGATGAAGCAATGGGATAAGGGCTAGAAGAGTTCCTTAAATGCTCTTCTAGAAGTGCATAATTCAAGGGCAAGAGGGCAACAACAGAGAGTTGTAGATTTCCTCTTAGATGATGGCTTGAAGGGTGTCCTAGGAGATGACTCCAGCGAAATGGGAAAATCCCCATCTATTGCAAAAGGGATTTCCTGTCCTGAAGAAAAAAATTGTAATAGAAAAATCATGAAAAGAAAAGGCTCAAATCTCTCTTCCAGACTGGTGACATGGCACAAGACCACATGAATCACTGTGATTGGTTGACATAACACATTAGAAGCATGATGTTAGCAACTAAAATATCTAGGACATGTGGCACTCCATGATAAAGACACATGGTGTGTGGATTTGAGTTTTTCAGGTGGTCAAGTGGGCCAAAAATAGGTGAAATGTGGCATCACTCAGATATTGAAATGTACAAATTGGTACAAGTGGTAGACAATTGGCGTGCTCAAACAACGAGGTGATGTGGGAGTGACATGAGGGAGAAAATATCAGAAAAGCCCCAAATCTAGAGAACTAAAGCTCATCACCAACCTGAGATTGACAACTTTACATGATGCAACCTATGAAATCATAAATGGAGAAATAATAGTAACAATAAAGTAACCTATGTAACAATAAAGTCAGATTCATCCCAGGAGTGGTAAATGGAGAAATCATAGTGAATAACAGGAAACATGCAGAGTTGCTTACAATCAAATAGATGAAAAAACACATACAAAAAACCTAGATAATAATCATGAACAAGCTTAATATTGAATTATGAACTGTAAAGGAACTTACAAAATGTGACATTACGAACCTGGTCAAGCACACAAGCAAAAATATCTTGGACATGACCCTGGTTGACAAGTTGTATTGCTCATGATGCAAGAGGATTTGTACTTGCACTACCAAGTCAATCAAAATCCATCATTATCTATACAATAAATACAAATAATTGATGTAGTATTTTTTACTCTAAGATGCATTCTAATGATAATGTTAGAACATATGTTGAAAATGTCAAAACATACCTGAATAAGCTCCTCTTCGTTTCAAGAACAATTAATTAGAGTCGCATGAACTAGGAGCAAGCCTCCCACGATCTGAAAGAGTAGCAACTAAGTCAATAGTGACTTTTTTGTTGCTACATTGGATCGAGGGAGGTTTTCTCCAAGATTAAATCGCTCCAATAAATTATTCTCTACTAAACAAGGCCAACCACGTGAAGGTGGAAGCTCTTATGGCCCCTCCCCCCCCTCACATCACTCTCAATTCCCCAATACCCAATCTATATTTCATTTTTTACTTTCATGAGCATAAAAAAAAATATTCAATAACTAATAAAAAAACAATGCAACAAAAAGTACGCAAGGAAACATTGAAATTAGTGCTTGACATAAAAATAGTATGATAAATGATTTTTTTATATAACGCAAAAAACGTTCCAAGTATGGTAACGTTTGTCTTATAATAATACAATATTTTACATTGTCAAATTTTATTTTTCTTCTTCCTATTTTTAAAGCTCCTAATTACATCATCAATATCATCGTGCTCTGCTCCTGTTTCGTGCCTTTCAACCCACACTGCTGACCTAGTTGCGTATTCACGATGTTTGGGCTCATCCAGTGACGGGGCATCGCCTACAAAAACAAATAATATTAAATTTTAATTGTCAGTTTTTAAATATCATTGAACTAGTTCGGTAATATTAATAAAAAAAATTGCAATGAGATTATTTACCTGGTGCACTAGTTGTTGCCGTTGGGACTGTTGCCCTGTCTTCCTCTCTGGTGGTAAGATCCTCAAGGGAAACATTCTCTGTCATTTAAACAAAAAACGTTATAAGGACAACCATCAAGGTATAATTAGAAAAAATTATAAGTGGAAATTAATTACCGTCACAGCCCTCACTGATAGTAGCATTGTCGGCCTAGTCCCCACTACAATGATCAGGTTGCACGTGAGGAACATCTACATCTGGCTCTACAACTGGGTTATTTGCCTCGTTGGCAGTGCTACTCCCTTGATTTAAAAAAAGTTGTTAGACATTAAATTTATGGACGAAAACAAACATATTGAAAGGTTAACGTTTTACCTTATTAGGCATTCTGGATCTTGGGACTTGCCCCAAGATTCTGCGACGTTCAACTACGGCTTAATAGCCGAAATGGAAAGCGATATTTGTATCTTCCTCTATAGTTTCTGTTCCGAAGTCATCACCCTACATTACATATGTTGTGTATTTTTATTGTTATTTGATAGGATTACAAAAACGTTGGAATGCAATACAATTAATTATAAAATGTTTAGCTACTTACAATTCTTGCGGCTAATTTCAAGTAGCCGCCATGGCCTAGCTTGTGATGGCCCTTTTTTTCAATCCTAGCTTTGGTTGCCTTTGAGGTGTCAGAAAACCTATCATCAAGAGATTGAATTTAGATATGATGTAGCACACTTTTATTTTAGACATAGAGAAAATTAAAGCTATTGAATTAAAGTTGTAATTTACCTTGCGGTTCTAGTTGGCATTTTTCCTTCTTTCTTTGCCCTTTTCTCTTTTCTGTCATGGATGAGTGCTCTCCACTCACTCTCTAGAACTGTGAGAGGATGCTCGTATCTAGGATTAAATTGCAATTGCGTCCTATAGGTGTCCCTGGTATATTTCAAATATTTGCTAGCTACCTGAGCCACCACTGTTCTGTCAAATGTGGCCACCCCAAAAAGGGCTTCTAGATAATCTAGAAGTTCTTTTTTCAAGTTGGAATTCTAGGAATTACACATTGTGTGTATGGTTGGGCCAAAAATTACCAACGCATGGCTCTCCAAAAACCTGTAGAACTCATTGTTTCCTACACAGAAAAAAAGAAAGAAAGATATTATCATTAGTTTAAAAATAAAAATCATGATAAAATATGTTTTAGATAGAGTACATGAAATAGTTAAAATATTAAACCTTACCTGGGAGTTGTACGTGCTTTATAGGGACACCTTCATCGTTCACCAACAACGTGCCATTAATGGTCCCCGTGGAGCTGACACGTGTAGCTCCAGGAAACACAATAATGAAGTTGGCCATATTAGCCTCATCACTGGAAACACGTTTAGCGGTTGGTTGGGTGTCTGCTTGGGCAGGGTGTGTTTCTTGGCTGGCACCTAAAGGATTATAAGGTGTACGAGAGGGTTGCTGGGCAATCTCTTGCCCTTGTGTCCCACTACCACCAACACCGGGTTCAGCAAGTGTCAGATAATGCTACATACAAAAGAACTTTTTGTTAGTTTATTCAATGTAAAAATTAAAAATCAAACTATCACAATTCATCTCATGCAGAACAAAAAAAATATCCTTTTGATTTTTTATTATTACCTGATATGTTTCTAGCTGGGTCATATTTTGTTTTATCCTCTCTTCTGTTTCAGGTGTTTGAGGCACATCTATCAAAGTATCAAATTCCGACCTTGCTTGTCGCGCCTTTTTTCGTAGCAAGAGCAATGGAGATAGGGATGAAGAAAGCTCTTCCTCATAGAGAGAATCATCAGGCGTACCATGGCCAGGTGTCTGCATATTTGAACAAAATTAATATTATTTCAATTATGTAAATAATAAAATTCCTGAAGATAGAGCAATGTTGGCACTTTACATGTTCTTCCGCTGGCCCCTTTCCGCGATCATCCCGTCTCGGGGTTGTTCCTGTACTGCCCTGATTAGTCTGCCACATTGCAATAAAATTATAAATGTAAGAACTTGAAAACAAAAAATGAAAACTGAAATAATTTCTAATAAGACACCGGAAAACAGAGTTAGAGTTTCAAATATGCCTTGCATTGAATTCAGTCCTGGAAACATGTCATTGCACATTAAGGCACCCAAACAAGAGACGAGTTGACAATGAGACTAAACTGGGTTATTTGTAGTGAAATTTTAAAATCTCAAAAGGTATATTAATTATCGAAACAAATCAGCTTCATAATTAACCTCTTGAAAGATGAAATCAAGAGTCATATTACCATATTAAATATGGATTCATGTTAATGGAACATGATCCAAGTTTGGAGTTACACCTTTATATGACATGATATCAAATCTTTGGTGGTTCTAATAACTCCATTATTCTCGCTAAGACCTGCCTCTCTTCTTGTTTAACATTATTTTCCCATTAGACCTATCTTAATACGTTTTTTGTTCTCCTGTGTTGTAACTCCATGTAGAAATAATTATTTGGTATCTATTAATTACCTTTGCTCGGGGCTTCTTTAGTGTGCAATGATGCCTAAGGTTCACACAACATTTGAGCTTCAAGAAATAAATGAGATAGAGGTTTGAGCTTGATGTAGTAAAGAATCCTCTTGGAACACCTAGTGGATGTCAAACTCTATATAAATTTTGATACATTAAAGCCACAACATAAAACACATACATATTGGGAAGGAGGAAAAACCAAGACCTTATATGAAGAAAAATCTATATATGACCCTATATTAAAGACTGACTACTGGGCTGACTACTGTTTGGTAGGGAACTTATAATTGAGAAAGAAAAAATCTCCATTTTAGGAGTTGTATCAGTTGATCTGGATGACTGTGGTGACAATTATATGTATGAAGTCTCTGAGAAAAAGGAAGAGTATGTTCCACTTAAGTATTTGATGAGAAAAATTAAATATGAGAATAGAATTAGAACTTTGAAGAGAAAAGTGGAATGAATTGTCATTCTGGATCTCCACCTGAAGTCTTAGAATTCTTTGTTGAGGGCTAGAATTGAAGACTTGGTAAAGGAGACATAATATTTAAAATAAAAATTCAAATGTTAGAGGATGCATGTAGCATATATGAAAACTAAACATAGGAGGCACAAGAGGAAATTGAAGAAGATTCAAGGCACAAGATCAGAAATCAACATCCTAATGAAAAAGTGATGGAGTTAGGGCTTCAAAATTTTGGTTTTTTATGGAGTCATTTGGCACACCCCTATTTGTGTGAGGACACACAATGAAGTCGGGTTTGGGGGATGTAAATCTTATAAAATTTCTCATTTTTTTTATTTAATACCCTCACCAATCCCCTATTTTACCAATTTTGAAGGATACGCCTAGTATTTCCATGCTCTTTTGATGTAATCTTTAGGATTTGAGTAAAAGTTGCTTATTGTTCGAAATGTGGTAGGTACATATTTAATTTGGATCAAAATGCCTCATTTATTATATTTTTATAGTTTAAAACTTTTACAAGTCACTTACCTAAGTAGTTGTAGCTCTTGTACTCATTTTGGTGTTCCTTAACTAGTCATGGCATTGATGCACATGTTACGGGATTCTTGCACCAATTATAGAGTTTGTGCACCATAGTCAAGGCACAAGACTATTGGTTATTAAAGATATATAAAGGGGATCGTGGCCCACTGGATGATTGAATATTTCTGAATATATCTATGAAATGAGATTGAAGGAATGTGTGCACCTACCCCACCCCTGCAGTCAACATAGTAGCCTGAGGAGGAAGTAAATTTTTTCCAAAGAAACCCTCACACAATGGACCAAATATTTTTAGTTAGATAATGGTTGTACCAGATTGATCACTGTAGGGACGTTTTTTCCTATTTTTCTTTATATGTGCTGGCTTCATTTTGGTGAGATTTGTAATGTAATCAAATTTTATAACATGAGTTAAAGCTTAGAGATAGGTTAGAGATGTTATGGTATGGTTGAATTGTTAGTTTGAAGTCTGGTATCACTTTTTCTCAGTTGGGTATGAATCACTACGCTCATCATGTATTGACATACTGAACTTCATTAATACATAAGCTAAATGCTAGGTTCTTCTCTATTATTGTCATTTTTTATGTGATGATCTATTGTGTTCTGTAATCTAATATCACTTTAAGAGGGTGCAAGATGGCTGGTCAAGGCCCAACAAACCAAGATTGACATGCCTCCATTATAATAGTATCATGTGGTTTTTTAATACCATATCTAGTGTGATTTTCTTATGGTGTGTTTTATCTAAATGCAATCTAGTTTAGTTGTCTTTACGCTCTGTATTTTTCTATATATTTCCTTTAGACCTTGGTTTTATGTTATTCGACGTTAAGATCTAAAAGAATAATCACCATAAGTGAATGAAATAGTTTAGTTTCTTTCATATAAACTAGGTTGCACAAATCAAATCTCTAGCATAGTTATATTTCGTATATGGTTAGTGGTAAATATAGGTTTAATGCCAGTTTGTTTTCTGGGTATTTCTAACTATCAAAGTTAAAATAGTTGGCTAATCACATATAAACCCATTTTTTTTAGGCATATAATGAGATCATATGATAGGATATGTGATCCAATCATGCATGAGAGTGAGTCAAGGCCTATTGCAGGAGTGGAGCCAGAACCAACTGCCCACCTTAGATTACCATAAAACCAGTGTTTTGTCGATAGAAGGATATTCCAACAATATGAGACATGTGCGGAATCCAAAGCAGCATTACACAACCACATAATAAATTCCCTATTTTGCATATTTTTAACACAATTTACTTGTTTCCAAAGTCCTTTTATGGATACTACTCGCCAGAAATATTTTAAGAGGAGAGCCGTATTAAAAGTCATGGTGTCTTTATTCCCCCAACCACCAAGGGCAGTAGGAGGATTAATCAAATACATGATAACCAAATGGATTTTCCTTTATATACTTGTGCCAACCCAAAAAAATTGAGAAATAATGGTTTGTAATCTGTTGATAACACCCTTGAGTAACTTGAAAATGCACATCGAGTAGATGGGGATGCTATGAAGGATGGATTTTATCAAAACAAGTCTACCCCCAAGAGATATACACTTTTTTATCTAGTGTTTGAGCCCCTTCTCAATTTTATAAATGAGCCAACCCCAATCACAAATTTTGTAACCATTCAGTTTCAATATAAAGCCCAGGTATTGAAACCCTCCATCCATATTAACAAGAAATTGAAAATTTTTATAACATTCGGGACATTACAGCTAAAGGATTGGTGTATGCTTACCATTTTGGTGGTCGAACGAAAAGGTTCCCTACTAAACCCCCGAACCTGCTAAACCCTCGAACCAACGAACAGCTGACCGGTTGAACAAACAGTTGAACTCTCAGCACCGTTGTAGAGATAATGAAATCGATTAGGTGAGAATTGAACTCTCAGCGCCATTGCAGAGATAATGAAATTGATTCTGTAAGAATTTTTGTAAAAAGGGCGTGTGGGTAATGAAATGGATTGGTTTGGTGTGATTTTGTAAAAAGGGTGTGTGGGTAATGAAATGGATTGGTTTGGTGTGACATCCACTAGATATATGGTACATTCCTTCGATATTAGTATATAAGGATAAGTATTTTCATACAATTCCTCTTTTGTTTTTGACCATATGTGTTTTATCGATATGATTTACAATTGATCCCTCTAGGTTGAGACGTTAAACCCTTCTTTACTACACATTGTAACTTGCACATGAACTTCTACCTTTCATGCACACCCTAAAATTGTGGCATCCCCTCGCTTGAGGTTTTTATGTAACTAATTGTATATATGTGTTTTACTCTTTATAATGTTTAAAGTTTGAAAGACATATGGAGAATTTAATTTTTAGTACTTTATTACTGATAATGAATGATTAAAAAATTGTATTTTAGATGTTTATAACAAATAAGGAGGTTTGGAAAATTAATGTTGGAATACATTTGGTTGAAAACAGATGAGGCTGCAAATTGACGGTGAATATTAATTACCTAGTAATAAGCCTTAGGCATCTAATTTGAATAATTATATTTATTGTGAAACTATGGAGTTGGCCAATTAATTATTTCCATAAAAGATAGGATGTTTCCTTTAGGAGTGGGAAAAGAAGGCCCATTAATGATGTTACCAACAAGGCCCATTAATGATGTTATTAGTATATAAGGATAAGTATTTTCATACAATTCCTCTTGTGTTTTTGACCATATGTGTTTTATCGATATGATTTACAATTGATCCCTCTAGGTTGAGACGTTAACCCCTTCTTTACTACACATTGTAACTTGCACATGAACTTCTACCTTTCATGCACACCCTGAAATTGTGACATCGCCTCGCTTGAGGTTTTTATGTAACTAATTGTATATATGTGTTTTACTTTTTATAATGTTTAAAGTTTGAAAGACATATGGAGAATTTAATTATTAGTACTTTATTACGGATAATGAATGATTGCAAAATTGTATTTTAGATGTTTATAACAAATAAGGAGGTTTGGAAAATTAATGTTGGAATACATTTGGTTGAAAACAGATGAGGCTCCAAATTGATGGTGAATATTAATTACCTAGTAATAAGCCTTAGGCATCTAATCTGAATAATTATATTTATTGTGAAACTATGGAGTTGGCCAATTAATTATTTCCATAAAATATAGGATGTTTCCTTTAGGAGTGGGAAAAGAAGGCCCATTAATGAGCTAGAAATTACATTAGCCGAGGAATTTCTCTCTTCCAATACTTTATTTCATCTTGATGGATTTCTTTCAATGAAAACCATCTGCAAATCATTACACAAGGTTATTTCAATGAAACATAATATATATTTCATTACAAGTAAATTAATACATCATTTCATCAAGTACAAAAAGAAATTGTAGCAATTAGATTTTGCATATAAATCAAAACTACATACCTCATGTATTTACTAAGACCATATATAACTTGTTTGACATTGTTGTCGAAGTCGTTTGGGAGAGATATAGGTAGAACATACTATAACAATAAAAAATGAATCGTTATTGGTTTCCAAATTAAACAGAAAAAAGGAAAATTTAAAATATGTATTCAAGCAATAACATACAAAAATGTATACCAAAAAAATTACCTTAACAAAGGTATGCCAATCATGTGTTTTCACCCCACTGAAGTCACCTTTCTTCGTTAATATATTATTTATGTTTGAAGCAAAACCTGTTGGAAATTTAATTCTTCTAACGACCTCTTTTACATCATTGCTTTGTTGTTCTATTAATAACCATGGAATATTATTATAATTTCGACCTCCATTGTTATTTGATTTGTCGATCACACTTTTCATTGCATGATTCGATTTCTCAATGTCAACACAATTTTTTTCAATTTTATCTCTATCATGTGCACCATCTATGGTTCACCATAACGTTTCTATCACATTCTTCCCGACATGCATTGTATCAAACAAATGAGCTATTTTTAGGTCCTCATAGTAGGGCAACCTCACGAATTGAGAAGGATAACATTTCATTCCAGGTGGAAGTACAATATTAGTACCTTCACGGCGACGATGACCTTGATATCAAAGAATAAAATAAATCAGAACAATATTAATTATAAAATACAATAAAATAAATTCATTAGTTCAAACAAAAATACCAAACATTACATAAAAAAATTATATATATATATATATATATATATATATATATATACACACACAAATTACGTACCAGCTGCTTGACGATTATTAATTCTGTTATATTCCAACATCCACAACTGAGGTGTCATTCTTCGTGGTTTTAATCTAGTTTCTTCTTTATCATTGAAAAGATGTTTTTCAGTAGTACAATACTTATGGTTCCTAGAGAGGAAGTGCCTAAACTCATCAAACACCATCTTTCTTAAGTCTAGCGAATGAAGATACTTCATCTTAGGGCCACAAACTAGACATGCAAATCTACCCTTTGTTTGAAGACCTGCAATAGATGGATCAATAACAATTATATATACTATGAGATCATTTTTAAAACATGAAATATGGTATATCTAATTTAGATAATTATGTATTATATTAAAGTGCAACGAAATATTACATACCACAAACATGTGTTAGTCCTTGGGCATCATGAATTGTCCATACAAGCATTCCACGACATTGAAATCTCTTCTGCTTGATTGGTTTAGTGATGTCATACATAGTGATGCCATGCCATAACTGTATTAGCTCATCGATAAGAGGCTCAATATATACATTCATATCTTTGACCTGGTACTTACCTAATTGTTCAAAATTACGGTACATAATAATTAATACCATGATATATGTATATATAAGTAAGTAAATAAATAAAATATATATTTATGCAAACAACAAGAGAAATGAAAATGTTACATTCAAAAAAATAATGTATCAAATACCTGGAATAATCATAGTCAACATTATGTGCTCCCTCTTTATTGACATCCAAGGAGGAATGTTATTGTTGATAACAAAAATAGGCCACACTGAGTAAGTAGATCTAAGCTCTCCGAATGGATTAACACCATCAGCTGCCAATAAAAGCCTGATATTACAAGGTTCATTTTTAAAATCTACATATTTTTCCTCAATTTCTCTAAATGCAGAACCATTTGCAGGCATTCGAAGAACATCATATCCACTTCTATTCTTTGAATGGTAATCCATAAACTGTGCTATGCTGTTACACTTGAACATTCACTGCAAACGTGGAATTATGGGAATATGACGAAGAACCCTTTGAGGCACCCTTTTGGTTAGTTGATTTGTTCGATATCTACTAGTACCATATTTCGAACATTTTGTTTTCAACGTATGTTCTCTGTAATATATAATATGATCTTAAGGACATGCATCTATAGTGTTATATTCCATTCCAAAGTATTTCATAATAGCACGTAGATCTCGATATGTTCAAGGTAAAGTATTTGGCGATGGTAACAAATATTCATCCAACAATCTACAGCATAAACAAAAAATAGTTAATGTAAAGATTATTAATCATATATATATATATATATATATAAGTATTAAATTATTATTTTACACATTTATTACAACTAAAAAAAGGGAAAATAATCAACATTTACATATATGTGATCATATATACATATTGCATACCTTAGGAGTTGTGTCATGCATCTGTTCGACATATTATTCATAACCTTTAAGTTCACAAGTAACAATGTAGCAGAGAGAAGAGTTTCATTTCTGTGTTCAAAAATTCGTTCACTTGACCTTTTAATCAGAGGTACATCATAAATACCGTCACTGCTATCTCCACCATCATCATCTGAATCACCATACAAGTCTTGGAGCATTTGATTTGTCCCATCATTAATGTGAACTGTCTCATTACTGTCATCATGATCTACCTCCATGGGATCATTAAAATTACCTTCATCATTTGCTTCATGTTCTTCACCTTGTACAACATCATTTCCAAAACTAATATTTGCTGCAATATTCTCTTGTACTGGTGCAACATCATCTATTATACTACTATTTAGCTGTGGAAGTTGGTTTATCATCTGCAAAAAGTTGGGGGGCAACTGTGCCTTTATGAAAATTAAAAACATTAATCATTAAACATTAGTGCGCATATAAAAAATATTAAAATAATATAAAATTTTACAATATAATCAAAATGAAGATAGATAATTAATTAGCATGGGATGATAGTCATTCGATCCACCATCAATGTGCCCATATTTCCTACAATGCATTGTTTCTGTTGCTATTAAAACTCTAACGTTATTTCTCAAACAACATTTTTTGCAAGGGCAATAAACTCTACCATCGCCCCTTTCACCCTTTTGAATTTTTTTCCACCTCTAATGTTTTCTTCCATTGATGCAAATTATCCTATAAAGAAAATAATAATTATATTTAGCAATTATCTCTCTCAATGGTGTAGAAAACCCAAGACGTGTTGAAAATAAAAGTGGGATTTTTACAAATTGTGAGCTTTTTACAAAATGTGAGCTTTTTAAAAAATTGTGGGCTTTTTACAAATTGTGGGGTTTTTACAAAATTGTGGGCTTTTTACAAATTGTTGGCTTTTTACAAAATTGTGGGTTTTTTACTCCCGAGAAAAAAGTGTATATCAATTTTATATTTAATATTGAATGAATAAATTGAATTATATTTAATATTGAGTGAGTAAAAGTGTATGAATCAATTTTATATTTTATTTTACTCCCTTCGGAAGCCCTTTCTCTTTTTACTGGTTATAACACCAACCAACCCAGAATTTCAATTCTTGATGCGGAGCTTACATATATGGTTCAAACCATAACATAACTCATTTACACCTATAACTTCTCTTCTATTAAAGCCCAAATAGATCTCGTATCCAAGGTTTCTCTTTTAATTTACACTCGCATGAACTTACCACTATATATCAACAAACATTACATGGAACCTTTGCGGCATTAATTTAAATGCCAGTGCCAACATAAATTAATATCTGGTCCACATTTCAATTATGGGACAATTCACGATCAAAAGTTCGAATCATAACTCAATGGTTTCCCTAGGTTCTCGCACCATAACCAACCAAGTTCGAATCAAACGTTCGAATCATAACCAACCATCGCAAGAGCGACACTTTTCCACCAACCGTCGGAAGAGCGACATATCGCCTAACCATTGCAAGAGCGACACATCGCCACCAACCATCGCAAGAACGACACTTCGCCACCAAATGTCGCAATAGCGACGCATTCTTCTAAACGTCGCAATAGTGACACATTGTCTATGTAACATCGCAATAACGACATACTTCAGAAATCTGTCGCAAGAGCGATGCTATTTTGCAAATTTCGCAAGACCAACACTTGCCTATAAAGTGTCGGTATTGCGACACTTTCCTCTAAATGTCGGTATAGCGACGGTTTCGGGCGGGATTTGAAAAAGTTGAAAAAATTTGGGGAAATTTCCGACATTTGGTCAAAAGTGTCAGAACCATGTGTCAGAATTTCCGCCAAATGTACTAGTGTATACCGCCATCTTCTACGTGTCCAATTTTAATTGGATCGCATTACCAAAGTGAAAACCAGCTTATCACCTAAGAGTAGCGCAATAACCACTGATGGTTTTCACATTCAAAAGGAAAACCGCTCCTGCCATTGACTGTGGCCTGCCATTAATGCATTGCTTATTAATAAAAGTAAAGGTTTAAATCATAGTTTTTCACTGTCCTTCATATTGTTTCTCTCCTTGCCCATTGAAAAACTACGCTGAGATCCCAATTTGAAGCCTTTGCTATTTAATTGCCCCCCCTGAAGCAGATTTAACCAGAGAATTTTGCCATAGAAGCCACTGTGACTAGTTTGAAGACTAATACAACCTGCAAATCCTCCTCGACCACCACAATACCTACAAAAGGTATTTCTCTGTGTTCTAAAAACTCGCCAATTTGTACATTAAAAGAGAAAAATTAAACCTATGAACCTATTTTATCGAACAAAATTAGTAATTGCTAAATTTGAAAATACCCAAACCTTAATTAAACAGGGTGAACCCTGGCAAAATTTTCTCAGAATTTTCCATTTCCTCTAAACTCGGCTTTTAAGTGTTTCCATCCATCCCAAGGCAATTTCCACGGTTCAGATTGATTTAAATTACACTAAGAGCCATTGAATCCCTTTTTCATTCCTCTGAACCTTGAAAACCTATGTTTTCACCCTAAAACCCTTGTCCAGATTCTCAAATTTCTCCCATATCTGCTCAATTGGCCCCTGTTTTCAAATTTAACTAAGAAAACAGTCTAATATTGCTTATTTTTCTCTAAAATGACAAGAAAACAGGTCACCCCTAAGACTGGAGGTCCAAAAGCCCAAAAATATGCCTCAAGCAAGCTTCCACTACCTAAATCTGCTAAGATAAATAAGCCTACCCCAGCCCTAACAGCAGATTCTACTGAAGTGGTCAAACCTTTACAACCACCTATTACTTTTGATGAGAGCAGTTCCATAATTGATTTAGACTATAGAATTACTAATGCTACATTAGAGTTCTATCTACTTGAAGTGCATAATTGGTGTCATGAGAAATTTGTGAAGAAAGTTGAAAATGATATATATTTATGGGATTCAAACTTGCCTAAATATGTGGTCCCAATCACTCATCCAGCTCAAGACATGATTATACTATGCCAATTGCACTATGTCCCTGACCAGAGATGTATTTTAAACAGAGATAGAGAGGTCTTGTTTTCTATAACTGCAAAATACATTAATGAAATACTCGAGCTGAACCATGATCCAAGAGTAGTCTTGTTATCCATTGAAGATTTAACTCAGTTGTACCTAGAATTGGATTTTCCTAGGAAATTTATGATTCTTCAGAACTTCATGCCTACTCATGTTGATTTCCCAAAAGTAAATCCACCCTATTCCACCTATGATTTTCCTGAATCTTCCAGACAAATCATATCTGTGTTTTCCTTCATTCTAGGTTATTCTAATGATGAGTTCACTGATGCATCAATTATAGGTTTCCTTTCTACTTTATCCCTAGGGAAACCTCCTACAATGGTATTCAATTTTTCCAGATTCATTGCTGATAATATACACTAGCAGTTGACCAAGTTTCCTGAAGAAGGAGTGTTTAGATATTCATCATATCTATTTCACCTCTTCCTCTTTTTCCAAGAAGAACAGTTCCCAATTGCATTGCAGAAGATGGATGTTGAAGGAAACCGCTTTCAGTGGTACTTTGGACTTCATTACTCAGAAAAGATGGAAATGAATTTAGCTATAAGGAATTCACATATTTGTTTATTAGACCAGCTATGAGCTTATTGAACAAGACAGAGAAACCAAGGGTTAATGCAGAAATAAAGAGAATTCTATAGTTGTCTGAAAACTACAAAGTAGGTGACTGGTACCTATATGAAAATCACACAGAACTAAGGATATTTGGAGAAAACCTGGCCTCTTATAAATTGCCCAAATTTCTAACTATCAGGGTTTTTGCTTTGGAGTACTTGAGGCAAATTCTGAATGCAGATGCAGTGAATTTTATGACTTCCAAAAAGAAGACACAGTTTAAGCTCAAAAATCAAATAGGTCCCTTCATAGTAAATAACAGAGATGCCTTGAAAGAAATAGTCAGCAAATTTTCAGAATTAAAGTTCCAAGAAAGCTTTTATTGGAACTATGATCCTCAAGGCATTTTGAGTAACACAAGGGTCAAATGAAAGTTAACACCATTCTTTCATGAGTCCAGACTAGAAATTGATAAATATGCAAATCAAATGGGATGGATAGAAAATACATTGATTTATCCTACTGACAATACAAAGAAGGAGAGACAAACAAATAATCCACAAGCAATAACAGTCACTGAGCAGACAAAAGCTTCAAACAAAAGGACCGGGAATTAAGAAGGCTATACAGCAGAGACCATTGCAGAAAATAAATTCAAAATTATTTACAAAAAAAAGGAAAAAATGACTGCTACTGAGAAAGAAAAGATAATAGAAATAGATGGCACTAAAGATAAAGCAAATAATAATGATCAACAAACTGATGATGAAGCCACTATAATTGTGAATGAGACTCTAGCAGAAATTCAGAAAGAGCAGGTACTAACACAGGAACAGGACAGAGAAATAGTGGAAATGCAGGTAAATTTAGAAGCTCCCTTCTCTTCCAAAGCAGCAGAAGAGACAGATTCTGACATTCAAAAGAAATACAAAAAAATCAGAGAAAGAAATTAGGAGATTAAAAATGAAGTTTATTCTCAATTCCTCAAAGAAAAGCCAGGGAACAAAGACAGGTTGTTGACAGCTTTTGACTACTCCACAAATATGATGATCATGTCATTCCTTAAACCAACAATTGCAGATCCAAAATCAATTGCAGATTATACTAAAATAGATGTGGAGGTGGACACTGATACAATACATGAATTAGATCATATATGATTCCACAGAAGTACCACTGAAATGCTTTATTCAAAAGCGGTTAACAAAACTGAGTGCTACTATGCTACAAAAGACTGTGTCCAATTTACAGAAACAGATGAAATTAGACAAAGCATCATTACATGCTAAGGATTTAAGGATCAAGTTCTTAGAAGATTTGGTTATAGAAACTGGGATAGATCCTTCCAATATTGAGGTTGCTAAAGCACTCATAAAGCAAAAGAATGAAGATATTGTTGCCTTAATAAAACAACTGAAACTTCCATAGAGTGAGCATCCACAAGCAAAAGAGATTCTTCAGCAGAAAACAGAAAAGGATGAATTAATGTAGTTAGTACTAAATATGACTTCTCAAATCAAAGAAATGGAGAATCAGACATAGACTCTAATGAAAGAAAACGAAACATTAAAAAATTCAAATGAGGTCTCCGTTCCTACAGTCATCCTAATGGAAACTATTGTTGTTCCTTCTACACTGGTAGAGCATTTGGCACCAAAAGGAGTATTGACAACTGCAGTGTCAATAACATCTATAGATACCTCTGCCACTGGATCATCTACATCAAAGGTACAGCAAGCAACAGGTACAACAGATATAGTTCAATCTATGGAAGAAATGTCACTGAAAAACAAATAAATGATCACTTTGGAAAAGACTAATCAAATTCTTGAGTCTTCCTACAAGAATGCTTTAATAACTTCTAAAGGACATGAACAGAGAGTAAAGGCCTTAGAAGAACAGGTGAAGACTTTGAAGAAAGAGGTAGACTTCAGTGAGCAGGTAGCATATATCAAAAATCACCTATGGGATAATATAATTCAAGCTGTTTATTTACAGTGGCCCTCAATACAGATTATCTATGAGCAAAGAGATTTATTGGAAGCAGCACTGGTAGAAATTCAGAAAACTAAAGCAGAACTGGCAGATAAACCTTCACAAGCTGTAAGACTTGTTAGATTCTTGAACATCAAGAATAGTGCTGATTTGGAGGAAATAAACATTCATGATAGGACTGAAACTATTATGTAAATTAGGAAAGTCATAACCAAAAGAAATATCATGAATAGTTTAGAGGATAAATGTGAAACCATGAACTTATCAATCACAAATTTCCTTACAAAATATATAACTTTACAAGAAGCAAGTCTTCCAGATATACATGGTTTCCATGAAAAATTGATGGTCCAGACTGATTATGACAAGAAAATCCTAGCTCATGCCAAGGAACAAGTTAGCAAGCCTTTACCCCAAGATTCCCCAACTAGTAAAGTGGTTTTACAATATTTTGAAAATTTGTTCTTTTTACAGAATGAGATCAAACACATGTTTGCTATAAAACCAAACTTTGCAAAATACACTAATGTTGATGAGAGTTACAGGAAATTGAAATGTATGAAAATACCCAATGCAGAGCAATGGCAAGGATTTACTAATTGGGTATAGCAACATTACAAACATAGCAAAACAGGTGCAGTAATATTTTTCATTTTTACAGTCATCAAAGGGTAAAATTTAGCAGTGAAAGTGTATCAGGTGAAAAAAGTAGAGTCAAAGAGTATCCGGGAATAAAACAGTCAAATCAATATTTACTGTTGTAATTCTTCATTTTACAACAGTAAAGTAAAAAAGTAGCAACGAGAAAGAGTATCAGAGGTGAAGCACAGGTTAAAGGATATAAATTAGAAAGATTGTCTTCCAAGCTATCTTCTAATAATATATTGTTTCCAAGTGCCAACAAGCATCTACAACAAAGCAACAAATCAATTTCAATAAGATAAATCACTCCTATTTTTTCTTGATAAGAGGACAAATTCCCAGTTTGTTGGGTAGCTGTCCCTCTTTTTATGTAATAATCTTTATTTTTGCCTAGAGATATTCTCTCGTATCTCTTATATATTTTGTAAACAATCAATTTGTATAAATACTTCACTCTTTGAATTATTTTGTGTGGAATAAAATTTTTCAAGACTACTATAGACATTTTTGTTGAATACATTGGGAGTTTGTGTGAGTCGATTTGTAAAGCAGCAGACTGGAACTAAGGCAAACAGACATCATAACTCAGGATTCTTGTACTGATCAGATAAGTCAAGTATTTTCTTGTTCTCACTGTTTATCTTTCTAAGTTCCATACATACATTTATATGTTTTCTATCTTAAATGATTGACTAGGAAAGCTCAAATAGGATTAGTGTTAAAAGCTCCCTGTTTTTTACTATTTATTCATTGATATGTTTTCTACTGATATCCGGATTAAGAACCCTTAAATTCTCTTATTCACCCTTTTGATCCCTTTATTTCATCTTATTTTCTGTAACTTAAGGATCCTTCATTTCCCTTTTGTTCAGATTTTACCATTTCATCAAAAAAACCTATTTCCAAACTCTTTGAAGGTCATCTACCCTGCCCTTAGTACATTTGCTCTTTTGACCTTATTTCCTAGCTCTGCTTGCCAAGAAGTTGACTCCATAGCCCAATGGTCCGGTAGATCCCTCTGTGGTTTACCTTGAAGTACCTTTTATTCCCACCAAACATTAAAAAACAAACCAATTGTCCAATTATAACTAGCCTAAAATATTATAACCAAAATCAAGCTAAATCTTGAGGAGAGATCCCTCTCCGGAATTTGGGAAGGCTAGATCCTGAATTTCAAAAGTAGGTTCTTGGTTACCCCTGGTTTTCTTCAGCTATAAATCCTCATCCCACAACCTGAGAATTACTAGGGAGATAACATACTGGCGACCATACTGGGGACATAACCACTCTCTAGTTTTAAGTTTAATATTAGAGGAAGATTTTTAAAACATATCTTTTCTACTTTAAGGTTAAGTTTAAAGGTTGTGGGTATTTATACAATAATCATTATGTCTCCCAAGAAAGTCTATTATACTAGATCCAACCCTGATCCCAACCCTGCAGATATAGTAGACAATCCAAACTAGATAGCAAAAAAGAAAAAGCAGATTGATAGTTTAGAAACTGAAGTTCCCTTGAGAAAAGCTAATTCCTTACCCAAAGAATTAGTAATCTTATAATTTATTGATTTTGATTTCAAGTTTGAAAATTCATTGTTTAGAAATAAATCTAAAACCGATTTAAAGGAAACTGTCATAGATCATGTTTTTACTTCTTTTGTGAATGAGAAACACAAAATTATTTCAGCATCAATAAAATCAGACAAATATGAAAGTCAAAGTCCAGTAGAAAGGGTTAATGTTACACGAATTAAAGACATTGATGAAGCTATTAAATTATCCAATTTTTTGTCTCAATTTAAGCCTCCAGTTTCTCAATTATACACTACAATTTTTCCAGTAGCAGATTCAACTCTGTATGCTACCACTTCAGTTATAGATTCCACTGTCAGTTCACCCACAGAGCCTATTAGTCCTAAGTTGCCTTGCAGCCTAGGATCATATATTCATCATACCCTCAATCCACCGCAAGTTCATCAACAGAACCATTCATTCCTGAGTTGCCTATGCAGCCTAAGATAGTATTTCAATCATCTACTCAGTCCACCACATCCACTACCACTGCATCTACTAGTTATATAAGCACTACTTCATCAGATGTTATAACCAGCACTATTCCTGCCACTACTACTGTACCTCCCAGTTTAGTAAAAATCCAAGCCATGGCAGCCAGATATGCTCCCCTGGTTTTACCCCAACCTCTCAATGATATGCCAAATGGATATCAGAAAATTGTTCCCTTATTTGATGGTCTCTCACAATATTCTGCACAACAACATGTAACCAAAATGAATGACTTTTGTGAGATCTATGAAATAGATGAAGCTAATGTTCAAATGCGATTATTTTCCCAAAGTCTAACTGGAGAAGTAAAAAAATAGTTTAAGAATTTAGCTGCTGGTAGTATCAGAGATTTAGCTGCATTTCATAGAGCCTTTATAAATAAATGGGAGAAAAAGAAAAATCCTTTACAAATTTTATCAGAATTTGATTCCATGAAGAGAAATCCTACTGAGTCAGTTCAGGACTTTTGCACTAGATACAACAGTATCTACAATTCTATTCCTGCAGATCTTAAACCCACTCCATATTTTGTGCTGCTCAAATTCCCTGATTGTTTTGATGTAGACATCGCTTACCAACTAAGAGAAAGAGATGCAGAGACTCTAGAACAAATGAAATTGAATGATGTCAGTGTATAAATTAATATCTTAGCTAGAAAAGCAAGACTGAGAAATGAAATAAGGGTTACTATAAAAGAGGAAACATCAAATTCTGAAACAAAATTAGATCTTCTTGCCAGAACTTTAGACAAAGTGGTAGATAGATTAGATAACATGGAAAGAAAGCCTTATTGGGACAATCAACCCCAAACAAGGAATCCAAATTTTCGTAAAAACAACAATCCTGGAAAGGCTAAAGAGGCTGCTCCAGATCAGAACATAAGAACCCCATTTCAAGAGAAATATGTTGAAATTTCTCGTGATCATGATGATGAAGAGGAAGACATTAAAATAGTGATGGGGATAGATGAAAGAAATACCCTTTTCCTCACACAGGAAGATTTAGAAATAGTTGAGCTTCAACAACTCAGACTAGACTCTAATGAATATTTTGATTTTAAACAAGGTTATGATTCTGCTATAAACGAAATTCATAGTCAATATAACCTTCGAAGCAAGAAAACCAATGATCCTTTTAACAAAACATCTACTTCAAACCAAAATAAAAAGAAGGATGAAACACCAAAAAACAAAGTTTTGCAAATTCTCCCTAGAGAGAATAAACAAAACTCCAATCCCTCAAGTCCAAATATTGTTGATATCACTGATCAAACTGTTCAATCATCTAATTCAGTGAAAAAAACCATCCCAGATCCAAAGAAAACTTCTACTAATTCTAAATCAACAAGTTCTAAAAATGACACTCAAAGAAAGCTTTTGGCTGATAGTTCAAAAACTAATAAAGATTATGCTTCTACTCAAACTGCCTTTGAAAAAAGAAATAAAGACAGCTGTAATCAACAGACTCAAACTGGAAATAGTAAAACAACTAGTGAAACCCAAAAAAAATCATCCCAAACAGTAATTCCAAAAGATGAATTAATTCAAGCTATCAAATCTCAGTCAACATTTAATATTCAATCTGAAATAACTAAGTTGAAGATAGTCACTCCCTTAACTGAATTGGCTAAAAATGACTTTTACAGATCTATTATTACTGAAACATTGAATGTAAATGAAAATGAGGATACAATTAATATGAGTGATGATAGACCTGAATTAATATTTGGTCCCAATGTAGATGGTAAGCATTCAGATGGGTCAGTACCTCCATTTTACTTAAGTCTTACTGTCCATGATCAGATATTACATAATGCAATGCTAGATACTGGAGCTTCCCATAATATAATGCCCAAAGCAATAATGGAAACTCTGAGTCTAGACATGACCCGACCATATAAAATTTATTCTCTTTTGACTCAAGTAAAGTCCAATGCATAGGATTGATTAAGGATTTATGTGTGAACTTGGTCCAATATCCTGGTAAAAGCATGATCATGGATGTTGTGGTAGCTGATATCACACCAAAGTATGGCATGCTTCTTTCTCGCTCATGGGGAGAAAAGTTGAAGGGATCTCTACAACTTGACATGAGTTATGCCACTATCTCGGTATTTGGACAGCCCAAAAAGCTTTACAAAGAAACCTTAATGAATTTTATGATCAGCAGTGCCAAAATACCTACCAATTACCCAATCTATTCAACTCCCACTGATCTTGATTCCTTTATTCTTTGTAACTCTGATCATTATAATATCCAAACTGAACTCACTGATATAAAACCTAAAATAATGGAGGATTACATTGGTCATGAAGATTTATGGCATTTAGATTTTGATGGTTCAGTAAATAAATCAGGAGTTGGAGCTGGTGTGTGGATCACCAACATTGAAACTAGCCATTCCCAAGGGCATGCCTTTAGATTGAATTTCAAATGCACCAATAACATGGCTGAATATGAGGCTTTAATCTTAGGTCTTCAATTCATTAGAAAATTGGGAGTTCAAAGAATATTGATCATGGGAGATTCGGAGTTAGTTATCAAACAAATAAACGCAGAATACTCTGTCCACAATCCTAGACTAGCCAGATATAGGGACACAACAAAAGATTTGGTTGAGGATTTGTTAGAAAGCAAGTTTGCCATTATTCCTAGAAAATAGAATTTACAAGCCCATTGTTTAGCAACCTTTTCCAGCACCTGCAAACTTCCATTTTCACCAATACAAAATTACACTGCTAAAATCAAACACAGACGTATTGTCCTAGATAATGTAAAATACTAGCAAATTTTCTCAGAAGATGAACAGATCTATCACTTTTTGAACAATGAAGGAGAGTTTCAGAATTACCAAATTGATAATGATTGTAATATAGATTCACCTTGTAACATAGATTCAAATTTTTGTCAAATAGATGATTTAGATGTACATACTTTTGATAGACCCACTATATTTACTCAGAGTGACATACATGACTTGGAAAAAGTAGATATAGAGGAAATGATTGAAGATGAGATAGATTTGATAGATTTGAAACATAACATTTTACGAAAAGGTTTGACTCCCTTAGAAGACTTGTTTGATTCCAATTATGTGCCCAAAAAGCCAAAAATGGAACCAGTCAGGTCTGATATTGAAGAGTGTAACATAGGAACAAATGAAAAACAAAAAATGATCAAAATGTCAAAATCCTTACCATCAAAAGAAAAGTTTAAATATATATAACTTTTGAAAGAATATCAAGATGTCTTTGCATGGGGTTACGAATATCTAAAAACTTACAACAAAGACATAATTCAACATAAGATTCCTTTGAAAGAAAATCAGAAACCTTTTCAGCAAAAATTAAGAAGGATTAATCCAATTTTGTTACCTTTAATTGAAAAAGAGGTTAAACGAATGTATGATGCACACATAATTGCACCAGTCAGATATTCTGATTGGATTTCTAACTTAGTGCCTACCAGAAAGAAAATAGGAGAAATTTGACTATGTATAGACTTCAGAAATCTCAATAAAGCTTCTTTGAAAGACAATTATGCCTTGCCTAAAATGGACCATATTTTGAAGAGGGTGGCAAGTTCTTCAAGAATTTCTTTACTAGATGGTTTCTCTGGTTATAATCAAATTCTAGTTCATAAAGATGATCAAACTAAAACAGCATTTACCACTCCTTGGGGCACTTTCATGTATGTGAAAATGCCTTTTGGATTGAAAAATGCAGGAGCTACATTTCAGAGGGCCATGGATATTGTCTTTGCTAAGGAAATCCATGAATTTTTAGTTATCTATCTTGATGATATTACTGTCTTTTCAAAAACAAATGATGAACACTTGGATCACCTGAGACAAGTCTTCATCAAGTGTAGGAAATATGGTATATCCTTAAATCCTAAAAAGACTCTTTTCAGACTAGAACAAGGAAAACTGTTAGGACACATAATCTCCAAGGAAGGCATTAGAATAGAACTTGCAAGAATTGAAGTTATTTTAAACATTCAACCACCAAGGAACATAAAATAACTTCAAGCATTCTTGGGTAAAATCATTTTTTTGAGAAGATTTATCTCTAACCTGGCTGAAATCATAAAAGAACTCAACAATATGCTTAAAAAAGACTCTACAATAAAATGTACTGTTAAAGCCAAACAATATTTTGAATCCATAAAAAAGGTCTTGAAAAAAGAACCAGTACTAATTAGCCAATATTATACAAAATATTTCATAATCTTTTCATTTGCCTCAGAACATACCATAGTTGCAGTTCTACTGTAGAAAAACAACCAAGGTTTTGAACAGCCAATTGCATTTTTTAGTAAAGCCCTTATAGTTGCACCTCTGAAGTACAATATAATGTAAAAACAAGCTTTAGCCTTGGTTAAAGCTATAAAGGATTTCATAGTTTACATACTCCATTCCCACATCATTGCATATGTCCCCAATGCTGTAATCAAAGATATTCTGACACAAGATGGACCTGATGGTAGGAGAGGAAAGTGGATTGCCACTATCCTTGCATATGATCTGGAAATCAAACCTACAAAGCTCATTAAAGGATAGGGTTTAGCCAGATTGATGGCTGAATCCAATTGTAATGCTTTAAATATAAATTTCATTGCACAGATAGATGACCAAGAGGAGATGGCAACTCCATTGATCAGTGAGGCCTATCTAGACTCACCATGGTACTCTGATATTATCTTTGTACTCACACATTTAGAAGCTCCTCCTGGGTTAACTAAAACCAAAGCTAGATTCATCAAACAAAAATCAATGAGGTTTTGTATACTAAATAATGTACTTTATTGGAAAGAAAATAGTGGGATTTTACTAAATTGTTTATTAAAATCAGAGGCTGACAAAATTCTCAAGGAATTTCATGCAAGTGACTGTGGATATCACTTATACTGGAAAAGTACAGCAGACAAAATACTGAGGGCTGGCTTCTACTGGCCAAATTTATTTTCTTATGTCAAAAAATTTGTTACCTTTGTCACAAATGTAAGATTTTTGAAGGGAAGAAGAAACTATTGCCCTTACCTCTTAAGCCTATATCTACTGAAAATCCATTTCAACAATGGGGGTTAGACTTCATTGGTGAAATCCACCCTCCATCCTCAAGCAAACATAAATGGATTTTAACTGCTACAGATTATTTTACCAAGTGGATAGAAGTCATTCCCATTAGGCAAGCCACTGATTCAGTTATAATCTCATTTATAGAAAGTAATATTTTGTCAAGATTTGGATGTCCACATAATATTATTACTGACAATGCAGCTGCATTCAAATCCAAGAAAATGATTTCTTTCTATCACAAATACCATATTACCTTAGGTCATTCCACTGCTTATTATCCCCAAGGTAATGGTTTAGCCGAGTCATCAAACAAAAGCTTAATCAATATCATCAAAAAATTACTTCAAGAAAACAAAAAGACCTGGAACAAAAAGTTAGTCTATGCCTTATGGGCAGATAGGCTTACCACAAAGAAGTCTATTAGAACTTCACCTTATCATATTTTCTATGGGATGGATACAGTTTTCCCCTCTTCCTTGGGTGTTCCAGTCATGAAGATTATTCAGGAATCACAGGTGGAAACAAATGATATTCAACGAAGAACTAATGAAACCATACATCACCAACAAACAAGGGAAGAAGTTTATGAAAGATCACAAGTTTTACATGATAAAATTAAAAATATTTTTGACAAAAGGATTAAAGAATATGATTTTTTCATTGGAGATCAAGTTTTGAGATGGGATTCACAGAGAGAGGACAAAGAAAAACATGGAAAGTTTGACTTTCTATGGCAAGGACCTTATGTGATATATGGTTACAGAGGTAACAATTCTTTTTTCATTAAGAATTTGGATGGAACTGAACTTCAAGTAGGACCAGTGAATGGTAGGATGCTGAAACACTACTATTCTTCTGAGTCAGTCACCAGTTAGATTGATTGACTTTTATCAATGTAAATATTCATTGCAAGTGTGTAGATTGGATTGGATATTTTATCTACAAAGTTGAAGCCCGAAGAGAAGGCCCTAAGCTTTGCAGTATAAAATATCATAAGTATGAATTGTTGCAAAAATCAGAAGACAATTACAGGATCACCAAGGTTAAAATTTGAAGGCTACCGATCTCAGAGTTCTTGACATTCCACCAGGAAATGCCATCCCCAAGTGAGGCCGTTGTTAGTAACCTATAAATATAGGATTCATAATTTTGACTTGACTAATGGTAGTCTTGTAAATATGTACAAACTTTTCTTTCTGCAAGTTATTTTCCCATATTTTGTAAAAAAATCAAAAATCAAAAATCAAAAAGAGGGTAAAAAAAGTCCTAAAAGAAAAATCAAAGGACTTAGAAAAAATAATATACCCCAAAAGAAAAAATATGAATAAAACATGAAAGTGTGCAAGTCTAAATGCCACTACTTTTTACTTTTTGTAGTTGATTATGGCAGACTGTTAATAAATGCCATAATCCATGATGAATTGAACAATTTAATCTTAACTTGTCATGTTTCAATTTTACTTGTTGTAGATAGTGAATAAGGAATTGTCATACAGTTTAATCATGACAATTCAGTAGTTAGGTAGAGAATAAAAATAATCCAATAGTTTAATTTGGATTCTTGGAGGAAATAAGTTAGAATTATATTGTTTTACTTTTTTTTTTAAAGAATAAATGTTTGAAGGTTTCTAGCTCAAATGCACCTGATTAAAATAGAAGAAAAAATGTTAGAAGATATGATCGGGTAGGTAGAAGAAAGCGGGAAATCCATTGTAAATATTTTTCACCAGGCTACAAATAACTAATTTCCCCTCCCCATAGCTATTTGACATTCTAGACTATCAGTCAGAGAGGCTCAGGGCATTTCCCTGACTTCTGTTGGGACCGGACCCAAGGCTCAGTGACTGACTAGTTGAAAATGTTAAGTATCTATATTAATCCCAGAAATTTTCATCATTTACCCTTCATGCACTCATCACCATTTAATTACATAAGTGAGAACTCTTTTTTCACTTAAATTTTACATAAAAGCCCATTTGATTAATTCCCTCCATTTTACAAAACATGAAAACCCTCATAAAGTACTTTATGCTAAGTGGTGAAATCATGAAATGATAAGCTTACTTGAAGATGTTTCACTTTACTTAGTCATACAAATGTATTTATTGAGTATTCATTTTCCCCTATTCATATTAACATCTAACTTATTTTATTAACTCCCTATAATAAATCCTAGTCCTATTAATATAACTTCTTTTATTTAAATATCTCAAAAACCCCATATTATATGTTTTTTATATCAAAGATATTACTCACATGTTGAAATTACATCCCGAAATTATCCCTTTGATATAAAACTACCCATAATAAAATATCCCCGCTCCCCTATAGTTTTAGAACTTTAAATAAATCTAAAACTATATAATAAAGTTAAAAATAATTGCAAAATATGCATTTTATTTACGTACTATGTATATAAAACATGCATGCAAAAAAGAGTTTATTTGCCCGTTAGTCTCATTCCCGCACAAGATTTACCCACGGTTACAGTTTTAACCTTACCCCTTTTTTCCCATTACATATCCCTTTACCAAAGTCTAAACCCTAGTTTAAAAACCTTTATTAACCTGCCCATTTTAAGTATAAAATCCTTTTATACATTAACTTCATCAAATAAACTTGCGTCCTCGCGCTCATCCTCAACCCTCCGATCATATTTTCAATCATAATCCAATGGTTCGCATTGAACGCGATGAACTTGTTTCATGCCCCATCCTTCCCCATCGCATTAAGCCATAACCGTCCAATCCTCAAACTCTTTTTAATCCAACGATTCGCACTGAGCACAATCACCTGGTCTCATACCCCACCATTCTCATCGCGTTGAGACATGATCTTTGATCTTTGCTATCAAATCAATGGCTTCATCCATCCCGATCCAATGGTGCGGATCTCATATCACGCGCCAAAAGTGAACGACCGCAGTTTGCAAAAATTTACACGATAAATGTTTTTTTGCTATACCGCCATCTGCTACGTGTCCAATTTTAATTGGATCACATTACAAAAGTGAAAAATATCTTACCACCTAAGAGTAGCGTGATAACCACTGATGGTTTTCACATTCAAAAGGAAAACCGCTCCCGCCATTGACTGCGACCTGCCATTAATGCATTGCTTATTAATAAAAATAAAAGTTTAAACCATAGTTTTTCATTGTCCTTCATATCGTTTCTCTCCTGGCCCATTGAAAAACTACGCTCATATCCCAGTTCGAAGCCTTTGCTATTTATTGCCCCCCCTGAAGCATATTTCACCACAAAATTTTGCCATAGAAGCCACTGCGACTAGTTTGAAGACTGATATCACCTGCAAATCCTCTCGACCACCACAATACCGACAAAGGTATTTCTATATGTTCTAAAAACTCGCCAATTTGTACATTCAAAGAGAAAAATTAAACCTGTGAACCTGTTTTATCGAAAAAAATTAGTAATTTCCAAATTTGAAAATACCCAAACCTTAATTAAACAGGGCGAACCTTGGCAAAATTTTCTTAGAATTTTCCATTTCCTCCAAACTCATTTTTTAAGTGTTTATGTCCATCCCAGGGAAATTTCCATGGTTCAAATTGATTTAAATTACACTAAGAGCCATTGAATCCCTTTTTCAGTCCTCTGAACCTTGAAAACCTATGTTTTCACCCTAAAACCCTTGTCCAGATTCTCAAATTTCTCCCAGATCCGCTCAATTGGTCCCTGTTTTCAAAATTAACTAAGAAAACAATCTAATATTACTTAGTTTTCCCTAAAATGATAAGAAAATAGGTCACCCCTAAGACTGGAGGTCCAAAAGCCCAAAAATCCGCCTCAAGCAAGCTTCCACTACCTAAATCTACTAAGATAAATAAGCCTACCCCAGCCCTAACAGCAGATTCTACTGAAGTTGTCAGACCTTTACAACCACATGTTACTTCTGAAGAGAGCAGTTCCTTAATTGATTTAGACTACAGAATTACTGATGCTACATTAGAGTTTGATCTACTTGAAGTCCATAACTGGTTTCATGAGAAATTTGTGAAGAAAGTTGAAAATGATATATCTTTATGGGATTCAAACTTGCCTAAATATGTGGTCCCAATCACTCATCCAGCTCAAGACTTGATTAGACTATGCCAATTACACTATGTCTCTAACCAGAGATGTATTGTAAACAGAGATAGAGAGGTATTGTTTTCTATAACTGTAGAATCCATTAATGAAATACTCCATCTGAACCATGATCCAAGAGTAGTCCCGTTATCCATTGAATATTTAACTCAGTTGTACCTAGACTTGGATTTTCCTAGGAAATTTATGATTCTTCAGAACTTCATGCCTACTCATGTTGATTTCCCAAAAGTAAATCCACCCTATTCCACCTATGATTTTCCTGAATCTTCCATACAAATCCTATCTATGCTTTCCTTCATTCTAGGTTATTCTAATGATGAGTTCACTAATGCATCAATTCTAGGTTTCCTTCCTACTTTATCCCCCAGGGAAACCTCCTGCAATGGTATTCAATTTTGTTAGATTCATTGCTGATAATATACAAAATAAGTTGACCAAGTTGCCTAAAGAAGGAGTGTTTAGATATTCATCATATCTATTTCACCTCTTCCTCTTTTTCCAAGGAGAATGGTTCCCAATTGCATTGCAGAAGATGGATGTTGAAGGCAAACCTCTTTCAGTGGTACTTTGGACTTCATTACTCAGAAAATATGGAAATGAATTCAGCTATAAGGACTTCACATATTTTTTTATTAGACCATCTATGAGTTTATTGAACAAGACAGGGCAACCAAGGGTTAATGAGGAAATAAAAAGAATTCTACAATTGTCTGAAAACTTCAAAGTAGGTGACTGGTAACTATATGAAAATCACACAGAACTAAGGATATTTGGAGCAAACCTGGCCATTATAAATTTCCCAAATTTCTAACTATCAGGGTTTTTTCTTTAGAGTACTTGAGGCAAATTCTGAATCCAGATGCAGTGAATTTTATGGCTTCCAAAAAGAAGACACAGTTTAAGCTCAAAAATCAAATAGGTCCCTTCATAGTAAATAACAACGATGCCTTGAAAGAAATTGTCAGCAAATTTTCAGAATTCAAGTTCCAAGAAAGCTTTTATTGGAACTATGATCCTCAAGACATTTTGAGTAACATGAGGGTCAAATGCAAGTTAACACCATTCTTTCATGAGTCCGAACCAGAAATTGAAAAATATGCAAATCAAACGGAATGGATAGAAAATACATTGATTGATCCTACTGACAATATAGAGAAGGAGAGACAAACAGATAATTCACAGGAAATAACAGTCACTGAGCAGACAGAATCTTCAAACAAAAGGACCAGGAATGAAGAAGGCTATATAGCAGAGACCATTGCAGAAAATAAATTCAAATTTATTTACAACAAAACGACAAAAATGAATGCTACTGAGAAAGAAAAGATAATAGAAATAGATGGCACTGAAGATTAAGCAAATAATAATGATCAACAAACTGATGATGAAGCTACTATAATTGTGAATGAGACTCTAGTAGAAATTCAGAAAGAGAAGGTACTAACACAGGAACAGGATAGAGAAATAGTGGAAATGCAGGTAAATTTAGAAGCTCCCTCCTCTTCCAAAGTAGCAGAAGAGACAGATTCTGACATTCAAAAGAAATACAAACAAATCAGAGAAAGAAATGAGGAGATTAAAAATGAATTTTATTCTCAATTCCTCAAATAAAATCCAGGGAACAAAGATAGGTTGCTGACAACTTTTGACTACTCCACAAATAAGATGATCATGTCATTCCTTAAAGCAACAGTTGCAGATCCAAAATAAAATGCAGATTATACTAAAACAGATGTGGAGGTGGACACTGATACAATACATGAATTAGATCAGATAGAATTCCACAGAAGTACCACTGAAATTCTTTATTCAAAAGTGGTTAACAAAACTATGAGTGCTGCTATGCTACAAAAGACTGTGTCCAGTTTTAGAAACAGATGAAAGTAGACAAAGCATCATTACATGCTAAGGATTTAAGGATCAAATCCTTAGAAGATTTGGTTATAGAAACTGGGATGGATCCTTCCAATATTGAGGTTTCTAAAGGACTCATTAAGCAAAAGAATGAAGATATTGCTGCCTTAAGAAAACAAATGAAACTTCCACAGAGTGAGCATCCACAAGCAAAAGAGATTCTTCAGTAGAAAATAGAAAAGGATGAATTAATGCAGTTAGTACTAGAGATGACTGCTCAAATCAAAGAAATGGAGAATTAGACAGAGACTCTGATGAAAGAAAATGAAACATTAAAAAAAGGAAAATGAGGTCTCCGTTCCTACAATCATCCCAATAGAAACTACTAACGTTCCTTCTACATTCGCAAAGCATTTGGCACCAAAAGGAGTATTGACAACTGCAGTGTCAGTAACATCTATAGATACCTCTGCCACTGGATCATCTACATCACAGGTACATCAAGCAACAGGTACAACAGATATAGTTCAATCTATGGAAGAAATGTCACTAAAAAACAAATAAATCATCACTTTGAAAAAGACTAATCAAAGTATTGAGTCTTCCTACAAGAATTCTTTAATAACTTCTAAAGGACATGAACAGAGAGTAAATGCCTTAGAAGAATAAGTGAATACTTTGAAGAAAGAGGTAAACTTTAGTGAGCATGTAGCATATATCAAAAATCACCTATGGGATAATATAATTCAAGCTATTCATTTACAGTGGCCCTCAATATAGATTATCTATGAGCAAAGAGATTTATTGCAAGTAGCACTGGTAGAAATAAAGAAAACTAAAGCAGAACTGGCAGATAAACCTTCACAAGTTGTGAGGATTATTGGATTCTTAAACAGTAAGAATAGAGCTAAATTGAAGGAAATAAACATTCATGATAGGATTGAAACTATTCTACAAATCAGGAAAGTCATAACCAAAAGAAATATCATGAATAGTTTAGAGGAGAAATGTGAAACCATGAACTTATCAGTCACAAATTTCCTTGCAAAATATATAACTTTACAAGAATCAGGTCTTCCAGATATACGCGGTTTCCATGAAAAATTGATGGTCCAGACTGATTATGACAAGAAAATCCGAGCTCATGCCAAGGAACAAGTCAGCAAGCCTTTACCACAACGTTCCCCAAGTGGTAAAGTGGTTTTACAACATTTTGAAAATTTGTTTTTTTACAAAATGAGATCAAACACATTTTTTTCTATAAAACCAAACTTTGCAAAGTACATTGATTCTGATGTGAGTTACATGAAATTGAAAGGTATGAAAATACCCAATGTAGAGTAATGGCAGGGATTTACTGATTGGTTATAGCAGCATTGCAAACATAGCAGAACAGCTACAGTCATATTTTTCATTTTTACAGTTATCAAAGGGTAAAATTTTGCAGTGAAAGTGTATCAGGTGAAAAAATCAGAGTCAAAGAGTATCCGGGAATAAAACAGTCAAATCAATATTTACTGTTGTAATTCTTCATTTTACAATAGTAAAGTAAAAAAGTAGCAACGAGAAAGAGTATCAGAGGTGAAGCACAGGTTAAAGGATATAAATTAGAAAGATTGTCTTCCAAGCTATCTTCTAATAATATATTATTTCCAAGTACCAACAAGCATCTACAACAAAGCAACAAATCAATTTCGATAAGATAAATCAGTCCTATTTTTTCTTGATAAGAGGACAAATTTCCAGTTTTTTGGGCAGCTGTCCCTCTTTTTATGTAATAATCTTTATTTTTTCCTAGAGATATTCTCTCATATCTCCTAGATATTTTGTAAACAATCAATTTGTATAAATACTTCACTCTTTGAATTATTTTGTGTGGAATAAAATTTTTCAAGACTACTATAGACATTTTTGTTGAATACATTGGGAGTTTGTGTGAATCGATTTGTAAAGCAGCAGACAGGAACTATGTCAAATAGACATCATAACTCAGGATTCTTGTGTTGATCAGATAAGTCAAGTATTTTCTTGTTTTCACTGTTTATCTTTCTAAGTTCCATACATACATTTATATGTTTTATGTCTTAAATGATTGACTAGGAAAGCTTAAACATGATTAGTGTCAAAAGCTCCTTGTTTTTACTAGTTATTCATTGATATGTTTTATGTTGATATCTGGATTAAGAATCCTTAACTTCTCTTAGTCCCTTTTGATCCCTTTCTTTCATCTTATTTTATGTAACTAAAGGATCCTTCATTTCCCTTTTGTTTAGATTTTACCATTTCATCAAAAAAGCCTATTTCCAAACCTTTTGAAGGTCATCTACCCTGCCCTTAGTACATTTTCTCTTTTGACCTTATTTCCTAGCTCTGCTTGCCAAGAAGTTGACTCCATAACCTAATGGTCTGGTAGATCCCTCTATGGTTTACCTTGAAGTACCTTTTATTCCCACCAAACATTAAAAAGCAAACCAATTGTCCAACTATAACCAGCCTAAAATATTATAACCAAAACAAAGCTAAATCTTGAGGAGAGATCCCTCTCCAGAATTTAGGAAGGCTAGATCCTGAATTTCAAAAGTAGGTTCTTAGTTACCCCTGGTTTTCTTCAACTATAAAGCCTCATCCCACAACTTGAGAATTACTAGGGTGATAACAGTACCTTCCAGCACCACATAAAACCTTGAGTATTTCTCTCATTATGATGATGCTCATGTTCCTATTTGTTGATATTATTCTTGCTTATATGAGGAGCATGATTGGAGGAGGAACACATGGAGTGGGTGTGTTCTCAGGGGAGGAGCATCACCACACTTTCTGCATTACATGCTCTAAGGGGAGCATGGGAAGAGACATGGCCTCTATAGCAACATCTTTGTTTCTTAATGAGGAGGGCCATGAGATGGATGGGATACCATATGATGGTGATTTCTTATCCATCATGTATGAGATGGTTTGGGCCAGCTTGATTCAAAGCGCTGGGGAAGGGAACTTTGGAGGTCTAGTTTCCTTCTTGCCATTGGAGGGAAACATCATTGCAGCCCAAGATCAGAAAATCCTTTACACTTGCCTTAATTGGAGAGGAATGTAGTGTGAGGTAGGCTACTATGTCTACCATGACCAAAATTTCAGCCCACCTACTTTTCCAGAGCTTCAGGTGGAGGATGATTTGCATGAGTTGCCAATTTGGAGGGTGACTCATTTTTCTTGGTTGATAGCTTGGGGAGGAGAGATTCAAAGGGGGGTGATGAATCCCAATTTATATCAGCCCTCATGCTTCAAGAGGACCTTCAAACATCCCATTGTTGCTTCCATAGATGTTTCACTGTCACATAATGTCAGCTATTTAGATAGCTTACACACTTGGGAGGAGCAACTTGGAGATATATTGATGATGCAGCACCTTGATCCTTGGGAGGCTTCATCTTATGAGGGTCCTACAGGGGAGAAGAGGATTCTCTTCAGTCCTATCCTTATAGTTGCTTGAGGACAAGCAACATTTGGGAGGGGAGGACTATAATATTCCAAAATTTGCAAACAAGTAAATTGGAATATTAGATTTGGATGCTTTCACCTAGGAAAGGGATAAATGGGAAAGGAGGCCCATGAATAATAAAATATGAATAAATTACACCTTAGTAAGGAAGGATATCACCTTAGGAGCTGGTTTTACACTTCCAAGTGTGAACAAGGGCAAATCAGATGGAGACATAGTTAAGGTTGACTAAGTCAACATCCATTCTTAAGGAGGAAGAAACACTCAAGTAAACTAGCTCAATGTGAACAAGGATCAGCTTAGACACACATATGAGAACCGGATTGAAGATCCCTTAGTATGGAAAGAGGCATTGCAGGTGGATTAGTTCTAGTTGACCAAGTCAACAACACTGTTACAAAGAGGACGGAAGCTAGCTAGGGCAGCGCAGTTTTGAGAGAGGAAGCTTCACTAGGAAGTCACCTCAACATTGTGTGGGGTCCGGGGTGAGGAGGCTCACCAAAGATAAAAGGAAGGCATATCATCAAAGGGGATTCATTCATGTATTCATCTATATTTATCTTGTGACTACTTGCATGCTTCAGCTGTTTAGTCGGAGTTGTTGTACTACTTAGTGAAAATAATTCCTGTGCGGGAATTCCATCCTCTCTTTGGATCAGATTTCTTAAGGGATCAAGAGGGAAGTATTTGAGCTTCATTTCAGCATTTGGCTTGGGGCCATTCATCCAAATTCAGCCACAGCGCACTTCCCTTCATAAAATTGCGTCTTTTATGCAGGCACAGCAGCAACAGGATTGCACCCTTTGATTTTCTGCTAATCCTTGAGGAGGAGGGCTTATTTCCCTCCGGGAGTTCTATTAGAGAGGCCTTTGGCCATTTCCTGTATTATTCAGCTTTATATGTCATATTCAATCATTTTTAATATATTTTTGTAGTAAACTGTGTTATTTCTGCACTTCTGCCCTTTTGTACATGTATATTGCCGAAAACCTTTGCCGAGTGTCTTGTTTCTGTTGTATAAGGGGTTAAACCTCCATTTACTTGATTTATGATTAATGTAAGCTCCATATCATAATTATTTCTTAATTTTCTTTAGAAACCCTCATGGGAATTACACTCTCATAGTATTCATAACTTCTGTTGTAGAGAAGTCATGGGATCGGGGTGTTTTTAAGCAGTATTGAGCCGGGGAGATCTGTTTAAGGTAGCTAGTTTCATTTGTTTCACCTCCAATTCTGCAAATAGGTTAGATATGATCTAAAATAAGGTATCCAAGTCCCAGTATCCACTTTTATTGCACAATTTTATGAATACAGTCGTTTTATGCCCTATATTTCTACATTTCCCCACCTGCGAAGGAGAATATATGCCATTCTCTTGCCGAGGGTATTTTATCTACTAGTATGATGGTATTTTACATCTAATGAGCTACTCCAAATTGCCATGCTCATGTTTTTTTGAAGCTCTACATTGGTAATAACTCACATTATTCCTAATACTGTAGTTGTTCCCATTTTAGGATATTACACACAGCGGGACAGAGGCCCTCCGCACACACAGTAGCAGGATTCCTTACCCAAAAACCCTGACCAGATCTATCGATTTGCACTTAGCAGCAATCTCTTCTCATTCTTAGCTTCTCCTACAACTCAAAAAGATTCAACTACTTATACTATTTTAGCCTATGCATCCAATGGTCCACAAACCATGGTTTGCGGAATCTTGGTCTACCCTTGACCCATTTACAATGCTTTAGGGAATTTGACCCAACCCAAAACCCCTGTGCTATACTAAATATAATCAGAAATATACAAAATGGACTAGTTTCGCAGCTTTGTAGGAGACCCTGTTCCAACAGTCCCCCAACACAATCTTGTGACTCGTCCCGAATCACGACGATGGTAGGTTATCCACCTACACGAGTAGTGCAGTGAGGGTGGTGATTAGTGGAGGCAGCAGCTCTTGACTCTGGGTTGCGAAACTCTACTCAAGGTCCACCAGCTTTTGGGAGGTTGGCCCTTCGGTGGCCATAGTGACGTTTTTCAGTGTCCGGTTGAGTTGTGTGACCGTGCCATCGGCATCTTGTGAGATCTAGAGGGTTGTGGCAGCCCATGGATTTAATTGTTCCTCAAGGACATGCTTCTGGTACCGGAGTTTCTCAATCGTGTCGAGGAGAGTGCTACTGGTCCGCAACTGTGCTAACCGTTGTGCAGGCACCAAGATGGGCAAGGTAGCCTCGACCTGTGTGGAAGCTTCTTCCTTCTGTCAAAAGTCCTGATTGACCTTTCGGAGGACCAGGTTGAACCGGACCATGGTCCAGATCTGCATGGCTAATTCGAGCATCTGGGCACCCTGAGAAATTTTCTCTGAGATGGAGTTCATAGCTTTGGCCACCAGCGCAGCACGCTGGGCTCGAACCTCCAGCAGTGTGGCGAGCTGCAATGTAGCCTGTAAGTCGGAGATTTGCTTCTCCAGTTATGCCTTGATGGTCTGCATTTTCATCCGAGACGCTTTTATTGCTGCAACCATACTTTCTACCTTGACCCGAGGTGTAGCTTCAACCATGACTCTGTCCAGAACCTTTGTGCAGAGCTAGTGGATCGCCATTTCAAGCTCCACCTGATGCGATATAGCAAGGGATTTTTCCGCGTCTTTTCATTTGAGGGCCTGCTTGGGCATACCAAGTTGTTGATGTACCTCCAAGTCTCGTCGGTGGGTCTCTCGGATTATGGTGGTGTGGAGACCTTGTAATTCCTTAGTGGGCAACTTAGCCAAGTCCAAGTGGACCCCTGTATCGACTTGGAGTTGGGTTTTTATAAGGGCAGTGCTAGGTAAGGAGTAGAGGTGGTTTCCTCTCGGTGCGATCACGGTACTGCTGATTGCCAAGGGAGCCCGTGTCTGAGTTACGCTGGTCTGCAGCATATCTGCCTTCCCTTGGAGGGCATGGAGCTCGTTCTAGAAGGTGACAATTGCAGCCTTCTGTTGTTTCTCTATGGCTGCCCATCTTTCCTCTGTGGCCAGTGTAATTTCATCTGTGATCTATTCAAGGTCACCGTCAGTCAGTGTGACCATCGCATGATATTCCTGGTGTTGGGCCCGTTGCTTTTTTCAGGGCCCAATACCAGGCTCACCTGGCCGCTTTGTATTCTGGAGAGAGGTGGTAGCTAGGTTATTTTTCTCTGGCACACTTACTGCCAGCTGTGAATTAGCCCCGACATCCTTAGTGGTGACCTGTAGCAGCTATGCGTTCCTTTCCACGGCTATGCCCACGCCCCTCACACTTGGTTCTGGGGTTTTCTTGGGGTCAATAGTGGAGGAAAATATTGTGGTGCAGGTCCCTATGGTGCTCTTTTTGCCAGGACTGAGGCCACCCCTCCACTCATGGAGCCAGAGTGCAATTATCCTATCGATTTCTTCATCCCCTGACCCAATAATGACTGCCTCTTGTTCGGGCTCTGTAGGTACCGAAGCTTCCACGGGCCTAGGAGCTGTTATCTTAGTGGGAATAGGGACTCTTGGTTCCGGGGGCCTATTGCCAATGGGAGTGGGTTGTTTTGCAATGACCAGAATGCAACAGGCCCAAAAAATTGCGCAGCATAAAAAAACTACATACAGGGTACGGGCATAATACGGGACTGTTGTCTGAGCTAGCTGTCCTAATTTATAGTGCCTATGGTCATCCAACGGTACGGTAAGTGTCATTCAGAGCTTACCATCAAGTAAACGGTAAAAAATCTCAAGGAATCGCTTCATAAATTTCCAACCACTCGCTCCGCTTAACGGTAACTTCTCCTCTTTACCTAATTTTACTGTTCCCCTTGTCACTTTTCACTCCCTATGTGCACTCTATGTACCTGCTGAGCTTGGACTAAACATTCGTGCCTCTTGCACATCCCCCTCCTGAACACAGGCTTGTTCCTAAGGTACTCTACAACCAAAGACATTTTTTCCCCACAGGTGTCCTCTCAACCGCACCTGATCCCTTGCGGAAACGAGTCTTTTAGAGGCATTATAAGTAGCGCATATTCCCAAACAAACTTTCTATAATACCCCACATGGCCGAGGAGTGACCGTAGTTGTTTCCTTGTTGTAAGAGTCGCTGCAGATATTATAACTCTTCCTTCTGTGTTCCTATTCAACGTAAGATACGTCCTAATGCATCCCTCTCGCAGCCTGAGCAGCTCGGTAGTCATGCGCACACCTTCCAATTTCAAGTTAAACACAGCTCGCGGATCATTCTTACTATCTGTTGGTTCTGGGCTACGGTAGTTGATCATGCTTGGTATCTGTGTTTCCCATGTGGGTAATTCTGGTGCAAGGAACAGGTGTGATTCACCCCACTCTCTAGTGCCAATGTCCTGCAGGGCTACGTCAAGTGCAATGGTCTGGCCTACTAACCCAAATCTTCTCATGAATTCTTGTCTTAACGTCCCCCAGTGGTAGGTGCACCGATGGAGCTCCACATCTAAGTACCATGCAGATGGAATCGGCCCTAGGTCATGAATCAGTAGGTGAACCCATTCCTTAGTCATCTTGTCACACCACTGTTTTTCCCATACCGACAGATATTCGGGTGGATCTTTCGATCCCAGGAATGTCTTGACCTGTAGGCTGGTCGAGGCTTCAAATCGCAGGATCATCATATCCCGACATGCCTCCAAATCCTGGAATGCCTCCTCATGTGTCTCCCACCAGCGTGCAGGTATTCCATGCATGGCTAGCTTAAGGGCCCATAGCCTTCACCCCTTAGGAACCTCTGCTTCGAATACTTGGAAAAATTCCTTAATGCTACCAGAACCATCAAAGTAGGGTAGGTCTCTTACCTCTGAGGAAATGCAGCGGAAGTCCCTGGTGACTCGAAGACATCACAGCGCTAAGACATCATGCAACCGGTTTTTCCAATTCTCCATCTCCCCGTTGGAATCAGATAAGCATCCACTGTCCTTTTCCCAGTAGAGTACTCCTTCCATCGTGGCGTTGATCCAATCTTCCTCCCGCACAGTCAACTTGTAAACATGATCCATCTCCTCTTCATCGCGCACCGGCTCTGTATATCGTTCACCTTTTGCAGGATCTAATGGTACTATCACCCTTGTGTCGTTATTCTCAAACACCATGCTTCTCTTTTTGAGGTTAATGATACCACCCATATCTATGGCTCAGTCCAATCCCAAGAGCTCAAGGTAGGGGTCTGTATCTTCTACAATTTCTATTACTTCAAAATCAGCTCGAGCCTTTACTCCTGTGATATCCACCATAATTTTAGACAACATTCCTAGCGGGATGATTTTCTGCTAATTTTCCATGCGTAGCTGAATAGTGGACCATTCCAACTTAGGCTCTCCCATTCATTTCCAAGTCTGCTTAGGTAACACGTTCGCATTTGACCCTAGGTCCAAAATAACCTAGCTCATTTTGTAGTCACCAATCTGCGCAGAAAACTACATTTCTCTTCTAGTGTGTTTCATACATGTATAGCTTATGCACATCCTTGACATCCGGGGTTAGATTGGGTCATGTTGCACAACTATCTATTAATTCCTGAAGGTTCTCCACAGCCTTTGGGTTGCGTAATAGTTTCATACATGCCTACAAAAAGGGCTCAACCTCCTCATCTGCCTTGAGGTTCACAGGTGGCTGAGCAGTAGTTGCCTCTGTCTTAGCAAAGTCATTGCGAGCTGTGATACATGTTTCTTTCCCCCTTTTTAGGTCCAGGCCTTCTTGTTTGATAGCAGCTTGACAGATCAGGGGTTCCATTGCAGCCTCCTCCTCAGGCCCCCTAGTGGCCATCTTGCTGCGTGTCACCACATTCACACTCTGATCTTGTTTTGCAACTTAGCCTTAACTCTCTGCACATTATGCGTAGGTGTTGAATGATTTTCTTGCATTTTCACTATCAAGATCGGGAAATCTTAAATTGCATGGTACAGTTGTTTGCAATATTGGCAGGAGTGCCTAGTGGGTTTCGAGAAGTCCATTACAAAGGGTCATGCTTCTCCACAGTTATAGCAGATTAGTTGACCTCGTCCCCGTCTTGCACTTCCACCGCGTCCTCCTCCCCTGCTCCTTGATGGGGAGCTGCCTATACCTACGAGGATCCTTGGTGATGTAGGGTTTAATTGTACTCTGTATAAGTTTTCTCGATCAATCATGAAATCATATGTCCGGCAGTTCTATTCATCATGTCCCACTGATCTGCAGAACATACACCATTGATGCTTTACCTCTAGAACGTATGCAGCAAGGCGGGGACAGTGTTTAGTATCGTGAAGCCCTGCGACGCGGCACTCATCGCACCAGAGTGCTGGCCCACTAGGTCCTGCAACTTCCCTAGGGTGTAATGGGCTAGGTCCCCCGGCCTGCACATAATCTACTAATAGAGGACAGTTATCCTTGGTATGGTCATTCACCCGACATCGTATGCACCATCTTTCAAGGCTAGCCTTTGCCCCTCATTCCTTTTTCAGGTTCTGGATCTCTACATGCATCACTTCCAGCTGTCCTTGGATCTGTTGGACACCCAGTTGAGTCTCATCCCGAGGTGTAGCTTCTAACTTCATGGCACCTTCCAAATCCTTCTCTTGCGATTCGAAATTTTGGTGCCCCATAGGTACACGTAGGTGAGGTAGAAACATAACAATAAACCATTCCATGTGCTGTCTGTTATCATATTGGAATCCCCCTTCTCTAATCACCTTCTTTAGTCATTGATCGGCCTCCCACATGGATTCAGAAGGTCTTTTCTTGAAATCCTTTAGATCAACCATGATTTGGGAGTAGGACTTAGGTTTTTTGAACTATTGTTTCAGGGCATTCTTAATTTCTTCAATGGTTGCATTTGCGTTTTGGCCGATGTATCCCATGTACCAGTCCAAAGCTCTTACTTCGAAAGCAAGGGACAGTTGTGCCCTTTTCACCGCATCACTAGCCACGTTCTATGAAGTCCATACTGATCCTACGACAAACCAGAACTGATCCATGTCTTCATCCCCCACACCCTTAAAGGTCAGAAATTTCATATGCGTAGCCATGTCATATTTCAGTAGTGGAGGGGTTGATGAATTCTTACCTCTAAGTTGATTTGAAAGTGGTGCGGCTGGAGGACTCTCCGAAGCTGCTTCCCTTACTAGACTGTAGACCAATCGATCTCCCTCTAGGTTGGCCCTATAGTACTTGCCACTCCGCATTGCACTCTCGTCAAGATCAGAGGTCATTCACTCAGTATGGCTACACAGAATACTCTTTTCGCATAATAATATCTTGATCAACAATGGCAACGTCTTCATAAACTTACCTCGGAACCCCGTGAAGAATATTTGCTCTGCTTCAGAGTAGGAGACAAACTGATCGATGGAAAATTCTGTCACAAATCCTCCTAACACGCTGTCTACCCAATGGTCCACTGTGCGAGTGATGGTGCTATCATTCTTTTCTAGCTGCTGTATTAGTTCAGGGGTCCACTCTGTGATCCGCTCATCCTTCCAACTCTTCTGGAACTCTACCAGTCTTGTGAGCCACTTCTAGAGCTCGATCGCAATCGTTACAAAGAATATCTCGTAGGTTTCTATGAAAATGTACTTATTCTTCCACTCTTCGGTGGTCAACCTCTTACTGCGGTTTTATTTTATGGAAAATTCCTGAACTTGTTGTTCAAGACATTCATCAATTTCCTTTCTCTCCAGCTTCCATTACGGCCTTGGCATTACCTGATCCCTCTCTCAAAATGCTCCAGGTCCCGGCAATAGAACCATTTGTTGGCTCGAGGGGTCTTGAACCAGGTACAAATGTTCAAGGTTTGCCAACAAACCCCTATCCTACTGACCCTTTCGGCAGTGACCTGCTTGTGCAGGCCAAAGTCTCACCCGAAGTAGTATTGGTGGGTGCTGGAACCAAGTTTTCGCACCCTGGGAGAGGGTAGGTAAGTCAAGTAGATCTATGTTCACTCTGATCATGACCTGATCCGGTATCACAGAGCCTAGATTCCCTTTGCATCCATGTGCGCAACAACAATATTACTCACATAAATCAATAGATCGAGAATTCATATAACAATACGCAACTATTTTAGATATTCTTGTATGAAGCAAGTAGAACAAACCCAGATCGCAGCATAAATAAGTACACAATTATGTTCACAACTTAAACCAATAACACAGTAGCATATACTAAGTAATCAAGATGTCACGGATTCATATCATAGTAATTCTAGTGGATTCAGATAGGCAATAATACTTTTGCATTCATTAATCTTTCAGATCTACTTACAAAACCCTAAAAACCGAAGCTGCACACATAGCAGTAGGGTCCACACACAGCAGGACAGAGGCCCTCGGTACACACATCAGTAGGAGTCTTTACCAAAAAACCCTGAACAGATCTATCGATTTGCACTCAGCAGCAATCTCTTCTCATTCTTAGCTTCTCCTCCAACTCAAAAAGGTTCAACTACTTATACTATTTTAGCCTATGCATCCAATGGTCTACAAACTGGGGTTTGTGGAATCTTGGTCTACCCTTGACCCATTTACAATGCTTTAGGGGCTTTGACCCACCCCAAAACCCCTGTGTTATACTAAATATAATCAGAAATATACAAAATGGACCAGTTTCGCAGCTTTTTTGGAGACCTTGTTCCAACAACAAGGTTTTGTATAAGCCTTCTTAAAATTTTTATCTTTCCAATGAAAGATTGCATCTCCTTGATGTTTCTAGGATGATTGATTTGTAATATGCCCTCAATCCTACTAGGTTCATTCTTGATCCCTTCTTCATATATGATGTGGCCTAGAATCTTTCCTTCTTCAAGACCAAATAATCATTTCTTATGATTCAGAGATAACTGAACCTTCTCCATTTTTCAAAAGCTCTGCTCAAATGAGCCAAATTTTCTTGATCGTTTTTTGAATATACTTTAATATCATCAAGATATATCACAATGAAAATACCAATTTCTTTTGTAAAATCAATATTCATTGCTCTTTGAAAAGTGGCACCGGAATTTATTAATCCAAAGGGCATATTTACATACATGAAGGTTCCCCAAGGAGTAATAAAAGTTGTTTTGGGTTGATTATCTGGATGCACCAGCACTTGATTGTACCCTAAAAATCCATCTAGCAAAGATATTCTTTTGGAGCCTACTACCTTTTGCAATATTTGGTCCATCTTTGGTAAAGGGTAGTTGTCCATAAGAGATGCCTTGTTTAGATTTCTGAATTCAATGCAGATATTGATCTCACCTGTCTTCTTTCTCACAGGTACAATATTGGAAACCCATTCGGAGCACCTGATTGGGACTATTATCTTATCATCATACATTTTCTTGATCTCATTCTCAACTAGAGGCATTTGGACAAGATTTATCCTGCACAGTTTCTATTTGAAAGGCTTCTGGTTCTCCTTGACCAGGATTTTGTGTTGGATAATATCAATATCATAAGATTTCAGGTCTTCATAACTCTAGGCAAACACATCAATAAACTCTTTGAACAAAGAAATGTATTTATGCTTTATGGATGCTGGTAGTCTATTTTATAACTTTACCATTTTGGGCTAATGCTCATTTCCCAGATTTCACTCCTTGATATTTGCTTTTGTAGATTCCATTTTTGGTTTCATAGCCACATCATTGAAATCAAATAGTTCCTCCAAAGGGACAAGTCCTCTATGCAAGATGTTGTCTCTGAATTGCAGTACTTCAAATTCTTCTTTCTCTAGATCTTCATGCATCTATGTCCTATGTAGATATTTATCTTTAATATATGAATCATGGGGAGATTCCTTCGTGCACATTTTATTTTTAATGGAGCAGTCTCCTTCACAGTCTAGGTCGAAATTGGAATCTTCAAACTCACCCTTAGATTGCAAGAAATTCTCAATCTGTTTGTCATCTCCAAAGACTTTCCAATATCTCATATTATCTGGAACTATTGGGTAGTATTTAACCTGGACTATATACTATTTGTTAGGACGAGGTAATTGACAAGTGCTAGCTAAGAATACTAACCTAATAGCCAAGATATTCTGATTTCTTGTAACCGCAGCAAGGTCATATTCTTCAAAAAAATTCAGGAGGTCAAGGGCAGCATTCCTGTATGCTCTCAATTTTGGATGTTTGGCTAAATATTCTCCCTTGATTTTTTTAATAACCAGCTCAGAATCTCCATGAATAGAAATTATTTTGGCTCCTAATTTCTCCAATAGTTGTAAACCCAAAATGAGTGCCTCATATTCTGCTATATTTTTGGTACACTAAAAGTTTAGCTTGTATGAATGTGCTTCTGTGTGGTTATTTTCAGTATTGTTTACCCACACCCCTGCTCCTGAGCCAGCTTTGCGACAAGAACCATCAAAACTTGTGTTCCAAAAAGGTTTAGGTTCAGACTTGTGTAGCACAATTTCCATTTGATCTGACTTTTTTATCTTCTGGTCTTATTCTTCTCTAGCTATTTATTCATTAATATTTTCATCATTGTAAAGGATAAATGAATCAATATCAAAATGGACAGAGTACAGGGGGTAGTTATGAGGCTTTTCCTAACTTCTCATCATGTTTATCATTAAATTCTCCCTATACAATCTCCTTTGTTCGCCAAAACCTGGTATGGTAGCATAAGTAATATCCATTTGGAGGGTGCCTGAAAGCTTGGCTCCCCATGAGCATGATAAAAGAATATCATATTTAGGATTGATCTCAGCCACCATTATGTCCATCACTAGACTCTTGGCTGGTATCTGGGCTAATTTAATACAGAGATATTTTGTAATATTCCCAAATGGGGATTGCAACAATAGAAAGCAGATTTGCAGAAAAATAACATTGATCATATAAAACAAAGAAGGAGGCCAATAAGGAGACCTTCTAAATGTATGTACAGTAGAAAATTAGATATAAAATATGTCCCATAAGATTCATAACTGGAAATACAAGACTCCAATAGAAGAAAATCCTCAAAAAGAGGTGTTGCAACCATGTATTAAGACTGAAAAAGGCTTGACAACGTTAATTTAATGAGCTACAATAGTTGTTGATTACACTTTATATATAGAGCAGATCAGTGCATGAAAATTCATATCTATAATATATCCATACACTAGATAGTCTCTTCTTTCAGATCCCCTTGGGGTTTCAACAAATGACCATGTATAAGGAGTAGATCTGAGATCTAAATCTGCAAATCTACAGAAATATTTAGAAATTCAGGAATATTTAGATCTGATATGATATGTACAATAAAATTATCCTCTTCAATGGATCTCAAAGGTGAAGGGCAGATCCCCAACACTTGAAAACCACTCCTTCAAAAGATGTGCCAAAAGACCCTGCAACAACACCTACAGGAATAACGCAGTTCTAGAAGCAATACCACGTTGTAGGGTTTAGAACATAGTTGGCCACATGCCAAGATTAGAAAATTTAGCTCCAATGATCCAATACTCTCTTTCCAATGAGATAGAATCCTTCCCCACTGAAAAGGAGCACTAGAATGGTCTAGATCTGAGTAGATCTAGCCTCCACTTGCTGCATATTTCAAAGACAACCAAACCCTTAATAGGATCTGTGTTGTAGTTGGAAGAAGAAGCTTGGCCTCAAGCGAGATAGTGGACTATGCAATACAAAAATTTCCAAGAGGCCTCTAAAGGAAAGAGGTGGGGTTCCCGATCAGGAACACCCAATGCTAAACAACATTTTCAGTCTAGGCTAAACAGCCAAAGAAAGCTTGTATGTCTAAACAAACAATACACCAAAATACAATATCATTGAACAACCTTGTCATGCTGCCATCCTCTTCCTTTTATAAGTTAAGAGCTTGTAAACCCTAAACCACCTTCAATGAAATAGCTTCTTTCACACAAGCCATATTCATCTAAAACTACGTTGTGCCTCATTGATGGCCACTCCTCGAAGACAGAAGTGTAGATTTGGTCATGGTTGACCCACTCAAAACATCTAGCCCCTTCCACACCTAAGGGTGCTTGTTAAAACATCCAAGATTTATCATTTTCAAATTTGGCATTGGTTTATTCATGGTTTAGGAGTATTATAGACCTCCTTTACACTTTTATTCTTCAAACATAAAAATAAATCAAAAATGAATATTCCAATTAGCTCATGGCTAATTGGGAATATTACAATTCTCCCCTCCCAAATGTTGCTTGTCCTCAAGCAACTGATAAGGTGAGTGTTGCAACTCTTCTCCTCCTTCGTTGGTGACACCATCATGTGATAAGCTTCCTTCATAAGCTATGTGTTCACCAATCCAACCCTCCATGAATTGTTCCTCCAAATTTCTCATGAGATGTAAATAGTGCATCCCATAAGGAGACAATAGCTCAAATGAAAAAAACATGGGTTGCCTAATGTCCTCCCTAAAACATGTAGCATAAGATACATGGAGAACCTCCATCCCATAGGACACATACATACCTCCCATCCTCCCTCCATACATTCCCATAAAAAGTACAAGTACATCATCAATGTATGGGATCAAAACAATATACATACAAACATAAATTTGTGCATATGGAGGTGGATCATAGTCCCATATGTGGAACCAGCGCAGTGCATCTCTTGCCTGCATCAGATCAAGATGAGGTAAGTAGTTTCCCCACCACTTACTTACTACCCATGTTATCTCACTATGGCTAAAAGTGTGAGATATATTTGGTGCCTTAGGAATTCACCCATCATGATACAAAATCTCCCGTTGTCCACCAAGGGAGTGGCCATGTTCAGAAATTTGTGTGGCCCAAGGTTGGCCATGAAGTTTATAAGATACAGTACTCCTCCTTGGAGTCATGGCCTACATAAACATGGTGAAAGAATGCATAAAATCAAAAAATAAAACATGTTTTACATGAGCACGTTCTTCACCAAAAATCCTCCTCATACAAATGGAGTGGTGCATAGATCTATCTCCTCTCTCAAAAGAAGGAAGATATGGCTTAAATAGCTCTTTAATAGAGTCATGTTGTTGTCCCAACTCCACATGGTTCATTAATTCTTGAAAATGATTATGTAGTTCTCCTTTAAATCCTTCCCAATCAAAGCTCCTCATGATGTTGTTGTAGATCTTCATGGAACATATGTGTCTGGAACAAAACTCTTCATCAGCTCTTTGTAGCAACTTCTTATTGAGCTTGGAGGCTCTAGACAAGAGATCCTACCATGATGATAGATGACTCCTCCTTGGACTAAATATCCCTCTTCATGTAGCTCATCATCAAGTATCATAAAAGTGTGAAGATCATTGGAATAATCCACTAACAATTGGGATTTCCAATATGGATCTAAACTGCCCAACAATGACAGTGCTGATGATGTATCAACTGAAATGTTTGTCATGTGGCTACTCTCCTCCTTGAAATCTCCCATGCCAAAGGTATATGTTGGAATCCCATTCCATCCATTCTTCTCCTCCCACGGCGTAGAATAAAAAATGAGAGTGGGTGATGATGATAAGGGAAGAAGATCTCCCTCCTCCTTGAGCCTACAAAAGCCTCCTAGCACTATATCATTGTCTTCCAATGCTCCCATCCCTCCTGGATCTGAATTTGGAGCACCATGTTGTGATATATCTCCCACAAAAACTGAATCAGGTGGCCTCCCAGGTGGTTTTCCACTAGATAAAAGTGTCCCATGCAGAAATCTCATGAGCATGATAGATGGGACTATAAGGTCCTTTCTTCCACTGCACAAATAAATCTATGTTTTTTGTGTGGAAGTAGTATGTGAGGGATATGTATGCATGCCTTTGATAATTTTGGTTTAAACACTCTTCTTTTTCACCCATTCCATTTGCAAATTCTCCCAATCAGTGGTGACTTTCCCCAATGTAATCAACCGTTGAACACCCAAAATCACATTGGTGTCTAGTATGTCAACCATAAAAAAGTGATCAAAGAAATTATAAGTCCCCATAGTGACTGAAAGTGATGGGAAATAATGCATGCATTTCATTTTTCTATCTCCTGGGACCAAAAAAGATAATCCCTCAAAAGTATCAGTGGGTATTGCCCTCCTTTGCACTAGATGGGCATCAATGAAATTGTGGGTTTCCCCACTATCAATCAAAATAGAGACCCTCTGATTCAAGATGGAACCTTTAAATCTTAAGTTAAAGTACTTCGGTACTCCTATCAAAGATGCAAGAGCCCCTCCAATAGGAGAAAATGCTCCATCCCCATCTCCTGATGGTGTTGGCTCTTCTTCTGTAGTGTCAGCGTTGTGACCTCTTCTTGGTTCATCTTATTCTTCCTCCTCAACATCTGAGAAGACCTCTATGTAATGTGCTTTTCCAGCGGCACATATATGTCTAGGTGCCCATGATTCTTGGCAAGTGAAGCATAGCTTCCTTTTTCTTAGATCTCTCCGAACTTCATCATCAAGAGGCTTCTTGTATGAGCTCTCCTTGGAAGCAGTATCTTTATCTTGTTTTCCCTTTGAAGGAAAAGAGGGCTTATGCTGAAAGCTTGCCTTTTCTTTTGGCAAGGCATCTTGAAGGTCTCTAGCCCTTTCAATAGCATCATGCAGGGTAGGGGGCTTGGTATATTTAACCAACCCATGAATAGTTTCATCTAAACCATCAATGAACATGTACACCTTCTTGTTGCAGACAAATTAGGAACCATAACAGATAACCCTAAAAATTCAGAAATGTAAAACTCTGTATTACCCGATTGTTTCAACTTTGCAAGGCTCATGAATGGTGCCTCTGGATCTCTTCTATCAAATATTTCCACCAACCTTCTAGTGGAATCTGAATAAGTAGTCACACTGGAATGACCCAATGTAGACAAACCATGGAACCATGAATTATGTGCTTCGCCTTCAAAGTGCATCATGGCAATCTTGATAGCCTCCATCTCTGGGACCTTGTTCAGCTAAAAGTAGATGTCAAGTTTTTCTACCCATGATTTGGCATAACATTTGGATGACCCATCAAAGTTGGGTAAAAATAATCTACCCATAGAGTGATGTCGATCATGATTCTGAATGAATCCACCACTTCTATGATGATGCCCTGGTCTTCTTTTGTCCTTGAGGTGACAAAACTTTTGAAAAATCAAGTGATCCTTGAATCTTTGATTTTGAGACTCATATTATTCAAAATAGTCTTCAAGGGATTCTTGCTCTTGAAACCCTTCATTTCCCCCAGCCAAAAACGTAGGCATGGTAGAGCATTGGAAGACTTGTGGTTGATGCACTGGTTGATCATTCCAGTGGTGAGACATGCCAGAGCTTTCTCCAAGATGAAATCCTTTAGGGGATTCTTTGATTCTTTCCAAAATTATCTCTTTGATCTATCTAGCAAGATCTTGCATGGCTCTAAGAAGGATCTTTGGAAAATATTTTTCTTCTTCTTCACTTCCAGATACCGGGGCTTTACCCTTGTCTTCATTGTCATTGGTGTAATCAAATTTCTTTTGTCTTCTCTTTAGATACCTCTTCTCTCTGTCAGTAAGAGGTTATTCTTCTTCAGAAGACATATTGGCTTCTGAGCCAAGATGATGCTCTCATACCACTGTAATATTCCCAAATGGGGAATGCAACAATAGAAAGCATATTTGCAGAAAAATAACGTTGATCATCTAAAATATAGTAGGAGGCCAACAAGGATACCTTATAAATGTATTTACATCAGCAAATAAGATATAAAATATGGCCCATATGATGCATAACTGGAAATACAAGACTCCAATAGAAGAAAATCCTCAAAAAAGGTGTTGCAACCATGTATTAAGATTGAAAAAGGCTTGAAAACGTTATTTTAATGAGCTGAAATAATTGTTTATTACACTTCAGATCTAGAGTAGATCAATGCATTAAAATTCATATCTGTAACAAATCCATGCACTAGATAGGCTCTTCTTTCAAATCCCCTTGGGGTTTTCAGCAAATGACCATGTACAAGGAGTAGATCTGAGATGTAAATCTGTAGATCTGCAGAAATATTTAGAAATTCAGGAATATTCATATCTGAACTTATATGCACAATAAAATTATCCTCTTCAATGGATATCAAAGGTGAAGGGCATATCCCCAACACATGAAAACCACTCCCTCAAAATATGTGCCAAAAGACCCTACAACAACACCTACAGGAATAACGCAGTTCTGGAAGCAATACTGCATTGTAGGGTTTAGAACATAGTTGGCCACATGCCAAGATCAGAAAATGTAGCTCCAATGATCCAATACTCTCTTTCCAATGGGATAGAATCCTTCCCCACTGAAAAGGAGAACTAGAATGGTCTATATCTGAGAATATCTAGCCTCCACTTGCTACAGCTTTCAAAGACAACCAAAACCTTAATAGGATTTGTGTTGTAGTTGGAAGAAGAAGCTTAGCCTCAAGCCAGATAGTGGACCATGAAATACAAACTCTTCCAAGAGGCCTCTCAAGGAAAGAGGTGGGATTCTCGATCAGGAACACCCAATGCTAATAAACATTTTCAGTATAGGATAAACAGCCAAAGAAAGATTGTATGTCTAAATAGACAATACACCAAAATACAATATCATTCAACAACCTTCTCATGCTGCCATCCTCTTCCTTTTATAAGTTAAGAGCTTGTAAACCCTAAACCACCTTCAATGAAATAGATTCTTTCACACAAGCCATCTCCATCTAAAACTGCGTTGTGCCTCATTGATAGCCACTCCTCCAAGACAACGCTATAGATTTGGTCATGGTTGACCCAGTCAAAACATCCAACCCCTTCCACACCTAAGGGTGCTTGTTAAAACAGCCAAGATTTATCTTTTTCACATTTGGCATTGATTTATTATGGTTTAGGAGTATTATAGACCTCCTTTACACTTTTATTCTTCAAACAAAAAAATAAATCAAAAATGAATATTCCAATTAGCTCATGGCTAATTGGGAATATTACATCTTTGATGAGGCCTAGACATTTAACTTTGCTGGAGTCAAATGAGTACAGGTCATTATAGGGTCTTGTTAACTCTGGGCCAAGTTTCTCCATAATTGCCTTTGGAATGAGTTTATGAGATGCACCTGAGTCTATCATGGCATTATGGAGGATTTTATCATGAACATTCAAACTGAGATAAAATGGGGGAACACCTCCATCCTGGAACTTACCCTCTACTTCTAGTCCAAACAAACGTTGTGAAACCATCTCCAAAAATAGAATAAAAGAGATATCAACTCCTTAGAAATAAGCCACTTCGAGGGGGCAACCTCCAATACATTACATGAATGAACAATTCTTGGATGATACAAATTACAAAACCTCCTTTCTATATATAGGAGTCCATGGGGCCACAATGTAATCCTAGCCAACCTAACGATAATAATTTAAGGGCACAATAATAATAATATGGGGGTTACAAGGATACAATAATAACAATAACAGGGTTACACTAACAACAATAAGGGACTATACTAGTAATATAGGGACCTAACATGCCCCTCTCCTTCAAAAAAGTGTTGTCCTCAATGCTTGAGTAGCTCTGGGTGATTTTGTATAAAATTCTCATCTTCCCATGTAGAATTTTCAGTGGGTAAGTTCTTCCACTTGATGAGATACTCTGAAATTGATCGATTTCGTAGCTGTCGAGTTCTTGTTTCCGTGACACTTTAGGTTCCAATATGAGTTTTCCTTCCTCATCAAGTTCTGGAAATATTGTTTGAACTGGAAGATTTTCACCTATAACCTTCTTTAAGCATGAAACATGCAAAATTGGATGCACTCGTGAAGAAGCAGGAAGCTCCAATTTGTATGCCATAGTACCAATATTTTTCAACATCTTGTAAGGACAGTAGTAATTTGGCGATAATTTATTATCCTTCTTAGGTTGCATGAGTGAAATTTTTTGTATGGTTGTAGCCATAAAAATACCCAGTCTCCTACATCAAAACTTCTCTTGCTACGATGTTGATCTTCCGTTGTTTCATTCAATTTTGTACCAAATTTAGGTTATCCTTTAAGATGCCAAGAATTGCTTGACGTTCAGCTGTGATCTTCACAATATACAAAATACCCTTCTCATCACCCTTTATGACCCTAGTGTATTTGTTATCACAATCGTAGCAAATCTATTTACTCTTTTTTCTTCCAATTGTTGTGGTGTCAACTCTTGGGTGCTAAGGAAATTTCCAAACTAGCAATGACTTCCTCATTATAGAAGAGAGTGGCAGGCTTCCTCTGCTGGCACCATATTCAATTTTTTCTTTTCCAATCTAATGCTCTCTCCAATGAATTAGGTTCCAAACGTTAACTTCATGATGTTATCATTTAAAGCACCTATGAAGAGATCAACCCTGTGTTCCTCTGGAATATCAGTTACCCTTATATTCAATTTTTGGAAGTCCTCAATGTGCTCCCCCACTAAACCCTTTTGTTTGAGATTTATCAATTGGCTAAAGAAGGTGTTGCTCTTTGTATCCTCATAATGTACTATCATTTCCTCCGTAAAAATTGACCAAGTGATAATTATTTTATGGGAGCAAAGCCATCGATACCATACAAATGTATTTTGTTCTAGATGTAAAGTTGCAATGCGTACCTTTTGTGTGTTTTGCACATTATTGAGATCAAAATATTGCTCCATCTGTAGTATCCATGTTACGGGATCCTTGCCATCAAACTTCCTCATATCCATCTTTGGAATATGGTGGTTCTTCCTGCCAATATTAGAGTTTATGAAATCACGATTATCATTTATTTTGTTCTCATCATTAGTTTCCTCTACTATATTTTCACCATTAGGAAACATTTGTTGTATCAACTTTGTCAAAACCCACCTCCATGTCTCCTTGACGTCTTTCTTGTTTTCTCTATTTTTTCATTGATTCAGCTTCCATGTCATCCACATGATTCCATGCCATCTATCTTAGCTTCCATGCTATTATTAAAATCATTCATCTTAGATTCTGCGTATTTTCAAACCATCCATCTTTGTTTCCATGCCTTTCTTCAAAACTTCCATTTCATTTTTTGTTGTTCTTTGCGAGAGCGAAATTTGTTGCACTTGCTCTTGTAATTTTGATATGTCATGTTGCCATTTTTCGTCTTCATGAGTCATAGTAGAGCCTTCTAAAGGCTTAATGGGTGTTGAATTATTTTTAGGGGCCATTTTAGACTCCAATATTGATACATATTTCATAATATGCCCTTGAATCAATTCAACCTTGATTCTTCAAACAAGACCGTATACCCCAGGAAAAAGATACACCCCTATTACTTAAGCTTTTATAGCTCTCATAGCTGGAAATTGAATTATCTCTATAATTGTAGATCCCCAATATTCAAATTCAGTCTTTAGTAGTAGCCTCTTCAAGCTTCTCAGAAATGTTGTTTTTGTCTAACTCGATTTGATTTTTACATGGAAAGGTTATGTCCAATCTTCCACAATGACCTAATTATGGACTAGTTCAGTAGAGAGAACTTGTACGACTTGCCACGTGTCACTGTTTCCTCCTTTGGCTCTGAAATTGATAGAAAAGAAACAAAAACCCATTTACTTGTGGCCACTTTTTACAAAATTCCAATCCGATGCTCAGAGATAGAGTTATGAATATTTTCCCACGATAACCTCTTTGAGATGAAATTGGGGAGCCTGACAAAGACCTAATTTCCACAGATCATATCTCCGAAAATATTGCGAACTAAGCTCTGAAATTTTGCGATGATGTTCCTCCAAATTTCAGCTTCTCTCTCTAAATATTTTAGCTTCTGAGACTTCGTAAAAAAAAATTTATAGCGCAAATTCCGCAATGACCTATTTAGGTTAAATTTAGGAGCCTGCAAAAATCCCTAACTTCCACAGATCATATCTCTGAAATTATTGAGAAAAAAGCTCTGAAATTTTGTGAAGATGTTCCTCAGGATTTCGGCTTCGCAATCTAAAAATTTCAGCTTCTGAACCTTCATAGAAAAATTTTATAATTTAAAATTCCACAACAAGTCCAAGCTTGGAGCAACAAACCCTAGAAATCCAAAAAGCTCGACACCCACACCAAACAAGCTGTGAAACCAACTCCAAAAATAGAAGAAAAGAGATATCAACGCCTTAGAAATAAGCCACTTCGAGGGGGCAACCTCCAATACATTACATGAATGAACAATTCTTGGATGATACAAATTACAAAACCTCTTTTCTATATATAGGAGTCCATGGGGCCACAATGTAATCCTAGCTGACCTAACAATAATAATTTAAGGGCACAATAATAACAATATGGGGGTTACCAGGGTGCAATAATAACAATAAGGGGGTTACACTAACAACAATAAGGGACTATACTAGTAATATAGGGACCTAACAACAAAAGTTCAAGTTTGTCACTCATTTGATTTAATACGTGTGATTTATTCCATATTCAACTCTTTTTAGTATCATGCAGGACCAATATACATCCTCAAGTTCACCAATCTATGAGAGGGGTACATTTATTTGCATCTTTATCTTCAATGCTAAAATGTGTTTTGCTTTTGGGTATCAATGTTTTATTTAAAGTATCGTTTACAATTTAGATTGTTGACTTTATTAGAATATCACCAACTTAGCTTGTTCTAAACACCATCATAATAAAGTCAGCTTTAGATCATTATTTCCAGTCATTTTATACTTTTTAACTCTTCTGTTGTCTTCTGGGACTAATCTGTTGCCTTTTTATAGCTTTCACATTTTTTCTTCTTAATATTCCAATCTTTCTTGCTTCAGAGATTATATTTTCTATGCACCTTCATGATGGCATTCTCGAATACTTGTTTATAATCTTAAAACTCTTAAAATTCCACTTCATTTTCAATCAAAGAAAATAAATATTATTCTTCTTCGGTGAGGAAAGCAATATCTTCATTATTAATTCCCATCAGATTAATTTGAATTTCTTCCAGTTCTTCAACCACCCCCTCATCTTCATCAACATAATTTTCTTGGAATGGAGGCCTAATTTGCTATTCAGGTCCTCTATGTTCTCTCTATCTTATTTGAGGGGGGTTTCTTCTAAAGTTTTGGTTTATATTTTGAGGAGTTGGCTGATTTTCCCTAGGGAAAACTCTCTCATTTAAGTTGATCCTCTCCATCATTCTCTCCATGGTTCTAACCAGGCTATCAATCTTAACATCAGATGTGGAGGCTGCAGGCTCTTCCCTAATAGTGACTCTCTTCTCATTTCTCATCCTAACTATTTTTGCAATAAGATTTGCTTCCACACTTACTGCACCCCTCTGCATGTCTTCCAATGTAGCTGGATCTCTTTCTCTCATCTGATAAACCATCTCTGGGTCGAAACCATCTGAAAATTTCATTAGGGCTAAACCTTGTGGGGGTTTCATGTGAGGAAGGAGGGCATTATATATACTATTGAACCTAGTACATAAATCTTGGACACTCTCTCCAACATTTCTCTTGATTTTTTCATATTCTAATGAGATTTGGAGAGGATTTTTCTTAACTTCCCATTTATTTATGAACAGCTGGTGAAGGGAAGGGAGGTCATGGACATTGTTTGGGGTTAAGCCCTTGAACCATTTTTTTACTTCTCCCCTGAAACTTTGAGAAAAATTTCTCAATTGGATTGTTTCATCCTCTATCTCTTGGTAGTCAAAATAATCATTCATTTTGTCCACATGTTGTTGAGAAGTTTCAGAACCAGTTCCATCAAAATGTGTGATTTTGGATTGATAATCTTGTGGCATAGGAATGAGGGGTTGTGGTAGCACTAATCGAGCATACCAGGCTACCATGATTGGTAGTAGGGGAACCCAAGGAGGGTTGATAAGAGGAGGATTGACCAAGGGAGGTGGAGGGTTAAATGGAGGAAGGTGGACAGTGCGTGTATGAGTGGAGGTTTGGTCACTTTGGTGGGAAAGATTCAAGGAAATGGTAGGAGCTGCAGATACACTTGAGAAATTTGACTGAGGATGTGAATACTTAGAGATAACAGAAGGTGTTGGTGCAGTGAGAGAAGATAATTCTAGAGACAGCTGAAGATAAGCATCATCAATAGCTAAAGTAAGCTCTACTACCAAACCTTGAAGGCAGTCAAAGTGTTGGAGAAGCTGAAAGTCAGTTTGAGTGGAGGTAGAGGCTTCCCCAATAGGACTTTGTTGTAAGACAGATGGATCAAAAAATGTCTATGCTATCCAATTCTGAGATTTGGTTCTGAACAAGCTTTGCTCAAAGTGTAAGTTGAACTGGATATCTTGCAAGGTTGCAAGGTTTTCAGGGAGGGAGCTTGCTTTGTGAAGAGGCTTGCTAATAGTTGGATTCTGAGATCTGGAATTTTTTCTTAGGATTTTCTATGGATTGCGAACTATCACAGGGGGATTTGGGTCAGGATGGGATCTGGTGAAGATTCTTCTAGAAGCCATAATTCAGACCCAAGGCACAAACAGGCTGAATATTTTTACAAAAACCAATCTGTAGCAATTACTTAAAACACACAGTATTTCGACTGGGGTTTCTGAGTTCTAATGAAATACTAAACTTTTCAATAACTCCCTAGTATGTTCACCATTATGTTATCACTCTGTAATTTGTAATATTGGCAAGAAAAAACGACAGAGGACAACATCAAACCACTTTGGAGTCTAGGACCTAGCATTCCTAGACTCAGAGAGGGCTCTCTCTATTTTTATGATTTAGCTTGATAATTCTAACTATTGATATTAGGTTAGTTATAGAAATTAGGAAGGTTGTTTGTTTCGATTGATTAGATGGTTTGAAAAAGCAGGTTTGCAGAAGATAATCCATTGGGCTATGGAGTCAAAACGCTAGAATGCCACATCAACATCAAGAGAATCACATGGCAAGCTAACTGTGGTAAATGGATCTTTAGAGATGTATGAATTATGAGGTGAAAGAAATAGTAAGGTTTAGTAATGACTAAAGAGCAGTTAAGAATTCTTTAATCAAAATTTAGCAAAAAACATTCAGATTTTAAATGTAGATAGAATTAAGGTGCTTCGATAGCAAATATTAATCTAAAATTTCTTATTTACAATTAGATGAACAGGTGCACAGTAGGGAAAAAAAATGAAAACATTTAAATAGAGAAATAGCACATCACCATTTTGACACAGCTCAAGAATCCTGTAAATGGTCTTTGCTTATTGATGTCTAGCTTTGAAATTATAGTGCTCCAATATAGTAGTTCTTACAATGGAGGGGCTTGTTAGTCATCAGTAATTTTTACCTGTTTAGATGACTAAATGTTTATCCTAGATTTCTAGAAACAAAATTCAAGAATCTCGTGAGTTCTATAAATCTCACTGCCTTCATTACCCTTAGGATAAATTTTTACTGTTCTACTATTCTACCAATCCATGGCCAATCTCTCACTCCCAGAAGACCAAATCATGGACTTATATCCCTCATTCTCACTATGTTGGCCACCTCTGACTTTACCACTCTGTTTCTAATCACCTAAGCCTTCTATTTTTACACCTTGGTTTGCCAAGTAGCCTAAACCTTTTCCCCTATTCACCAAGTGCCTCAAGCAGTAGTGATTTTAAACTCCCTTTCCAGGCTCTTTAGATAAATCAAAGATTTTAGTTTCTAGGATTGCAATACATAAAGGTTTGTCAAAACCCTGTTTTCACCTCCAAACCCTAATTCAAGTTTTCAGTCAAACACCTAGTCCAAAGGACATCCCAATAGGTCATGTAGGGTCTCCTAGGTTATGCAGTGCTATGGTTTCCTAAACTCACTATTTGTGCATGTGCTCAAAGGTGAAAACAAATCAAAATAAGGTGAGCTCATGATTTTCCAAAGAGTGTCAAAAAGTTCTTCAAGGAAGGACCTCCTAGATCAAAGCATAAAGTTTGCAAAAGGATAGTTTGCCTATTTTAAATCATTTCTGCAGGAATTATTTATAATGGTTATCAGCAGAAGAAAGGTAGGGTAGGAAGCTAAAACTCCTCAAGGACATCGATATTAGAAGAGAAGAAACATGCCTAAGTCCACAAAGAGGATCATGGTTTCATGACTGATTGGCTATAAGGTGTTGACCAGAAAAAATCCCATACAAAGGATCATGAAGACAGAGGTACATAAGCATAGCTATGCATGGTTTAAAGATTCATTGAAGCATCACTGAAGCAATAAATCATAGTGAGAGGCCTCCTTGATGACAATAGGCAAAGATTAAAAAATGATGTCAGCAAATGACTTATAAGTCCTATTTAGGCACACTGTTTCACTATACCCAAATAATAGATTGAGAAAAGTATTAGTGTGAAGGAGACAAAACTATAAATTACAAGCAATATCCATCAAAATGGTCAAAGGAAAGATATCATAAGCTCATAGTGTCAAAATGGAGAAAACAAGCAAATCATGAGTTCGCTCAGTAAGTGACTAAACTGCCAAAATTTCGAAGAATGACAAAGAAAACAAAACAATGTATTATGGCACTTGCAATAAACAGAAGTGGCCCAAGGAAAACGGTGTTTTTGGAAACATCCAAGAAAGGTAATTTTTTTTCTTAAAATCATCTCCTGCACAAAGAGAAAAAGAAATCTCAGTGAGGGAAAAAGACCAAAAGTAACCATTAGTCAAGGTGGGTTTTCATTTTTTATTTTTTCAAAGGTTATAAAAAGACTAAAGCTATCATCACTCAACGCCATTTATTCATCTGCAAAAGAGTGGAAGGTTTTCAGGGTTTTTGGAGATTTTTGACAGAGTTTTTGGGAAAAAAACCTCCGCGTTGCACTCCTGAAAGGCCATGCTACACGCCTGTACATGCTTCTTGTGTATTTTCCAAAGGGGAATTACGCACCTGTGTAATTGCACTACGCAAAAGGCCATATCCCAACTCGACCGCATGCACGACAGCCTGGGCGCTATGCTCTTTTGCGTGCAGGAGCTGCTCGACAGCCTCAACGGCATGCACAACCACCCACACTACGCTCCTGCCAACACTTTGTGCAGAGGCCGCCTGACCCGACAGCGTGCACTACACTTTTGGCCATTCAAACATCGCCAGTAGCGTGTAGGTCTGCAATGCTACGCACCTGGGCATGCAGAAGACCCGACTACTTGGGCATGCAGAAGACTCGACTACCCGTGCAGAAGACCCAACTAACCGTGCAGAAAACCCAACTACCCATGCAGAGGTGCCCGACTACCCCATGCTGCATTTCTTGGCATATTGCTTTAGCTATGAAGACTGTTTTAAAGGTATTTTGTTTTTCCCTATCTTTTCATACTATCTGAAGAGGAAATGTAGAGAAATGTGAAGGGTGAGCTTAAAGAGAATTTGAAAAAACCTTAAAGGGATAAAGGTTAGGTTCCCATGTTTTCAAACATTGTTGATTCAAAGGGCACCCATCCATTTACATACTAAGAAAACACTGAGGCCCAAATTGGTTTTCTTCACTCATCCTTCTCCTTCATTTGCAGTCACCACCTGTCTCATTCTCATTAACCTCTCATTTTTCCTCTCCATATCATCTCCCAAGCAGATCAAGGTTTTGTTTTCAAAGGCAATAGTAAAGACAAAATGCCGAGAGAAGGCAGCATTGACAGTGGCGAGAGAGGCCAAAGACCTAGAGAACAGCAGAGGAAGAGTGGGAAAGAAAATATGTTTGAGCCTATAAACACTAAAGAATTGACAGCCTCTCCTACTATAGTTTCATATTTCCAAGAGGTAGGATGCTAAGAGTTCTGTGAGAAAGTGTAGAGGGTCCAAAGTCACCCTCAGTTGACCAAACGTTTTGTCCTTAACCTCCATGACCACCAAGTACACCTAGCTGAAGTGAATTTTGAGCTGACCACCAATGCAATCTCTATGGCCACTGGAATACCTTGCATGGGAGAAAAATGGTTCAAATAGGTGTATATGGACCTAAGCCATTATCAGCCCTTCTTAAAACCTAGTTGCCAAGCTGATTGCAAGACTATTTTCCCCTTTTCTCATTTGTTGGACAGATATGCTCCTTTAATGAAGATCATTATTAAATACTTCACCTGTGAGGGTAGATTTTCTAGATTGTACTCTTACCACATAAGACTACTCATGCATTTTACTAGGGCCAAACTGCTAAATTTGCCCTACTACCTTTATAAAAGTATTGATAAAATGCCATCCATTGTGCAAAGGAGACATCATTCACAGCAAATGAAAAGTATTTTCTACCATTCTCTCATCAAAATGATTGTCTTACACCAATTATAGCAACAAGGCAACCCATGGGAATTTTTCATCGCCCATCGTGTTTTCACAAATCCACAGCCTCTTCCTCTACAAAGTTTACCCTCATCATCCCATCCACCTTCCTCCACTCCTCCATCACCCTCCATTGACCACGATTCATCCTCTTCACATGAATCCTCTCCCCAAACAAACCTCCCTCTTTCACCTTCTCCTAGAAACTTAGAAGAAGAAGAAAATAGTGACAAAGAGTAAGAAAATAGAGACAAAGAGGAACATAGTAGTCAAGAATAAAATGACAGTCAAGACGAAGAAACAAGTGATGAGAAAGAGGACAATTAAGAAAGTGATGAGGAAGAGGACAAAGAATAAAGTGTTGATGAAGAATAAAGTAGTGACAAATGCAGTGAACCAAAAAGTGAATAAGAAGACAAAGGTAGTGAGTTATATGAAGACGAGGAAATCAATGACAGCCCATGGACAGAGGCAGATTTTGATGAGAAAAATAGTGAAGGTAAAGAAGAAAACATTGAGCCTAATAGCAGTGACAAAAAGAGCAGTGACAAATATGAAAACAACAGTCAAGAAGAGACAGAGTTTGAAGAAAATTGCAGTGGACAAATCAGTGTGGGTGTAAACACACATAATGAGGAAGAAAGTGTTAGTCAAGGTGAAGGAGAAACTAATGAAGATGCCTCTGACAGTGATCCCTTAGAAAATGCAATATATAATACAGAGAATGAAGATGCAGAGACAGAGGCATAGTTTGAAAGTGAAGACAGTGGGCCAAATATTGAAGACATTGGGCCAAATTGTGAAGGGGCTAATGACAGTAATAATGAAGAAAACCTAATGACTGATAGACCTATCAAAAGTGACATCAGTGATCCCATGACCTAAAAGGGCAGCCAAGAGGATGAAAATGCACCAACCAGTGATGATGACACCTCTAACCATGACAACAAATAAAATGACAATGAAAATGATGATGTTGTAAAAATGGAAGATGACAATGGTGAAGATCAAGGTAGTGATACTAGCATGGGAGAAAATGAAAATGCCTCTCAAGAAAGCAGTCTTGATATCACCAAAGATGAAATGAAACATGCTAAATATTGTACTCTCACTTACCAAAGAGGATCAAGGCAAGTGTTTGCTACCTCTAAGAGGCAAGTGACCTTGCCATCTACTTCAACTCAAAATATTGACAAAGGTAAGAAAAAAGTTAGAGAAGAAGACGAAGATCGTGAAGAAGAGAGAGAGTTTGAACTTATTCATATAAAAAATGATGATGAGAATGAAACAAGAATTTCAAACTCCCTCCTCCAAGATAGGAATGCACAAATCAAGGACTTGGAAGTTGAATTGGAAAGAGAAAAGTATGTAATATTCCCAAATTTTCACATCACATTTGGAATATTAGAGTCCTTGATTTTCCTAATGAATTAAGTAAATAAAAGGGTGGAGGGACCCACAATCCTCAATAAGAATAAATATCCACTTTTTTTGTGTGAATGTGGATTAATTTAGACTAGATCTACAAAAGAGGTAGTTGAGCAACTACAAATGTGAATGAGGTTGGAGGACATGTCTCATTTAATGAGAGAGATCATGGAGGGTTGATTCAATGAACTAAGATCTTGAATATGTCAAAAAAGGGTCATTGAGCATTAATGATCAAGTGGTGGATAAATGAAGCACACATGATGGAGGAGGTGTACATTGCACAAAGATTGTTTAGTTGATTTGGTCAAATAGCGCAATCCCACTTGGAGGATCTTGTCCACATGAGACTGCGCAGTTGAGATTAGGGCCAAGGCTTGGGATGTCTCAATCATTATAAAGGAGATGAAGGCTAAGGTGAAAGGCATCTTGGATTATTTTGATGTATGATATTTTAGATCTGGAATTGTCAAGTGACATTCCACTGCAATCTTGGGCTGTTTAGCAGAGATTGCAAGTGTTGTTTATCACAGGGTGTTCTCGGGCAGGAATCCCTCCTCTTTCTTTGAGTGATCTCTAAGGAAGAGGTTTTTACTTCATTATACATCAGGATTTAAGTGCCATTTCCATTTCCTACTTTCTGCAAAACATTCATATTCAGAAAACTGCGTTTTTAGAAGATCAGTTTGGAAGGTGGTAGTTGTCTTTGGTACTTCAGCTAAAGAACAAGGTGAGGGATTATTCCCATCACTTGGGCTTATATTGCCGCACTCCCAGAGCCACATTGTAGATCTATAATTGGGCCAAAAGTTATTGACCTCCTAACAGTGGTATTCTCTCCAAGAATAACGCTGTCCATATTGCAGATCTTAAAGGAGGAAGGAAGTTGCTAGTATTTCAGCAAGCAATACAATGGAGGATCATTCCTTCACATTTCCATCAGTATTACCATAAGCTTGGATCTTATTGCAACATTTTTCAGTAGGCAGATGGCTTCTCTTTCCCTCATAGCGCAGTTGTCAAAGGTAGTTGTGTTGCATCAGCTGCAATCATCTTTGGAGGATTAAGAAGCTAGATCTAGAGCTCCTAGCTCATAGATCTAAGGAAGGGATCAACCCTTCAAGCATAGATCTGATCTAAGAACATATTTCAGCAATATATTCTTCATATCTAGCTTCAGATCTGTATTTCCCAGCAGATCAAGGATCAAACCCTGGGGAGGTGATTTTTCCAAAGTTGCAAATCTGGAAAATCCTTTCTGGGTTATCTTGGGAATCCATCACATTGGCCGAATATTGAATCTTGGCATCATCAGAGCTCCAGTTTTGAGTAGATTTTCATTTCTCTTTTCAGCCTGCAGCTCCATGTTTATATCTTGCTGAAGAGACAGTGCAGTATTTGCTACAGAGCCTTAAGAGTTACGATGTACCTGCTTGATATATGTTTTCAAGGTGATCCTAGCTCATATTTTTGGCTAGATCTACCTATATCTTATACTTGTGTAATTGATTCATCTCCAATATAATAAAATGGCTCAACTCTTTCTGCATATTCTGATTTGTACTTCGATTTATTGTTTATCTTGCTGTAAGTTCTTATATTGTGTGAAGTATTGCTGCATGTTCCCATTTTGGGATATTACAAAGTATGTCATTCACTTCTATCATATACAAAACAAGCAAATGAGTCCCCAATAGGCCATCCATGAAACAAGAACACTCAGGTACCAGAAAGAAGCTCAAAGGGCACAGTTGAAGTTGGAAGAGTTCATGGGCACTTATGAGAAGAGTAGTGATGAGGAAGGTCAAACTAGAAGGAGACCTAGAACTATGGGTCTAAATAAATCATTGGCAAAGCAGAGGGAAGAAGAATCAGCCCAAGCAAAACAACTTTCCCTCTAGAAACTCCTTACACTAGAAATTGAACATGATAGGGAATCATGGCTTGAGAGGGCTAACATACACCTTGAGGCCAAGCTAGAGAAGGCAAATAAAGACTTGGATTTACAAAGAAGAATGACCAAGCATTATACCCAAAGAAACCAATTTGCAAGGGCAAAACTCAAAAAGGCCCAAATGGAGATCCAAGCACTAAAAAGAGAAAAGAGCCAAGCTAACCTTAGTGTTTTGGTTCAAGCTTCTCTACAGGTCTCCCAAGACCCATGAGGAATACTTCCACCAAATTTGGGAGATTTTTGACAAGTTTTTGTTTTTTGCAAATTTTGAGGCTAGGAGCGCAGCACACCTGGTGCTACGCTCTTTTTCAGGGCATCTCCAAGAGGAAAGGCTTGCATTTTTGGGTTCCTCATCACTCATATAACATGTGAAGAACGTTTCAATGCAATTGGAGTTGTTTTGGTCCCCCATAAGGGTCAAAAACACTCACTTTTTCATCATTTTGCCTACTTTTCAAGACATGTGTTGCGCTCCTACCAGTCTTGGGATTTTCACTTTTTGGATAGGTTGTAGAGGTTATATTGGAGAAAAAAGGGTAGATATAGAAATTAGACTTCAAGGGATTTCCAACAAGACATCACGGTGCCTTTTCTGACATCGAGAAGGCCTTAAAAACACTGTTGAAAGAAGACCCAGTTTTCTTGTTCCTGTGTTGCGCTCCTGGCATAAAATTTCATTTCAAAACATAGTGTTGCGCTCCTGTGGTTGAAAAGTCAAAATGTGTGTTTGGTAAGTTTTAGGAGGCTTTTCAGAGCCTAAAGATCAATTTATTTGCTATAAATGGCCAAAAAGATATTTATTTTAGATATTTTGTGCCTTGGGCCTTGCAAGGCCTAAAGGACAATAGAGATACTTCTGTTTAGCCAATGGACTTCTAAATACTCTATTGGGTTTTTCTCCTCCTTTCTTGTTATATAGAGTATGAGGATTCATTGTAAAAGGGTGCCTTTGAATTATTTGAGAGAAATACATGGTTTTTGGAAGTTGAAGAGTAATTTGGTGTTGTGGAGCTTGTGGATGATTTGCCTTGATTGATGTTGATGAAGGCTTGCTTGCAGGATCCATGAGTTAATTTAATGGTGATGTATCTCTTAATTTTTCATGTTTTCTAGTTGATCATATGTCCATATTTCTATATTTCAATAGCTCAGAAGAGTATAGGATGAGAAATGTTGTTTGAGGCACCTCAGTCCTCCTGTTTGTCTATTGTCTTTATGTTTTCTTCTGCTGGGTTAGCTTAAGGAATTCTTAGTTGCTCCTTAGGCCCACCTAAGCTTGTCTATTTCATTATTGGATTAATATTCTAGTTTAAAAATATGATTCATGGTAAGCCCTACTTGTTTGATGCTATCTAAACTCTGTCTTGAAATCTCTCTTTGATGTATTGATTGTTAGGTTAAGCCAAAGAGGTCTTGTTTCTATCTTGCCCTTTTTATATGCTTATCAGTTTTCCTCAAAGTTATTTATAGTTTAATGAATGATTTTTAGGATTTCCCTCTTCATTTATTGATGCTATTTGTCTCTTATATGTTTTCAAATCTTGAAAGTAGAATCATTGAAGTTAGATAAGTTTTCTTGCTTCCCTGTTCCACTGGATTGTTTATCTTGAATGTTTATTTGTTTAAAAGTATTGTCATTGAGTAAATGGTGTGCCCTATCTCATGATTAGTATATTTTTCTTATCAGTATTTAAGACCTTCTTGTTTGTAGGTATTTGACAAAGGATTCTTAACTGCCCTTTGCCCTACCTTGTTTCCCAAACTTTATGTCCATCTCACTTTACCCATAAACTTTAAAGATCCATTGATTACACTAGATTTTCCCTGTGATGTACCCCGATTCACTATTGAGATATCAATGACTTCATAGAATCCATAGCCCAATGTTTGATAACCTCTCATTTCCAGTTATCGTACTTAATCATCTTACCCAACCAAACAAACAAACAAACCCTACACTTAACAACTAGCCTAAAATCAACCATCTAAAGTGAACAAGTTTACATCCTTTGCACACAATAGAGAGAGCCCTCTCTAAGTTTAGGAAGGCCAGGTCCTAGGACTCCAAATATTGGTCTGATGTTACCCTGTGCATTTGGTCTACCAATCTGCTAAATCGCAGGACACTAACAGAGCTAACAATATCCAACCCTAGATTATGAAAATTCAAGCAGTATTTAACTAAAACTTGAGCCAGTTGCCCTAATCTACTTTGGAAAACTTTATTTATTACAAAAACTTAAGATAAAATAAGTATGGCCATGCAAGGCCCGAACAAAGAAAATATCTAACAAAACACCACCTGTGGAATTAATTTTGGTGACTCTTCAAGAATGCAAAACTCAGGGGGCTGTTTGTAAATCAAAAGTAGGCTGGAAGGTGTCATCTGATGATCCCAAAGGGGCAACGAGTGATGGCTTTCAAATCTGGCCCTACTTGTCAAAAGATCAGCGTTGGGTAATTAAGTTTGGTGTAGGGCTAGCCACTTTACATTAATTAGTGTCTGTGCTGATGAGTTTGTTGTCTTTTCTGTTTCTGTCGTTATAACATAAAAAAATTTCAAAAATGACTTGCCCGACTCGACCCTTGGTATCTTTTTTTTACCCCAATCCTTTTTTTTCCATGTTTTAACCCATTTTCTAAACAAAACGGCGTAAAAACTCATTTACCTTGAAGATGTTTAGATTTTATCTTGGATCCGCATTGCATCCGCGACAACATCACATTTCACAAGTTTTTCAATTTACGATATAATAAAAAGACTCGTCAATGTGATCCAAAGTGGGAGGTGACGTGGAGGGAAGATGGGACCGACTGCATCGCAATCGCAAATCTGAAGGTTTAGCTATAAGCATGGGGAAGTAAAATATAAAAGATGCGAAATGCGAAGCGCGGGGGGAAAGGAGTGACGTGGCAAGTAAGGTGGGACCGAATACATCGGAAATCACAAATATTCAACATGAAGCAATAGAGGTAAACTCTAAAATATGTGAAGTGAAAAGCGCGGGGAGAAAGGAGGTGACGTAGAGGGAAGGTGGGACCCGACGGCATCCCGCAGATCACAAACCTTAAGTTTTTGTTATAAGCATTGGAAGGTTAACTATTAAAACATGTGAAATGCGATTTGCGATGTTAGAGGATGATGTGGCAAGGAGTATGGATCCCACTGCATTGGCAGAGTTCTAAAGTGGTGAATCATTTCAGCAGTAAGGTAAAGTTTATGATGTTTCATATGATATGTCATTGTATTTCAATGTATTTAAAATGGCTGTGAAGTGGTGGTGGGGGGGGCACGATAAGTTATCTTTGCTGATATGCGATGGATGGTGGAAGAAAAGGTTTAAATGGAAGGATGGCCTCACTCTAATCGCAATTGGGGAAATTAGGAAAGTGGAAGGTAAAACAATGATATAGCAGTGAAAAGGTAAAGTAGAAACATATAGCAAAAAAAGGCAGAAAAGGTAAAGTTTAACGATTTTTTAAGGGAAATGGAATGAAAAGGAAGTGGGATTGTCCCATTTCATCGCAAATCACATTTCGCTGATTTTGACATTTACCCTTGCGCCCATCCTGAAAAACTTGCGATCTTTGATTGCCATTGAATCTTCGTTGTTAATCGTTGCTTAGATCCAATGGTCCTCACTACTCCCTTGTTGTGGTTTGCTAACCTTTTTTCTTTGGTTATGCCCATTCGTTTCTTAGTTGTTTGTGGAATACTTGACTCATTCATTACTTTTTCCATGTTTACAACTTGCCCGCATTCATGAATCGACCACATTGTTTTCACGAATCAACCCAAACATCCACGACTCTACCCTTGCTATTTTCCTACTTTAACCACTTCTCTGCTACTTTCTCTGCCTTAACTACTTCATTTGATTCTTGCTTTGGAAAATATTTTGAATATTGACATCTATGTATAGTATGAAAAATTTGCAAAGAGAAAATAATCAGTCACCTGGTGATACTGTGAAATAAATGGGTCTAACACATTCTCCCATTGTATATCTTGTGCATCTGTGTCCTTTTCATCATCCAACCCCAGCAGTAAAGGTGGGCTGAGCTTTAGTCCCAACCATTGGATCTTTTTGTCATGCATGGCCCTCTTGTATAATGGTGCCCTTTCCAATGCACCCCTCAGTCTTTGTGCAGTATGGTACTCCGTGTTCTTGAGGTTGTGCGGGAGGTTGTTCCATCTCCTTTGGCTGGCCATAATGCACTCATCTTCTATCTGCCTAGAAACATCATCAAAGTGGCCTATTACCTATGTTTGAGTCTGAAGGTAGCTCTCAACTACTGCAAGGTCCATTTCAATCTCTTGATGGTTAAGGATGACTCCTCTTGGGCTGAACAATTCTGATCTGATATGTAAGGGTTATCTATTTCTTCTTCTCATGAACCACCCTATCTCTTTGGCTCTAGTGTCCTCATTCATCATCCAAGATACTAAATCCATCAACTACATATCCCCCATTGTAGGATTGGGGTCCCATATATCTAGATTTGCCAGCACAAGGTTATGCACATAAAACTCTGCCATCTTTGCCTCATCAACCATTTTAGCTTTCTTGTAGAAATCCATGAATTTCCTACAATATTGGAAAGGTAGGGATCCATGGGAGGCTAGAGTTTTGATCTGAAATAGGAGCCATTTCTCCTTGAGGTACATAGCATATGAGTCAGAAGGGAATCTGTGCTGATGGGCTTCTATGCATAAGTCTATCATGGTTTCTACTTGTTTCCCTTTTTGCTATAATTTCTCCTTCAGTGCTACATTATCTGCATGTGCCTTCTGCAGCTACTTCTTCGAAAATGTTTCTTCGATCCTTTCCTCCTCCCTTGGTGATTCTTCAATGATACTTGGGCTCGTGGGATGAGTTTATGGCTCTCTCTGACTTATCCTATGACTCTTGTCATCTCTGAAATACATAGAGGCTTGTCTTTTTCTCTTTGTGCTTAGAGGAGCTAAGGTAGCAACTACCTCTTTGTCTTGAGGGGATGTGGTGCTATGTTGTGAGTCTGCTTCTTGCTCTACTATTTCTACCTCTATGAATTTTATTTCCATCTCTTCCCTTTTTCCTTGGCCCTTTGTCTCTTCCTCTCCTTGTTCTTCTTGTTACTCTTCTAGTTCTTCTTCTGGTGATGTTTTTTTTTCTGCTGTTGCTGCTGCACATTGTCCAAATACGCAGCCCATTCTCAGTACTGTTGTGTTGCGGGCTCCCTTTGGTCTCTTTCCCTCGAAAATTATCAATTCACTGGTTTGGATGAGACGGGATATCTTTTTATTAGATTGCGCAACCAATTCTGGAGTGCTTATGTAACTCGGCCTCAGCTCCAATTTTCGTTAGAGACCATCCTTTCCTTCTCTCTGTTAATTCATGATGGCCTGCATGTTTCCTCCTCTTGTTCTCCTTTACTCCACTTAATTTAAATTTTTTTCTTTTGCATGCCCAGGTAGCATGACTTTTCAGTTCTTCCTAGTCATACTTCATAATGGTGGCCACACTAACTACCCACCTTTCTACCCCTTAAACTCTAAGTCTGCAAATTTAATTATTCTGGCTATTATGTATGCATACCGAGGGGTGAGAAGCTATACCTGAGTTTAATTGTTCTTGTCAAGGCATTTTCAGGAGATGGAATTTGGAGACAAGCCTCTTATATGCTTTGTTCTTCCTTATTTTCTTGTTTTCCAAAGTGAGCAACTTGCTGAATGAGAAACTCTCTGAGTGAGATGTTGATCTTTCTTACTATTTCTTCCCATTGTAGATGTTGCGTGGGGTTGCTCCAGATGCCATGGGTGGCACTCTTGTCTTTCCTGGGGTCTGTTTTATCAGCTCCTCCTTGTTTTTCTTGGCAGTCTGTAAATAACTTTGTTTTTGAAGGAACGTCTTGATGTTTGTAGTAGTTTGTGGCTTGCTTTCTGTTAGAAAATTATATGTAACACATAAAATATGCGAAAACACAAGAACACAAAACACATAAAACCAGAGAGACACAGAGATACGTGGTTCACCCAGTTTGAGCTACGTCCACCCCGAACAGCTAGTCCTTTCTTTCTATTGTCCAGCAAAATGAAGAGACACAACCTACAGCAGATCCGCTGTAATATCCTTTGTTCTCTCTCATAGTCTCCCTATCTATTTCTCACTCCAAGAATACACATACAATACACAGTCGCAATATAATAGCCTCATATAAGCGAGGGGTTGCCTTCTAGGGCAAATTACCCTAAACTAAACATAAATTCTACCGTCAGATCATCCGCCTAATGAACAGCCCAGATTGAATAGAAATTACTATACTTTTACAAGGCAATTTTACATCCGTTTTTAGCTTCGGGGGCGCTGCCCCCAAAACCCCCCACCAGGGGGGGCTCCATAAAGTCGTAACCGCCCCCCCTGGACCCCCCAAGCAGCGTTTAATTACGAGTGGCGTTGCCGCCCCATTAAGGTACAGGATTCCAACACTGTGATACAAAATAAACAAGATAATCATGCTCCACACCCAACAATATCCCACTTGGAGACTAATTATAGCAACTCCATCGCTGCTTCATTTGCTCGACAATGACTCCTCTTTGGACCTGGTTGTTTCTCATCTTCATCATCATCCCTGAAGACCAATTGAAACTGAGCATGTTCTTAGTTTCTCCCTGGTTACAACTTTTGTTAGCATATCTGTAGGATTCTGGCTAGTGTGTATCTTTTCCAGCTTCAATTGTCCATCTTCCAATACTGACCGTATGAAATGGTACTTGAGTTGTGTGTGTTTAGTCCTGGAATGAAATGTTGAGTTCTTTGCAAGATGAATGGCACTTTGGCTATCACTGTATAACGTGCCCATATCATGTTTCTTACCCAGTTCATCCATAAACCTTTGTAACCAAATCATTTCTTTACTATCCTCTGTAGTAGCAACATACTCTGCTTCTGTTGTTGAAAGTGCAACAACACTTCGGATTTTTGAAACCCAACTAACAGTTGTTTCACTACAGTAAATACATATCCTGTAGTGCTCGTTCTCTTATCTCTGTCACCTGCCATATCTCCATCAACATATCCCTGTAGATCAATGTTTGAACAACCAAATCATAATGCTTGATTTGTGGTACCTCTCAAATATCTGAGATTTCATTTCACTGCCATCCAATGTTCTTTTCATGGATTGTTCATGTACCTTCTTACAACTCCCACTACATGTGCCATATAAGGCCTTGTGCATACCATTGCATACATTAAGCTTCCAAATGCTGATTTATATGGAACTTTAGACATATAGTCCATTTCTTCTTGGGTCTTGGGGCACATCTCCTTACTAAGTTTGAAATGGCTAGCAAAAGGTGTACTAACTGGTTTTTCATTTTTCATATTAAATCTTTTCAACACCTTTTGTATGTACTCATTCTAAGACAATGATAATTTGCAATTTTTCCTGTCTCTACTTATTCTCATACCAAGGATTTGTTTTGCAACTCCCAAATCCTTCATTGCAAATGAATTTGCCAATTTTCTTTTGAGCACATTTATTTCTTGCATGTTAGATCCTGCAACAAGCAAGCAATCTACATACAACAACAATATAATATAGCTTCCATCATTTTTCTTTTTCATATAAACACAATGATCAGAGTGACATCTAGTATAACCTTATTCAGACATAAACTTGTCAAATTTTAGATACCACTGCCTTGGAGCCTGTTTTAAGCCATATAAGCTTTTATTTAACCTGCATACTAATTTTTCTTTCCCTTTGACCTCATATCCTTTTGGTTGCTCCATATAGATCTCTTCCTCCAAATCTCCATGGAGAAATGTTGTCTTTACATCTAACTATTCAAGATGTAAATCTTCCGCTACTACAAGACTTAAAATAGTTCTGATTGAAGTCATCTTAACAATAGGAGAAAATATTTCATCAAAATCAATACCTTTCTTCTGTGCAAAGCCCTCACCACAAGTCTAGCTTTGTACCTCTGTTTTCCTCCATCTTCTTCTTTCAGCCTGTAAACCCATTTATTCTGCAATGTGCTTTTACCTGCAGGCAACTTGACTAAGTCCCAATTCTGGTTATGCATTAAGGAGTCCATCTCTTCTTCCATGGCTAGCTCCCACTTCTTCCTGTTTTCAACCTGCATTACTTCTTGATAACATTCGAGTTCACCAAAATCAATCAAAAATAAATAATATAATGAAGGAGAGTATCGTTCAGGGGATCTACTTATCCTGGTAGATCTTCTAAAACCACTTTCAAGTGTTTGAGGTGCATGTTGCTGTTGTGGTGGTTGTTGTTGTTGTGGCTCTTGATTATTATTATTTTCAGGAACCTTTACCTTTTCTGTGATCTCATCAAGGACTGTGTATTCTTTGTTTTCTTTTTCCTGTTTCTTTTCCTACAACTGATTCTTATACAATACCTTTTCATTGAATATTACATCTCTGCTCCTAATGATTTTATGATTTTCATAATCATATAAGCGATAACCAAAATCATTAACACCATATCCAATAAAGGTACATTTCTTTGATTTTTCCTCAAGCTTTGTTTTGTTTTCTTTATTAATATGGACAAAGGCCTCACAGCCAAAAGGCTTTAAAAAAGAGTAGTTTGCCTTTTTACTTGTCCATGCTTTCTTTGCAATACCACCATCCAAGGAACTTGAAGGCCCTCTGTTTATTAGATAAACAACAGTATCTATAGCATCTGCCCAAAATTGTAAAGGCAATCCTACATGCAATCTCATGCACCTTGCACGCTCCATGATTGTTCTGTTCATCCTTTTTGACACACCATTTTCTTGTGGCGTTCTTAGAACTGTCTTCTCTCTGCGAATTCCATGCTCTGAAAAGTACCTATCAAACTCTTTGCTGCAATATTCACCTCCATTGTCTGATCTGAGACACTTCAACTTATTTCCTGTCTCAATATGAACCAAAGCTTTTCATTTCTTGAAAGTATCAAATACATCAGATTTATTCTGAATACAATAAATCCAAGTTTTTCTAGTTGCATCGTCAATAAAAGTAACATAATAATGAGAGCCACCAAGAGATGATACCTGAGCAGGTCCCCATACATCTGTATGCACAAGCTCTAATTTTTCGCTCTTCTTTTCTTTCCCAACTCTGAGAAATCTGACTCTCTTCTGTTCTCCATAAATGCAATTCTCACAGAAATCCAAATCAAAATTCTTCAAACCCGGCAACAAATTCCTTGAGTGAAGAATCTTCATCCCCTTCTCACTCATGTGTCCGAGCCTATGATGCCATAATGTTGCATCTGCTCCTTTGGAAGTTAAAGCATTAACAGAGTTAGAAATACCATTGCATAAATAAAGTGTACCAACCTTTTCTCCTTTTGCTATTACCAGGGCTCCTTTGGTGACCTTCCAAGTTTTATCTATGAAAGTTGTCACACAACCTTCACCGCCTAGCTGCCCTGTTGAAATAAAAATTTTCTTCAGATTTGGAACATGCCTTACCCCCTTTAATAGTCGTCGGTTTCCATTCCATTTTTTTACAAGAAATTTACCCATTCCAATAATTTTACAGGTTTTATCATCACCCAAACAAACTTTTCCAAAATCTCCTTGAACATAGTCATGAAAATATTTCTTATCAGGTGTGGCATGGAATGAAGCCCCTGAATCTACTACCCAGGAATCAGTAACTTTTTTTAAAGAAAGAATCAAAGCATCTTGTAACACATCACCTGTCACATTTGCTTCATGATTTTTTTCTTGTTGTGCATCTCCTTCTTTTCCCTTCCGAGATCTACAGTCTTTCTTCAGGTGTCCTTTATTTCCGCATTTCCAGCACACTATCCCCGATCTGGACTTGGATCTTCCTTTCCTTGATTTACTGCGATATCCCGAGCTCTTTCCTCTTTCCATTCTTCTTCCCCTATACTATGCATTCAAAGAATTACTCGATGTCTCACCGGAGCTTTTCCGTCACATTTCCTCACTAAGGATAGCACCGACAACATCATCAAACTTTAAAGTACTAGATCCAGAGACAGAGTTTCTAATGGCCATAACTAAACCATTCCAGCTTTCTGGAAATGAGCACAAAAATAACAGAGCTCTAACTTCATCATCAAAGTTTACCCCTACACAACTTAACTGACTAGTAATTGTATTGAAATCATTTAAATGGTCTGCAACAGATCCACCTTCCGACATCTTCATATTAAATAAACGTTTCATTAGAAATACCTTGTTTGAGGCCGAGGGTTTTTCATATAATTTCACCAACGCCTTAATCAAACCCTCTGTTGTTGTTTCCTTCGAAATATTTAAGGCTACCGATGCCACGAGGCACAACCATATTGTTTTGAGTGCATTTCTATCAAGAATATCACATTCTGCGTTTGTCATAGCTGTCAGCTTCTTCTTTTTTCCGCTCAATGGTAGGTACAAATATTTCTAATATAGATAATCTTCCATATGCATCTTCCACAATGGGAAGTTTTGGCTGTTAAATTTCTCGACCCTAAACTTACCATCTTCCGCCATTGCTCCCACTCTAACCAGGAACCCTTCTTTCCTGCGATTTTATCATCCAAATAGACCTTCGGCTCTGATACCAGTTGTTAGAAAATTATATATAATAGAGTAATGCAACACATAAAATATGCGGAAAGCACAAGCACACAAAAAACATAAAACCAGAGAGACACAGATATACGTGGTTCACCCAGTTTGGGCTACGTCCACCCCGAACAACCAGTGCTTTCTTTCTATTATCCAGCAAAATGAAGAGACACAACCTACAGCAGATCCGCTCTCATATCCTCTGTTCTCTCTCACAGTCTCCCTATCTGCTTCTCGCTCTTAGAATACACATACAATACACAACTGCAATACAATACCCTCATACAAGCGAGGGGTTTCCTTCTAGGTCAAAAAACCCTAAACTAAACATAACTTCTACTGTTAGATCATCCACCTAATGAACGACCCAGATTGACTAGAAATTACTATACTTTTACAAGGAAATTTTACATCTTTTTTTAGCTTCAGAGGTGCTTCCCCTGAAACCCCACGCCAGGGGGGCTTCATAAAGTCGCATTCACCCCCCCTGGACCACCCAGGAAGCGTTTAATTACAGGTGGCATTGCCGCCCCATTAAGGTACATGGGTCCAACGTTGTGATACAAAATAAATAAGATAATCAAGCTGCACACCCAACACTTTCTTTTGCTACATTGTGCTCAGGAATGGAGGAATATGATATTTAGAGGTGATGGAAGAAGTTTTGAAAATGAATGGAGTGAATGATGGGATGTATGGTAAAATAGAAGAAGGGAAAAGAAGATGAATGCTCCCCTACGTTTCCAGAAACCATTAACAACCTGCAAAATAGAAAACACAAAGATGCAAATGTACTTTTTGTTTTGTTTTTTTTTTTTTTTTTGGAAAGAAAGTGGGTTGCCTCCATGGAGGTTTTCAACCCACAACCTTGCCTTGGGTGCCTCAGAGAGGTTTTCACCCATGGATCTTTATTCTCTTTTTCTATTTTTTCTTTTTTCTGAGAGCAAGTGAGTTTCCTCCATCGAGGTTTTCAACCCACAATATTTCCTTGGGTGCCTTAGAGAGGTTTTCACCCATGGATATTTATTTTTTCTTTTTCTTTTTATCTTTTATTTTTTCTTTTTCTTCTTTCCTTTTTTCAGGAGGTGTGGGAAACTATGGATTTTCCCATCACATACACCTCTCTTCTTATTGAATTTATGAACTACACCCTTGAAAAAGGCTTCTTGTACATTTTAATTATGTGACCATTGACAAGAAAGCAGATTCCTTCCTCATCTATGGTTCTGATTTGAACTACGCCATTATCAAAACATTTTTCCACTATGTAATGTCCCAACCATCTTGTCATCAGCTTGCCTTTGAAATATTTAAACCTTGAATCATATAAAAATTCCCAATATCCTTCTTGGAAGGTCGTTTATTTGATGTTCTTGTCATGCCATACCTTCCTTTGCAGCTAAACTACCTCTGTGTGAAGAAGTGCTTGCATTCTAAACTCATCTAGTCCATTTAGTTGCAGCAACCTCTCATTTTGGGCATTTGATAGATATATATTTAATTCAGATTCCATTCTTAAAGTATTGAACTCAAACTCAACTGAAATTAGAGCCCTCTTACCATAGACTAGTTCATAAGGAGTGAATCATGTTGTTGTCTTCCAAGTAGTGTTGTAGGCCCAAGTAGCTTCTACCAATCTGTCTGCCCAATATTTTCTATTGCTACTCACAACCTTGGTGAGGATGCTCTCTAAAGCTCTGTTAGTTACTTCTACTTGGCCATTCGCCTGAGGGTGATAGCCAGTAGAAGTTATATGTTTAATCTTGTTCTTCCTCAAAATATTTTCAATGAAGTGGGAAGTGAATTGTACTCCCTGATCAGTGACTATTTCTCTGGGGTACCCAAACTTGTAAAACATGTTCTCCCTCATAAATTCTACTACTTTATCCTCGGTTACTACCTTCATTACTTTTGTTTCAGCCCACTTTGTCAGGTAATTAGTGCAAACTATGATATACTTATTTTGTCCGGATGGTGGATCGATAGTGTTGAGTTATGAAATGGGTATGTATTTACTATTGAGTTTGCTATCTTTTTCCTTTATTCTTATCTTGTTCATATCTTAATGCATTAATATATTGAGGAATTATGGTAAGAAATGAAGGAATTGTTTGCAGTTACGATTTAACTCACTCGTACCTTTCTTTGTGCAGGAAAGTGACAAAAGGAACGATTGTTGTTCCTTGACGTTGGAACAACAAAATCCGACAAGGAAAAGAAGGAACGTAGTGGTTGCGGACAAGGCTGAGAGCAAATTAGAAGAATAAGCACGAAATAGGAAAGTTGTCTTAAGTTAGAAATCAGTTGCGAATCCCTCAGGATCGGGAGATCCTGAGGGATCGCATTTACTATTTACTTTTTACCCCTTTTGATTATAAAAGAAAGCGATTGTAAGAAGAAAGGGGAACCTATATTATTTTTCAAGTTGTAAGTTTAATTATAGACTGCATCGTTGAAGAGTGTGATTATACTGTAATATTACTCAAGTTCGATGATTAATATATAATTGAAGTTTATGTTCTCTCGCATTATTTGAAGTAATTCAGCAGTGCTCGCTGGTGGCTAAGGGCTCGGCCTCTAGTGAAGTTAATTGCTTCCTTGTGTTATATTTCTGATTCTATTAGATTTTGGTTGGATTGATAATTCATTGTTTCCATGAGTTTATTTCCTTACTTGTTCCTTACTTTCTTGTATCGCGATGATATAGGTTCTGTTTATAATTCACATCGTTGTCATTTGATTTAAGTTTGGTTCATTACAGCGCAAATCATCTAGACAATATATTGTGTTGATTTAATCATCTGCAAGAGTTTGATTATTTCTATTAGACTCTCAGAAGTAATATCATTCTTATCTTGATTAATTTATAAGATTTAGTATGGTTTAGATTGAATCAACTAAGTAGAGGTGAGTTATTGTTATTGTGCTCTCGGCTGATGATGCTATTGCTTGAATTGCTGTAAGGTTTGATTTCAGTAGAAGATTGAGCTCTTATATTTCCTTTAATAATCGCAATTGGAGTTTATTAGATGCTTCCATTTATTATTGTGTCAAGATCTATACTACAATTTAGGAAACATTATTCTCTGAATTAATAGCAGCCACATACTGTGTACACTCTTGAAATAAGAGGACTTGCCTGGATTGATGATTAATGTGGGATAATTAGGAGTTTTAAAAGGCACCTTTTATCAGTCAAAATTTTGGTGCCATTGCCGGGGAGAGTGTATCCATTTACAAAGAGTGATGTATACCTGATAATTGTTGTTGAGGAAGAACTGGGTATTGAAAATGGAAGGTAAGAACCTACATAATGAGTGAGTAAAGTGCTTGCTCCTTCACCTGCTTTTCAGCACAATTACAGAAAATTTTGATGCTTGTCTATTGAGAGAGAACTGGGTATTAAAAATAGAAGGTAAGAACCTGCGTATAGAGCAAGTAAAATGCCTGCTCCCCTGCCCGCTTTCTAGCAGAACTGTTAGTAAGTTGAGGTAGGAATAAAAATTTGAATTTTTTGCATGAATGACTAAGAAACCTGACATGGGAAAAATTCTTCTTCCTAAACCTAAAAAATCTAAGGGACCGCTGACCCTTGGACAATCAACTTTTATTAACAAAATCTTAAGAAAAGCTGAGTCTCAGTCATCAGTAGGACCCTGAATTATTGTTGCCAAATGTTCTATTGACTTCCTTCAAACTGCAGAATCACCATCTATAGCTAACGCTGAGATTCATAGTCAAACTGAAAGGGCTGAGCAGAGTTTTCAAGATACTGAGAACGTACAAGCCTGCCCTCCACAAGAAGGAAATTCTTGCAACCTTCGTGAAGGAGAAGGAGAAATGGGTAAGCCTGAAATCAAATTACTAGAACCTAGATCTCCTGAAATAGTGACTAGGCAAAGGATACCCAGTCTTCCAGATCAAGGTAGTGTTGATAGAACTTTTCCAGCCTCCGTTAGGCATCCTAGGAAAAACTCTCCAGTTCCGGAGATCCCTGAAGGATATTGGCATTTTTTTTACCAAATGGCTCATAACCAGCAAACTCAAACTTCTACATTGCAATAACCTATCATTGACACAAATGTCAATGCTCCCATGAAGGCTATCCCATTACAGAAAATTCCTACCTTTCATGGGATAAATTCAGAAGATCCCGATGCATTTATTTTCGAATTTGATGTATTATGAAGGGGTTATGATTACACTACCGACCCCCAAAAACTGAAGCTATTCCCCTCTACTTTGAAGGGAGCATATCTGCGTTGGTTCATGGGACTTGGTGGAGGCACCATCAATGATTGGGACCAAATGAAAACATATTTCCTAAAAAGTACCAAGATTATTGCCAAACTAAAGAACTGAAATATGAAATCTTTCAAATGGTAGCCAAGCCTAGCGAGACTTTAGAATAATATGTAGAACATTTCCAATACAATCTGCAAAGATCTCCTTATACAAATCTGCCTGATAATGTCCTAAAAACCACACTGATTAGAGGTATGAAAGACCAATGGGTAGAGACGCTAAATATAATGGGTAAAGGTGATATTTATTAATAAAATTATAACGATATTGTAAATTTGAGCATCAAATGTTCCAGGGGTAGTTCAAGGCTGAAACCAATCGGACATGATGCAAACCTCAGAGATAGTAATGCTTTAGGAGAAAGCGTTACACGAAGTGAAATCGACAATCAGTTAGAGGATTTCAAGACGGATATCCTGGGGACTCTGACAACACAATTGGATGTCATGCAGGCTAAGAAAAATTAGGCTATAGCAGAACAGAACTTGCCTATTTTCTACCCCCGCTGCAGAAAAAAGCACAGTCATAAAGAATGCCCACTAGATGTGATACGAACATGCGCCATATGCACTAAAGAGCACGCCACGGAAAGTTGCCCATCACTCTCAGGTTTAAAAGTAGTTTTCAAGGAAGGAGAAGAAGAAGTAGAACCAGCATATCTGTTGAACAAGCATCTCCAATGGAAAACACGTCAGACAGGTATGCCTACCGATCCATCTTTGTTTTTTCCTTCCTCGCAATATAATTCTCAGCAATATTCAGGGGCAGCATGGCATAATCAGCCACCTTTTTTTCCACCTCAAGCATTTTTTATGCCACCATGGCCCAATCAGTCGAATCCAAATAACAATAATTTGCAAAATCTCCCTTACCCACCACCATTCTTGCATAACAACCCTTATTCTTCCCAATGGTCACCTTCCACTTCACAAAACCAAAACTGGCAGTCAAATTGAAAAAGAGCTACAAACCAACCTATGGGAACAGTCCCTCTCCCTCAACCAACTTTACTAGCACCTTACACATTGAAACAGAACCCTCAACCCAATCTATGACCACATCTCCCGGCCCAGCCCAACCCTAATCCCAACAATAGACCAGTCCAATCCGTAAAAATTATGGAAGGACTGGAGCCAGAAATTGAGTTGAGGGAGTGTAATGAACTCGAATTAAGGTCTGGACAGATAATTGAATTATAAAGGGATAAAAATATACAATTAGAAGATCTGTTACTTGTAGAACAAACACCTCAAGTGGAGAATATGGTTAAAAATAAAATCCATGATCAAACTATTACCTCTTCTCCACCATTCCCAAAGAGATTGATTATACCCCGCTCAATAGAATATCCTGATTTTGATCTTCTAGGAGAATTGAAAAATCTCTGCATAAAAATACCTCTCCTCTAGGCTATTCAGGAAATTCTGATTTATGCAAAAACTATTAAGGAATTGTGTACGAAAAATCCCAAGAGGAAAATAAAAACAACCCCAACTGTCCACGTAGTCGGAACTTTTTCTGATTTATTATCAGTCAGAGAGACACCAATAAAATATGAGGACCCAGGAAACCCTATATTCACGGTACAAATAAATGGACGTTCCTTCCCCAATGCATTAGTCGATTTAGGAGCAGCCATTAATATTCTCACAACAACAACCTGTCAAAAACTTGGCATTACAGCCTTGGATCCAACCATGACCTTGCTAGCATTGGCTGACCGATTGGTTGTCAAACCTGAAGGGACATTACATGGTGTAATGGTGTCTATAGATTCTTGGGAATACCAACAGATTTCTTGATCATCAATCCTAGAAACCGACTAGATGGACATCCTTTAATACTAGGAAGGCCTTGGCTAGCAACTGCCAATGCTTATATCAGTTGCCAGACAGGCAGTATGACTATAACTAGGGGGAATGATGTGAAAAATTAGCTTTATACCCCCCTGCTCAGCCGAGCTTGACTATTATGAAAACTAGGAAACAAACCACAACATACTTCACAGAAAATATTCGGTCACCATTAACTGTGGGAGATGCCCTTGAATTCAAAAACCAAACCGAAGACGATATTATTAATACTTTTATCAATCATCCTGCCACAATATCAAGTCTGAAATTCCACATGATTGAAGCAGTCCTTGACAATGAAATTGAAGAAGATCCCTTGAGAGAAATCAATGACCAAACAATCCCTACAACCACTGTTTATAATAGCAAACCTATCAAAATCGAGCCAGGGAAAATCCTAAACATTAACAATAATATGAGTAATGACCAGCAACAAAAACTTACTCAAGTTATTAGGAAAAATAAAGAGGCTTTTGCTTGGGACTCCTCAGATATGAAAGGAATCGAACCTCAACTATGCATGCATCACATCTACATTGAGAAAGATGCAAAAAACATTCAAAAACCTCAGCGTAGATTAAACCCTCACCTAAAAGACATTGTTAAAGAAGAACTTCAAAAACTATTAGATGTCAATTTTATCTATCCTATATCTGACAGTAAATGGGTTTCTCCATTAGTTGTGGTTCCCAAAAAGAATGGGAAATGGCGAATATGCATTGACTATAGAGAACTCAACAAGGCAACGCAAAAATACCACTTTCCCCTTCCATTTATTGATCAGGTCCTAGATACACTGGCAGGGAAGAAATTTTTCTCTTTCCTGGATGGCTTTAGTGGCTATAACCAAATCCAAATTGCCTTTGAAGACCAGGATAAGACTACCTTTACCTGTCTGTGGGGAACATTCGCCTACAGGGTATTACCTTTTGGATTTTGTAACACACCTGCCACATTCCAACGAGCCATACTCAGTATATTCGCATACTTGATAAATGAAGGGTTAGAAGTATACATGGATGATTTCACACCCTGTGGAGATGACTTTGAGAAAGCATTACAGACATTGGAAAAAGTCCTGGAATGGTGTATTGCTACAAGCCTATGTTTAAGTCACGAAAAGTGCCATATGATGATGACAGAGGGCATGATCTTGGGTCATTATATCTTAGCAGCTGGAATTCAGGTAGATTTGGAAAAAATACAAGTAATTCTCTTACTAGCTACTCCTTGCACTCAAACAGAGGTACGTAGTTTTTTTGGATTTGATGGATATTATCGTAGATTTATTAAGAATTTTTCACAAATTGCTGCACCATTATATGCCTTAACAGGAAACAGTGATTTCATATGGACTGACAAATGTAACATTGCCTTTATAGATCTAAAACAACTACTATCAATAGCACCAGTTCTACGAGGACCAAACTGGGATATACCATTCCAGATCTCATCAGATGCATCAGACACAGCCATTGGGGTAGTTCTTGGACAAGAAGAAGAAAATAAACCCTACGATATATATTACATTAGCAAAAACTTAGCCCCTGCTGAATTGAATTACACAGTAACAAAGAAGGAGTTTTTAGCCGTTATTTATGCTATTAACAAATTCAGACACTATATAACAGGATACCCTGTGGTTTTGTATACTGATCACTCTGCTATTAAATATTTAGCTAATAAACCTGTTACAAATGGAAGAGTGACACAATGGTTGATCCTTTTGCAGGAATTCGACATAACAATCAAAGATCGACCAGGAAAGGACAATACTGTAGCAGACTTCCTCTCACATGTGCCAAAGACAGATGACTCGGCAGTAGTAGAAGACCAGTTCCTTGATGAGCACTTATTTGCTATAACCATGAAAACACCATGGTACGTGGATGTCGCAAACTACCTAGCAGTGGGAAAATTACCTAAGCACCTGACACCCAATGAAAGAAAACTAATAGTACAATGTAGCACTCGGTTCTCCTAGATTGGAGGATATCTCTTTCATACAGGAACCGATATGCATATTCGAAGGTGTGTCAGGAAATATGAAATCTTCGACATCTTAAAAGCTTGCCATGATGGGCCTTGCGGTGGACATTTTGCAGACCGCAGGACTAGACATAAAGTCTTACAGATGGGCTATTATTGGCCCACCATTTTTAAATATGCTAAGAATTTTTTCCAAGCATGAGATAGTTGCCAAAGAATGGGTTGCCCTGGATAGTCTGACGAGATGCCCCTGCATCCACAGTTACTCATTGAACCGTTCGAACGATGGGCGTTATATTTCATTGGCCCAATAAACCCATCATCAAATCAAAAGACAAATATACTGGTTGCAATAGAATATGTGACTAAATGGGTGGAGACATAAGCATTAATAAGGACAACGGAAGACTCCGCAATCCACTTACTTTTCCAAATTTTTGTGTGGTATGGCTTGCCTAAAGAAGTAATCATGGATGGAGGGCCACAATTTGTAGGCCATAATATTGTTGCAACATTAAAAAATCATCATATCATGCACAGAATCACATCTCCATACCACCCGCAGGAAAACGACTAGGTAGAAAGTACCAATAAAGTAATCAAGGAAATACTAACAAAGATAGTCACATCTCATAGACGTAACTGGGCTACCCGATTGCCATAAGCCCTGTGGGCATACCGCATGACATGGAGAAATACCACATGATACTCCCCATATCAGCTAGTGTTTGGCAAAGAACCTATCTTCCCAATAGAATTTGAAATTCAAACATTGAGGATAGCTCAAGAAGTAGGCTTGGACTTGAATGAAGCACATATCAACAGGCTACGTCAAATCAATGAATTGGATGAAATCTGGCTATCATCTCTGCAGCATACTGCACTAATCCAATAACAAAGAGTGAAATGGCATGATTCCCTCATCAAGAAGAAGATCTTCCATGAAGGTGGTTGGGCACTTTTATATGATTCTAGGTTCCAAGATTTCTCGGGCAAACTCCAGACCAGATGGTTAGGCCCCTATGAGATACAAGAGGTGCATGATAATGGCACCCTTACATTAGTCACCATTGACGGGTCTGGCGACTCTTTTCAAGCAAACGGACATCGAGTACGCCTCTATCACAAACCACTTACAAGGGAATCCTTTTACCAATAGATACGGGAAGATTCCACAATAAAAATTCTTTCTGAGGAGGGAAACCCTTCCATAGCGCCAGTTCCGTGAAGAAATGTATTTTTTATTGAAATCTGTACATAAATTTAACTTTCTATTTGATTGGATTTTTTTGATAATATATTGTACTTTAGTTTTTTTTTTTCTATTTTTCCTTTGCTGTTCCCTCTAGGGAACAACTGTTGTTCCCTCTAAGGAACAACAACGATCATATGTATTTTCTCTTGTTGTTCCTTACAGGGAACAACTGTTGTTCCCTACAGGGAACAACAATTTATGTGTGCATTTTGCTTTGCGGTTCCCTACAGGGAACAACCGTTGTTCCTTACAAGGAACAACATTTTTTGTGTGTGTATTTTGCTTTGTTATTCCCTACAAGGAATATCTGTTGTTCCCTACAGGGAACAACTGTTGTTTCCTCTATGGAACAACAGTTTTGGCATGTATTTTTCTTGTTGTTCCCTACGGGGAACAACAATTTTTTTGTGTATATTTCTTTGATGTTCCTTACAGGGAACAACTATTGTTCCCTATAAGGAACATCAATTTTTCGTGCGTTTTATTTTGATGTTCCCTATAAGGAACAACACACATTTTTTGTGTATTTTATTTTGTTGTTCCCCATAAGGAACAGCTGTTGTTCCTTTTAAGGAACAAAACTTTTTGTGTGGGTTTTTATTTTGCTATTTCTTCCAAAGAATAGCACTTTGTGAATGTTTTTGAGAAAATCCTCTTTCTCTTCCTTGCATAATCATCCCTAGACCACCCCAGTTTCACTCTTTATAATTTTCTTAATGGCATGGAAGGTACAATATATATTTAAAAACAAAAAATAGGGAGGTCTAGAGGAACAGGAAAATACCGTGAATATTGTCATCTTTAACAAGATTTCTTTGTGATGATCCAACAAAAGAAAAAGGAAAAGGACACAGTTATCTATCTCACTTTACCACCCTTATTTCCACTATAAATCAAACTGATTGATCATCTATACCATGTTGGTTCTCCCTTGCCTGCATAACTCTCTCTATATATTATCAATAAGATTATGGGTATATATTTTTTATATATTGATATCTCAAACTTCTTCCGCCATCCATACTCTTAAGGAGTGATGAGCGACCTTTATGTATAAACTGGGGACTAAAAAGAAAAAAGAAAGTAAATATATATATATATATATATATATATATATATATATTCACTAACAATTTTATGATTTTTTCAGAAGGAGGATAGGGGATCTCATCACGAGCCAGCCTACCATGATCATAAGGAAGCAGCGAAGTGGAATTCCCACTATGGCCACCACACTAGGGAGATGATCCAATGGATTCTTAAACAAATAAATTTCTTGGAAACAGGAGGTCTCATCACGAGTTGGCCTGACCACTTTCGCTACTTCCCAGTGAATGGAAATGTGTTCACCTAGTCACCAAGCTAGCACATTGGTCTCTATTATGGACATCATAAGACACTTCCCCAATTATACATAGAGGACCATGGTTCCCAAGGGTTAAAGCACAACTCTGGTGAGGCTATGGATGCCTGCGGGCAGCAAAAGATCTACTGATGGTATTGAAGCTTTATTTTACATCAATAATTATTATAATACCCTCTTCTTATAAACTTTTTTTTATGGAGAGATTATGGTCCTAACATACCTTGAACCTTTATGCATGAATACTTTTTTTTTAAATCAATCACAACAATTTAAGTGGAATAATGGCACTAAAGTGTTATTTCTTGCGCATGCTGTCCCTTTTTCTCTATCATATCACATCACGACAGCCTATCATTTATTCATAATTCTTGGTACAAGCCTTGATTTCACCACTCCCATATTCTTTGTGATCCTCTCATTAATAAGCGTACCTTGCCAATCCATTACCCCTGTACTTCGTTGCCAACACCTTACCCTTTCATTTATTCAGTCGTAGGCGACCTATCAATTCGAAGGGGGGTGGGACCTCCAGTGTACTTATGAATGTGTTGACATTTTCTCATTGGATTTTGCAGATGATATGACATTCCATGATTGCAGAGCATGTGGTATGATAACATCCCTCAATAACGGTATTTATATTTATTTGTTGTTCCATCACTCAGCTCTGTTTGTCCTATGTTTTTCCTGCTACACTTATCGTTTGCAGAATTCCAACGCTATGGGAGGAAGAGCAGTACATAGAGAACCACTAATATTGGCTATTTATGATGCAGCTAGGGCAATTTTAACTCAATACGGGTGGATAACATACCTTACGATATTTCAACCACCCAACGAGGAAATTACCATCGAGTTCTTACGCAATTTACTTAATGGACAATCTATGGTAAGGGGCAGGAAAATCATTGTATCAAATGCAGTGATAATGGAAGTATCCGGGTTACCGGCAGAAGGACCTGTGTGGGATGATAAGCGGTTGAAACTGCAGGATGCTATCGAGGCTTTTAGAGATGAAGGACAGGAGCTAGTCAAAAAGGGCAAAGGCGTTCGACCATCTTCTCTTGGAGAGCCATGGGGAGAGCTAGCAAGAATCGTCCAAAACTACATTACATGCGACAGGGGAAAAGACATGGTAAGGCCATGTTAACCTAAAATATTATCAGTTCTAAACAGGGATAATTTTAAGGATGGAAAATTATCTTGAAGTTTAAAACGTTGGCGAATTTAACTAGTCCCTAATATGTGAACTATAAAATTTTATTGATATGTTTGTAAAATTATAAAAATTTATAATGATTTTATATATAGTATCTATATAATGTTGGTTGTTTTTAAGGTAACCTAATTTTATATTGTAAAATTTGGGCGAATCAGTTTTACAAAAAAATGGAAATTGGCGAATCTTTTTTTTGGAAAAATCATGGAAAATTAGCCCACCCACGAATATTAGCCCCTAAAATTTTCCATGGTTCTAAAACAAAAGTGTTATGCTAATTTACCTGCATATTTGAACTCTTTATTGCATGACACCACCGAAAGGTTAAGACGGTCCCAACACAGAGAAGCCATAGTAAGCCACCACTGTATGATCAGGTTGATAGTTAGCTATAACCTTGCCCAGCAGCAATCAAGCTGGGATGACCTAATAGTAACTCTCGAGGGCGTTCAGACCTGCCTGCATTTAACTCGGTTCAGAAAATAAAGAGGAATACCCTTCCAAGAAACATACCTCAAAAGCGTAGACAATCCACAAGGTTGAGGTCATGACTAGGAGTGGCCGAAAATTCTCAAGATAGTACCAGTCAACCTATAGAATTACCTAGCCCAGTAAATGAACAACACTTGTAGATAGAGTTAGAAGGCCAAGATAACCCTGAATCAAATCATGAGGAAGAAGAAGGGCATTCTACAAATGAACAAAGAAATGAATCATTACCAATAATGAGTCCCCAAGGTGATTTGTTTCACGATTTCGAATTGGCCCAGGTCTTGGCTAACATGAACGATTACATGCAGCATGAAATCTCGCTCAATCCTAACTTAGGAGCAACCCAATCTCCTGAAAATGCTGGCGATACCAGAATTCTATCTCCCTCAAAAGATGCAAGCCATGAAGAAGAAATCTATGTAGAGGCCATTCGGGAAGCAGTGCACCAATTCGGTGACACGCTTCCGGTAGAAAATAGGCAGGAAAACCTAAGCATAGAAAACATAGGCCAAGGAGAAGAGGTAGAGACAAAGATGCTTCGAGAATCCGATATTCAATCAGGAGACACGGTCCCCTTAGAACATAGCCAGGATGAGAAACCAACCTCTTTAGAGGCAGAAACTATTAATGAGACTGTCAGCAGAATATTTTCTCCTCCGAAAGAGTATAGAGCCAAATTGAAAAATCTTAGGAAAGAACGACAGAAGCTGCGCAAAATAGTAAAAAGGCTCAGAAGAAAAATAAAGGAAATCACAGCGGGAAAGGTCTCAAATAAAACCCTACAGATAGAAAACGTAGCCGTGAAAACAAAATTACATGAAGGGAGGGCTACAGGGACTCAAACCGAGCCCATACCCATTCAACCAGTCATCAATAAAGAAGAACAGCATGAAATTTTTGTAGATATAGCTACTCAGACAGAGGATGTACCCTCTCACAGCACGGCTACTCAGAAAGAGGCTTGGACCTCCAATGATAAAGAGACTCAGACAAGCATACAAGACAAAGACATCATGACACACGATGACCCCATTGTTCTGAATCTTCAGGAAGAATTAGCACAGGCTCGACTCATGTTAGAACGACTTAAACAAGAAATTGTTCCCCAGAAAAGATTTCAAGCATTGCAGAGGCAGATTCAAGAAATGAATGTGATAGAGAGCGAGACCTTCGATAGATACAAAAAATCAGAAGAGAAAATAGAGAGAATCAAGCTCATATTAGATAGGTTCATAGCTCGGACAGATACTATCTGCTCGTTATATACAAATGTCTTGGCATGTAGGGCTCCCGCCACTAACTACGCCTTGTTTTTTTAGAGCGATACTTGTTGTTGAAAATTAAATCCGTAAGAGCTGGAAAACCAATTGAATTAAAAACAGTTAAAGATTTTATAAATTGTTGCAAATAGCATGGTGTAAAGGTTCAAAGGTTGCTTTGTGATTTTTACCTGCATAATATTGTATTAGCAGATGAGGTGGAAAAGAACCCAAACCCTTTTGTGGGGGATGTTCAATTCCAGGTCTTTATCTCATTTGCAATTAATCAACTTAAATGGTTTAAAGCTCATAATGCCTTCCAAATACAAGAGCATAGATTGGATCTTTGGGTAAGAAGTGAGCCCAAGCACCCTTTGCAGATGCTTGCCAACCACAAGAGTTTGATGAAAAGGGAAGAGGTGATTAAAACTTTAGGACCTATTCATAGAGATATTGTACAAAATGGAGTATCATATTTTCAATCCATTCGAGAAAGCTCTCTGGCCACGTCCAAAATTAGGTGGACGGTCTCTAATCGTAGTGTACAGGACAGGGAACCCTTTAATTACCGAAATTTTAAAGCAGCTACAGCCCGTTTTATCACATATAGCAACCTCATTTAAGAGAAGGACCCTATTGGTTAGGATGTCGATTTCATAGTCCCATCATTTCGTATCCTCCTGAAGGTTACAGGGCTATCTATGAATTTCCTGAAGGTAAGGAAGAGCCTGCTTTTTCACTCTTAGCTCAATATCATGGTTTCAGACCAATTTTTGATGCCCCCTCTCTAGATTACTCGTTAACTTCACTCCATCAGAATCATTTCTTTTCATGAGGACATGAAATAGGGTAAGCAGGGGAGTATGTTGAGTTATGAAATGGGTATGTATTTACCATTAAGTTTGCTATCGTTTTCCTTGATTCTTATCTTGTTCATATCTTAATGCGTTAATATATTGAGGAATTATGGTAAGAAATGAAGGAATTGTTTGAAGTTACGATTTAACTCACTCTTACCTTTCTTTTTGCAGGAAAGTGACAAAAGGAATGATTGTTGTTCCCTGACGTTGGAATAGAAGAATCCGACAAGGAAAATAAGGAATGCAACAGTTGCAGACAAGGCTGACAGAAAATCAGAAGAATCAGCATGGAATAGGAAAGTTGTCTTAAGTTAGAAATCAGTTGCGAATCCCTCAGGATCGGGAGATCCTGAGGGATCGAATTTACTATTTTCTTTTTACCCCTTTTGATTATAAAAGAAAGCGATTGTAAGAAGAAAGGGGAACCTCTGTTATTTTTCAAGTTGTAAATTTAGTTACAGACTGCATCGTTGAAGAACGTGATTATACTATAATGTTACTCAAGTTCGATGATTAATATATAATTGAATTTTTTTTTCTCGCACATTATCTGAAGTAATTCAACAGTGCTCACTAGTGGCTAAGGGCCCGACCTCTGGTGAAGTTAACTGCTCCCTTGTGTTATATTTCCAATTGTGTTAGATTTTGGTTGGATTGATAATTAATTGTTTCCGTGAGTTTATTTCCTTAGTTTTTCCTTACTTTCTTGTATCGTGATGATATAGCTTTTGTTTATAATTCACATCGTTGTCAATTGATTTAAGTTTGGTTCATTACAACGCAAATCATCTAGATAGTATATTGCATTGATTTAATCATCTGCAAGAGTTTGATTATTGCTATTAGACTCTCAGAAGTAATATCATTCTTATCTTGATTGCTTTCTAAGATTTAGTATGGTTTATATTGAATCAGGTAAGTAGAGGTGAGTTATTGTTACTGTGCTCTCGGCTGATGATGTTATTGCTTGAATTGATGTAAGGTTTGATTTTAGTAGAAGATTGAACTGTGATATTTCCTTTAATAATCACAATTGGAGTTTATTAGATGCTTCCATTTATTATTGTGTCAAGATCTGTACTACAATTTAGGAAAAATTACTCTTTGAATTAATAGC